>JAUPMV010000018.1:0-600000 GCA_030848855.1 Branchinecta sandiegonensis
GTGAACAGACTATAGTGGAAAGACTAAAGTGGACAGACTAAAGTGGAAAAACTATAGTGGAAAGACTGTAGTGGACAGAATAAATTGGAGACTATAGTGGAAAGACTAAAGTGAACAGACTATAGTGGAAAGACTATAGTGGAAAGACTGTAGTGGACATAATAAAGTGGAGACTATAGTGGAAAGACTAAAGTGGACAGAGAATAGTGGAAAGACGAAAGTGGACAGACTATAGTGGAAAGATTATAGTGGAAAGACTGTAGTGGACAGAATAAAGTACAGACTATAGTGGAAAGATTAAAGTGGAAAGACTAAAGTGGACAGAGAATAGTGGAAAGACTAAAGTGGAAAGAATGTAATGGACAGAATAAAGTGGAGACTATAGTGGAAAGACTAAAGTGGAAAGACTAAAGTGGACAGAATAAAGTGGAGACTATAGTGGAAAGACTAAAGTGGAAAGACTAAAGTGGACAGACTATAGTGGAAAGACGTAAGTGGAAAGTCTCAGTGGACAGACTAAAGTGTACACACTGAAGTGGACAGAATAAAGTGGAAAGACTAAAGTGGAAAGACTAAGGTGGACAGACTATACTGGAAAGACTAAAGTGGACAGACTAAAGTGGAAAAACTAAAGTGGAAATACTAAAGTGGACAGACTATAGTGGAAAGACTATTGTGGAAAGACTGTAGTTGACAGAATAAAGTGGAGACTATAGTGGAAAAGCTAAAGTGGACAGACTATAGTGGAAAGACTATAGTTGAAAGACTGTAATGGAAGGACTTTAGTGGACAGAATAAAGTGGAGAGTATAGTGGAAAGAATAAAGTGGACAGAGAATACTGGAAAGACTAAAGTGGACAGACTATAGGGGAAAGACTATAGTGGAGAGACTGTAGTGGACAGAATAAAGTGGAGACTATAGTGGAAAGACTAAAGTGGAAAGACTAAAGTGGACAGAGAATAGTGGAAAGAATAAAGTAGAAAGACTAAAGTGGACAGACTATAGTGGAAAGACTAAAGTGGACAGAGAATAGTGGAAAGACTAAAGTGGACAGACTATAGTGGAAAGACTATAGTGGAAAGACTATAGTGGAAAGACTACAGTGGAAAGACTGTAGTGGACAGAATAAAGTGGAGACTATAGTGGAAAGACTAAAGTGGACAGAGGATAGTGGAAAGACTAAAGTGGAAAGACTGTAGTGGACAGAATAAAGTGGAGACTATAGTGTAAAGACTAAAGTGGAAAGACTAAAGTGGACAGACTATAGTGGAAAGACTGAAGTGGAAAGACTAAGTGGACAGACTAAAGTGGAAAGACTATAGTGGAAAGACTAAAGTGGACAGACTATAGCGGAAAGACTAAAGTGGACAGACTGAAGTGGAAGGACTAAAGTGGAAAGACTAAAGTGGAAAGACTGTAGTGGACAGAATAAAGTGGAGACTATAGTGTAAAGACTAAAGTGGAAAGACTAAAGTGGACAGACTATAGTGGAAAGACTGAAGTGGAAAGACTAAGTGGACAGACTAAAGTGGAAAGACTATAGTGGAAAGACTAAAGTGGACAGACTACAGCGGAAAGACTAAAGTGGACAGACTGAAGTGGAAGGACTATAGTGGAAAGACGAAAATGGACAGAGAATAGTGGAAAGACGAAAGTGGACAGACTATAGTGGAAAGACTATAGTGGAAAGACTGTAGTGGACGGAATAAAGTGGAGAGTATAGTGGAAAGACTAAAGTGGACAGAGAATAGTGGAAAGACTAAAGTGGAAAGACTGTAGTGGACAGAATAAAGTGGAGACTATAGTGGATAGACTAAAGTGGAAAGACTAAAGTGGACAGAGAATACTGGAAAGACCAAAGTTGACAGACTATAGTGGAAAGACTATAGTGGAAAGACTGTAGTGGACAGAATAAAGTGGAGACTATAGTGGAAAGACTATAGTGGACAGAGAATAGTGGAAAGACTAAAGTGGACAGACTATAGTGGAAAGACTATAGTGGAAAAACTTAGTGGACAGAATAAAGAGGAGAGTATAGTGGAAAGAATAAAGTGGACAGAGAATAGTGGAAAGACTAAAGTGGACAGACTATAGTGGAAAGACTATAGTGGAGAGACTGTAGTGGACAGAATAAAGTGAAGACTATAGTGGAAAGACTAAAGTGGAAAGACTAAAGTGGACAGAGAATAGTGGAAAGACTAAAGTAGAAAGACTAAAGTGGACAGACTATAGTGGAAAGACTAAAGTGGACAGAGAATAGTGGAAAGACTAAAGTGGACAGACTATAGTGGAAAGACTATAGTGGACAGACTATAGTGGAAAGATTATAGTGGAAAGACTGTAGTGGACATAATAAAGTGGAGACTATAGTGGAAAGACTAAAGTGGACAGAGAATAGTGGAAAGACTAAAGTAGACAGACTATAGTGGAAAGACAAAAGTGGACAGAGAATAGTGGAAAGACTGAAGTGGACAGACTATAGTGGAAAGACTATAGTGGAAAGACTAAAGTGGACAGACTAAAGTGGAAAAACTATAGTGGAAAGACTGTAGTGGACAGAATAAATTGGAGACTATAGTGGAAAGACTAAAGTGAACAGACTATAGTGGAAAGACTGTAGTGGACATAATAAAGTGGAGACTATAGTGGAAAGACTAAAGTGGGGAGAGAATAGTGGAAAGACTAAAGTGGACAGACTATAGTGGAAAGATTATAGTGGAAAGACTGTAGTGGACAGAATAAAGTGGAGACTATAGTGGAAAGATTAAAGTGGAAAGACTAAAGTGGACAGAGAATAGTGGAAAGGCTAAAGTGGAAAGAATGTAATGGACAGAATAAAGTGGAGACTATAGTGGAAAGACTAAAGTGGAAAGACTAAAGTGGACAGACTATAGTGGAAAGACTGAAGTGGAAAGACTCAGTGGACAGACTAAAGTGTACACACTGAAGTGGACAGAATAAAGTGGAAAGACTAAAGTGGAAACACTAAAGTGGACAGACTATACTGGAAAGACTAAAGTGGACAGACTAAAGTGGAAAAACTAAAGTGGAAAGACTAAAGTGGACAGACTATAGTGGAAAGACTATTGTGGAAAGACTGTAGTTGACAGAATAAAGTGGAGACTATAGTGGAAAAGCAAAAGTGGACAGACTATAGTGGAAAGACTATAGTTGAAAGACTGTAATGGAAGGACTGTAGTGGACAGAATAAAGTGGAGAGTATAGTGGAAAGAATAAAGTGGACAGAGAATAGTGGAAAGACTAAAGTGGACAGACTATAGTGGAAAGACTTTAGTGGAGAGACTGTAGTGGACAGAATAAAGAGGAGACTATAGTGGAAAGACTAAAGTGGAAAGACTAAAGTGGACAGAGAATAGTGGAAAGACTAAAGTAGAAAGACTAAAGTAGACAGACTATAGTGGAAAGACTAAAGTGGACAGAGAATAGTGGAAAGACTAAAGTGGACAGACTATAGTGGAAAGACTATAGTGGAAAGACTATAGTGGAAAGACTACAGTGGAAACACTGTAGTAGACAGAATAAAGTGGAGACTATAGTGGAAAGACTAAAGTGGACAGAGAATAGTGGAAAGACTAAAGTGGAAAGACTGTAGTGGACAGACTATAGCGGAAAGACTGAAGTGGAAAGACTAAGTGGACAGACTAAAGTGGAAAGACTATAGTGGAAAGACTAAAGTGGACAGACTATAGCGGAAAGACTAAAGTGGACAGACTGAAGTGGAAGGACTAAAGTGGAAAAACTATAGTGGAAAGACTGTAGTGGACAGAATAAATTGGAGACTATAGTGGAAAGACTAAAGTGAACAGACTATAGTGGAAAGACTAAAGTGGACAGACTAAAGTGGAAAAACTATAGTGGAAAGACTGTAGTGGACAGAATAAATTGGAGACTATAGTGGAAAGACTAAAATGAACAGACTATAGTGGAAAGACTATAGTGGAAAGACTGTAGTGGACATAATAAAGTGGAGACTATAGTGGAAAGACTAAAGTGGACAGAGAATAGTGGAAAGACTAAAGTGGACAGACTATAGTGGAAAGATTATAGTGGAAAGACTGTAGTGGACAGAATAAAGTACAGACTATAGTGGAAAGATTAAAGTGGAAAGACTAAAGTGGACAGAGAATAGTGGAAAGACTAAAGTGGAAAGAATGTAATGGACAGAATAAAGTGGAGACTATAGTGGAAAGACTAAAGTGGAAAGACTAAAGTGGACAGAATAAAGTGGAGACTATAGTGGAAAGACTAAAGTGGAAAGACTAAAGTGGACAGACTATAGTGGAAAGACGTAAGTGGAAAGTCTCAGTGGACAGACTAAAGTGTACACACTGAAGTGGACAGAATAAAGTGGAAAGACTAAAGTGGAAAGACTAAGGTGGACAGACTATACTGGAAAGACTAAAGTGGACAGACTAAAGTGGAAAAACTAAAGTGGAAATACTAAAGTGGACAGACTATAGTGGAAAGACTATTGTGGAAAGACTGTAGTTGACAGAATAAAGTGGAGACTATAGTGGAAAAGCTAAAGTGGACAGACTATAGTGGAAAGACTATAGTTGAAAGACTGTAATGGAAGGACTTTAGTGGACAGAATAAAGTGGAGAGTATAGTGGAAAGAATAAAGTGGACAGAGAATACTGGAAAGACTAAAGTGGACAGACTATAGGGGAAAGACTATAGTGGAGAGACTGTAGTGGACAGAATAAAGTGGAGACTATAGTGGAAAGACTAAAGTGGAAAGACTAAAGTGGACAGAGAATAGTGGAAAGAATAAAGTAGAAAGACTAAAGTGGACAGACTATAGTGGAAAGACTAAAGTGGACAGAGAATAGTGGAAAGACTAAAGTGGACAGACTATAGTGGAAAGACTATAGTGGAAAGACTATAGTGGAAAGACTACAGTGGAAAGACTGTAGTGGACAGAATAAAGTGGAGACTATAGTGGAAAGACTAAAGTGGACAGAGGATAGTGGAAAGACTAAAATGGAAAGACTGTAGTGGACAGAATAAAGTGGAGACTATAGTGTAAAGACTAAAGTGGAAAGACTAAAGTGGACAGACTATAGTGGAAAGACTGAAGTGGAAAGACTAAGTGGACAGACTAAAGTGGAAAGACTATAGTGGAAAGACTAAAGTGGACAGACTATAGCGGAAAGACTAAAGTGGACAGACTGAAGTGGAAGGACTAAAGTGGAAAGACTAAAGTGGAAAGACTGTAGTGGACAGAATAAAGTGGAGACTATAGTGTAAAGACTAAAGTGGAAAGACTAAAGTGGACAGACTATAGTGGAAAGACTGAAGTGGAAAGACTAAGTGGACAGACTAAAGGGGAAAGACTATAGTGGAAAGACTAAAGTGGACAGACTACAGCGGAAAGACTAAAGTGGACAGACTGAAGTGGAAGGACTATAGTGGAAAGACGAAAATGGACAGAGAATAGTGGAAAGACGAAAGTGGACAGACTATAGTGGAAAGACTATAGTGGAAAGACTGTAGTGGACGGAATAAAGTGGAGAGTATAGTGGAAAGACTAAAGTGGACAGAGAATAGTGGAAAGACTAAAGTGGAAAGACTGTAGTGGACAGAATAAAGTGGAGACTATAGTGGATAGACTAAAGTGGAAAGACTAAAGTGGACAGACTATAGTGGAAAGACTATAGTGGAAAGACTGTAGTGGACAGAATAAAGTGGAGACTATAGTGGAAAGCCTAAAGTGGACAGAGAATACTGGAAAGACCAAAGTTGACAGACTATAGTGGAAAGACTATAGTGGAAAGACTGTAGTGGACAGAATAAAGTGGAGACTATAGTGGAAAGACTATAGTGGACAGAGAATAGTGGAAAGACTAAAGTGGACAGACTATAGTGGAAAGACTATAGTGGAAAAACTTAGTGGACAGAATAAAGTGGAGACTATAGTGGAAAGACTATAGTGGACAGAGAATAGTGGAAAGACTAAAGTGGAAAGAATGTAGTGGACAGAATAAAGTGGAGACTATAGTGGAAAGAATAAAGTGGACAGACTATAGTGGAAAGACTGAAGTTGAAAGACTCAATGGACAGACTAAAGTGTACACACTGAAGTGGACAGAATAAAGTGGAAAGACTAAAGTGGAAAGACTAAAGTAGACAGACTATAGTGGAAAGACTAAAGTGGACAGACTAAAGTGGAAAAACTAAAGTGGAAAGACTAAAGTGGACAGACTATAGTGGAAAGACTATAGTGGAAAGACTGTAGTGGACAGAATAAAGTGGAGACTATAGTGGAAAGACTAAAGTGGACAGACTATAGTGGAAAGACTATAGTGGAAAGACTGTAGTGGACGTAAGAAAGTGGAGACTATAGTGGAAAGACTAAAGTGGACAGAGAATAGTGGAAAGACTAAAGTGGACAGACTATAGTGGAAAGATTATAGTGGAAAGACTGTAGTGGACAGAATAAAGAGGAGACTATAGTGGAAAGATTAAAGTGGAAAGACTAGAGTGGACAAAGAATAGTGGAAAGACTAAAGTGGAAAGAATGTAGTGGACGGAATAAAGTGGAGACTATAGTGGAAAGACTAAAGTGGAAAGACTAAAGTGGACAGAGAATAGTGGAAAGACTAAAGTGGAAAGACTGTTGCGGACAGAATAAAGTGGAGACTATAGTGGATAGACTAAAGTGGAAAGACTAAAGTGGACAGACTATAGTGGAAAGACTATAGTGGAAAGACTGTAGTGGACAGAATAAAGTGGAGACTATAGTGGAAAGCCTAAAGTGGACAGAGAATAGTGGAAAGACTAAAGTTGACAGACTATAGTGGAAAGTCTATAGTGGAAAGACTGTAGTGGACAGAATAAAGTGGAGACTATAGTGGAAAGACTAAAGTGAACAGACTATAGTGGAAAGACTATAGTGGAAAGACTGTAGTGGACATAATAAAGTGGAGAGTATAGTGGAAAGAATAAAGTGGACAGAGAATAGTGGAAAGACTAAAGTGGACAGATTATAGTGGAAAGACTATAGTGGAGAGACTGTAGTGGACAGAATAAAGTGGAGACTATAGTGGAAAGACTAAAGTGGAAATACTAAAGTGGACAGAGAATAGTGGAAAGACTAAATTGGAAAGACTAAAGTGGACAGACTATAGTGGAAAGACTATAGTGGAAAGACTGTAGTGGACAGAATAAAGTGGAGACTATAGTGGAAAGACTAAAGTGGACAGAGAATAGTGGAAAGACTAAACTGGACAGACTATAGTGGAAAGACTATTGTGGAAAGACTGTAGTGGACAGAATAAAGTGGAGACTATAGTGGAAAGACTAAAGTGGAAAGACTAAAGTGGACAGACTATAGTGGAAAGACTGTAGTGGACAGAATAAAGTGTAGACTATAGTGGAAAGACTAAAGTGGACAGAGAATAGTGGAAAGAATAAAGTGGACAGACTATAGTGGAAAGACTACAGTGGAAAGACTGTAGTGGACAGAATAAAGTGGAGACTATAGTGGAAAGACTAAAGTGGACAGACTATAGTGGAAAGACTGAAGTGGAAAGACTAAGTGGACAGACTAAAGTGGAAAGACTATAGTGGAAAGTCTAAAGTGGACAGACTATAGTGGAAAGACGAAAGTGGACAGACTGAAGTGGAAAGACTATAGTGGAAAGACTAAAGTGGAAAGAATGTAGTGGACAGAATAAAGTGGAGACTATAGTGGAAAGACTAAAGTGGACAGAGAATAGTGGAAAGACTAAAGTTAACAGACTATAGTGGAAAGACTATAGTGGAAAGACTGTAGTGGACAGAATAAAATGGAGACTATAGTGGAAAGCCTAAAGTGGACAGAGAATAGTGGAAAGACTAAAGTTAACAGACTATAGTGGAAAGACTATAGTGGAAAGACTGTAGTGGACAGAATAAAGTGGAGACTATAGTGGAAAGACTAAAGTGGAAAGAGAATAGTGGAAAGACTAAAGTGGACAGACTATAGTGGAAAGACTATAGTGGAAAAACTGTAGTGGACAGAATAAAGTGGAGACTATAGTGGAAAGACTAAAGTGGACAGAGAATAGTGGAAAGACTAAAGTGGAAAGAATGTAGTGGACAGAATAAAGTGGAGACTATAGTGGAATGACTAAAGTGGAAAGACTAAAGTGGACAGACTATAGTGGAAAGACTGAAGTTGAAAGACTCAGTGGACAGACTAAAGTGTACACACTGAAGTGGACAGAATAAAGTGGAAAGACTAAAGTGGAAAGACTAAAGTGGACAGACTATAGTGGAAAGACTACAGTGGAAAGACTGTAGTGGACAGAATAAAGTCGAGACTATAGTGGAAAGACTAAAGTGGACAGACTATAGTGGAAAGACTGAAGTGGAAAGACTAAGTGGACAGACTAAAGTGGAAAGACTATAGTGGAAAGTCTAAAGTGGACAGACTATAGTGGAAAGACTAAAGTGGACAGACTGAAGTGGAAAGACTATAGTGGAAAGACTAAAGTGGAAAGAATGTAGTGGACAGAATAAAGTGGAGACTATAGTGGAAAGACTAAAGTGGACAGAGAATAGTGGAAAGACTAAAGTGGACAGACTATAGTGGAAAGACTGTAGTGGACGGAATAAAGTGGAGACTATAGTGGAAAGATAAAGTGGCAAGACTAAAGTGGACAGAGAATAGTGGAAAGACTAAAGTGGAAAGAATGTAGTGGACGGAATAAAGTGGAGACTATAGTGGAAAGACTAAAGTGGAAAGACTAAAGTGGACAGAGAATAGTGGAAAGACTAAAGTGGAAAGACTGTTGCGGACAGAATAAAGTGGAGACTATAGTGGATAGACTAAAGTGGAAAGACTAAAGTGGACAGACTATAGTGGAAAGACTATAGTGGAAAGACTGTAGTGGACAGAATAAAGTGGAGACTATAGTGGAAAGCCTAAAGTGGACAGAGAATAGTGGAAAGACTAAAGTTGACAGACTATAGTGGAAAGACTATAGTGGAAAGACTGTAGTGGACAGAATAAAGTGGAGACTATAGTGGAAAGACTAAAGTGAACAGACTATAGTGGAAAGACTATAGTGGAAAGACTGTAGTGGACATAATAAAGTGGAGAGTATAGTGGAAAGAATAAAGTGGACAGAGAATAGTGGAAAGACTAAAGTGGACAGACTATAGTGGAAAGACTATAGTGGAGAGACTGTAGTGGACAGAATAAAGTGGAGACTATAGTGGAAAGACTAAAGTGGAAATACTAAAGTGGACAGAGAATAGTGGAAAGACTAAAGTGGAAAGACTAAAGTGGGCAGACTATAGTGGAAAGACTGTAGTGGAAAGACTGTAGTGGACAGAATAAAGTGGAGACTATAGTGGAAAGACTAAAGTGGACAGAGAATAGTGGAAAGACTAAAGTGGACAGACTATAGTGGAAAGACTATAGTGGAAAGACTGTAGTGGACAGAATAAAGTGGAGACTATAGTGGAAAGCCTAAAGTGGAAAGACTAAAGTGGACAGACTATAGTGGAAAGACTGTAGTGGACAGAATAAAGTGTAGACTATAGTGGAAAGACTAAAGTGGACAGAGAATAGTGGAAAGAATAAAGTGGACAGACTATAGTGAAAAGACTACAGTGGAAAGACTGTAGTGGACAGAATAAAGTGGAGACTATAGTGGAAAGACTAAAGTGGACAGAGTATAGTGGAAAGACTAAAGTAGAAAGAATGTAGTGGACAGAATAAAGTGGAGACTATAGTGGAAAGACTAAAGTGGACAGAGAATAGTGGAAAGACTAAAGTTAACAGACTATAGTGGAAAGACTATAGTGGAAAGACTGTAGTGGACAGAATAAAGTGGAGACTATAGTGGAAAGACTAAAGTGGAAAGAGAATAGTGGAAAGACTAAAGTGGACAGACTATAGTGGAAAGACTATAGTGGAAAAACTGTAGTGGACAGAATAAAGTGGAGACTATAGTGGAAAGACTAAAGTGGACAGAGAATAGTGGAAAGACTAAAGTGGAAAGAATGTAGTGGACAGAATAAAGTGGAGACTATAGTGGAATGACTAAAGTGGAAAGACTAAAGTGGACAGACTATAGTGGAAAGACTGAAGTTGAAAGACTCAGTGGACAGACTAAAGTGTACACACTGAAGTGGACAGAATAAAGTGGAAAGACTAAAGTGGAAAGACTAAAGTGGACAGACTATAGTGGAAAGACTACAGTGGAAAGACTGTAGTGGACAGAATAAAGTCGAGACTATAGTGGAAAGACTAAAGTGGACAGACTATAGTGGAAAGACTGAAGTGGAAAGACTAAGTGGACAGACTAAAGTGGAAAGACTATAGTGGAAAGTCTAAAGTTGACAGACTATAGTGGAAAGACTAAAGTGGACAGACTGAAGTGGAAAGACTATAGTGGAAAGACTAAAGTTGAAAGAATGTAGTGGACAGAATAAAGTGGAGACTATAGTGGAAAGACCAAAGTGGACAGAGAATATTGGAAAGACTAAAGTGGACAGACTATAGTGGAAAGACTGTAGTGGACGGAATAAAGTGGAGACTATAGTGGAAAGATAAAGTGGCAAGACTAAAGTGGACAGAGAATAGTGGAAAGACTAAAGTGAAAAGACTGTAGTGGACAGAATAAAGTGGAGACTATAGTGGATAGACTAAAGTGGAAAGACTAAAGTGGACAGACTATAGTGGAAAGACTATAGTGGAAAGACTGTAGTGGACAGAATAAAATGGAGACTATAGTGGAAAGCCTAAAGTGGACAGAGAATAGTGGAAAGACTAAAGTTGACAGACTATAGTGGAAAGACTATAGTGGAAAGACTGTAGTGGACAGAATAAAATGGAGACTATAGTGGAAAGCCTAAAGTGGACAGAGAATAGTGGAAAGACTAAAGTTGACAGACAATAGTGGAAAGACTATAGTGGAAAGACTGAAGTGGAAAGACTAAGTGGACAGACTAAAGTGGAAAGACTATAGTGGAAAGTCTAAAGTGGACAATAGTGGAAAGACGAAAGTGGACAGACTGAAGTGGAAAGACTATAGTGGAAAGACTAAAGTGGAAAGACTGTAGTGGATGGAATAAAGTGGAGACTATAGTGGAAAGATAAAGTAGAAAGACTAAAGTGGACAGAGAATAGTGGAAAGACTAAAGTGGAAAGACTGTAGTGGACAGAATAAAGTGGAGACTATAGTGGATAGACTAAAGTGGAAAGACTAAAGTGGACAGACTATAGTGGAAAGACTATAGTGGAAAGACTGTAGTGGACAGAATAAAATGGAGACTATAGTGGAAAGCCTAAAGTGGACAAAGAATAGTGGAAAGACTAAAGTTAACAGACTATAGTGGAAAGACTATAGTGGAAAAACTGTAGTGGACAGAATAAAGTGGAGACTAAAGTGGAAAGACTAAAGTGGACAGAGAATAGTGGAAAGACTAAAGTGGAAAGAATGTAGTGGACAGAATAAAGTGGAGACTATAGTGGAATGACTAAAGTGGAAAGACTAAAGTGAACAGACTATAGTGGAAAGACTGAAGTTGAAAGACTCAGTGGACAGACTAAAGTGTACACACTGAAGTGGACAGAATAAAGTGGAAAGACTAAAGTGGAAAGACTAAAGTGGACAGACTATAGTGGAAAGACTACAGTGGAAAGACTGTAGTGGACAGAATAAAGTCGAGACTATAGTGGAAAGACTAAAGTGGACAGACTATAGTGGAAAGACTGAAGTGGAAAGACTAAGTGGACAGACTAAAGTGGAAAGACTATAGTGGAAAGTCTAAAGTGGACAGACTATAGTGGAAAGACTAAAGTGGACAGAGAATAGTGGAAAGACTAAAGTGGAAAGACTGTAGTGGACAGAATAAAGTGGAGACTATAGTGGATAGACTAAAGTGGAAAGACTAAAGTGGACAGACTATAGTGGAAAGACTATAGTGGAAAGACTGTAGTGGACAGAATAAAATGGAGACTATAGTGGAAAGCCTAAAGTGGACAGAGAATAGTGGAAAGACTAAAGTGGATAGACTAAAGTGGAAAGACTATAGTGGAAAGACTGAAGTTGAAAGACTCAGTGAACAGACTAAAGTGTACAAACTGAAGTGGACAGAATAAAGTGGAAAGACTAAAGTGGAAAGACTAAAGTGGACAGAATATAGTGGAAAGACTAAAGGGGACAGACTATAGTAGAAAGACTATAGTGGAAAGACTGTAGTGGACATAATACAGTGGAGACTATAGTGGAAAGACTAAAGTGGACAGAGAATGGTTGAAAGACTAAAGTGAACAGACTATAGTGGAAAGACTAAAGTGGACAGAGAATAGTGGAAAGACTGAAGTGGACAGACTATAGTGGAAAGACTATAGTGGAAAGACTAAAGTGGATAGACTAAAGTGGAAAAACTATAGTGGAAAGACTGTAGTGGACAGAATAAAGTGGAGACTATAGTGGAAAGACTAAAGTGAACAGACTATAGTGGAAAGACTATAGTGGAAAGACCGTAGTGGACATAATAAAGTGGAGACTATAGTGGAAAGACTAAAGTGGACAGAGAATAGTGGAAAGACTAAAGTGGACAGAATGTAATGGACAGAATAAAGTGGAGACTATAGTGGAAAGACTGTAGTGGACAGAATAAAGTGGAGACTATAGTGGAAAGACTAAAGTGGACAGACTATAGTAGAAAGACTATAGTGGAAAGACTGTAGTGGACATAATACAGTGGAGACTATAGTGGAAAGACTAAAGTGGACAGAGAATGGTGGAAAGGATAAAGTGGACAGACTCTAGTGGAAAGACTATAGTGGAAAGACTAAAGTGGACAGACTAAAGTGGAAAAACTATAGTGGAAAGACTGTAGTGGACAGAATAAAGTGGAGACTATAGTGGAAAGACTAAAGTGAACAGACTATAGTGGAAAGTCTAAAGTGGACAGACTATAGTGGAAAGACTAAAGTGGACAGACTGAAGTGGAAAGACTATAGTGGAAAGACTAAAGTGGAAAGAATGTAGTGGACAGAATAAAGTGGAGACTATAGTGGAAAGACTAAAGTGGACAGAGAATAGTGGAAAGACTAAAGTGGACAGACTATAGTGGAAAGACTGTAGTGGACGGAATAAAGTGGAGACTATAGTGGAAAGATAAAGTGGCAAGACTAAAGTGGACAGAGAATAGTGGAAAGACTAAATTGGAAAGACTGTAGTGGACAGAATAAAGTGGAGACTATAGTGGAAAGATAAAGTGGCAAGACTAAAGTGGACAGAGAATAGTGGAAAGACTAAATTGGAAAGACTGTAGTGGACAGAATAAAGTGGAGACTATAGTGGAAAGACTAAAGTGGACAGAGAATAGTGGAAAGACTAAAGTGGACAGACTATAGTGGAAAGACTGTAGTGGACGGAATAAAGTGGAGACTATAGTGGAAAGATAAAGTGGCAAGACTAAAGTGGACAGACTATAGTGGAAAGACTACAGTGGAAAGACTGTAGTGGACAGAATAAAGTCGAGACTATAGTGGAAAGACTAAAGTGGACAGACTATAGTGGAAAGACTGAAGTGGAAAGACTAAGTGGACAGACTAAAGTGGAAAGACTATAGTGGAAAGTCTAAAGTGGACAGACTATAGTGGAAAGACTAAAGTGGACAGACTGAAGTGGAAAGACTATAGTGGAAAGACTAAAGTGGAAAGAATGTAGTGGACAGAATAAAGTGGAGACTATAGTGGAAAGACTAAAGTGGACAGAGAATAGTGGAAAGACTAAAGTGGACAGACTATAGTGGAAAGACTGTAGTGGACGGAATAAAGTGGAGACTATAGTGGAAAGATAAAGTGGCAAGACTAAAGTGGACAGAGAATAGTGGAAAGACTAAATTGGAAAGACTGTAGTGGACAGAATAAAGTGGAGACTATAGTGGATAGACTAAAGTGGAAAGACTAAAGTGGACAGACTATAGTGGAAAGACTATAGTGGAAAGACTGTAGTGGACAGAATAAAATGGAGACTATAGTGGAAAGCCTAAAGTGGACAGAGAATAGTGGAAAGACTAAAGTTGACAGACTATAGTGGAAAGACTATAGTGGAAAGACTGTAGTGGACAGAATAAAGTGGAGACTATAGTGGAAAGACTAAAGTGGAAAGAGAATAGTGGAAAGACTAAAGTGGACAGACTATAGTGGAAAGACTATAGTGGAAAAACTGTAGTGGACAGAATAAAGTGGAGACTATAGTGGAAAGACTAAAGTGGACAGAAAATAGTGGAAAGACTAAAGTGGAAAAAATGTAGTGGACAGAATAAAGTGGAGACTATAGTGGAAAGACTAAAGTGGAAAGACTAAAGTGGACAGACTATAGTGGAAAGACTGAAGTTGAAAGACTCAGTGAACAGACTAAAGTGTACAAACTGAAGTGGACAGAATAAAGTGGAAAGACTAAAGTGGAAAGACTAAAGTGGACAGACTATAGTGGAAAGACTAAAGGGGACAGACTATAGTAGAAAGACTATAGTGGAAAGACTGTAGTGGACATAATACAGTGGAGACTATAGTGGAAAGACTAAAGTGGACAGAGAAAGGTTGAAAGACTAAAGTGAACAGACTATAGTGGAAAGACTAAAGTGGACAGAGAATAGTGGAAAGACTGAAGTGGACAGACTATAGTGGAAAGACTATAGTGGAAAGACTAAAGTGGATAGACTAAAGTGGAAAAACTATAGTGGAAAGACTGTAGTGGACAGAATAAAGTGGAGACTATAGTGGAAAGACTAAAGTGAACAGACTATAGTGGAAAGACTATAGTGGAAAGACTGTAGTGGACATAATAAAGTGGAGACTATAGTGGAAAGACTAAAGTGGACAGAGAATAGTGGAAAGACTAAAGTGGACAGAATGTAATGGACAGAATAAAGTGGAGACTATAGTGGAAAGACTGTAGTGGACAGAATAAAGTGGAGACTATAGTGGAAAGACTAAAGTGGACAGACTATAGTAGAAAGACTATAGTGGAAAGACTGTAGTGGACATAATACAGTGGAGACTATAGTGGAAAGACTAAAGTGGACAGAGAATGGTGGAAAGACTAAAGTGGACGGACTCTAGTGGAAAGACTATAGTGGAAAGACTAAAGTGGACAGACTAAAGTGGAAAAACTATAGTGGAAAGATTGTAGTGGACAGAATAAAGTGGAGACTATAGTGGAAAGACTAAAGTGAACAGACTATAGTGGAAAGACTATAGTGGAAAGACTGTAGTGGACGTAATAAAGTGGAGACTATAGTGGAAAGACTAAAGTGGACAAAGAATAGTGGAAAGACTAAAGTGGACAGACTATAGTGGAAAGACTATAGTGGAAAGACTGTAGTGGACGGAATAAAGTGGAGACTATAGTGGAAAGACTAAAGTGGACAGAGAATAGTGGAAAGACTGTAGTGGACAGAATAAAGTGGAGACTATAGTGGATAGACTAAAGTGGAAAGACTAAAGTGGACAGACTATAGTGGAAAGACTATAGTGGAAAGACTGTAGTGGACAGAATAAAGTGGAGACTATAGTGGAAAGCCTAAAGTGGACAGAGAATACTGGAAAGACTAAAGTTGACAGACTATAGTGGAAAGACTATAGTGGAAAGACTGTAGTGGACAGAATAAAGTGGAGACTATAGTGGAAAGACTATAGTGGACAGAGAATAGTGGAAAGACTAAAGTGGACAGACTATAGTGGAAAGACTATAGTGGAAAAACTTAGTGGACAGAATAAAGTGGAGATTATAGTGGAAAGACTAAAGTGGACTGAGAATAGTGGAAAGACTAAATTGGAAAGAATGTAGTGAACAGAATAAAGTGGAGACTATAGTGGAAAGACTAAAGTGGACAGAGAATAGTGGAAAGACTAAAGTGGACAGACTATAGTGGAAAGACTATAGTGGAAAAACTGTAGTGGACATAATACAGTGGAGACTATAGTGGAAAGACTATAGTGGACAGAGAATGGTGGAAAGACTAAAGTGGACAGACTCTAGTGGAAAGACTATAGTGGAAAGACTAAAGTGGACAGACTAAAGTGGAAAAACTATAGTGGAAAGACTGTAGTGGACAGAATAAAGTGGAGACTATAGTGGAAAGACTAAAGTGGACAGACTATAGTGGAAAGACTAAAGTGGACAGACTATAGTGGAAAGACAAAAGTGGACAGAGAATAGTGGAAAGACTGAAGTGGACAGACTATAGTGGAAAGACTATAGTGGAAAGACTAAAGTGGACAGACTAAAGTGGAAAAACTATAGTGGAAAGACTGTAGTGGACAGAATAAATTGGAGACTATAGTGGAAAGACTAAAGTGAACAGACTATAGTGGAAAGACTATAGTGGAAAGACTGTAGTGGACATAATAAAGTGGAGACTATAGTGGAAAGACTAAAGAGGACAGAGAATAGTGGAAAGACTAAAGTGGACAGACTATAGTGGAAAGATTATAGTGGAAAGACTGTAGCGGACAGAATAAAGTGGAGACTATAGTGGAAAGATTAAAGTGGAAAGACTAAAGTGGACAGAGAATAGTGGAAAGACTAAAGTGGAAAGAATGTAATGGACAGAATAAAGTGGAGACTATAGTGGAAAGACTAAAGTGGAAAGACTAAAGTGGACAGACTATAGTGGAAAGACTGAAGTGGAAAGACTCAGTGGTCAGACTAAAGTGTACACACTGAAGTGGACAGAATAAAGTGGAAAGACTAAAGTGGAAAGACTAAAGTGGACAGACTATACTGGAAAGACTAAAGTGGACAGACTAAAGTGGAAAAACTAAAGTGGAAAGACTAAAGTGGACAGACTATAGTGGAAAGACTATTGTGGAAAGACTGTAGTTGACAGAATAAAGTGGAGACTATAGTGGAAAAGCTAAAGTGGACAGACTATAGTGGAAAGACTATAGTTGAAAGACTGTAATGGAAGGACTGTAGTGGACAGAATAAAGTGGAGAGTATAGTGGAAAGAATAAAGTAGACAGAGAATAGTGGAAAGACTAAAGTGGACAGACTATAGTGGAAAGACTATAGTGGAGAGACTGTAGTGGACAGAATAAAGTGGAGACTATAGTGGAAAGACTAAAGTGGAAAGACTAAAGTGGACAGAGAATAGTGGAAAGACTAAAGTAGAAAGACTAAAGTGGACAGACTATAGTGGAAAGACTAAAGTGGACAGAGAATAGTGGGAAGACTATAGTGGACAGACTATAGTGGAAAGATTATAGTGGAAAGACTGTAGTGGACATAATAAAGTGGAGAATATAGTGGAAAGACTAAAGTGGACAGAGAATAGTGGAAAGACTAAAGTGGACAGACTATAGTGGAAAGACAAAAGTGGACAGAGAATAGTGGAAAGACTGAAGTGGACAGATTATAGTGGAAAGACTATAGTGGAAAGACTAAAGTGGACAGACTAAAGTGGAAAAACTATAGTGGAAAGACTGTAGTGGACAGAATAAATTGGAGACTATAGTGGAAAGACTAAAGTGAACAGACTATAGTGGAAAGACTATAGTGGAAAGACTGTAGTGGACAGAATAAAGTGGAGACTATAGTGGAAAGCCTAAAGTGGACAGAGAATACTGGAAAGACTAAAGTTGACAGACTATAGTGGAAAGACTAAAGTGGACAGAGAATAGTGGGAAGACTATAGTGGACAGACTATAGTGGAAAGATTATAGTGGAAAGACTGTAGTGGACATAATAAAGTGGAGAATATAGTGGAAAGACTAAAGTGGACAGAGAATAGTGGAAAGACTAAAGTGGACAGACTATAGTGGAAAGACAAAAGTGGACAGAGAATAGTGGAAAGACTGAAGTGGACAGATTATAGTGGAAAGACTATAGTGGAAAGACTAAAGTGGAAAAACTATAGTGGAAAGACTGTAGTGGACAGAATAAATTGGAGACTATAGTGGAAAGACTAAAGTGAACAGACTATAGTGGAAAGACTATAGTGGAAAGACTGTAGTGGACAGAATAAAGTGGAGACTATAGTGGAAAGCCTAAAGTGGACAGAGAATACTGGAAAGACTAAAGTTGACAGACTATAGTGGAAAGACTATAGTGGAAAGACTGTAGTGGACAGAATAAAGTGGAGACTATAGTGGAAAGACTATAGTGGACAGAGAATAGTGGAAAGACTAAAGTGGACAGACTATAGTGGAAAGACTATAGTGGAAAAACTTAGTGGACAGAATAAAGTGGAGATTATAGTGGAAAGACTAAAGTGGACTGAGAATAGTGGAAAGACTAAAGTGGAAAGAATGTAGTGGACAGAATAAAGTGGAGACTATAGTGGAAAGACTAAAGTGGACAGAGAATAGTGGAAAGACTAAAGTGGACAGACTATAGTGGAAAGACTATAGTGGAAAAACTGTAGTGGACATAATACAGTGGAGACTATAGTGGAAAGAATAAAGTGGACAGAGAATGGTGGAAAGACTAAAGTGGACAGACTCTAGTGGAAAGACTATAGTGTAAAGACTAAAGTGGACAGACTAAAGTGGAAAAACTATAGTGGAAAGACTGTAGTGGACAGAATAAAGTGGAGACTATAGTGGAAAGACTAAAGTGGACAGACTATAGTGGAAAGACTAAAGTGGACAGACTATAGTGGAAAGACAAAAGTGGACAGAGAATAGTGGAAAGACTAAAGTGGACAGACTATAGTGGAAAGACTATAGTGGAAAGACTAAAGTGGACAGACTAAAGTGGAAAAACTATAGTGGAAAGACTGTAGTGGACAGAATAAATTGGAGACTATAGTGGAAAGACTAAAGTGAACAGACTATAGTGGAAAGACTATAGTGGAAAGACTGTAGTGGACATAATAAAGTGGAGACTATAGTGGAAAGACTAAAGTGGACAGAGAATAGTGGAAAGACTAAAGTGGACAGACTATAGTGGAAAGATTATAGTGGAAAGACTGTAGCGGACAGAATAAAGTGGAGACTATAGTGGAAAGATTAAAGTGGAAAGACTAAAGTGGACAGAGAATAGTGGAAAGACTAAAGTGGAAAGAATGTAATGGACAGAATAAAGTGGAGACTATAGTGGAAAGACTAAAGTGGAAAGACTAAAGTGGACAGACTATAGTGGAAAGACTGAAGTGGAAAGACTCAGTGGTCAGACTAAAGTGTACACACTGAAGTGGACAGAATAAAGTGGAAAGACTAAAGTGGAAAGACTAAAGTGGACAGACTATACTGGAAAGACTAAAGTGGACAGACTAAAGTGGAAAAACTAAAGTGGAAAGACTAAAGTGGACAGACTATAGTGGAAAGACTATTGTGGAAAGACTGTAGTTGACAGAATAAAGTGGAGACTATAGTGGAAAAGCTAAAGTGGACAGACTATAGTGGAAAGACTATAGTTGAAAGACTGTAATGGAAGGACTGTAGTGGACAGAATAAAGTGGAGAGTATAGTGGAAAGAATAAAGTAGACAGAGAATAGTGGAAAGACTAAAGTGGACAGACTATAGTGGAAAGACTATAGTGGAGAGACTGTAGTGGACAGAATAAAGTGGAGACTATAGTGGAAAGACTAAAGTGGAAAGACTAAAGTGGACAGAGAATAGTGGAAAGACTAAAGTAGAAAGACTAAAGTGGACAGACTATAGTGGAAAGACTAAAGTTGACAGAGAATAGTGGAAAGACTAAAGTGGAAAGACTAAAGTGGACAGAGAATAGTGGAAAGACTAAAGTAGAAAGACTAAAGTGGACAGACTATAGTGGAAAGACAAAAGTGGACAGAGAATAGTGGAAAGACTGAAGTGGACAGATTATAGTGGAAAGACTATAGTGGAAAGACTAAAGTGGACAGACTAAAGTGGAAAAACTATAGTGGAAAGACTGTAGTGGACAGAATAAATTGGAGACTATAGTGGAAAGACTAAAGTGAACAGACTATAGTGGAAAGACTGTAGTGGACATAATAAAGTGGAGACTATAGTGGAAAGACTAAAGTGGACAGAGAATAGTGGAAAGACTAAAGTGGACAGACTATAGTGGAAAGACTATAGTGGAGAGACTGTAGTGGACAGAAGAAAGTGGAGACTATAGTGGAAAGACTAAAGTGGAAAGACAAAAGTGGACAGAGAATAGTGGAAAGACTAAAGTAGAAAGACTAAAGTGGACAGACTATAGTGGAAAGACTAAAGTGGACAGAGAATAGTGGAAAGACTCAAGTGGACAGACTATAGTGGAAAGACTATAGTGGACAGACTGTAGTGGAAAGATTATAGTGGAAAGACTGTAGTGGACATAATAAAGTGGAGAATATAGTGGAAAGACTAAAGTGACAGAGAATAGTGGAAAGACTAAAGTGGACAGACTATAGTGGAAAGACAAAAGTGGACAGAGAATAGTGGAAAGACTGAAGTGGACAGATTATAGTGGAAAGACTATAGTGGAAAGACTAAAGTGGACAGACTAAAGTGGAAAAACTATAGTGGAAAGACTGTAGTGGATAGAATAAATTGGAGACTATAGTGGAAAGACTAAAGTGAACAGACTATAGTGGAAAGACTATAGTGGAAAGACTGTAGTGGACATAATAAAGTGGAGACTATAGTGGAAAGACTAAAGTGGACAGAGAATAGTGGAAAGACTAAAGTGGACAGACTATAGTGGAAAGATTATAGTGGAAAGACTGTAGTGGACAGAATAAAGTGGAGACTATAGTGGAAAGATTAAAGTGGAAAGACTAAAGTGGTCAGAGAATAGTGGAAAGACTAAAGTGGAAAGAATGTAATGGACAGAATAAAGTGGAGACTATAGTGGAAAGACTAAAGTGGAAAGACTAAAGTGGACAGACTATAGTGGAAAGACTGAAGTGGAAAGACTCAGTGGACAGACTAAAGTGTACACACTGAAGTGGACAGAATAAAGTGGAAAGACTAAAGTGGAAAGACTAAAGTGGACAGACTATACTGGAAAGACTAAAGTGGACAGACTAAAGTGGAAAAAATAAAGTGGAAAGACTAAAGTGGACAGACTATAGTGGAAAGACTATTGTGGAAAGACTGTAGTTGACAGAATAAAGTGGAGACTATAGTGGAAAAGCTAAAGTGGACAGACTATAGTGGAAAGACTATAGTTGAAAGACTGTAATGGAAGGACTGTAGTGGACAGAATAAAGTGGAGAGTATAGTGGAAAGAATAAAGTGGACAGAGAATAGTGGAAAGACTAAAGTGGACAGACCATAGTGGAAAGACTATAGTGGAAAGACTGTAGTGGATAGAATAAAGTGGAGACTATAGTGGAAAGACTAAAGTGGAAAGACTAAAGTGGACAGAGAATAGTGGAAAGACTAAAGTAGAAAGACTAAAGTGGACAGACTATAGTGGAAAGACTAAAGTGGACAGAGAATAGTGGAAAGACTAAAGTGGACAGACTATAGTGGAAAGACTATAGTGGAAAGACTATAGTGGAAAGACTACAGTGGAAAGACTGTAGTGGACAGAATAAAGTGGAGACTATAGTGGAAAGACTAAAGTGGACAGAGAATAGTGGAAAGACTAAAGTGGAAAGACTGTAGTGGACAGAATAAAGTGGAGACTATAGTGTAAAGACTAAAGTGGAAAGACTAAATTGGACAGACTCTAGTGGAAAGACTGAAGTGGAAAGACTAAGTGGACAGACTAAAGTGGAAAGACTATAGTGGAAAGACTAAAGTGGACAGACTATAGCGGAAAGACTGAAGTGGACAGACTGAAGTGGAAGGACTATAGTGGAAAGACGAAAATGGACAGAGAATAGTGGAAAGACTAAAGTGGACAGACTATAGTGGAAAGACTATAGTGGAAAGACTGTAGTGGACGGAATAAAGTGGAGACTATAGTGGAAAGACAAAAGTGGACAGAGAATAGTGGAAAGACTAAAGTGGAAAGACTGTAGTGGACAGAATAAAGTGGAGACTATAGTGGATAGACTAAAGTGCAAAGACTAAAGTGGACAGACTATAGTGGAAAGACTATAGTGGAAAGACTGTAGTGGACAGAATAAAGTGGAGACTATAGTGGAAAGCCTAAAGTGGACAGAGAATACTGGAAAGACTAAAGTTGACAGACTATAGTGGAAAGACTATAGTGGAAAGACTGTAGTGGACAGAATAAAGTGGAGACTATAGTGGAAAGACTAAAGTGGACAGAGAATAGTGGAAAGACTAAAGTGGACAGTCTATAGTGGAAAGATTATAGTGGAAAGACTGTAGTGGACAGAATAAAGTGGAGACTATAGTGGAAAGATTAAAGTGGAAAGACTAAAGTGGACAGAGAATAGTGGAAAGACTAAAGTGGAAAGAATGTAATGGACAGAATAAAGTGGAGACTATAGTGGAAAGACTAAAGTGGAAAGACTAAAGTGGACAGACTATAGTGGAAAGACTGAAGTGGAAAGACTCAGTGGACAGACTAAAGTGTACACACTGAAGTGGAAAGACTAAAGTGGAAAGACTAAAGTGGAAAGACTAAAGTGGACAGACTATACTGGAAAGACTAAAGTGGAAAGACTAAAGTGGACAGACTATAGTGGAAAGACTATTGTGGAAAGACTGTAGTTGACAGAATAAAGTGGAGACTATAGTGGAAAAGCTAAAGTGGACAGACTATAGTGGAAAGACTATAGTTGAAAGACTGTAATGGAAGGACTGTAGTGGACAGAATAAAGTGGAGAGTATAGTGGAAAGAATAAAGTGGACAGAGAATAGTGGAAAGACTAAAGTGGACAGACTATAGTGGAAAGACTATAGTGGAGAGACTGTAGTGGACAGAATAAAGTGGAGACTATAGTGGAAAGACTAAAGTGGAAAGACTAAAGTGGACAAAGAATAGTGGAAAAACTAAAGTAGAAAGACTAAAGTGGACAGACTATAGTGGAAAGACTAAAGTGGACAGAGAATAGTGGAAAGACTAAAGTGGACAGACTATAGTGGAAAGACTATAGTGGAAAGACTATAGTGGAAAGACTACAGTGGAAAGACTGTAGTGGACAGAATAAAGTGGAGACTATAGTGGAAAGACTAAAGTGGACAGAGAATAGTGGAAAGACTAAAGTGGACAGACTATAGTGGAAAGACAAAAGTGGACAGAGAATAGTGGAAAGACTGAAGTGGACAGACTATAGTGTAAAGACTATAGTTGAAAGACTGTAATGGAAGGACTGTAGTGGACAGAATAAAGTGGAGAGTATAGTGGAAAGAATAAAGTGGACAGAAAATAGTGGAAAGACTAAAGTGGACAGACTATAGTGGAAAGACTATAGTGGAGAGACTGTAGTGGACAGAATAAAGTGGAGACTATAGTGGAAAGACTAAAGTGGAAAGACTAAAGTGGACAGAGAATAGTGGAAAGACTAAAGTAGAAAGACTAAAGTGGACAGACTATAGTGGAAAGACTAAAGTGGACAGAGAATAGTGGAAAGACTAAAGTGGACAGACTATAGTGGAAAGACTATAGTGGACAGACTATAGTGGAAAGATTATAGTGGAAAGACTGTAGTGGACATAATAAAGTGGAGACTATAGTGGAAAGACTAAAGTGGACAGAGAATAGTGGAAAGACTAAAGTGGACAGACTATAGTGGAAAGACAAAAGTGGACAGAGAATAGTGGAAAGACTGAAGTGGACAGACTATAGTGGAAAGACTATAGTGGAAAGACTAAAGTGGACAGACTAAAGTGGAAAAACTATAGTGGAAAGAATGTAGTGGACAGAATAAAGTGGAGACTATAGTGGAAAGACTAAAGTGGACAGACTATAGTGGAAAGACTGAAGTTGAAAGACTCAGTGGACAGACTAAAGTGTACACACTGAAGTGGACAGAATAAAGTGAAAAGACTAAAGTGGAAAGACTAAAGTAGACAGACTATAGTGGAAAGACTAAAGTGGACAGACTAAAGTGGAAAAACTAAAGTGGAAAGACTAAAGTGGACAGACTATAGAGGAAAGACTATAGTGGAAAGACTGTAGTGGACAGAATAAAGTGGAGACTATATTGGAAAGACTAAAGTGGACAGACTATAGTGGAAAGACTATAGTGGAAAGACTGTAGTGGACGTAATAAAGTGGAGACTATAGTGGAAAGACTAAAGTGGACAGAGAATAGTGGAAAGACTAAAGTGGACAGATTATAGTGGAAAGATTATAGTGGAAAGACTGTAGTGGACAGAATAAAGTGGAGACTGTAGTGGAAAGATTAAAGTGGAAAGACTAAAGTGGACAGAGAATGGTGGAAAGACTAAAGTGGAAAGAATGTAGTGGACGGAATAAAGTGGAGACTATAGTGGAAAGACTAAAGTGGAAAGACTAAAGTGGACAGAGAATAGTGGAAAGACAAAAGTGGAAAGACTGTAGTGGACAGAATAAAGTGGAGACTATAGTGGATAGACTAAAGTGGAAAGACTAAAGTGGACAGACTATAGTGGAAAGACTATAGTGGAAAGACTGTAGTGGACAGAATAAAGTGGAGACTATAGTGGAAAGCCTAAAGTGGACAGAGAATAGTGGAATGACTAAAGTTGACAGACTATAGTGGAAAGACTGTAGTGGACAGAATAAAGTGGAGACTATAGTGGAAAGACTAAAGTGGACAGAGAATAGTGGAAAGACTAAAGTGGACAGACTATAGTGGAAAGACTATAGTGGAAAAACTGTAGTGGACAGAATAAAGTGGAGACTATAGTGGAAAGACTAAAGTGGACAGAGAATAGTGGAAAGACAAAAGTGGAAAGAATGTAGTGGACAGAATAAAGTGGAGACTATAGTGGAAATACTAAAGTGGACAGACTATAGTGGAAAGACTGAAGATGAAAGACTCAGTGGACAGACTAAAGTGTACACACTGAAGTGGACAGAATAAAGTGGAAAGACTAAAGTGGAAAGACTAAAGTGGACAGACTATAGTGGAAAGACTAAAGTGGACAGACTAAAGTGGAAAAACTAAAGTGGAAAGACTAAAGTGGACAGACTATAGTGGAAAGACTATAGTGGAAAGACTGTAGTGGACAGAATAAAGTGGAGACTATAGTGGAAAGACTAAAGTGGACAGACTATAGTGGAAAGACTGTAGTGGACATAATAAAGTGGAGACTATAGTGGAAAGACTAAAGTGGACAGAGAATAGTGGAAAGACTAAAGTGGACAGACTATAGTGGAAAGACAAAAGTGGACAGAGAATAGTGGAAAGACTGAAGTGGACAGACTATAGTGGAAAGACTATAGTGGAAAGACTAAAGTGGACAGACTAAAGTGGAAAAACTATAGTGGAAAGACTGTAGTGGACAGAATAAATTGGAGACTATAGTGGAAAGACTAAAGTGAACAGACTATAGTGCAAAGACTATAGTGGAAAGACTGTAGTGGACATAATAAAGTGGAGACTATAGTGGAAAGACTAAAGTGGACAGAGAATAGTGGAAAGACTAAAGTGGACAGACTATAGTGGAAAGATTATACTGGAACGACTGTAGTGGACAGAATAAAGTGGAGACTATAGTGGAAAGATTAAAGTGGAAAGACTAAAGTGGACAGAGAATAGTGGAAAGACTAAAGTGGAAAGAATGTAATGGACAGAATAAAGTGGAGACTATAGTGGAAAGACTAAAGTGGAAAGACTAAAGTGGACAGACTATAGTGGAAAGACTGAAGTGGAAAGACTCAGTGGACAGACTAAAGTGTACACACTGAAGTGGACAAAATAAAGTGGAAAGACTAAAGTGGAAAGACTAATGTGGACAGACTATACTGGAAAGACTAAAGTGGACAGACTAAAGTGGAAAAACTAAAGTGGAAAGACTAAAGTGGACAGACTATAGTGGAAAGACTATTGTGGAAAGACTGTAGTTGACAGAATAAAGTGGAGAGTATAGTGGAAAAGCTAAAGTGGACAGACTATAGTGGAAAGACTATAGTTGAAAGACTGTAGTGGAAGGACTGTAGTGGACAGAATAAAGTGGAGAGTATAGTGGAAAGAATAAAGTGGACAGAGAGTAGTGGAAAGACTAAAGTGGACAGAATATAGTGGAAAGACTATAGTGGAGAGACTGTAGTGGACAGAATAAAGTGGAGACTATAGTGGAAAGACTAAAGTGGAAAGACTAAAGTGGACAGAGAATAGTGGAAAGACTAAAGTAGAAAGACTAAAGTGGACAGACTATAGTGGAAAGACTAAAGTGGACAGAGAATAGTGGAAAGACTAAAGTGGACAGACTATAGTGGAAAGACTATAGTGGAGAGACTAAAGTGGAAAGATTATAGTGGAAAGACTGTAGTGGACATTATAAAGTGGAGACTATAGTGGAAAGACTAAAGTGGACAGAGAATAGTGGAAAGACTAAAGTGGACAGACTATAGTGGAAAGACAAAAGTGGACAGAGAATAGTGGAAAGACTGAAGTGGACAGACTATAGTGGAAAGACTATAGTGGAAAGACTAAAGTGGACAGACTAAAGTGGAAAAACTATAGTGGAAAGAATGTAGTGGACATAATAAAGTGGAGACTATAGTGGAAAGACTAAAGTGGACAGACTATAGTGGAAAGACTGAAGTTGAAAGACTCAGTGGACAGACTAAAGTGTACACACTGAAGTGGACAGAATAAAGTGGAAAGACTAAAGTGGAAAGACTAAAGTAGACAGACTATAGTGGAAAGACTAAAGTGGACAGACTAAAGTGGAAAAACTAAAGTGGAAAGACTAAAGTGGACAGACTATAGTGGAAAGACTATAGTGGAAAGACTGTAGTGGACAGAATAAAGTGGAGACTATAGTGGAAAGACTAAAGTGGACAGACTATAGTGGAAAGACCATAGTGGAAAGACTGTAGTGGACGTAATAAAGTGGAGACTATAGTGGAAAGACTAAAGTGGACAGAGAATAGTGGAAAGACTAAAGTGGACAGACTATAGTGGAAAGATTATAGTGGAAAGACTGTAGTGGACAGAATAAAGTGGAGACTATAGTGGAAAGATTAAAGTGGAAAGACTAAAGTGGACAGAGAATGGTGGAAAGACTAAAGTGGAAAGAATGTAGTGGACGGAATAAAGTGGAGACTATAGTGGAAAGACTAAAGTGGAAAGACTAAAGTGGACAGAGAATAGTGAAAAGACTAAAGTGGAAAGACTGTAGTGGACAGAATAAAGTGGAGACTATAGTGGATAGACTAAAGTGGAAAGACTAAAGTGGACAGACTATAGTGGAAAGACTATAGTGGAAAGACTGTAGTGGACAGAATAAAGTGGAGACTATAGTGGAAAGCCTAAAGTGGACAGAGAATAGTGGAAAGACTAAAGTTGACAGACTATAGTGGAAAGACTATAGTGGAAAGACTGTAGTGGACAGAATAAAGTGGAGACTATAGTGGAAAGACTAAAGTTGACAGAGAATAGTGGAAAGACTAAAGTGGACAGACTATAGTGGAAAGACTATAGTGGAAAAACTGTAGTGGACAGAATAAAGTGGAGACAATAGTGGAAAGACTAAAGTGGACAGAGAATAGTGGAAAGACAAAAGTGGAAAGAATGTAGTGGACAGAATAAAGTGGAGACTATAGTGGAAATACTAAAGTGGACAGACTATAGTGGAAAGACTGAAGATGAAAGACTCAGTGGACAGACTAAAGTTTACACACTGAAGTGGACAGAATAAAGTGGAAAGACTAAAGTGGAAAGAGTAAAGTGGACAGACTATAGTGGAAAGACTAAAGTGGACAGACTAAAGTGGAAAAACTAAAGTGGAAAGACTAAAGTGGACAGACTATAGTGGAAAGACTATAGTGGAAAGACTGTAGTGGACAGAATAAAGTGGAGACTATAGTGGAAAGACTAAAGTGGACAGACTATAGTGGAAAGACTGTAGTGGACATAATAAAGTGGAGACTATAGTGGAAAGACTAAAGTGGACAGAGAATAGTGGAAAGACTAAAGTGGACAGACTATAGTGGAAAGACAAAAGTGGACAGAGAATAGTGGAAAGACTGAAGTGGACAGACTATAGTGGAAAGAATATAGTGGAAAGACTAAAGTGGACAGACTAAAGTGGAAAAACTATAGTGGAAAGACTGTAGTGGACAGAATAAATTGGAGACTATAGTGGAAAGACTAAAGTGAACAGACTATAGTGCAAAGGCTATAGTGGAAAGACTGTAGTGGACATAATAAAGTGGAGACTATAGTGGAAAGACTAAAGTGGACAGAGAATAGTGGAAAGACTAAAGTGGACAGACTATAGTGGAAAGATTATACTGGAACGACTGTAGTGGACAGAATAAAGTGGAGACTATAGTGGAAAGATTAAAGTGGAAAGACAAAAGTGGACAGAGAATAGTGGAAAGACTAAAGTGGAAAGAATGTAATGGACAGAATAAAGTGGAGACTATAGTGGAAAGACTAAAGTGGAAAGACTAAAGTGGACAGACTATAGTGGAAAGACTGAAGTGGAAAGACTCAGTGGACAGACTAAAGTGTACACACTGAAGTGGGCAAAATAAAGTGGAAAGACTAAAGTGGAAAGACTAATGTGGACAGACTATACTGGAAAGACTAAAGTGGACAGACTAAAGTGGAAAAACTAAAGTGGAAAGACTAAAGTGGACAGACTATAGTGGAAAGACTATTGTGGAAAGACTGTAGTTGACAGAATAAAGTGGAGACTATAGTGGAAAAGCTAAAGTGGACAGACTATAGTGGAAAGACTATAGTTGAAAGACTGTAGTGGAAGGACTGTAGTGGACAGAATAAAGTGGAGAGTATAGTGGAAAGAATAAAGTGGACAGAGGATAGTGGAAAGACTAAAGTGGACAGAATATAGTAGAAAGACTATAGTGGAGAGACTGTAGTGGACAGAATAAAGTGGAGACTATAGTGGAAAGACTAAAGTGGAAAGACTAAAGTGGACAGAGAATAGTGGAAAGACTAAAGTAGAAAGACTAAAGTGGACAGACTATAGTGGAAAGACTAAAGTGGACAGAGAATACTGGAAAGACTAAAGTGGACAGACTATAGTGGAAAGACTATAGTGGAAAGACTATAGTGGAAAGACTACAGTGGAAAGACTGTAGTGGACAGAATAAAGTGGAGACTATAGTGTAAAGACTAAAGTGGAAAGACTAAAGTGGACAGACTATAGTGGAAAGACTGAAGTGGAAAGACTAAGTGGACAGACTAAAGTGGACAGAGAATAGTGGAAAGACTAAAGTGGAAATACTGTAGTGGACAGAATAAAGTGGAGACTATAGTGGATAGACTAAAGTGGAAAGACTAAAGTGGACAGACTATAGTGGAAAGACTATAGTGGAAAGACCGTAGTGGACAGAATAAAGTGGAGACTATAGTGGAAAGCCTAAAGTGGACAGAGAATACTGGAAAGACTAAAGTTGACAGACTATAGTGGAAAGACTATAGTGGAAAGACTGTAGTGGACAGAATAAAGTGGAGACTATAGTGAAAAGACTATAGTGGACAGAGAATAGTTGAAAGACTAAAGTGGACAGACTATAGTGGAAAGACTATAGTGGAAAAACTTAGTGGACAGAATAAAGTGGAGACTATAGTGGAAAGCCTAAAGTGGACAGAGAATACTGGAAAGACTAAAGTTGACAGACTATAGTGGAAAGACTATAGTGGAAAGACTGTAGTGGACAGAATAAAGTGGAGACTATAGTGGAAAGACTATAGTGGACAGAGAATAGTTGAAAGACTAAAGTGGACAGACTATAGTGGAAAGACTATAGTGGAAAAACTTAGTGGACAGAATAAAGTGGAGACTATAGTGGAAAGACTAAAGTGGACAGAGAATAGTGGAAAGACAAAAGTGGAAAAAATGTAGTGGACAGAATAAAGTGGAGACTATAGTGGAAAGACTAAAGTGGACAGACTATAGTGGAAAGACTAAAGTGGACAGACTAAAGTGGAAAAACTAAAGTGGAAAGACTAAAGTGGACAGACTATAGTGGAAAGACTATAGTGGAAAGACTGTAGTGGACAGAATAAAGTGGAGACTATAGTGGAAAGACTAAAGTGGACAGACTATAGTGGAAAGACTATAGTGGAAAGACTGTAGTGGACGTAATAAAGTGGACAGACTAAAGTGGACAGACTATAGTGGAAAGATTATAGTGGAAAGACTAAAGTGGACAGACTATAGTGGAAAGATTATAGTGGAAAGACTGTAGTGGACAGAATAAAGTGGAGACTATAGTGGAAAGATTAAAGTGGAGAGACTAAAGTGGACAGAGAATAGTGGAAAGACTAAAGTGGAAAGAATGTAGTGGACATAATAAAGTGGAGACTATAGTGGAAAGACTAAAGTGGACAGAGAATAGTGGAAAGACCAAAGTGGACAGACTATAGTGGAAAGACTATAGTGGAAAGACTGTAGTGGACGTAATAAAGTGGAAAGACTAAAGTGGACAGACTATAGTGGAAAGACTATAGTGGAAAGACTGTAGTGGACAGAAGAAAGTGGAGACTATAGTGGAAAGACTAAAGTGGACAGACTAAAGTGGAAAAACTAAAGTGGAAAGACTAAAGTGGACAGACTATAGTGGAAAGACTATAGTGGAAAGACTGTAGTGGACAGAATAAAGTGGAGACTATAGTGGAAAGACTATAGTGGAAAGACTGTATTGGACGTAATAAAGTTGAAAGACTCAGTGGACAGACTAAAGTGTACACACTGAAGTGGACAGAATAAAGTGGAAAGACTAAAGTGGAAAGACTAAAGTAGACAGACTATAGTGGAAAGACTAAAGTGGACAGACTAAAGTGGAAAAACTAAAGTGGAAAGACTAAAGTGGACAGACTATAGTGGAAAGACTATAGTGGAAAGACTGTAGTGGACAGAATAAAGTGGAGACTATAGTGGAAAGACTAAAGTGGACAGACTATAGTGGAAAGACTATAGTGGAAAGACTGTAGTGGACGTAATAAAGTGGACAGACTAAAGTGGACAGACTATAGTGGAAAGATTATAGTGGAAAGACTAAAGTGGACAGACTATAGTGGAAAGATTATAGTGGAAAGACTGTAGTGGACAGAATAAAGTGGAGACTATAGTGGAAAGATTAAAGTGGAGAGACTAAAGTGGACAGAGAATAGTGGAAAGACTAAAGTGGAAAGAATGTAGTGGACATAATAAAGTGGAGACTATAGTGGAAAGACTAAAGTGGACAGAGAATAGTGGAAAGACCAAAGTGGACAGACTATAGTGGAAAGACTATAGTGGAAAGACTGTAGTGGACGTAATAAAGTGGAAAGACTAAAGTGGACAGACTATAGTGGAAAGACTATAGTGGAAAGACTGTAGTGGACAGAAGAAAGTGGAGACTATAGTGGAAAGACTAAAGTGGACAGACTAAAGTGGAAAAACTAAAGTGGAAAGACTAAAGTGGACAGACTATAGTGGAAAGACTATAGTGGAAAGACTGTAGTGGACAGAATAAAGTGGAGACTATAGTGGAAAGACTATAGTGGAAAGACTGTATTGGACGTAATAAAGTTGAAAGACTCAGTGGACAGACTAAAGTGTACACACTGAAGTGGACAGAATAAAGTGGAAAGACTAAAGTGGAAAGACTAAAGTAGACAGACTATAGTGGAAAGACTAAAGTGGACAGACTAAAGTGGAAAAACTAAAGTGGAAAGACTAAAGTGGACAGACTATAGTGGAAAGACTATAGTGGAAAGACTGTAGTGGACGGAAAAAAGTGGAGACTATAGTGGAAAGACTAAAGTGGACAGAGAATAGTGGAAAGACTAAAGTGGAAATACTGTAGTGGACAGAATAAAGTGGAGACTATAGTGGATAGACTAAAGTGGAAAGACTAAAGTGGACAGACTATAGTGGAAAGACTATAGTGGAAAGACCGTAGTGGACAGAATAAAGTGGAGACTATAGTGGAAAGCCTAAAGTGGACAGAGAATACTGGAAAGACTAAAGTTGACAGACTATAGTGGAAAGACTATAGTGGAAAGACTGTAGTGGACAGAATAAAGTGGAGACTATAGTGGAAAGACTAAAGTGGACAGACTATAGTGGAAAGACTATAGTGGAAAGACTAAAGTGGACAGACTATAGTGGAAAGACTATAGTGGAAAGACTGTAGTGGACAGAATAAAGTGGAGACTATAGTGGAAAGACTAAAGTGGACAGACTATAGTGGAAAGACTGTAGTGGACAGAATAAAGTGGAGACTATAGTGGAAAGACTAAAGTGGACAGACTATAGTGGAAAGACTATAGTGGAAAGACTGTAGTGGACGTAATAAAGTGGACAGACTAAAGTGGACAGACTATAGTGGAAAGATTATAGTGGAAAGACTAAAGTGGACAGACTATAGTGGACAGAATAAAGTGGAGACTATAGTGGAAAGACTATAGTGGACAGAGAATAGTTGAAAGACTAAAGTGGACAGACTATAGTGGAAAGACTGTAGTGGACGTAATAAAGTGGACAGACTAAAGTGGACAGACTATAGTGGAAAGATTATAGTGGAAAGACTAAAGTGGACAGACTATAGTGGATAGATTATAGTGGAAAGAATGTAGTGGACAGAATAAAGTGGAGACTATAGTGGAAAGATTAAAGTGGAAAGACTAAAGTGGACAGAGAATAGTGGAAAGACTAAAGTGGAAAGAATGTAGTGGACATAATAAAGTGGAGACTATAGTGGAAAGACTAAAGTGGACAGAGAATAGTGGAAAGACCAAAGTGGACAGACTATAGTGGAAAGACTATAGTGGAAAGACTGTAGTGGACGTAATAAAGTGGAAAGACTAAAGTGGACAGACTATAGTGGAAAGACTATAGTGGAAAGACTGTAGTGGACAGAATAAAGTGGAAACTATAGTGGAAAGACTAAAGTGGACAGACTAAAGTGGAAAAACTAAAGTGGAAAGACTAAAGTGGACAGACTGTAGTGGAAAGACTATAGTGGAAAGACTGTAGTGGACAGAATAAAGTGGAGACTATAGTGGAAAGACTATAGTGGAAAGACTGTATTGGACGTAATAAAGTTGAAAGACTCAGTGGACAGACTAAAGTGTACACACTGAAGTGGACAGAATAAAGTGGAAAGACTAAAGTGGAAAGACTAAAGAAGACAGACTGTAGTGGAAAGACTAAAGTGGACAGACTAAAGTGGAAAAACTAAAGTGGAAAGACTAAAGTGGACAGACTATAGTGGAAAGACTATAGTGGAAAGACTGTAGTGGACAGAATAAAGTGGAGACTATAGTGGAAAGACTAAAGTGGACAGACTATAGTGGAAAGACTATAGTGGAAAGACTGTAGTGGACGTAATAAAGTGGAAAGACTAAAGTGGACAGACTATAGTGGAAAGATTATAGTGGAAAGACTAAAGTGGACAGACTATAGTGGAAAGATTATAGTGGAAAGACTGTAGTGGACAGAATAAAGTGGAGACTATAGTGGAAAGATTAAAGTGGAAAGACTAAAGTGGACAGAGAATAGTGGAAAGACTAAAGTGGAAAGAATGTAGTGGACATAATAAAGTGGAGACTATAGTGGAAAGACTAAAGTGGACAGAGAATAGTGGAAAGACCAAAGTGGACAGACTATAGTGGAAAGACTATAGTGGAAAGACTGTAGTGGACGTAATAAAGTGGAAAGACTAAAGTGGACAGACTATAGTGGAAAGATTATAGTGGAAAGACTAAAGTGGACAGACTATAGTGGAAAGATTATAGTGGAAAGACTGTAATGGACAGAATAAAGTGGAGACTATAGTGGAAAGATTAAAGTGGAAAGACTAAAGTGGACAGACTATAGTGGAAAGACTATAGTGGAAAGACTGTAATGGACAGAATAAAGTGGAGACTATAGTGGAAAGACTAAAGTGGACAGAGAATAGTGGAAAGACTAAAGTGGACAGACTATAGTGGAAAGACAAAAGTGGACAGAGAATAGTGGAAAGACTGAAGTGGACAGACTATAGTGGAAAGACTATAGTGGAACGACTAAAGTGGACAGACTAAAGTGGAAAAACTATAGTGGAAAGACTGTAGTGGACAGAATAAATTGGAGACTATAGTGGAAAGACTAAAGTGAACAGACTATAGTGGAAAGACTATAGTGGAAAGACTGTAGTGGACATAATAAAGTGGAGACTATAGTGGAAAGACTAAAGTGGAAAGACTAAAGTCGACAGACTATAGTGGAAAGACTGTAGTGGAAAGACTCAGTGGACAGACTAAAGTGTACACACTGAAGTGGACAGAATAAAGTGGAAAGACTAAAGTGGAAAGACTAAAGTGGACAGACTATACTTGAAAGACTAAAGTGGACAGACTAAAGTGGAAAAACTAAAGTGGAAAGACTAAAGTGGACAGACTATAGTGGACAGACTATTGTGGAAAGACTGTAGTTGACAAAATAAAGTGGAGACTATAGTGGAAAAGCTAAAGTGGACAGACTATAGTGGAAAGACTATAGTTGAAAGACTGTAGTGGAAGGACTGTAGTGGACAGAATAAAGTGGAGAGTATAGTGGAAAGAATAAAGTGGACAGAGAATAGTGGAAAGACTAAAGTGGACAGACTATAGTGGAATGACTATAGTGGAGAGACTGTAGTGGACAGAATAAAGTGGAGACTATAGTGGAAAGACTAAAGTGGAAAGACTAAAGTGGACAGAGAATAGTGGAAAGACTAAAGTAGAAAGACTAAAGTGGACAGACTATAGTGGAAAGACGAAAGTGGACAGAGAATAGTGGAAAGACTAAAGTGGACAGACTATAGTGGAAAGACTATAGTGGAAAGACTATAGTGGAAAGACTACAGTGGAAAGACTGTAGTGGACAGAATAAAGTGGAGACTATAGTGGAAAGACTAAAGTGGACAGAGAATAGTGGAAAGACTAAAGTGGAAAGACTGTAGTGGAAAGAATAAAGTGGAGACTATAGTGTAAAGACTAAAGTGGAGAGACTAAAGTGGACAGACTATAGTGGAAAGACTGAAGTGGAAAGACTAAGTGGACAGACAAAAGTGGAAAGACTATAGTGGAAAGACTAAGGTGGACAGACTATAGCGGAAAGACTAAAGTGGACAGACTGAAGTGGAAGGACTAAAGTGGAAAGACTAAAGTGGAAAGAATGTAGTGGACAGAATAAAGTGGAGACTATAGTGGAAAGACTAAAGTGGACAGAGAATAGTGGAAAGACTAAAGTGGACAGACTATAGTGGAAAGACTATAGTGGAAAGACTGTAGTGGACGGAATAAAGTGGAGACTATAGTGGAAAGACTAAAGTGGACAGAGAATAGTGGAAAGACTAAAGTGGAAAGACTGTAGTGGACAGAATAAAGTGGAGACTATAGTGGATAGACTATAGTGGAAAGACTGTAGTGGACAGAATAAAGTGGAGACTATAGTGGAAAGACTACAGTGGAAAGACTGTAGTGGACAGAATAAAGTGGAGACTATAGTGTAAAGACTAAAGTGGAAAGACTAAAGTGGACAGACTATAGTGGAAAGACTGAAGTGGAAAGACTAAGTGGACAGACTAAAGTGGAAAGACTAAAGTGGAAAGACTAAAGTGGACAGACTATAGCGGAAAGACTAAAGTGGACAGACTGAAGTGGAAGGACTAAAGTGGAAAGACTAAAGTGGAAAGAATGTAGTGGACAGAATAAAGTGGAGACTATAGTGGAAAGACTAAAGTGGACAGAGATTAGTGGAAAGACTAAAGTGGACAGACTATAGTGGAAAGACTATAGTGGAAAGACTGTAGTGGACGGAATAAAGTGGTGACTATAGTGGAAAGACTAAAGTGGACAGAGAATAGTGGAAAGACTAAAGTGGAAATACTGTAGTGGACAGAATAAAGTGGAGACTATAGTGGATAGACTAAAGTGGAAAGACTAAAGTGGACAGACTGTAGTGGACAGAATAAAGTGGAGACTATAGTGGATAGACTATAGTGGAAAGACTGTAGTGGACAGAATAAAGTGGAGACTATAGTGGAAAGACTACAGTGGAAAGACTGTAGTGGACAGAATAAAGTGGAGACTATAGTGTAAAGACTAAAGTGGAAAGACTAAAGTGGACAGACTATAGTGGAAAGACTGAAGTGGAAAGACTAAGTGGACAGACTAAAGTGGAAAGACTAAAGTGGAAAGACTAAAGTGGACAGACTATAGCGGAAAGACTAAAGTGGACAGACTGAAGTGGAAGGACTAAAGTGGAAAGACTAAAGTGGAAAGAATGTAGTGGACAGAATAAAGTGGAGACTATAGTGGAAAGACTAAAGTGGACAGAGATTAGTGGAAAGACTAAAGTGGACAGACTATAGTGGAAAGACTATAGTGGAAAGACTGTAGTGGACGGAATAAAGTGGTGACTATAGTGGAAAGACTAAAGTGGACAGAGAATAGTGGAAAGACTAAAGTGGAAATACTGTAGTGGACAGAATAAAGTGGAGACTATAGTGGATAGACTAAAGTGGAAAGACTAAAGTGGACAGACTATAGTGGAAAGACTATAGTGGAAAGACTGTAGTGGACAGAATAAAGTGGAGACTATAGTGGAAAGCCTAAAGTGGACAGAGAATACTGGAAAGACTAAAGTTGACAGACTATAGTGGAAAGACTATAGTGGAAAGACTGTAGTGGACAGAATAAAGTGGAGACTATAGTGGAAAGACTATAGTGGACAGAGAATAGTTGAAAGACTAAAGTGAACAGACTATAGCGGAAAGACTATAGTGGAAAAACTTAGTGGACAGAATAAAGTGGAGACTATAGTGGAAAGACTAAAGTGGACAGAGAATAGTGGAAAGACAAAAGTGGAAAAAATGTAGTGGACAGAATAAAGTGGAGACTATAGTGGAAAGACTAAAGTGGACAGACTATAGTGGAAAGACTAAAGTGGACAGACTAAAGTGGAAAAACTAAAGTGGAAAGACTAAAGTGGACAGACTATAGTGGAAAGACTATAGTGGAAAGACTGTAGTGGACAGAATAAAGTGGAGACTATAGTGGAAAGACTAAAGTGGACAGACTATAGTGGAAAGACTGTAGTGGACGTAATAAAGTGGAAAGACTAAAGTGAACAGACTATAGTGGAAAGATTAAAGTGGAAAGACTAAAGTGGACAGAGAATAGTGGAAAGACTAAAGTGGAAAGAATGTAGTGGACATAATAAAGTGGAGACTATAGTGGAAAGACTAAAGTGGACAGAGAATAGTGGAAAGACCAAAGTGGACAGACTATAGTGGAAAGACTATAGTGGAAAGACTGTAGTGGACGTAATAAAGTGGAAAGACTAAAGTGGACAGACTATAGTGGAAAGACTATAGTGGAAAAACTGTAGTGGACAGAATAAAGTGGAGACTATGGTGGAAAGACTAAAGTGGACAGACTAAAGTGGAAAAACTAAAGTGGAAAGACTAAAGTGGACAGACTATAGTGGAAAGACTATAGTGGAAAGACTGTAGTGGACAGAATAAAGTGGAGACTATAGTGGAAAGACTAAAGTGGACAGACTATAGTGGAAAGACTATAGTGGAAAGACTGTAGTGGACGTAATAAAGTTGAAAGACTCAGTGGACAGACTAAAGTGTACACACTGAAGTGGACAGAATAAAGTGGAAAGACTAAAGTGGAAAGACTAAAGTAGACAGACTATAGTGGAAAGACTAAAGTGGACAGACTAAAGTGGAAAAACTAAAGTGGAAAGACTAAAGTGGACAGACTATAGTGGAAAGACTATAGTGGAAAGACTGTAGTGGACAGAATAAAGTGGAGACTATAGTGGAAAGACTAAAGTGGACAGACTATAGTGGCAAGACTATAGTGGAAAGACTGTAGTGGACGTAATAAAGTGGAAAGACTAAAGTGGACAGACTATAGTGGAAAGATTATAGTGGAAAGACTAAAGTGGACAGACTATAGTGGAAAGATTATAGTGGAAAGACTGTAGTGGACAGAATAAAGTGGAGACTATAGTGGAAAGATTAAAGTGGAAAGACTAAAGTGGACAGAGAATAGTGGAAAGACTAAAGTGGAAAGAATGTAGTGGAAATAATAAAGTGGAGACTATAGTGGAAAGACTAAAGTGGACAGAGAATAGTGGAAAGACCAAAGTGGACAGACTATAGTGGAAAGACTATAGTGGAAAGACTGTAGTGGACGTAATAAAGTGGAAAGAATAAAGTGGACAGACTATAGTGGAAAGATTATAGTGGAAAGACTAAAGTGGACAGACTATAGTGGAAAGATTATAGTGGAAAGACTGTAGTGGACAGAATAAAGTGGAGACTATAGTGGAAAGATTAAAGTGGAAAGACTAAAGTGGACAGACTATTGTGGAAAGACTATAGTGGAAAGACTGTAATGGACATAATAAAGTGGAGACTATAGTGGAAAGACTAAAGTGGACAGAGAATAGTGGAAAGACTAAAGTGGACAGACTATAGTGGAAAGACAAAAGTGGACAGCGAATAGTGGAAAGACTGAAGTGGACAGACTATAGTGGAAAGACTATAGTGGAACGACTAAAGTGGACAGACTAAAGTGGAAAAACTATAGTGGAAAGACTGTAGTGGACAGAATAAATTGGAGACTATAGTGGAAAGACTAAAGTGAACAGACTATAGTGGAAAGACTGTAGTGGACATAATAAAGTGGAGACTATAGTGGAAAGACTAAAGTGGACAGAGAATAGTGGAAAGACTAAAGTGGACAGACTATAGTGGAAAGTTTATAGTGGAAAGACTGTAGTGGACAGAATAAAGTGGAGACTATAATGGAAAGATTAAAGTGGAAAGACTAAAGTGGACAGAGAATAGTGGAAAGACTAAAGTGGAAAGAATGTAATGGACAGAATAAAGTGGAGACTATAGTGGAGAGACTAAAGTGGAAAGACTAAAGTGGACAGACTATAGTGGAAAGACTGTAGTGGAAAGACTCAGTGGACAGACTAAAGTGTACACACTGAAGTGGACAGAATAAAGTGGAAAGACTAAAGTGGAAAGACTAAAGTGGACAGACTATACTTGAAAGACTAAAGTGGACAGACTAAAGTGGAAAAACTAAAGTGGAAAGACTAAAGTGGACAGACTAAAGTGGACAGAGAATAGTGGAAAGACTAAAGTAGAAAGACTAAAGTGGACAGACTATAGTGGAAAGACTAAAGTGGACAGAGAATAGTGGAAAGACTAAAGTGGAAAGACTAAAGTGGACAGACTATAGTGGAAAGACTATAGTGGAAAGACTACAGTGGAAAGACTGTAGTGGACAGAATAAAGTGGAGACTATAGTGGAAAGACTAAAGTGGACAGAGAATAGTGGAAAGACTAAAGTGGAAAGACTGTAGTGGACAGAATAAAGTGGGGACTATAGTGTAAAGACTAAAGTGGAGAGACTAAAGTGGACAGACTATAGTGGAAAGACTGAAGTGGAAAGACTAAGTGGACAGACAAAAGTGGAAAGACTATAGTGGAAAGACTAAGGTGGACAGACTATAGCGGAAAGACTAAAGTGGACAGACTGAAGTGGAAGGACTAAAGTGGAAAGACTAAAGTGGAAAGAATGTAGTGGACAGAATAAAGTGGAGACTATAGTGGAAAGACTAAAGTGGACAGAGAATAGTGGAAAGACTAAAGTGGACAGACTATAGTGGAAAGACTATAGTGGAAAGACTGTAGTGGACAGAATAAAGTGGAGACTATAGTTGAAAGACTAAAGTGGACAGAGAATAGTGGAAAGACTAAAGTGGAAAGACTGTAGTGGACAGAATAAAGTGGAGACTATAGTGGATAGACTATAGTGGAAAGAATGTAATGGACAGAATAAAGTGGAGACTATAGTGGAAAGACTAAAGTGGAAAGACTAAAGTGGACAGACTATAGTGGAAAGACTAAAGTGGAAAGACTCAGTGGACAGACTAAAGTGTACACACTGAAGTGGACAGAATAAAGTGGAAAGACTAAAGTGGAAAGACTAAAGTGGACAGACTATAGTGGAAAGACTAAAGTGGACAGACTAAAGTGGAAAAACTAAAGTGGAAAGACTAAAGTGGACAGACTATAGTGGAAAGACTATTGTGGAAAGACTGTAGTGGACAGAATAAAGTGGAGACTATAGTGGAAAAACTAAAGTGGACAGACTATAGTGGAAAGACTATAGTGGAAAGACTATAGTGGAAAGACTACAGTGGAAAGACTGTAGTGGACAGAATAAAGTGGAGACTATAGTGGAAAAACTAAAGTGGACAGACTATAGTGGAAAGACTATAGTGGAAAGACTATAGTGGAAAGACTACAGTGGAAAGACTGTAGTGGACAGAATAAAGTGGAGACTATAGTGGAAAGACTAAGTGGACAGACAAAAGCGGAAAGACTATAGTGGAAAGACTAAGGTGGACAGACTATAGCGGAAAGACTAAAGTGGACAGACTGAAGTGGAAGAACTAAAGTGGAAAGACTAAAGTGGAAAGAATGTAGTGGACAGAATAAAGTGGAGACTATAGTGGAAAGACTAAAGTGGACAGAGAATAGTGGAAAGACTAAAGTGGACAGACTATAGTGGAAAGACTATAGTGGAAAGACTATAGTGGAAAGACTACAGTGGAAAGACTGTAGTGGACAGAATAAAGTGGAGACTATAGTGGAAAGACTAAAGTGGACAGAGAATAGTGGAAAGACTAAAGTGGAAAGACTGTAGTGGACAGAATAAAGTGGAGACTATAGTGTAAAGACTAAAGTGGAGAGACTAAAGTGGACAGACTATAGTGGAAAGACTGAAGTGGAAAGACTAAGTGGACAGACAAAAGTGGAAAGACTATAGTGGAAAGACTAAAGTGGACAGACTATAGCGGAAAGACTAAAGTGGACAGACTGAAGTGGAAGGACTAAAGTGGAAAGACTAAAGTGGAAAGAATGTAGTGGACAGAATAAAGTGGAGACTATAGTGCAAAGACTAAAGTGGACAGAGAATAGTGGAAAGACTAAAGTGGACAGACTATAGTGGAAAGACTATAGTGGAAAGACTGTAGTGGACAGAATAAAGTGGAGACTATAGTTGAAAGACTAAAGTGGACAGAGAATAGTGGAAAGACTAAAGTGGAAAGACTGTAGTGGACAGAATAAAGTGGAGACTATAGTGGATAGACTATAGTGGAAAGAATGTAATGGACAGAATAAAGTGGAGACTATAGTGGAAAGACTAAAGTGGAAAGACTAAAGTGGACAGACTATAGTGGAAAGACTGAAGTGGAAAGACTCAGTGGACAGACTAAAGTGTACACACTGAAGTGGACAGAATAAAGTGGAAAGACTAAAGTGGAAAGACTAAAGTGGACAGACTATAGTGGAAAGACTAAAGTGGACAGACTAAAGTGGAAAAACTAAAGTGGAAAGACTAAAGTGGACAGACTATAGTGGAAAGACTATTGTGGAAAGACTGTAGTGGACAGAATAAAGTGGAGACTATAGTGGAAAAACTAAAGTGGACAGACTATGGTGGAAAGACTAAAGTTGAAAGACTGTAGTGGAAAGACTGTAGTGGACAGAATAAAGTGGAGAGTATAGTGGAAAGAATAAAGGAGACAGAGAATAGTGGAAATACTAAAGTGGACAGACTATAGTGGAAAAACTATAGTGGAGAGACTGTAGTGGACGGAATAAAGTGGAGACTATAGTGGAAAGACTAAAGTGGAAAGACTAAAGTGGACAGAGAATAGTGGAAAGACTAAAGTAGAAAGACTAAAGTGGACAGACTATAGTGGAAAGACTAAAGTGGACAGAGAATAGTGGAAAGACTAAAGTGGACAGACTATAGTGGAAAGACTATAGTGGAAAGACTATAGTGGAAAGACTATAGTGGAAAGACTACAGTGGAAAGACTGTAGTGGACAGAATAAAGTGGAGACTATAGTGGAAAGACTAAAGTGGACAGACTATAGTGGAAAGACTATTGTGGAAAGACTGTAGTGGACAGAATAAAGTGGAGACTATAGTGGAAAAACTAAAGTGGACAGACTATGGTGGAAAGACTAAAGTTGAAAGACTGTAGTGGAAAGACTGTAGTGGACAGAATAAAGTGGAGAGTATAGTGGAAAGAATAAAGGAGACAGAGAATAGTGGAAATACTAAAGTGGACAGACTATAGTGGAAAAACTATAGTGGAGAGACTGTAGTGGACGGAATAAAGTGGAGACTATAGTGGAAAGACTAAAGTGGAAAGACTAAAGTGGACAGAGAATAGTGGAAAGACTAAAGTAGAAAGACTAAAGTGGACAGACTATAGTGGAAAGACTAAAGTGGACAGAGAATAGTGGAAAGACTAAAGTGGACAGACTATAGTGGAAAGACTATAGTGGAAAGACTATAGTGGAAAGACTACAGTGGAAAGACTGTAGTGGACAGAATAAAGTGGAGACTATAGTGGAAAGACTAAAGTGGACAGAGAATAGTGGAAAGACTAAAGTGGAAAGACTGTAGTGGAAAGACTATAGTGGAAAGACTATAGTGGAAAGACTACAGTGGAAAGACTGTAGTGGACAGAATAAAGTGGAGACTATAGTGGAAAGACTAAAGTGGACAGAGAATAGTGGAAAGACTAAAGTGGACAGACTATAGTGGAAAGACTATAGTGGAAAGACTATAGTGGAAAGACTACAGTGGAAAGACTGTAGTGGACAGAATAAAGTGGAGACTATAGTGGAAAGACTAAAGTGGACAGACTATAGTGGAAAGACTATTGTGGAAAGACTGTAGTGGACAGAATAAAGTGGAGACTATAGTGGAAAGACTAAAGTGGACAGAGAATAGTGGAAAGACTAAAGTGGAAAGACTGTAGTGGACAGAATAAAGTGGAGACTATAGTGTAAAGACTAAAGTGGAGAGACTAAAGTGGACAGACTATAGTGGAAAGACTGAAGTGGAAAGACTAAGTGGACAGACAAAAGTGGAAAGACTATAGTGGAAAGACTAAAGTGGACAGACTATAGCGGAAAGACTAAAGTGGACAGACTGAAGTGGAAGGACTAAAGTGGAAAGACTAAAGTGGAAAGAATGTAGTGGACAGAATAAAGTGGAGACTATAGTGGAAAGACTAAAGTGGACAGAGAATAGTGGAAAGACTAAAGTGGACAGACTATAGTGGAAAGACTATAGTGGAAAGACTGTAGTGGACAGAATAAAGTGGAGACTATAGTTGAAAGACTAAAGTGGACAGAGAATAGTGGAAAGACTAAAGTGGAAAGACTGTAGTGGACAGAATAAAGTGGAGACTATAGTGGATAGACTATAGTGGAAAGAATGTAATGGACAGAATAAAGTGGAGACTATAGTGGAAAGACTAAAGTGGAAAGACTAAAGTGGACAGACTATAGTGGAAAGACTGAAGTGGAAAGACTCAGTGGACAGACTAAAGTGTACACACTGAAGTGGACAGAATAAAGTGGAAAGACTAAAGTGGAAAGACTAAAGTGGACAGACTATAGTGGAAAGACTAAAGTGGACAGACTAAAGTGGAAAAACTAAAGTGGAAAGACTAAAGTGGACAGACTATAGTGGAAAGACTATTGTGGAAAGACTGTAGTGGACAGAATAAAGTGGAGACTATAGTGGAAAAACTAAAGTGGACAGACTATGGTGGAAAGACTAAAGTTGAAAGACTGTAGTGGAAAGACTGTAGTGGACAGAATAAAGTGGAAAGTATAGTGGAAAGAATAAAGGAGACAGAGAATAGTGGAAATACTAAAGTGGACAGACTATAGTGGAAAAACTATAGTGGAGAGACTGTAGTGGACGGAATAAAGTGGAGACTATAGTGGAAAGACTAAAGTGGAAAGACTAAAGTGGACAGAGAATAGTGGAAAGACTAAAGTAGAAAGACTAAAGTGGACAGACTATAGTGGAAAGACTAAAGTGGACAGAGAATAGTGGAAAGACTAAAGTGGACAGACTATAGTGGAAAGACTATAGTGGAAAGACTATAGTGGAAAGACTATAGTGGAAAGACTACAGTGGAAAGACTGTAGTGGACAGAATAAAGTGGAGACTATAGTGGAAAGACTAAAGTGGACAGACTATAGTGGAAAGACTATTGTGGAAAGACTGTAGTGGACAGAATAAAGTGGAGACTATAGTGGAAAAACTAAAGTGGACAGACTATGGTGGAAAGACTAAAGTTGAAAGACTGTAGTGGAAAGACTGTAGTGGACAGAATAAAGTGGAGAGTATAGTGGAAAGAATAAAGGAGACAGAGAATAGTGGAAATACTAAAGTGGACAGACTATAGTGGAAAAACTATAGTGGAGAGACTGTAGTGGACGGAATAAAGTGGAGACTATAGTGGAAAGACTAAAGTGGAAAGACTAAAGTGGACAGAGAATAGTGGAAAGACTAAAGTAGAAAGACTAAAGTGGACAGACTATAGTGGAAAGACTAAAGTGGACAGAGAATAGTGGAAAGACTAAAGTGGACAGACTATAGTGGAAAGACTATAGTGGAAAGACTATAGTGGAAAGACTACAGTGGAAAGACTGTAGTGGACAGAATAAAGTGGAGACTATAGTGGAAAGACTAAAGTGGACAGAGAATAGTGGAAAGACTAAAGTGGAAAGACTGTAGTGGACAGAATAAAGTGGAGACTATAGTGGAAAGACTAAAGTGGACAGAGAATAGTGGAAAGACTAAAGTGGAAAGAATGTAGTGGACAGAATAAAGTGGAGACTATAGTGGAAAGACTAAAGTGGACAGACTATAGCGGAAAGACTAAAGTGGACAGACTGAAGTGGAAGGACTAAAGTGGAAAGACTAAAGTGGAAAGAATGTAGTGTACAGAATAAAGTGGAGACTATAGTGGAAAGACTAAAGTGGACAGAGAATAGTAGAAAGACTAAAGTGGACAGACTATAGTGGAAAGACTATAGTGGAAAGACTGTAGTGGACGGAATAAAGTGGAGACTAAAGTGGAAAGACTAAAGTTGACAGACTATAGTGGAAAGACTATAGTGGAAAGACTGTAGTGGACAGAATAAAGTGGAGACTATAGTGGAAAGCCTAAAGTGGACAGAGAATAGTGGAAAGACTAAAGTTGACAGACTATAGTGGAAAGACTATAGTGGAAAGACTAAAGTGGACAGACTATAGTGGAAAGACTATAGTGGAAAGACTGTAGTGGACAGAATAAAGTGGAGACTATAGTGGAAAGACTAAAGAGGACAGACTATAGTGGAAAGACTATAGTGGAAAGACTGTAGTGGACGTAATAAAGTGGAGACTATAGTGGAAAGACTAAAGTGGACAGAGAATAGTGGAAAGACTAAAGTGGACAGACTATAGTGGAAAGATTATAGTGGAAAGACTGTAGTGGACAGAACAAAGTGGAGACTATAGTGGAAAGATTAAAGTGGAAAGACTAAAGTGGATAGAGAATAGTGGAAAGACTAAAGTGGAAAGAATGTAGTGGACGGAATAAAGTGGAGACTAAAGTGGAAAGACTAAAGCGGAAAAACTAAAGTGGACAGAGAATAGTGGAAAGACTAAAGTGGAAAGACTGTAGTGGACAGAATAAAGTGGAGACTATAGTGGATAGACTAAAGTGGAAAGACTAAAGTGGACAGACTATAGTGGAAGGACTATAGTGGAAAGACTGTAGTGGACAGAATAAAGTGGAGACTATAGTGGAAAGCCTAAAGTGGACAGAGAATAGTGGAAAGACTAAAGTTGACAGACTATAGTGGAAAGACTATAGTGGAAAGACTGTAGTGGACAGAATAAAGTGGAGACTATAGTGGAAAGACTAAAGTGGACAGAGAATAGTGGAAAGACTAAAGTGGACAGACCATAGTGGAAAGACTACAGTTGACAGACTATAGTGGAAAGACTAAAGTGGACAGACTAAAGTGGAAAAACTAAAGTGGAAAGACTAAAGTGGACAGACTATAGTGGAAAGACTATAGTGGAAAGACTGTAGTGGACATAATAAAGTGGAGACTATAGTGGAAAGACTAAAGTGGACAGAGAATAGTGGAAAGACTAAAGTGGACAGACCATAGTGGAAAGACTATAGTGGAAAAACTGTAGTGGACAGAATAAAGTGGAGACTATAGTGGAAAGACTAAAGTGGACAGACTAAAGTGGAAAGACTAAAGTTGACAGACTATAGACTAAAGTTGACAGACTATAGTGGAAAGACTAAAGTGGACAGACTAAAGTGGAAAAACTAAAGTGGAAAGACTAAAGTGGACAGACTATAGTGGAAAGACTAAAGTGGACAGAGAATAGTGGAAAGACTAAAGTGGAAAGAATGTAGTGGACAGAATAAAGTGGAGACTATAGTGGAAATACTAAAGTGGACAGACTAAAGTGGAAAGACTAAAGTTGACAGACTATAGTGGAAAGACTAAAGTGGACAGACTAAAGTGGAAAAACTAAAGTGGAAAGACTAAAGTGGACAGACTATAGTGGAAAGACTATAGTGGAAAGACTGTAGTGGACAGAATAAAGTGGAGACTATAGTGGAAAGACTAAAGTGGACAGACTATAGTGGAAAGACTATAGTGGAAAGACTGTAGTGGACATAATAAAGTGGAGACTATAGTGGAAAGACTAAAGTGGACAGAGAATAGTGGAAAGACTAAAGTGGACAGACTATAGTGGAAAGACTGTAGTGGACAGAATAAAGTGGAGACTATAGTGGAAAGATTAAAGTGGAAAGACTAAAGTGGACAGAGAATAGTGGAAAGACTAAAGTGGAAAGAATGTAATGGACAGAATAAAGTGGAGACTATAGTGGAAAGACTAAAGTGGAAAGACTAAAGTGGACAGACTAAAGTGGACAGACTATAGTGGAAAGACTATAGTGGAAAGACTAAAGTGGAAAGAATAAAGTGGAGACTATAGTGGAAAGACTAAAGTGGACAGAGAATAGTGGAAAGACTAAAGTGAACAGACTATAGTGGAAAGACTATAGTGGAAAGACTGTAGTGGACGGAATAAAGTGGAGACTATAGTGGAAAGACTAAAGTGGAAAGACTAAAGTGGACAGAGAATAGTGGAAAGACTAAAGTGGAAAGACTGTAGTGGACAGAATAAAGTGGAGACTATAGTGGAAAGATCAAAGTGGAAAGACTAAAGTGGACAGAGAATAGCAGAAAGACTAAAGTGGAAAGAATGTAGTGGACAGAATAGTGGAAAGACTAAAGTTGACAGACTAAAGTGGACAGACTATAGTGGAAAGACTGAAGTGGAAAGACTCAGTGGACAGACTAAAGTGTACACACTGAAGTGGACAGAATAAAGTGGAAAGACTAAAGTGGAAAGACTAAAGTGGACAGACTATAGTGGAAAGACTAAAGTGGACAGACTAAAGTTGAAAAACTAAAGTGGAAAGACTAAAGTGGACAGACTATAGTGGAAAGACTATTGTGGAAAGACTGTAGTTGACAGAATAAAGTGGAGACTATAGTGGAAAAGCTAAAGTGGACAGACTATAGTGGAAAGACTATAGTTGAAAGACTGTAGTGGAAAGACTGTAGTGGACAGAATAAAGTGGAGAGTATAATGGAAAGAATAAAGTGGACAGAGAATAGTGGAAAGACTAAAGTGGACAGACTATAGTGGAAAGACTATAGTGGAGAGACTGTAGTGGACAGAATAAACTGGAGACTATAGTGGAAAGACTAAAGTGGACAGAGAATAGTGGAAAGACTAAAGTAGAAAGACTAAAGTGGACAGACTATAGTGGAAAGACTAAAGTGGACAGAGAATAGTGGAAAGACTAAAGTGGACAGACTATAGTGGAAAGACTATAGTGGAAAGACTGTAGTGGAAAGACTACAGTGGAAAGACTGTAGTGGACAGAATAAAGTGGAGACTATAGTGGAAAGACTAAAGTGGACAGAGAATAGTGGAAAGACTAAAGTGGAAAGACTGTAGTGGACAGAATAAAGTGGAGACTATAGTGTAAAGACTAAAGTGGAAAGACTAAAGTGGACAGACTATAGTGGAAAGACTGAAGTGGAAAGACTTAGTGGACAGACTAAAGTGGAGAAACTATAGTGGAAAGACTAAAGTGGACAGACTATAGCGGAAAGACTAAAGTGGACAGACTAAAGTGGAAAGACTAAAGTGGAAAGACTAAAGTGGAAAGAATGTAGTGGACAGAATAAAGTGGAGACTATAGTGGAAAGACTAAAGTGGACAGAGAATAGTCGAAAGACTAAAGTGGAAAGACTGTAGTGGACAGAATAAAGTGGAGACTATAGTGGTAGACTAAAGTGGAAAGACTAAAGTGGAAAGACTGTAGTGGAAAGACTATAGTGGAAAGACTGTAGTGGACGGAATAAAGTGTAGACTAGAGTGGAAAGACTAAAGTGGAAAGACTAAAGTGGACAGAGAATAGTGGAAAGACTAAAGTGGAAAGACTGTAGTGGACAGAATAAAGTGGAGACTATAGTGGATAGACTAAAGTGGAAAGACTAAAGTGGAAAGACTATAGTGGAAAGACTATAGTGGAAATACTGTAGTGGACAGAATAAAGTGGAGACTATAGTGGAAAGACTAAAGTGGAAAGAGAATAGTGGAAAGACTAAAGTGGACAGACTATAGTGGAAAGACTATAGTGGAAAAACTGTAGTGGACAGAATAAATTGGAGACTATATTGGAAAGACTAAAGTGGACAGAGAATAGTGGAAAGACTAAAGTGGAAAGAATGTAGTGGACAGAATAAAGTGGAGACTATAGTGGAAAGACTGAAGTTGAAAGACTCAGTGGACAGACTAAAGTGTCCACACTGAAGTGGACAGAATAAAGTGGAAAGACTAAAGTTGAAAGACTAAAGTGGACAGACTATAGTGGAAAGACTAAAAAGGACAGACTAAAGTGGAAAAACTAAAGTGGAAAGACTAAAGTGGACAGATTATAGTGGAAAGACTATAGTGGAAGGACTGTAGTGGACAGAATAAAGTGGAGACTATAGTGGAAAGACTAAAGTGGACAGACTATAGTGGAAAGACTATAGTGGAAAGACTGTACTGGACATAATAAAGTGGAGACTATAGTGGAAAGACTAAAGTGGACAGAGAATAGTGGAAAGACTAAAGTGGACAGACTATAGTGGAAAGACTGTAGTGGACAGAATAAAGTGGAGACTATAGTGGAAAGATTAAAGTGGAAAGAATAAAGTGGACAGAGAATAGTAGAAAGACTAAAGTGGAAAGAATGTAGTGGACAGAATAAAGTGGAAAGACTAAAGTGGACAGACTATAGTGGAAAGACTATAGTGGAAAGACTGTAGTGGACAGAAAGAAGTGGAGACTATAGTGGAAAGACTAAAGTGGACAGAGAATAGTGGAAAGGCTAAAGTGGACAGACTATAGTGGAAAGACTAAAGTGGACAGATTAAAATGGAAAGACTAAAGTGGAAAGACTAAAGTGGACAGACTATAGTGGAAAGACTGAAGTTGGAAGACTCAGTGGACAGACTAAAGTGCACACACTGAAGTGGAGAGAATAATGTGGAAAGACTAAAGTGGAAAGACTAAAGTGGACGGACTAAAGTGGAAAAACTAAAGTGGTAAGTAAAACTAAACTAAAGACTGTAGTGGACAGAATAAAGTGGAGACTATAGTGGAAAGACTAAAGTGGACAGACTATAGTGCAAAGACTATAGTGGAAAGACTGTAGTGGACAGAATAAAGTGGAGAGTACAGTGGAAAGAATAAAGTGGACAGAGAATAGTGGAAAGACTAAAGTGGTCAGACTATGGTGGAAAGACTATAGTGGAGAGACTGTAGTGGACAGAATAAAGTGGAGACTATAGTGGAAAGACTAAAGTGGAAAGACTAAAGTGGACAGAGAATAGTGGAAAGACTAAAGTGGAAAGACTGTAGTGGACAGAATAAAGTGGAAAGACTAAAGTGGACAGACTATCGTGGAAAGACTATAGTGGAAAGACTGTAGTGGACAGAATGAAGTGGAGACTATAGTGGAAAGACTAAAGTGGACAGAGAATAGTGGAAAGACTAAAGTGGACAGACTATAGTGGAAAGACTATAGTGGAGAGACTGTAGTGGACAGAATAAAGTGGAGACTATAGTGTAAAGACTAAAGTGGACAGAGAATAGTGGAAAGACTAAAGTGGACAGACTATAGTGGAAAGACTAAAGTGGACAGAGAATAGTGGAAAGACTAAATTGGACAGACTATAGTGGAAAGACTATAGTGGAAAGACTGTAGTGGAAAGACTACAGTGGAAAGACTCTAGTGGACAGAATAAAGTGGAGACTATAGTGGAAAGACTAAAGTGGACAGAGAATAGTGGAAAGACTAAAGTGGAAAGACTGTAGTGGACAGAATAAAGTGGAGACTATAGTGTAAAGACTAAAGTGGAAAGACTAAAGTGGACAGACTATAGTGGAAAGACTGAAGTGGAAAGACTTAGTGGACATAATAAAGTGGAGACTATAGTGGAAAGACTAAAGTGGACAGAGTATAGTGGAAAGACTAAAGTGGACAGACTATAGTGGAAAGATTATAGTGGAAAGACTGTAGTGGACAGAATAAAGTGGAGACTATAGTGGAAAGATTAAAGTGGAAAGACTAAAGTGGACAGAGAATAGTGGAAAGACTAAAGTGGAAAGAATGTAGTGGACAGAATAAAGTGAAAAGACTAAAGTGGACAGACTATAGTGGAAAGACTATAGTGGAAAGACTGTAGTGGACAGAATGAAGTGGAGACTATAGTGGAAAGACTAAAGTGGACAGAGAATAGTGGAAAGACTAAAGTGGACAGACTATAGTGGAAAGACTAAAGTAGATAGACTAAAATGGAAAGACTAAAGTGGAAAGACTAAAGTGGACAGACTATAGTGGAAAGACTGAAGTTGGAAGACTCAGTGGACAGACTAAAGTGCACACACTGAAAGGGACAGAATAATGTGGAAAGACTAAAGTGGAAAGACTAAAGTGGACAGACTAAAGTGGAAAAACTAAAGTGGTAAGTAAAACTAACTTAAAGACTGTAGTGGACAGAATAATGTGGAAAGACTAAAGTGGAAAGACTAAAGTGGACAGACTAAAGTGGAAAAACTAAAGTGGTAAGTAAAACTAACTTAAAGACTGTAGTGGACAGAATAAAGTGGAGACTATAGTGGAAAGACTAAAGTGGAAAGACTAAAGTGGACAGAGAATAGTGGAAAGACTAAAGTGGAAAGACTGTAGTGGACAGAATAAAGTGGAAAGACTAAAGTGGACAGACTATAGTGGAAAGACTATAGTGGAAAGACTGTAGTGGACAGAATGAAGTGGAGACTATAGTGGAAAGACTAAAGTGGACAGAGAATAGTGGAAAGACTAAAGTGGACAGACTATAGTGGAAAGACTAAAGTGGACAGACTAAAATGGAAAGACTAAAGTGGAAAGACTAAAGTGGACAGACTATAGTGGAAAGACTGTAGTGGACAGAATAAAGTGGAGAGTATAGTGGAAAGAATAAACTGGACAGAGAATAGAAGAAAGACTAAAGTGGAGAGACTATAGTGGAAAGACTATAGTGGAAAGACTGTAGTGGACAGAATAAAGTGGAGACTATAGTGGAAAGACTAAAGTGGAAAGACTAAAGTGGACACACTATAGTGGAAAGACTGAAGTGGACAGACTAAAGTGGAAAAACTAAAGTGGAAAGACTAAAGTGGACAGACGATAGTGGAAAGACTATAGTGGAAAGACTGTAGTGGACAGAATAAAGTGGAGACTATAGTGGAAAGACTAAAGTGGACAGAGAATAGTGGAAAGACTAAAGTGGAAAGTCTGTAGTGGACAGAATAAAGTGGAGACTATAGTGTGAAGACTAAAGTGGAAAGACTAAAGTGGACAGACTATTGTGGAAAGACTGAAGTGGAAAGACTAAGTGGACAGACTAAAGTGGAAAGACTATAGTGGAAAGACTAAAGTGGACAGACTATAGCGGAAAGACTAAAGTGGACAGACTGAATTGGAAAGACTATAGTGGAAAGACTAAAGTGGAAAGAATGTAGTGGACGGAATAAAGTGGAGACTATAGTGGAAAGACTAAAGTGGACAGAGAATAGCGGAAAGACTAAAGTGGAAAGACTGTAGTGGACAGAATAAAGTGGAGACTATAGTGGAAAGATCAAAGTGGAAAGACTAAAGTGGACAGAGAATAGCGGAAAGACTAAAGTGGAAAGAATGTAGTGGACAGAATAGTTGAAAGACTAAAAATGACAGACTAAAGTGGACAGACTATAGTGGAAAGACTGAAGTGGAAAGACTCAGTGGACAGACTAAAGTGTACACACTGAAGTGGACAGAATAAAGTGGAAAGACTAAAGTGGAAAGACTAAAGTGGACAGACTATAGTGGAAAGACTAAAGTGGACAGACTAAAGTTGAAAAACTAAAGTGGAAAGACTAAAGTGGACAGACTATAGTGGAAAGACTATTGTGGAAAGACTGTAGTTGACAGAATAAAGTGGAGACTATAGTGGAAAAGCTAAAGTGGACAGACTATAGTGGAAAGACTATAGTTGAAAGACTGTAGTGGAAAGACTGTAGTGGACAGAATAAAGTGGAGAGGATAGTGGAAAGAATAAAGTGGACAGAGAATAGTGGAAAGACTAAAATGGACAGACTATAGTGGAAAGACTATAGTGGAGAGACTGTAGTGGACAGAATAAAGTGGAGACTATAGTGGAAAGACTAAAGTGGACAGAGAATAGTGGAAAGACTAAAGTGAAAGACTGTAGTGGACAGAATAAAGTGGAGACTATAGTGTAAAGACTAAAGTGGAAAGACTAAAGTGGACAGACTATAGTGGAAAGACTGAAGTGGAAAGACTTAGTGGACAGACTAAAGTGGAAAAACTATAGTGGAAAGACTAAAGTGGACAGACTATAGCGGAAAGACTAAAGTGGACAGACTAAAGTGGAAAGACTAAAGTGGAAAGACTAAAGTGGAAAGAATGTAGTGGACAGAATAAAGTCGAGACTATTGTGGAAAGACTAAAGTGGAAAGAGAATAGTGGAAAGACTAAAGTAGAAAGACTAAAGTGGACAGACTATAGTGGAAAGACTAAAGTGGACAGAGAATAGTGGAAAGACTAAAGTGGACAGACTATAGTGGAAAGACTATAGTGGAAAGACTATAGTGGAAAGACTGTAGCTGACAGAATAAAGTGGAGACTATAGTGGAAAGACTAAAGTGGAAAGACTAAAGTGGACAGACTATAGTGGAAAGACTGAAGTGGACAGACTAAAGTGGAAAAACTAAAGTGGAAAGACTAAAGTGGACAGACTATAGTGGAAAGACTATAGTGGAAAGACTGTAGTGGACAGAATAAAGTGGAGACTATAGTGGAAAGACTAAAGTGGACAGAGATTAGTGGAAAGACTAAAATGGAAAGTCTGTAGTGGACAGAATAAAGTGGAGACTATAGTGTGAAGACTAAAGTGGAAAGACTAAAGTGGACAGACTGTAGTGGAAAGACTGAAGTGGAAAGACTAAGTGGACAGACTAAAGTGGAAAGACTATAGTGGAAAGACTAAAGTGGACAGACTATAGTGGAAAGACTAGAGTGGACAGACTGAAGTGGAAAGACTATAGTGGAAAGACTAAAGTGGAAAGAATGTAGTGGACAGAATAAAGTGGAGACTATAGCGGAAAGACTTAAGTGGACAGAGAATAGTGGAAAGACTAAAGTGGACAGACTATAGTGGAAAGACTATAGTGGAAAGACTGTAGTGGACGGAATAAAGTGGAGACTATAGTGGAAAGACTAAAGTGGAAAGACTAAAGTGGACAGAGAATAGTGGAAAGACTGTAGTGGACAGAATAAAGTGGAGACTATAGTGGAAAGATCAAAGTGGAAAGACTAAAGTGGACAGAGAATAGCGGAAAGACTAAAGTGGAAAGAATGTAGTGGACAGAATAGTTGAAAGACTAAAGTTGACTGACTATAGTGGAAAGACTGAAGTGGAAAGACTCAGTGGACAGACTAAAGTGTACACACTGAAGTGGACAGAATAAAGTGGAAAGACTAAAGTGGAAAGACTAAAGTGGACAGACTATAGTGGAAAGACTAAAGTGGACAGACTAAAGTTGAAAAACTAAAGTGGAAAGACCAAAGTAGACAGACTATAGTGGAAAGACTATTGTGGAAAGACTGTAGTTGACAGAATAAAGCGGAGACTATAGTGGAAAAACTAAAGTGGACAGACTATAGTGGAAAGACTATAGGTGAAAGACTGTAGTGGAAAGACTGTAGTGGACAGAATAAAGTGGAGAGTATAGTGGAAAGAATAAAGTGGACAGAGAATAGTGGAAAGACTAAAGTGGACAGACTATAGTGGAAAGACTATAGTGGAGAGACTGTAGTGGACAGAATAAAGTGAAGACTATAGTGGAAAGACTAAAGTGGACAGAGAATAGTGGAAAGACTAAAGTAGAAAGACTAAAGTGGACAGACTATAGTGGAAAGACTAAAGTGGACAGAGAATAGTGGAAAGACTAAAGTGGACAGACTATAGTGGAAAGACTATAGTGGAAAGACTGTAGTGGAAAGACTACAGTGGAAAGACTGTAGTGGACAGAATAAAGTGGAGACTATAGCGGAAAGACTAAACTGGACAGAGAATAGTGGAAAGACTAAAGTGGAAATACTGTAGTGGACAGAATAAAGTGGAGACTATAGTTTAAAGACTAAAGTGGAAAGACTAAAGTAGACAGACTATAGTGGAAAGACTGAAGTGGAAAGACTTAGTGGACAGACTAAAGTGGAAAAACTATAGTGGAAAGACTAAAGTGGACAGACTATAGCGGAAAGACTAAAGTGGACAGACTAAAGTGGAAAGACTAAAGTGGAAAGACTAAAGTGGAAAGAATGTAGTGGACAGAATAAAGTGGAGACTATAGTGGAAAGACTAAAGTGGACAGAGAATAGTCGAAAGACTAAAGTGGAAAGACTGTAGTGGACAGAATAAAGTGGAGACTATAGTGGTAGACTAAAGTGGAAAGACTAAAGTGGAAAGACTGTAGTGGAAAGACTATAGTGGAAAGACTGTAGTGGACGGTATAAAGTGTAGACTATAGTGGAAAGACTAAAGTGGACAGAGAATAGTGGAAAGACTAAAGTGGAAAGACTGTTGTAGACAGAATAAAGTGGAGACTATAGTGGATAGACTAAAGTGGAAAGACTAAAGTGGAAAGACTATAGTGGAAAGACTATAGTGGAAAGACTGTAGTGGACAGAATAAAGTGGAGACTATAGTGGAAAGACTAAAGTAGAAAGAGAATAGTGGAAAGACTAAAGTGGACAGACTATAGTGGAAAGACTATAGTGGAAAAACTGTAGTAGACAGAATAAAGTGGAGACTATAGTGGAAAGACTAAAGTGGACAGAGAATAGTGGAAAGAGTAAAGTGGAAAGAATGTAGTGGACAGAATAAAGTGGAGACTATAGTCGAAAGACTGAAGTTGAAAGACTCAGTGGACAGACTAAAGTGTACACACTGAAGTGGACAGAATAAAGTGGAAAGACTAAAGTGGAAAGACTAAAGTGGACAGACTATAGTGGAAAGACTAAAGTGGAAAGACTAAAGTGGAAAAACTAAAGTGGAAAGACTAAAGTGGACAGATTATAGTGGAAAGACTATAGTGGAAGGACTGTAGTGGACAGAATAAAGTGGAGACTATAGTGGAAAGACTAAAGTGGACAGACTATAGTGGAAAGACTATTGTGGAAAGACTGTAGTGGACATAATAAAGTGGAGACTATAGTGGAAAGACTAAAGTGGACAGAGAATAGTGGAAAGACTAAAGTGGACAGACTATAGTGGAAAGATTATAGTGGAAAGACTGTAGTGGACAGAATAAAGTGGAGACTATAGTGGAAAGATTAAAGTGGAAAGACTAAAGTGGACAGAGAATAGTGGAAAGACTAAAGTGGAAAGAATGTAGTGGACAGAATAAAGTGGAAAGACTAAAGTAGACAGACTATAGTGGAAAGACTATAGTGGAATGACTGTAGTGGACAGAATGAAGTGGAGACTATAGTGGAAAGACTAAAGTGGACAGAGAATAGTGGAAAGACTAAAGTGGACAGACTATAGTGGAAAGACTAAAGTGGACAGACTAAAATGGAAAGACTAAAGTGGAAAGACTAAAGTGGACAGACTATAGTGGAAAGACTAAAGTGGACAGACTAAAATGGAAAGACTAAAGTGGAAAGACTAAAGTGGACAGACTATAGTGGAAAGACTGAAGTTGGAAGACTCAGTGGACAGACTAAAGTGCACACACTGAAGTGGACAGAATAATGTGGAAAGACTAAAGTGGAGAGACTAAAGTGGACAGACTAAAGTGGAAAAACTAAAGTGGAAAGACTAAAGTGGACAGAGAATAGTGGAAAGACTAAAGTGGAAAGACTGTAGTGGACAGAATAAAGTGAAAAGACTAAAGTGGACAGACTATAGTGGAAAGACTATAGTGGAAAGACTGTAGTGGACAGAATGAAGTGGAGACTATAGTGGAAAGACTAAAGTGGACAGAGAATAGTGGAAAGACTAAAGTGGACAGACTATAGTGGAAAGACTATAGTGGAAAGACTGTAGTGGACAGAATAAAGTGGAGAGTATAGTGGAAAGAATAAACTGGACAGAGAATAGTGGAAAGACTAAAGTGGACAGACTATAGTGGAAAGACTATAGTGGAGAGACTGTAGTGGACAGAATAAAGTGGAGACTATAGTGGAAAGACTAAAGTGGAAATACTAAAGTGGACAGAGAATAGTGGAAAGACTAAAGTGGAAAGACTTAAGTGGACAGACTATAGTGGAAAGACTATAGTGGAAAGACTGTAGTGTACAGAATAAAGTGGAGACTATAGTGAAAAGACTAAAGTGGACAGAGAATAGTGGAAAGACTAAAGTGGACAGACTATAGTGGAAAGAATATATTGGAAAGACTGTAGTGGACAGAATAAAGTGGAGAATATAGTGGAAAGACTAAAGTGGAAAGACTAAAGTGGACAGACTATAGTGGAAAGACTGAAGTGGACAGACTAAAGTGGAAAAACTAAAGTGGAAAGACTGAAGTGGATAGACTATAGTGGAAAGACTATAGTGGAAAGACTGTATTGGACAGAATAAAGTGTAGACTATAGTGGAAAGACTAAAGTGGACAGAGAATAGTGGAAAGAATAAAGTGGACAGACTATAGTGGAAAGACTACAGTGGAAAGATTGTAGTGGACAGAATAAAGTGGAGACTATAGTGGAAAGATCAAAGTGGAAAGACTAAAGTGGACAGAGAATAGCGGAAAGACTAAAGTGGAAAGAATGTAGTGGACAGAATAAAGTGGAGACTATAGTGGAAAGACTAAAGTTGACAGACTAAAGTGGACAGACTATAGTGGAAAGACTAATGTGGAAAGACTCAGTGGACAGACTAAAGTGTACAAACTGAAGTGGACAGAATAAAGTGGAAAGACTAAAGTGGAAAGACTAAAGTGGAAAAACTAAAGTGGAAAGACTAAAGTGGACAGACGATAGTGGAAAGACTATTGTGGAAAGACTGTAGTTGACAGAATAAAGTGGAGACTATAGTGGAAAAGCTAAAGTGGACAGACTATAGTGGAAAGACTAAAGTGGACAGACTATAGTGGAAAGACTATAGTGGAGAGACTGTAGTGGACAGAATAAAGTGGAGACTATAGTGGAAAGACTAAACTGGACAGAGAATAGTGGAAAGACTAAAGTAGAAAGACTAAAGTGGACAGACTATAGTGGAAAGAATAAAGTGGACAGAGAATAGTGGAAAGACTAAAGTGGACAGACTATAGTGGAAAGACTATAGTGGAAAGACTGTAGTGGAAAGACTACAGTGGAAAGACTGTAGTGGACAGAATAAAGTGGAGACTATAGTGGAAAGACTAAAGTGGACAGAGAATAGTGGAAAGACTAAAGTGGAAAGACTGTAGTGGACAGAATAAAGTGGAGACTATAGTGTAAAGACTAAAGTGGAAAGACTAAAGTGGACAGAATATAGTGGAAAGACTGAAGTGGAAAGACTTAGTGGACAGACTAAAGTGGAAAGACTATAGTGGAAAGACTAAAGTGGACAGACTATAGCGGAAAGACTAAAGTGGACAGACTAAAGTGGAAAGACTAAAGTGGAAAGACTAAAGTGGAAAGAATGTAGTGGACAGAATAAAGTGGAGACTATAGTGGAAAGACTAAAGTGGACAGAGAATAGTCGAAAGACTAAAGTGGAAAGAATGTAGTGGACAGAATAAAGTGGAGACTATAGTGGACAGAATAAAGTGGAGACTATAGTGGTAGACTAAAGTGGAAAGACTAAAGTGGAAAGACAGTTGTGGAAAGACTAAAGTGGAAAGACTGTAGTGGACGGAATAAAGTGTAGACTATAGTGGAAAGACTAAAGTGGAAAGACTAAAGTGGACAGAGAATAGTCGAAAGACTAAAGTGGAAAGACTGTAGTGGACAGAATAAAGTGGAGACTATAGTGGATAGAATAAAGTGGAAAGACTAAAGTGGAAAGACTATGGTGGAAAGACTATAGTGGAAAGACTGTAGTGGACAGAATAAAGTGGATACTATAGTGGAAAGACTAAAGTGGAAAGAGAATAGTGGAAAGACTAAAGTGGACAGACTATAGTGGAAAGACAATAGTGGAAAAACTGTAGTGGACAGAATAAAGTGGAGACTATAGTGGAAAGACTAAAGTGGACAGAGAATAGTGGAAAGACTAAAGTGGAAAGAATGTAGAGGACAGAATAAAGTGGAGACTATAGTCGAAAGACTGAAGTTGAAAGACTCAGTGGACGGACTAAAGTGTACACACTGAAGCGGACAGAATAAAGTGGAAATACTAAAGTGGAAAGACTAAAGTGGACAGACTATAGTGGAAAGACTAAAAAGGACAGACTAAAGTGGAAAAACTAAAGTGGAAAGACTAAAGTGGACAGATTATAGTGGAAAGACTATAGTGGAAGGACTGTAGTGGACAGAATAAAGTGGAAACTATAGTGGAAAGACTAAAGTGGACAGACTATAGTGGAAAGACTATAGTGGAAAGACTGTAGTGGACATAATAAAGTGGAGACTATAGTGGAAAGACTAAAGTGGACAGAGAATAGTGGAAAGACTAAAGTGGACAGACTATAGTGGAAAGATTATAGTGAAAAGACTGTAGTGGACAGAATAAAGTGGAGACTATAGTGGAAAGACTAAAGTTGACAGACTAAAGTGGACAGACTATAGTGGAAAGACTAAAGTGGAAAGACTCAGTGGACAGACTAAAGTGTACAAACTGAAGTGGACAGAATAAAGTGGAAAGACTAAAGTGGAAAGACTAAAGTGGAAAAACTAAAGTGGAAAGACCAAAGTGGACAGACTATAGTGGAAAGACTATTGTGGAAAGACTGTAGTTGACAGAAGAAAGTGGAGACTATAGTGGAAAAGCTAAAGTGGACAGACTATAGTGGAAAGACTAAAGTGGACAGACTATAGTGGAAAGACTATAGTGGAGAGACTGTAGTGGACAGAATAAAGTGGAGACTATAGTGGAAAGACTAAAGTGGACAGAGAATAGTGGAAAGACTAAAGTAGAAAGACTAAAGTGGACAGACTATAGTGGAAAGAATAAAGTGGACAGAGAATAGTGGAAAGACTAAAGTGGACAGACTATAGTGGAAAGACTATAGTGGAAAGACTGTAGTGGAAAGACTACAGTGGAAAGACTGTAGTGGACAGAATAAAGTGGAGACTATAGTGGAAAGACTAAAGTGGACAGAGAATAGTGGAAAGACTAAAGTGGAAAGACTGTAGTGGACAGAATAAAGTGGAGACTATAGTGTAAAGACTAAAGTGGAAAGACTAAAGTGGACAGAATATAGTGGAAAGACTGAAGTGGAAAGACTTAGTGGACAGACTAAAGTGGAAAGACTATAGTGGAAAGACTAAAGTGGACAGACTATAGCGGAAAGACTAAAGTGGACAGACTAAAGTGGAAAGACTAAAGTGGAAAGACTAAAGTGGAAAGAATGTAGTGGACAGAATAAAGTGGAGACTATAGTGGAAAGACTAAAGTGGACAGAGAATAGTCGAAAGACTAAAGTGGAAAGAATGTAGTGGACAGAATAAAGTGGAGACTATAGTGGACAGAATAAAGTGGAGACTATAGTGGTAGACTAAAGTGGAAAGACTAAAGTGGAAAGACAGTTGTGGAAAGACTATAGTGGAAAGACTGTAGTGGACGGAATAAAGTGTAGACTATAGTGGAAAGACTAAAGTGGAAAGACTAAAGTGGACAGAGAATAGTCGAAAGACTAAAGTGGAAAGACTGTAGTGGACAGAATAAAGTGGAGACTATAGTGGATAGAATAAAGTGGTAAGACTAAAGTGGAAAGACTATGGTGGAAAGACTATAGTGGAAAGACTGTAGTGGACAGAATAAAGTGGATACTATAGTGGAAAGACTAAAGTGGAAAGAGAATAGTGGAAAGACTAAAGTGGACAGACTATAGTGGAAAGACAATAGTGGAAAAACTGTAGTGGACAGAATAAAGTGGAGACTATAGTGGAAAGACTAAAGTGGACAGAGAATAGTGGAAAGACTAAAGTGGAAAGAATGTAGAGGACAGAATAAAGTGGAGACTATAGTCGAAAGACTGAAGTTGAAAGACTCAGTGGACAGACTAAAGTGTACACACTGAAGTGGACAGAATAAAGTGGAAATACTAAAGTGGAAAGACTAAAGTGGACAGACTATAGTGGAAAGACTAAAAAGGACAGACTAAAGTGGAAAAACTAAAGTGGAAAGACTAAAGTGGACAGATTATAGTGGAAAGACTATAGTGGAAGGACTGTAGTGGACAGAATAAAGTGGAGACTATAGTGGAAAGACTAAAGTGGACAGACTATAGTGGAAAGACTATTGTGGAAAGACTGTAGTGGACATAATAAAGTGGAGACTATAGTGGAAAGACTAAAGTGGACAGAGAATAGTGGAAAGACTAAAGTGGACAGACTATAGTGGAAATATTATAGTGGAAAGACTCTAGTGGACAGAATAAAGTGGAGACTATAGTGGAAAGATTAAAGTGGAAAGACTAAAGTGGACAGAGAATAGTGGAAAGACTAAAGTGGAAAGAATGTAGTGGACAGAATAAAGTGGAAAGACTAAAGTAGACAGACTATAGTGGAAAGACTATAGTGGAAAGACTGTAGTGGACAGAATGAAGTGGAGACTATAGTGGAAAGACTAAAGTGGACAGAGAATAGTGGAAAGACTAAAGTGGACAGACTATAGTGGAAAGACTAAAGTGGACAGACTAAAATGGAAAGACTAAAGTGGAAAGACTAAAGTGGACAGACTATAGTGGAAAGACTAAAGTGGACAGACTAAAATGGAAAGACTAAAGTGGAAAGACTAAAGTGGACAGACTATAGTGGAAAGACTGAAGTTGGAAGACTCAGTGGACAGACTAAAGTGCACACACTGAAGTGGACAGAATAATGTGGAAAGACTAAAGTGGAGAGACTAAAGTGGACAGACTAAAGTGGAAAAACTAAAGTGGAAAGACTAAAGTGGACAGAGAATAGTGGAAAGACTAAAGTGGAAAGACTGTAGTGGACAGAATAAAGTGAAAAGACTAAAGTGGGCAGACTATAGTGGAAAGACTATAGTGGAAAGACTGTAGTGGACAGAATGAAGTGGAGACTATAGTGGAAAGACTAAAGTGGACAGAGAATAGTGGAAAGACTAAAGTGGACAGACTATAGTGGAAAGACTATAGTGGAAAGACTGTAGTGGACAGAATAAAGTGGAGAGTATAGTGGAAAGAATAAACTGGACAGAGAATAGTGGAAAGACTAAAGTGGACAGACTATAGTGGAAAGACTATAGTGGAGAGACTGTAGTGGACAGAATAAAGTGGAGACTATAGTGGAAAGACTAAAGTGGAAATACTAAAGTGGACAGAGAATAGTGGAAAGACTAAAGTGGAAAGACTAAAGTGGACAGACTATAGTGGAAAGACTATAGTGGAAAGACTGTAGTGTACAGAATAAAGTGGAGACTATAGTGAAAAGACTAAAGTGGACAGAGAATAGTGGAAAGACTAAAGTGGACAGACTATAGTGGAAAGAATATATTGGAAAGACTGTAGTGGACAGAATAAAGTGGAGACTATAGTGGAAAGACTAAAGTGGAAAGACTAAAGTGGACAGACTATAGTGGAAAGACTGAAGTGGACAGACTAAAGTGGAAAAACTAAAGTGGAAAGACTGAAGTGGATAGACTATAGTGGAAAGACTATAGTGGAAAGACTGTATTGGACAGAATAAAGTGTAGACTATAGTGGAAAGACTAAAGTGGACAGAGAATAGTGGAAAGAATAAAGTGGACAGACTATAGTGGAAAGACTACAGTGGAAAGATTGTAGTGGACAGAATAAAGTGGAGACTTTAGTGGAAAGATCAAAGTGGAAAGACTAAAGTGGACAGAGAATAGCGGAAAGACTAAAGTGGAAAGAATGTAGTGGACAGAATAATGTGGAGACTATAGTGGAAAGACTAAAGTTGACAGACTAAAGTGGACAGACTATAGTGGAAAGACTAATGTGGAAAGACTCAGTGGACAGACTAAAGTGTACAAACTGAAGTGGACAGAATAAAGTGGAAAGACTAAAGTGGAAAGACTAAAGTGGAAAAACTAAAGTGGAAAGACTAAAGTGGACAGACGATAGTGGAAAGACTATTGTGGAAAGACTGTAGTTGACAGAATAAAGTGGAGACTATAGTGGAAAAGCTAAAGTGGACAGACTATAGTGGAAAGACTAAAGTGGACAGACTATAGTGGAAAGACTATAGTGGAGAGACTGTAGTGGACAGAATAAAGTGGAGACTATAGTGGAAAGACTAAACTGGACAGAGAATAGTGGAAAGACTAAAGTAGAAAGACTAAAGTGGACAGACTATAGTGGAAAGAATAAAGTGGACAGAGAATAGTGGAAAGACTAAAGTGGACAGACTATAGTGGAAAGACTATAGTGGAAAGACTGTAGTGGAAAGACTACAGTGGAAAGACTGTAGTGGACAGAATAAAGTGGAGACTATAGTGGAAAGACTAAAGTGGACAGAGATTAGTGGAAAGACTAAAGTGGAAAGACTGTAATGGACAGAATAAAGTGGAGACTATAGTGTAAAGACTAAAGTGGAAAGACTAAAGTGGACAGAATATAGTGGAAAGACTGAAGTGGAAAGACTCAGTGGACAGACTAAAGTGGAAAGACTATAGTGGAAAGACTAAAGTGGACAGACTATAGCGGAAAGACTAAAGTGGACAGACTAAAGTGGAAAGACTAAAGTGGAAAGACTAAAGTGGAAAGAATATAGTGGACAGAATAAAGTGGAGACTATAGTGGAAAGACTAAAGTGGACAGAGAATAGTCGAAAGACTAAAGTGGAAAGAATGTAGTGGACAGAATAAAGTGGAGACTATAGTGGACAGAATAAAGTGGAGACTATAGTGGTAGACTAAAGTGGAAAGACTAAAGTGGAAAGACAGTTGTGGAAAGACTATAGTGGAAAGACTGTAGTGGACGGAATAAAGTGTAGACTATAGTGGAAAGACTAAAGTGGAAAGACTAAAGTGGACAGAGAATAGTCGAAAGACTAAAGTGGAAAGACTGTAGTGGACAGAATAAAGTGGAGACTATAGTGGATAGAATAAAGTGGAAAGACTAAAGTGGAAAGACTATGGTGGAAAGACTATAGTGGAAAGACTGTAGTGGACAGAATAAAGTGGATACTATAGTGGAAAGACTAAAGTGGAAAGAGAATAGTGGAAAGACTAAAGTGGACAGACTATAGTGGAAAGACAATAGTGGAAAAACTGTAGTGGACAGAATAAAGTGGAGACTATAGTGGAAAGACTAAAGTGGACAGAGAATAGTGGAAAGACTAAAGTGGAAAGAATGTAGAGGACAGAATAAAGTGGAGACTATAGTCGAAAGACTGAAGTTGAAAGACTCAGTGGACGGACTAAAGTGTACACACTGAAGTGGACAGAATAAAGTGGAAATACTAAAGTGGAAAGACTAAAGTGGACAGACTATAGTGGAAAGACTAAAAAGGACAGACTAAAGTGGAAAAACTAAAGTGGAAAGACTAAAGTGGACAGATTATAGTGGAAAGACTATAGTGGAAGGACTGTAGTGGACAGAATAAAGCAGAGACTATAGTGGAAAGACTAAAGTGGACAGACTATAGTGGAAAGACTATAGTGGAAAGACTGTAGTGGACATAATAAAGTGGAGACTATAGTGGAAAGACTAAAGTGGACAGAGAATAGTGGAAAGACTAAAGTGGACAGACTATAGTGGAAAGATTATAGTGAAAAGACTGTAGTGGACAGAATAAAGTGGAGACTATAGTGGAAAGACTAAAGTTGACAGACTAAAGTGGACAGACTATAGTGGAAAGACTAAAGTGGAAAGACTCAGTGGACAGACTAAAGTGTACAAACTGAAGTGGACAGAATAAAGTGGAAAGACTAAAGTGGAAAGACTAAAGTGGAAAAACTAAAGTGGAAAGACTAAAGTGGACAGACTATAGTGGAAAGACTATTGTGGAAAGACTGTAGTTGACAGAATAAAGTGGAGACTATAGTGGAAAAGCTAAAGTGGACAGACTATAGTGGAAAGACTAAAGTGGACAGACTATAGTGGAAAGACTATAGTGGAGAGACTGTAGTGGACAGAATAAAGTGGAGACTATAGTGGAAAGACTAAAGTGGACAGAGAATAGTGGAAAGACTAAAGTAGAAAGACTAAAGTGGACAGACTATAGTGGAAAGAATAAAGTGGACAGAGAATAGTGGAAAGACTAAAGTGGACAGACTATAGTGGAAAGACTATAGTGGAAAGACTGTAGTGGAAAGACTACAGTGGAAAGACTGTAGTGGACAGAATAAAGTGGAGACTATAGTGGAAAGACTAAAGTGGACAGAGAATAGTGGAAAGACTAAAGTGGAAAGACTGTAGTGGACAGAATAAAGTGGAGACTATAGTGTAAAGACTAAAGTGGAAAGACTAAAGTGGACAGAATATAGTGGAAAGACTGAAGTGGAAAGACTTAGTGGACAGACTAAAGTGGAAAGACTATAGTGGAAAGACTAAAGTGGACAGACTATAGCGGAAAGACTAAAGTGGACAGACTAAAGTGGAAAGACTAAAGTGGAAAGAATGTAGTGGACAGAATAAAGTGGAGACTATAGTGGAAAGACTAAAGTGGACAGAGAATAGTCTAAAGACTAAAGTGGAAAGAATTTAGTGGACAGAATAAAGTGGAGACTATAGTGGACAGAATAAAGTGGAGACTATAGTGGTAGACTAAAGTGGAAAGACTAAAGTGGAAAGACAGTTGTGGAAAGACTATAGTGGAAAGACTGTAATGGACGGAATAAAGTGTAGACTATAGTGGAAAGACTAAAGGGGAAAGACTAAAGTGGACAGAGAATAGTCGAAAGACTAAAGTGGAAAGACTGTAGTGGACAGAATAAAGTGGAGACTATAGTGGATAGAATAAAGTGGTAAGACTAAAGTGGAAAGACTATGGTGGAAAGACTATAGTGGAAAGACTGTAGTGGACAGAATAAAGTGGATACTATAGTGGAAAGACTAAAGTGGAAAGAGAATAGTGGAAAGACTAAAGTGGACAGACTATAGTGGAAAGACAATAGTGGAAAAACTGTAGTGGACAGAATAAAGTGGAGACTATAGTGGAAAGACTAAAGTGGACAGAGAATAGTGGAAAGACTAAAGTGGAAAGAATGTAGAGGACAGAATAAAGTGGAGACTATAGTCGAAAGACTGAAGTTGAAAGACTCAGTGGACAGACTAAAGTGTACACACTGAAGTGGACAGAATAAAGTGGAAATACTAAAGTGGAAAGACTAAAGTGGACAGACTATAGTGGAAAGACTAAAAAGGACAGACTAAAGTTGAAAAACTAAAGTGGAAAGACTAAAGTGGACAGATTATAGTGGAAAGACTATAGTGGAAGGACTGTAGTGGACAGAATAAAGTGGAGACTATAGTGGAAAGACTAAAGTGGACAGACTATAGTGGAAAGACTATAGTGGAAAGACTGTAGTGGACATAATAAAGTGGAGACTATAGTGGAAAGACTAAAGTGGACAGAGAATAGTGGAAAGACTAAAGTGGACAGACTATAGTGGAAAGATTATAGTCAAAAGACTGTAGTGGACAGAATAAAGTGGAGACTATAGTGGAAAGATTAAAGTGGAAAGACTAAAGTGGACAGAGAATAGTGGAAAGACTAAAGTGGAAAGAATGTAGTGGACAGAATAAAGTGGAAAGACTAAAGTAGACAGACTATAGTGGAAAGACTATAATGGAAAGACTGTAGTGGACAGAATGAAGTGGAGACTATAGTGGAAAGACTAAAGTGGACAACCTATAGTGGAAAGACTAAAGTGGACAGACTAAAATGGAAAGACTAAAGTGGAAAGACTAAAGTGGACAGACTAAAATGGATAGACTAAAGTGGAAAGACTAAAGTGGAAAGAGAATAGTGGAAAGACTAAAGTGGAAAACTGTAGTGGAAAGACTATAGTGGAAAGACTGTAGTGGACGGAATAAAGTGTAGACTATAGTGGAAAGACTAAAGTGGAAAGACTAAAGTGGACAGAGAATAGTGGAAAGACTAAAGTGGAAAGAATGTAGTGGACAGAATAAAGTGGAAAGACTAAAGTAGACAGACTATAGTGGAAAGACTATAATGGAAAGACTGTAGTGGACAGAATGAAGTGGAGACTATAGTGGAAAGACTAAAGTGGACAGACTATAGTGGAAAGACTAAAGTGGACAGACTAAAATGGAAAGACTAAAGTGGAAAGACTAAAGTGGACAGACTAAAATGGATAGACTAAAGTGGAAAGACTAAAGTGGAAAGAGAATAGTGGAAAGACTAAAGTGGAAAGACTGTAGTGGAAAGACTATAGTGGAAAGACTGTAGTGGACGGAATAAAGTGTAGACTATAGTGGAAAGACTAAAGTGGAAAGACTAAAGTGGACAGAGAATAGTGGAAAGACTAAAGTGGAAAGACTGTAGTGGCCAGAATAAAGTGGAGACTATAGTGGAAAGACTAAAGTGGACAGAGAATAGTGGAAAGACTAAAGTAGAAAGACTAAAGTGGACAGACTATAGTGGAAAGAATAAAGTGGACAGAGAATAGTGGAAAGACTAAAGTGGACAGACTATAGTGGAAAGACTATAGTGGAAAGACTGTAGTGGAAAGACTACAGTGGAAAGACTGTAGTGGACAGAATAAAGTGGAGACTATAGTGGAAAGACTAAAGTGGACAGAGAATAGTGGAAAGACTAAAGTGGAAAGACTGTAGTGGACAGAATAAAGTGGAAACTATAGTGTAAAGACTAAAGTGGAAAGACTAAAGTGGACAGACTATAGTGGAAAGACTGAAGTGGAAAGACTTAATGGACAGACTAAAGTGGAAAGACTATAGTGGAAAGACTAAAGTGGACAGACTATAGCGGAAAGACTAAAGTGGACAGACTAAAGTGGAAAGACTAAAGTGGAAAGAATGTAGTGGACAGAATAAAGTGGAGACTATAGTGGAAAGACGAAAGTGGACAGAGAATAGTCGAAAGACTAAAGTGGAAAGAATGTAGTGGACAGAATAAAGTGGAGACTATAGTGGATAGACTAAAGTGGAAAGACTATAGTGGAAAGAGAATAGTGGAAAGACTAAAGTGGAAAGACTGTGGTGGAGAGACTATAGTGGAAAGACTGTAGTGGACGGAATAAAGTGTAGACTATAGTGGAAAGACTAAAGTGGAAAGACTAAAGTGGACAGAGAATAGTGGAAAGACTAAAGTGGAAAGACTGTAGTGGACAGAATAAAGTGGAGACTATAGTGGATAGACTAAAGTGGACAGAAAATAGTCGAAAGACTAAAGTGGAAAGACTTTAGTGGACAGAATAAAGTGGAGACTATAGTGGTAGACTAAAGTGGAAAGACTAAAGTGGAAAGACTGTAGTGGAAAGACTATAGTGGAAAGACTGTAGTGGACGGAATAAAGTGTACACTATAGTGGAAAGACTAAAGTGGAAAGACTAAAGTGGACAGAGAATAGTGGAAAGACTAAAGTGGAAAGACTGTAGTGGACAGAATAAAGTGGAGACTATAGTGGAAAGACTAAAGTGGACAGAGAATAGTGGAAAGACTAAAGTGGAAAGAATGTAGAGGACAGAATAAAGTGGAGACTATAGTCGAAAGACTGAAGTTGAAAGACTCAGTGGACAGACTAAAGTGTACACACTGAAGTGGACAGAATAAAGTGGAAATACTAAAGTGGAAAGACTAAAGTGGACAGACTATAGTGGAAAGACTAAAAAGGACAGACTAAAGTGGAAAAACTAAAGTGGAAAGACTAAAGTGGACAGATTATAGTGGAAAGACTATAGTGGAAGGACTGTAGTGGACAGAATAAAGTGGAGACTATAGTGGAAAGACTAAAGTGGACAGACTATAGTGGAAAGACTATAGTGGAAAGACTGTAGTGGACATAATAAAGTGGAGACTATAGTGGAAAGACTAAAGTGGACAGAGAATAGTGGAAAGACTAAAGTGGACAGACTATAGTGGAAAGATTATAGTGAAAAGACTGTAGTGGACAGAATAAAGTGGAGACTATAGTGGAAAGATTAAAGTGGAAAGACTAAAGTGGACAGAGAATAGTGGAAAGACTAAAGTGGAAAGAATGTAGTGGACAGAATAAAGTGGAAAGACTAAAGTAGACAGACTATAGTGGAAAGACTATAATGGAAAGACTGTAGTGGACAGAATGAAGTGGAGACTATAGTGGAAAGACTAAAGTGGACAACCTATAGTGGAAAGACTAAAGTGGACAGACTAAAATGGAAAGACTAAAGTGGAAAGACTAAAGTGGACAGACTAAAATGGATAGACTAAAGTGGAAAGACTAAAGTGGAAAGAGAATAGTGGAAAGACTAAAGTGGAAAGACTGTAGTGGAAAGACTATAGTGGAAAGACTGTAGTGGACGGAATAAAGTGTAGACTATAGTGGAAAGACTAAAGTGGAAAGACTAAAGTGGACAGAGAATAGTGGAAAGACTAAAGTGGAAAGAATGTAGTGGACAGAATAAAGTGGAAAGACTAAAGTAGACAGACTATAGTGGAAAGACTATAATGGAAAGACTGTAGTGGACAGAATGAAGTGGAGACTATAGTGGAAAGACTAAAGTGGACAGACTATAGTGGAAAGACTAAAGTGGACAGACTAAAATGGAAAGACTAAAGTGGAAAGACTAAAGTGGGCAGACTAAAATGGATAGACTAAAGTGGAAAGACTAAAGTGGAAAGAGAATAGTGGAAAGACTAAAGTGGAAAGACTGTAGTGGAAAGACTATAGTGGAAAGACTGTAGTGGACGGAATAAAGTGTAGACTATAGTGGAAAGACTAAAGTGGAAAGACTAAAGTGGACAGAGAATAGTGGAAAGACTAAAGTGGAAAGACTGTAGTGGACAGAATAAAGTGGAGACTATAGTGGAAAGACTAAAGTGGACAGAGAATAGTGGAAAGACTAAAGTAGAAAGACTAAAGTGGACAGACTATAGTGGAAAGAATAAAGTGGACAGAGAATAGTGGAAAGACTAAAGTGGACAGACTATAGTGGAAAGACTGAAGTGGAAAGACTTAGTGGACAGACTAAAGTGGAAAGACTATAGTGGAAAGACTAAAGTGGACAGACTATAGCGGAAAGACTAAAGTGGACAGACTAAAGTGGAAAGACTAAAGTGGAAAGAATGTAGTGGACAGAATAAAGTGGAGACTATAGTGGAAAGACGAAAGTGGACAGAGAATAGTCGAAAGACTAAAGTGGAAAGAATGTAGTGGACAGAATAAAGTGGAGACTATAGTGGATAGACTAAAGTGGAAAGACGATAGTGGAAAGAGAATAGTGGAAAGACTAAAGTGGAAAGACTGTAGTGGAGAGACTATAGTGGAAAGACTGTAGTGGACGGAATAAAGTGTAGACTATAGTGGAAAGACTAAAGTGGAAAGACTAAAGTGGACAGAGAATAGTGGAAAGACTAAAGTGGAAAGACTGTAGTGGACAGAATAAAGTGGAGACTATAGTGGATAGACTAAAGTGGACAGAGAATAGTCGAAAGACTAAAGTGGAAAGACTGTAGTGGACAGAATAAAGTGGAGACTATAGTGGTAGACTAAAGTGGAAAGACTAAAGTGGAAAGACTGTAGTGGAAAGACTATAGTGGAAAGACTGTAGTGGACGGAATAAAGTGTAGACTATAGTGGAAAGACTAAAGTGGAAAGACTAAAGTGGACAGAGAATAGTGGAAAGACTAAAGTGGAAAGACTGTAGTGGACAGAATAAAGTGGAGACTATAGTGGATAGACTAAAGTGGAAAGACTAAAGTGGAAAGACTATAGTGGAAAGACTATAGTGGAAAGACTGTAGTGGACAGAATAAAGTGGAGACTATAGTGGAAAGACTAAAGTGGAAAGAGAATAGTGGAAAGACTAAAGTGGACAGACTATAGTGGAAAGACTATAGTGGAAAAACTGTAGTGGACAGAATAAAGTGGAGACTATAGTGGAAAGACTAAAGTGGACAGAGAATAGTGGAAAGACTAAAGTGGAAAGACTGTAGTGGACAGAATAAAGTGGAGACTATAGTGTAAAGACTAAAGTGGAAAGACTAAAGTGGACAGACTATAGTGGAAAGACTGAAGTGGAAAGACTTAGTGGACAGACTAAAGTGGAAAGACTATAGTGGAAAGACTAAAGTGGACAGACTATAGCGGAAAGACTAAAGTGGGCAGACTAAAGTGGAAAGACTAAAGTGGAAAGAATGTAGTGGACAGAATAAAGTGGAGACTATAGTGGAAAGACGAAAGTGGACAGAGAATAGTCGAAAGACTAAAGTGGAAAGAATGTAGTGGACAGAATAAAGTGGAGACTATAGTGGATAGACTAAAGTGGAAAGACTATAGTGGAAAGAGAATAGTGGAAAGACTAAAGTGGAAAGACTGTAGTGGAGAGACTATAGTGGAAAGACTGTAGTGGACGGAATAAAGTGTAGACTATAGTGGAAAGACTAAAGTGGAAAGACTAAAGTGGACAGAGAATAGTGGAAAGACTAAAGTGGAAAGACTGTAGTGGACAGAATAAAGTGGAGACTATAGTGGATAGACTAAAGTGGACAGAGAATAGTCGAAAGACTAAAGTGGAAAGACTGTAGTGGACAGAATAAAGTGGAGACTATAGTGGTAGACTAAAGTGGAAAGACTAAAGTGGAAAGACTGTAGTGGAAAGACTATAGTGGAAAGACTGTAGTGGACGGAATAAAGTGTACACTATAGTGGAAAGACTAAAGTGGAAAGACTAAAGTGGACAGAGAATAGTGGAAAGACTAAAGTGGAAAGACTGTAGTGGACAGAATAAAGTGGAGACTATAGTGGATAGACTAAAGTGGAAAGACTAAAGTGGAAAGACTATAGTGGAAAGACTATAGTGGAAAGACTGTAGTGGACAGAATAAAGTGGAGACTATAGTGGAAAGACTAAAGTGGAAAGAGAATAGTGGAAAGACTAAAGTGGACAGACTATAGTGGAAAGACTATAGTGGAAAAACTGTAGTGGACAGAATAAAGTGGAGACTATAGTGGAAAGACTAAAGGGACAGAGAATAGTGGAAAGACTAAAGTGGAAAGAATGTAGTGGACAGAATAAAGTGGAGAATATAGTCGAAAGACTGAAGTTGAAAGACTCAGTGGACAGACTAAAGTGTACACACTGAAGTGGACAGAATAAAGTGGAAAGACTAAAGTGGAAAGACTAAAGTGGACAGACTATAGTGGAAAGACTAAAAAGGACAGACTAAAGTGGAAAAACTAAAGTGGAAAGACTAAAGTGGACAGATTATAGTGAAAAGACTATAGTGGAAGGACTGTAGTGGACAGAATAAAGTGGAGACTATAGTGGAAAGACTAAAGTGGACAGACTATAGTGGAAAGACTATAGTGGAAAGACTGTAGTGGACATAATAAAGTGGAGACTATAGTGGAAAGACAAAAGTGGACAGAGAATAGTGGAAAGACTAACGTGGACAGACTATAGTGGAAAGATTATAGTGGAAAGACTGTAGTGGACAGAATAAAGTGGAGACTATAGTGGAAAGATTAAAGTGGAAAGACTAAAGTGGTCAGAGAATAGTGGAAAGACTAAAGTGGAAAGAATGTAGTGGACAGAATAAAGTGGAAAGACTAAAGTAGACAGACTATAGTGGAAAGACTATAGTGGAAAGACTGTAGTGGACAGAATGAAGTGGAGACTATAGTGGAAAGACTAAAGTGGACAGAGAATAGTGGAAAGACTAAAGTGGACAGACTATAGTGGAAAGACTATAGTGGAAAGACTGTAGTGGACATAATAAAGTGGAGACTATAGTGGAAAGACTAAAGTGGACAGAGAATAGTGGAAAGACTAAAGTGGACAGAGAATAGTGGAAAGACTAAAGTGGAAAGAATGTAGTGGACAGAATAAAGTGGAAAGACTAAAGTAGACAGACTATAGTGGAAAGACTATAATGGAAAGACTGTAGTGGACAGAATGAAGTGGAGACTATAGTGGAAAGACTAAAGTGGACAACCTATAGTGGAAAGACTAAAGTGGACAGACTAAAATGGAAAGACTAAAGTGGAAAGACTAAAGTGGACAGACTAAAATGGATACACTAAAGTGGAAAGACTAAAGTGGAAAGAGAATAGTGGAAAGACTAAAGTGGAAAGACTGTAGTGGAAAGACTATAGTGGAAAGACTGTAGTGGACGGAATAAAGTGTAGACTATAGTGGAAAGACTAAAGTGGAAAGACTAAAGTGGACAGAGAATAGTGGAAAGACTAAAGTGGAAAGAATGTAGTGGACAGAATAAAGTGGAAAGACTAAAGTAGACAGACTATAGTGGAAAGACTATAATGGAAAGACTGTAGTGGACAGAATGAAGTGGAGACTATAGTGGAAAGACTAAAGCGGACAGACTATAGTGGAAAGACTAAAGTGGACAGACTAAAATGGAAAGACTAAAGTGGAAAGACTAAAGTGGGCAGACTAAAATGGATAGACTAAAGTGGAAAGACTAAAGTGGAAAGAGAATAGTGGAAAGACTAAAGTGGAAAGACTGTAGTGGAAAGACTATAGTGGAAAGACTGTAGTGGACGGAATAAAGTGTAGACTATAGTGGAAAGACTAAAGTGGAAAGACTAAAGTGGACAGAGAATAGTGGAAAGACTAAAGTGGAAAGACTGTAGTGGACAGAATAAAGTGGAGACTATAGTGGAAAGACTAAAGTGGACAGAGAATAGTGGAAAGACTAAAGTAGAAAGACTAAAGTGGACAGACTATAGTGGAAAGAATAAAGTGGACAGAGAATAGTGGAAAGATTAAAGTGGACAGACTATAGTGGAAAGACTATAGTGGAAAGACTGTAGTGGAAAGACTACAGTGGAAAGACTGTAGTGGACAGAATAAAGTGGAGACTATAGTGGAAAGACTAAAGTGGACAGAGAATAGTGGAAAGACTAAAGTGGAAAGACTGTAGTGGACAGAATAAAGTGGAGACTATAGTGTAAAGACTAAAGTGGAAAGACTAAAGTGGACAGACTATAGTGGAAAGACTGAAGTGGAAAGACTTAGTGGACAGACTAAAGTGGAAAGACTATAGTGGAAAGACTAAAGTGGACAGACTATAGCGGAAAGACTAAAGTGGACAGACTAAAGTGGAAAGACTAAAGTGGAAAGAATGTAGTGGACAGAATAAAGTGGAGACTATAGTGGAAAGACGAAAGTGGACAGAGAATAGTCGAAAGACTAAAGTGGAAAGAATGTAGTGGACAGAATAAAGTGGAGACTATAGTGGATAGACTAAAGTGGAAAGACTATAGTGGAAAGAGAATAGTGGAAAGACTAAAGTGGAAAGACTGTAGTGGAGAGACTATAGTGGAAAGACTGTAGTGGACGGAATAAAGTGTAGACTATAGTGGAAAGACTAAAGTGGAAAGACTAAAGTGAACAGAGAATAGTGGAAAGACTAAAGTGGAAAGACTGTAGTGGACAGAATAAAGTGGAGACTATAGTGGATAGACTAAAGTGGACAGAGAATAGTCGAAAGACTAAAGTGGAAAGACTGTAGTGGACAGAATAAAGTGGAGACTATAGTGGTAGACTAAAGTGGAAAGACTAAAGTGGAAAGACTGTAGTGGAAAGACTATAGTGGAAAGACTGTAGTGGACGGAATAAAGTGTACACTATAGTGGAAAGACTAAAGTGGAAAGACTAAAGTGGACAGAGAATAGTGGAAAGACTAAAGTGGAAAGACTGTAGTGGACAGAATAAAGTGGAGACTATAGTGGATAGACTAAAGTGGAAAGACTAAAGTGGAAAGACTATAGTGGAAAGACTATAGTGGAAAGACTGTAGTGGACAGAATAAAGTGGAGACTATAGTGGAAAGACTAAAGTGGAAAGAGAATAGTGGAAAGACTAAAGTGGACAGACTATAGTGAAAAGACTATAGTGGAAAAACTGTAGTGGACAGAATAAAGTGGAGACTATAGTGGAAAGACTAAAGGGACAGAGAATAGTGGAAAGACTAAAGTGGAAAGAATGTAGTGGACAGAATAAAGTGGAGAATATAGTCGAAAGACTGAAGTTGAAAGACTCAGTGGACAGACTAAAGTGTACACACTGAAGTGGACAGAATAAAGTGGAAAGACTAAAGTGGAAAGACTAAAGTGGACAGACTATAGTGGAAAGACTAAAAAGGACAGACTAAAGTGGAAAAACTAAAGTGGAAAGACTAAAGTGGACAGATTATAGTGAAAAGACTATAGTGGAAGGACTGTAGTGGACAGAATAAAGTGGAGACTATAGTGGAAAGACTAAAGTGGACAGACTATAGTGGAAGAACTATAGTGGAAAGACTGTAGTGGACATAATAAAGTGGAGACTATAGTGGAAAGACAAAAGTGGACAGAGAATAGTGGAAAGACTAAAGTGGACAGACTATAGTGGAAAGATTATAGTGGAAAGACTGTAGTGGACAGAATAAAGTGGAGACTATAGTGGAAAGATTAAAGTGGAAAGACTAAAGTGGTCAGAGAATAGTGGAAAGACTAAAGTGGACAGACTATAGTGGAAAGACTAAAGTGGACAGACTAAAATGGAAAGACTAAAGTGGAAAGACTAAAGTGGACAGACTATAGTGGAAAGACTAAAGTGGACAGACTAAAATGGAAAGACTAAAGTGGAAAGACTAAAGTGGACAGACAATAGTGGAAAGACTGAAGTTGGAAGACTCAGTGGACAGACTAAAGTGCACACACTGAAGTGGACAGAATAATGTGGAAAGACTAAAGTGGACAGACTAAAGTGGAAAAACTAAAGTGGACAGACTATAGTGGAAAGACTATAGTGGAAAGACTATAGTGGAAAGACTGTAGTGGACAGACTATAGTGGAAAGACTATAATGGTAAGACTGTAGTGGAAAGACTCTAGTGGACAGAATAAAGTGGAGAGTACAGTGGAAAGAATAAAGTGGACAGAGAATAGTGGAAAGACTAAAGTGGTCAGACTATGGTGGAAAGACTACAGTGGAGAGACTGTAGTGGACAGTATAAAGTGGAGACTATAGTGGAAAGACTAAAGTGGAAAGACTAAAGTGGACAGAGAATAGTGGAAAGACTAAAGTGGAAAGACTCTAGTGGACAGAATAAAGTGGAAAGACTAAAGTGGACAGACTATAGTGGAAAGACTATAGTGGAAAGACTATAGTGGAAAGACTGTAGTGGAAAGACTACAGTGGAAAGACTGTAGTGGACAGAATAAAGTGGAGACTATAGTGGAAAGACTAAAGTGGACAGAGAATAGTGGAAAGACTAAAGTGGAATACTGTAGTGGACAGAATAAAGTGGAGACTATAGTGTAAAGACTAAAGTGGAAAGACTAAAGTGGACAGACTATAGTGGAAAGACTGAAGTGGAAAGACTTAGTGGACAGACTAAAGTGGAAAGACTATAGTGGAAAGACTAAAGTGGACAGACTATAGCGGAAAGACTAAAGTGGACAGACTAAAGTGGAAAGACTAAAGTGGAAAGACTGTAGTGGACAGAATGAAGTGGAGACTATAGTGGAAAGACTAAAGTGGACAGAGAATAGTGGAAAGACTAAAGTGGACAGACTATAGTGGAAAGACTAAAGTGGACAGACTAAAATGGAAAGACTAAAGTGGAAAGACTAAAGTGGACAGACTATAGCGGAAAGACTAAAGTGGACAGACTAAAGTGGAAAGACTAAAGTGGAAAGACTAAAGTGGAAAGAATGTAGTGGACAGAATAAAGTGGAGACTATAGTGGAAAGACGAAAGTGGACAGAGAATAGTCGAAAGAATAAAGTGGAAAGAATGTAGTGGACAGAATAAAGTGGAGACTATAGTGGATAGACTAAAGTGGAAAGACTATAGTGGAAAGAGAATAGTGGAAAGACTAAAGTGGAAAGAATGTAGTGGACAGAATAAAGTGGAAAGACTAAAGTAGACAGACTATAGTGGAAAGACTATAGTGGAAAGACTGTAGTGGACAGAATGAAGTGGAGACTATAGTGGAAAGACTAAAGTGGACAGAGAATAGTGGAAAGACTAAAGTGGACAGACTATAGTGGAAAGACTAAAGTGGACAGACTAAAATGGAAAGACTAAAGTGGAAAGACTAAAGTGGACGGACTATAGTGGAAAGACTAAAGTGGACAGACTAAAATGGAAAGACTAAAGTGGAAAGACTAAAGTGGACAGACAATAGTGAAAAGACTGAAGTTGGAAGACTCAGTGGACAGACTAAAGTGCACACACTGAAGTGGACAGAATAATGTGGAAAGACTAAAGTGGACAGACTAAAGTGGAAAAACTAAAGTGGAAAGACTAAAGTGGACAGACTATAGTGGAAAGACTATAGTGGAAAGACTGTAGTGGACAGACTATAGTGGTAAGACTATAATGGAAAGACTGTAGTGGAAAGACTCTAGTGGACAGAATAAAGTGGAGAGTACAGTGGAAAGAATAAAGTGGACAGATAATAGTGGAAAGACTAAAGTGGTCAGACTATGGTGGAAAGACTATAGTGGAGAGACTGTAGTGGACAGAATAAAGTGGAGAGTATAGTGGAAAGACTAAAGTGGAAAGACTAAAGTGGACAGAGAATAGTGGAAAGACTAAAGTGGAAAGACTCTAGTGGACAGAATAAAGTGGAAAAACTAAAGTGGACAGACTATAGTGGAAAGACTATAGTGGAAAGACTATAGTGGAAAGACTGTAGTGGACAGAATGAAGTGGAGACTTTAGTGGAAAGAATAAACTGGACAGAGAATAGTGGAAAGACAAAAGTGGACAGACTATGGTGGAAAGACTATAGTGGAGAGACTGTAGTGGACAGAATAAAGTGGAGACTATAGTGGAAAGACTAAAGTGGAAAGACTAAAGTGGACAGAGAATAGTGGAAAGACTAAAGTGGACAGACTATAGTGGAAAGAATATATTGGAAAGACTGTAGTGGACAGAATAAAGTGGAGACTATAGTGGAAAGACTAAAGTGGAAAGACTAAAGTGGACAGACTATAGTGGAAAGACTGAAGTGGACAGACTAAAGTGGAAAAACTAAAGTGGAAAGACTGAAGTGGACAGACTATAGTGGAAAGACTATAGTGGAAAGACTGTATTGGACAGAATAAAGTGTAGACTATAGTGGAAAGACTAAAGTGGACAGAGAATAGTGGAAAGAATAAAGTGGACAGACTATAGTGGAAAGACTACAGTGGAAAGACTGTAGTGGACAGAATAAAGTGGAGACTATAGTGGAAAGACTAAAGTGGACAAAGAATAGTGGAAAGACTAAAGTGGAAAGACTGTAGTGGACAGAATAAAGTGGAGACTATAGTGGAAAGATCAAAGTGGAAAGACTAAAGTGGACAGAGAATAGCGGAAAGACTAAAGTGGAAAGAATGTAGTGGACAGAATAAAGTGGAGACTATAGTGGAGAGACTAAAGTTGACAGACTAAAGTGGACAGACTATAGTGGAAAGACTAAAGTGGAAAGACTCAGTGGACAGACTAAAGTGTACAAACTGAAGTGGACAGAATAAAGTGGAAAGACTAAAGTGGAAAGACTAAAGTGGACAGACTATAGTGGAAAGACTAAAGTGGACAGACTAAAGTGGAAAAACTAAAGTGGAAAGACTAAAGTGGACAAACTATAGTGGAAAGACTATTGTGGAAAGACTGTAGTTGTCAGAATAAAGTGGAGACTATAGTGGAAAAGCTAAAGTGGACAGACTATAGTGGAAAGACTAAAGTGGACAGACTATAGTGGAAAGACTATAGTGGAGAGACTGTAGTGGACAGAATAAAGTGGAGACTATAGTGGAAAGACTAAAGTGAACAGAGAATAGTGGAAAGACTAAAGAAGAAAGACTAAAGTGGACAGACTATAGTGGAAAGAATAAAGTGGACAGAGAATAGTGGAAAGACTAAAGTGGACAGACTATAGTGGAAAGACTATAGTGGAAAGACTGTAGTGGAAAGACTTTAGTGGAAAGACTGTAGTGGACAGGATAAAGTGGAGACTATAGTGGAAAGACTAAAGTGGACAGAGAATAGTGGAAAGACTAAAGTGGAAAGACTGTAGTGGACAGAATAAAGTGGAGACTATAGTGTAAAGACTAAAGTGGAAAGACTAAAGTGGACAGACTATAGTGGAAAGACTGAAGTGGAAAGACTTAGTGGACAGACTAAAGTGGAAAGACTATAGTGGAAAGACTAAAGTGGACAGACTATAGCGGAAAGACTAAAGTGGACAGACTAAAGTGGAAAGACTAAAGTGGAAAGACTAAAGTGGAAAGAATGTAGTGGACACAATGAAGTGGAGACTATAGTGGAAAGACTAAAGTGGACAGAGAATAGTCGAAAGACTAAAGTGGAAAGAATGTAGTGGACAGAAAAAAGTGAAGACTATAGTGGATAGACTAAAGTGGAAAGACTAAAGTGGAAAGAGAATAGTGGAAAGACTAAAGTGGAAAGACTGTAGTGGAAAGACTATAGTGGAAAGACTGTAGTGGACGGAATAAAGTGTAGACTATAGTGGAAAGACTAAAGTGGAAAGACTAAAGTGGACAGAGAATAGTGGAAAGACTAAAGTGGAAAGACTGTAGTGGACAGAATAAAGTGGAGACTATAGTGGATAGACTAAAGTGGAAAGACTAAAGTGGAAAGACTATAGTGGAAAGACTATAGTGGAAAGACTGTAGTGGACAGAATAAAGTGGAGACTATAGTGGAAAGACTAAAGTGGAAAGAGAATAGTGGAAAGACTAAAGTGGACAGACTATAGTGGAAAGACTATAGTGGAAAAACTGTAGTGGACAGAATAAAGTGGAGACTATAGTGGAAAGACTAAAGTGGACAGAGAATAGTGGAAAGACTAAAGTGGAAAGAATGTAGTGGACAGAATAAAGTGGAGACTATAGTGGAAAGACTGAAGTTGAAAGACTCAGTGGACAGACTAAAGTGTACACACTGAAGTGGACAGAATAAAGTGGAAAGACTAAAGTGGAAAGACTAAAGTGGACAGACTATAGTGGAAAGACTAAAAAGGACAGACTAAAGTGGAAAAACTAAAGTGGAAAGACTAAAGTGGACAGATTATAGTGGAAAGACTATAGTGGAAGGACTGTAGTGGACAGAATAAAGTGGAGACTATAGTGGAAAGACTAAAGTGGACAGACTATAGTGGAAAGACTATAGTGGAAAGACTGTAGTGGACATAATAAAGTGTAGACTATAGTGGAAAGACTAAAGTGGACAGAGAATAGTGGAAAGACTAAAGTGGACAGACTATAGTGGAAAGATTATAGTGGAAAGACTGTAGTGGACAGAATAAAGTGGAGACTATAGTGGAAAGATTAAAGTGGAAAGACGAAAGTGGACAGAGAATAGTGGAAAGACTAAAGTGGAAAGAATGTAGTGGACAGAATAAAGTGGAAAGACTAAAGTGGACAGACTATAGTGGAAAGACTATAGTGGAAAGACTGTAGTGGACAGAATGAAGTGGAGACTATAGTGGAAAGACTAAAGTGGACAGAGAATAGTGGAAAGACTAAAGTGGACAGACTATAGTGGAAAGACTACAGTGGAAAGACTGTAGTGGACAGAATAAAGTGGAGACTATAGTGGAAAGACTAAAGTGGACAGAGAATAGTGGAAAGACTAAAGTGGAAAGACTGTAGTGGACAGAATAAAGTGGAGACTACATTGAGAAGACTAAAGTGGAAAGACTAAAGTGGACAGACTATAGTTGAAAGACTGAAGTAGAAAGACTAAGTGGACAGACTAAAGTGGAAAGACTATAGTGGAAAGACTAAAGTGGACAGAGTATAGTGGAAAGACTAAAGTGGACAGACTGAAGTGGAAAGACTATAGTGGAAAGACTAAAGTGGAAAGACTGTAGTGGACAGAATAAAGTAGAGACTATAGTGGAAAGATCAAAGTGGAAAGACTAAAGTGGACAGAGAATAGCGGAAAGACTAAAGTGGAAAGAATGTAGTGGACAGAATAAAGTGGAGACTATAGTGGAAAGACTAAAGTGGAAAGAGAATAGTGGAAAGACTAAAGTGGACAGATTAAAGTGGAAAAACTAAAGTGGAAAGACTAAAGCGGACAGACTATAGTGGAAAGACTATAGTGGAAAGACTGTAGTGGACAGAATAAAGTGGAGACTATAGTGGAAAGACTAAAGTGGACAGACTATAGTGGAAAGACTATAGTGGAAAGACTGTAGTGGAAAGACTCTAGTGGACAGAATAAAGTGGAGAGTACAGTGGAAAGAATAAAGTGGACAGAGAATAGTGGAAAGACTAAAGTGGTCAGACTATGGTGGAAAGACTATAGTGGAAAGACTAAAGTGGAAAGACTAAAGTGGACAGAGAATAGTGGAAAGACTGTAGTGGACAGAATGAAGTGGAAAGACTAAAGTGGACAGACTATAGTGGAAAGACTATAGTGGACAGACTATAGTGGAAAGACTATAGTGGAAAGACTGTATTGGACAGAATAAAGTGTAGACTATAGTGGAAAGACTAAAGTGGACAGAGAATAGTGGAAAGAATGAAGTGGACAGACTATAGTGGAAAGACTAAAGTGGAAAGACTGTAGTGGACAGAATAAAGTGGAGACTATAGTGGAAAGACTATAGTGGACAGAGAATAGTGGAAAGACTAAAGTGGAAAGACTGTAGTGGAGAGAATAAAGTGGAGACTATAGTGTGAAGACTAAAGTGGAAAGACTAAAGTGGACAGACTATAGTGGAAAGACTAAAGTGGACAGACTATAGTGGAAAGACTATAGTGGAAAGACTGTAGTGGACAGAATAAAGTGGAGACTATAGTGGAAAGACTAAAGTGGACAGAGAATAGTGGAAAGACTAAAGTGGACAGACTATAGTGGAAAGAATATAGTGGAAAGACTGTAGTGGACAGAATAAAGTGGAGACTACAGTGGAAAGACTAAAGTGGAAAGACTAAAGTGGACAGACTATAGTGGAAAGACTGAAGTGGACAGACTAAAGTGGAAAAACTAAAGTGGAAAGACTATAGTGGAAAGACTATAGTGGAAAGACTGTAGTGGACATAATAAAGTGGAGACGATAGTGGAAAGACTAAAGTGGACAGAGAATAGTGGAAAGACTAAAGTGGACAGACTATAGTGGAAAGATTATAGTGGAAAGACTCTAGTGGACAGAATAAAGTGGAGACTATAGTGGAAAGAGTAAAGTGGAAAGACTAAAGTGGACAGAGAATAGTGGAAAGACTAAAGTGGAAAGAATGTAGTGGACAGAATAAAGTGGAAAGACTAAAGTGGACAGACTATAGTGGAAAGACTATAGTGGAAAGACTGTAGTGGACAGAATGAAGTGGAGACTATAGTGGAAAGACTAAAGTGGACAGACTAAAATGGAAAGACTAAAGTGGAAAGACTAAAGTGGACAGACTAAAGTGGAAAAACTAAAGTGGAAAGACTAAAGTGGACAGACTGTAGTGGAAAGACTATAGTGGAAAGACTGTAGTGGACAGAATAAAGTGGAGACTATAGTGGAAAGACTAAAGTGGACAGACTATAGTGGAAAGACTATAGTGGAAAGACTTTAGTGGAAAGACTGTAGTGGACAGAATAAAGTGGAGAGTACAGTGGAAAGAATAAAGTGGACAGAGAATAGTGGAAAGACTAAAGTGGTCAGACTATGGTGGAAAGACTATAGTGGAGAGACTGTAGTGGACAGAATAAAGTGGAGACTATAGTGGAAAGACTAAAGTGGAAAGACTAAAGTGGACAGAGAATAGTGGAAAGACTAAAGTGGAAAGACTGTAGTGGACAGAATAAAGTGGAAAGACTAAAGTGGACAGACTATAGTGGAAAGACTATAGTGGAAAGACTGTAGTGGACAGAATGAAGTGGAGACTATAGTGGAAAGACTAAAGTGGACAGAGAATAGTGGAAAGACTAAAGTGGACAGACTATAGTGGAAAGACTAAAGTGGACAGACTAAAATGGAAAGACTAAAGTGGAAAGACTAAAGTGGACAGACTAAAGTGGAAAGACTGTAGTGGACAGAATAAAGTGGATAGTATAGTGGAAAGAATAAACTGGACAGAGAATAGTGGAAAGACTAAAGTGGACAGACTATAGTGGAAAGACTATAGTGGAGAGACTGTAGTGGACAGAATAAAGTGGAGACTATAGTGGAAAGACTAAAGTGGAAATACTAAAGTGGACAGAGAATAGTGGAGACTAAAGTGGAAAGACTAAAGTGGACAGACTATAGTGGAAAGACTATAGTGGAAAGACTGTAGTGGACAGAATAAAGTGGAGACTATAGTGGAAAGACTAAAGTGGACAGAGAATAGTGGAAAGACTAAAGTGGACAGACTATAGTGGAAACATTATAGTGGAAAGACTGTAGTGGACAGAATAAAGTGGAGACTACAGTGGAAAGACTAAAGTGGAAAGACTAAAGTGGACAGACTATAGTGGAAAGACTGAAGTGGACAGACTAAAGTGGAAAAACTAAAGTGGAAAGACTAAAGTGGACAGACTATAGTGGAAAGACTATAGTGGAAAGACTGTATTGGACAGAATAAAGTGTAGACTACAGTGGAAAGACTAAAGTGGACAGAGAATAGTGGAAAAAATGAAGTGGACAGACTATAGTGGAAAGACTACAGTGGAAAGACTGTAGTGGACAGAATAAAGTGGAGACTATAGTGGAAAGACTAAAGTGGACAGAGAATAGTGGAAAGACTAAAGTGGACAGACTATAGTTGAAAGACTGAAGTGGAAAGACTAAGTGGACAGACTAAAGTGGAAAGACTATAGTGGAAAGACTAAAGTGGACAGAGTATAGTGGAAAGACTAAAGTGGACAGACTGAAGTGGAAAGACTATAGTGGAAAGACTAAAGTGGAAAGAATGTAGTGGAAAGACTAAAGTGGACAGAGAATAGAGGAAAGACTAAAGTGGACAGACTATAGTGGAAAGACTATAGTGGAAAGACTGTAGTGGACGGAATAAAGTGGAGACTATAGTGGAAAGACTAAAGTGGAAAGACTAAAGTGGACAGAGAATAGTGGAAAGACTAAAGTGGACAGACTATAGTGGAAACATTATAGTGGAAAGACTGTAGTGGACAGAATAAAGTGGAGACTACAGTGGAAAGACTAAAGTGGAAAGACTAAAGTGGACAGACTATAGTGGAAAGACTGAAGTGGACAGACTAAAGTGGAAAAACTAAAGTGGAAAGACTAAAGTGGACAGACTATAGTGGAAAGACTATAGTGGAAAGACTGTATTGGACAGAATAAAGTGTAGACTACAGTGGAAAGACTAATGTGGACAGAGAATAGTGGAAAAAATGAAGTGGACAGACTATAGTGGAAAGACTACAGTGGAAAGACTGTAGTGGACAGAATAAAGTGGAGACTATAGTGGAAAGACTAAAGTGGACAGAGAATAGTGGAAAGACTAAAGTGGACAGACTATAGTTGAAAGACTGAAGTGGAAAGACTAAGTGGACAGACTAAAGTGGAAAGACTATAGTGGAAAGACTAAAGTGGACAGAGTATAGTGGAAAGACTAAAGTGGACAGACTGAAGTGGAAAGACTATAGTGGAAAGACTAAAGTGGAAAGAATGTAGTGGAAAGACTAAAGTGGACAGAGAATAGAGGAAAGACTAAAGTGGACAGACTATAGTGGAAAGACTATAGTGGAAAGACTGTAGTGGACGGAATAAAGTGGAGACTATAGTGGAAAGACTAAAGTGGAAAGACTAAAGTGGACAGAGAATAGTGGAAAGACTAAAGTGGAAAGACTGTAGTGGACAGAATAAAGTAGAGACTATAGTGGAAAGATCAAAGTGGAAAGACTAAAGTGGACAGAGAATAGCGGAAAGACTAAAGTGGAAAGAATGTAGTGGACAGAATAAAGTGGAGACTATAGTGGAAAGACTAAAGTGGAAAGAGAATAGTGGAAAGACTAAAGTGGACAGATTAAAGTGGAAAAACTAAAGTGGAAAGACTAAAGCGGACAGACTATAGTGGAAAGACTATAGTGGAAAGACTGTAGTGGACAGAATAAAGTGGAGACTACAGTGGAAAGACTAAAGTGGACAGACTATAGTGGAAAGACCATAGTGGAAAGACTGTAGTGGAAAGACTCTAGTGGACAGAATAAAGTGGAGAGTACAGTGGAAAGAATAAAGTGGACAGAGAATAGTGGAAAGACTAAAGTGGTCAGACTATGGTGGAAAGACTATAGTGGAAAGACTAAAGTGGAAAGACTAAAGTGGACAGAGAATAGTGGAAAGACTAAAGTGGAAAGACTGTAGTGGACAGAATGAAGTGGAAAGACTAAAGTGGACAGACTATAGTGGAAAGACTATAGTGGACAGACTATAGTGGAAAGACTATAGTGGAAAGACTGTATTGGACAGAATAAAGTGTAGACTATAGTGGAAAGACTAAAGTGGACAGAGAATAGTGGAAAGAATGAAGTGGACAGACTATAGTGGAAAGACTACAGTGGAAAGACTGTAGTGGACAGAATAAAGTGGAGACTATAGTTGAAAGACTATAGTGGACAGAGAATAGTGGAAAGACTAAAGTGGAAAGACTGTAGTGGAGAGAATAAAGTGGAGACTATAGTGTGAAGACTAAAGTGGAAAGACTAAAGTGGACAGACTATAGTGGAAAAACTAAAGTGGACAGACTATAGTGGAAAGACTATAGTGGAAAGACTGTAGTGGACAGAATAAAGTGGAGACTATAGTGGAAAGACTAAAGTGGACAGAGAATAGTGGAAAGACTAAAGTGGACAGACTATAGTGGAAAGACTATAGTGGAAAGACTGTAGTGGACAGAATAAAGTGGAGACTACAGTGGAAAGACTAAAGTGGAAAGACTAAAGTGGACAGACTATAGTGGAAAGACTGAAGTGGACAGACTAAAGTGGAAAAACTAAAGTGGAAAGACTAAAGTGGACAGACTATAGTGGAAAGACTATAGTGGAAAGACTGTATTGTACAGAATAAAGTTTAGACTATAGTGGAAAGACTAAAGTGGACAGAGAATAGTGGAAAGAATGAAGTGGACAGACTATAGTGGAAAGACTACAGTGGAAAGACTGTAGTGGACAGAATAAAGTGGAGACTATAGTGGAAAGACTAAAGTGGACAGAGAATAGTGGAAAGACTAAAGTGGAAAGACTGTAGTGGACAGAATAAAGTGGAGACTATAGTGTGAAGACTAAAGTGGAAAGACTAAAGTGGACAGACTATAGTGGAAAGACTGAAGTGGAAAGACTAAGTGGACAGACTAAAATGGAAAGATTATAGTGGAAAGACTAAAGTGGACAGACTATAGTGGAAAGACTAAAGTGGACAGACTGAAGTGGAAAGACTATAGTGGAAAAACTAAAGTGGAAAGAATGTAGTGAAAAGACTAAAGTGGACAGAGAATAGAGGAAAGACTAAAGTGGACAGACTATAGTGGAAAGACTATAGTGGAAAGACTGTAGTGGACGGAATAAAGTGGATACTATAGTGGAAAGACTAAAGTGGAAAGACTAAAGTGGACAGAGAATAGTGGAAAGTCTAAAGTGGAAAGACTGTAGTGGACAGAATAAAGTGGAGACTATAGTGGAAAGATCAAAGTGGAAAGTCTAAAGTGGACAGAGAATAGCGGAAAGACTAAAGTGGAAAGAATGTAGTGGACAGAATAAAGTGGAGACTATAGTGGAAAGACTAAAGTTTAAAGACTAAATTGGACAGACTATAGTGGAAAGACTGAAGTGGAAAGACTCAGTGGACAGACTAAAGTGTACACACTGAAGTGGACAGAATAAAGTGGAAAGACTAAAGTGGAAAGACTAAAGTGGACAGACTATAGTGGAAAGACTAAAGTGGACAGACTAAAGTGGAAAGACTAAAGTGGACAGACTATAGTGGAAAGACTGTAGTGGAAAGACTATAGTGGAGAAACTAAAGTGGAATGACTAAAGTGGACAGACTATAGTGGAAAGACTGAAATGGACAGACTAAAGTGGAAAAACTAAAGTGGAAAGACTAAAGTGGACAGAGAATAGTGGAAAGACTAAAGTGGACAGACTATAGTGGAAAGACTATAGTGGAGAGACTGTAGTGGGCAGAATAAAGTGGAGACTATAGTGGAAAGACTAAAGTGGACAGAGAATAGTGGAAAGACTAAAGTGGAAAGAATGTAGTGGACAGAATAAAGTGTCGACTATAGTGGAAAGACTAAAGTTGACAGACTAAAGTGGACAGACTATAGTGGAAAGACTAAAGTGGAAAGACTCAGTGGACAGACTAAAGTGTACAAACTGAAGTGGAGAATAGTGGAAAGACTAAAGTGGTCAGACTATGGTGGAAAGACTATAGTGGAGAGACTGTAGTGGACAGAATAAAGTGGAGACTATAGTGGAAAGACTAAAGTGGAAAGACTAAAGTGGACAGAGAATAGTGGAAAGACTAAAGTGGAAAGACTGTAGTGGACAGAATAAAGTGGAAAGACTAAAGTGGAAAGACTATAGTGGAAAGACTATAGTGGAAAGACTGTAGTGGACAGAATGAAGTGGAGACTGTAGTGGAAAGACTAAAGTGGACAGAGAATAGTGGAAAGACTAAAGTGGACAGACTATAGTGGAAAGACTAAAGTGGACAGACTAAAATGGAAAGACTAAAGTGGAAAGACTAAATTGGACAGACTATAGTGGAAAGACTGTAGTGGACAGAATAAAGTGGAGAGTATAGTGGAAAGAATAAACTGGACAGAGAATAGTGGAAAGACTAAAGTGGACAGACTATAGTGGAAAGACTATAGTGGAGAGACTGTAGTGGACAGAATAAAGTGGAGACTATAGTGGAAAGACGAAAGTGGAAATACTAAAGTGGACAGAGAATAGTGGAAAGACTAAAGTTGAAAGACTAAAGTGGACAGACTATAGTGGAAAGACTATAGTGGAAAGACTGTAGTGGACAGACTAAAGTGGAGACTATAGTTGAAAGACTAAAGTGGACAGTGAATAGTGGAAAGACTAAAGTGGACAGACGATAGTGGAAAGACTAAAGTGGACAGACTAAAGTGGAAAAACTAAAGTGGAAAGACTAAAGTGGACAGACTATAGTGGAAAGACTATAGTGGAAAGACTGTAGTGGACAGAATAAAGTGGAGACTTATAGTGGAAAGACTAAAGTGGACAGACTATAGTGGAAAGACTATAGTGGAAAGACTGTAGTGGAAAGACTGTAGTGGACAGAATAAAGTGGAGAGTACAGTGGAAAGAATAAAGTGGACAGAGAATAGTGGAAAGACTAAAGTGGTCAGACTATGGTGGAAAGACTATAGTGGAGAGACTGTAGTGGACAGAATAAAGTGGAGACTATAGTGGAAAGACTAAAGTGGAAAGACTAAAGTGGACAGAGAATAGTGGAAAGACTAAAGTGGAAAGACTGTAGTGGACAGAATAAAGTGGAAAGACTAAAGTGGACAGACTATAGTGGAAAGACTATAGTGGAAAGACTGTAGTGGACAGAATGAAGTGGAGACTATAGTGGAAAGACTAAAGTGGACAGAGAATAGTGGAAAGACTAAAGTGGACAGACTATAGTGGAAAGACTAAAGTGGACAGACTAAAATGGAAAGACTAAAGTGGAAAGACTAAAGTGGACAGACTAAAGTGGAAAGACTGTAGTGGACAGAATAAAGTGGAGAGTATAGTGGAAAGAATAAACTGGCAGAGAATAGTGGAAAGACTAAAGTGGACAGACTATAGTGGAAAGACTATAGTGGAGAGACTGTAGTGGACAGAATAAAGTGGAGACTATAGTGGAAAGACTAAAGTGGAAATACTAAAGTGGACAGAGAATAGTGGAAAGACTAAAGTGGAAAGACTAAAGTGGACAGACTATAGTGGAAAGACTATAGTGGAAAGACTGTAGTGGACAGAATAAAGTGGAGACTATAGTGGAAAGACTAAAGTGGACAGAGAATAGTGGAAAGACTAAAGATGACAGACTATAGTGGAAACACTATAGTGGAAAGACTGTAGTGGACAGAATAAAGTGGAGACTACAGTGGAAAGACTAAAGTGGAAAGACTAAAGTGGACAGACTATAGTGGAAAGACTGAAGTGGACAGACTAAAGTGGAAAAACTAAAGTGGAAAGACTAAAGTGGACAGACTATAGTGGAAAGACTATAGTGGAAAGACTGTATTGGACAGAATAAAGTGTAGACTATAGTGGAAAGACTAAAGTGGACAGAGAATAGTGGAAAGAATGAAGTGGACAATCTATAGTGGAAAGACTACAGTGGAAAGACTGTAGTGGACAGAATAAAGTGGAGACTATAGTGGAAAGACTAAAGTGGACAGAGAATAGTGGAAAGACTAAAGTGGAAAGATTGTAGTGGACAGAATAAAGTGGAGACTACATTGTGAAGACTAAAGTGGAAAGACTAAAGTGGACAGACTATAGTGGAAAGACTGAAGTGGAAAGACTAAGTGGACAGACTAAAGTGGAAAGACTATAGTGGAAAGACTAAAGTGGACAGACTATAGTGGAAAGACTAAAGTGGACAGACTGAAGTGGAAAGACTATAGTGGAAAGACTAAAGTGGAAAGAATGTAGTGGAAAGACTAAAGTGGACAGAGAATAGAGGAAAGACTAAAGTGGACAGACTATAGTGGAAAGACTATAGTGGAAAGACTGTAGTGGACGGAATAAAGTGGAGACTATAGTGGAAAGACTAGAGTGGAAAGCCTAAAGTGGACAGAGAATAGTGGAAAGACTAAAGTGGAAACACGGTAGTGGACAGAATAAAGTGGAGACTATAGTGGAAAGATCAAAGTGGAAAGACTAAAGTGGACAGAGAATAGCGGAAAGACTAAAGTGGAAAGAATGTAGTGGACAGAATAAAGTGGAGACTATAGTGGAAAGACTAAAGTGGAAAGAGAATAGTGGAAAGACTAAAGTGGACAGATTAAAGTGGAAAAACTAAAGTGGAAAGACTAAAGCGGACAGACTATAGTGGAAAGACTATAGTGGAAAGACTGTAGTGGACAGAATAAAGTGGAGACTATAGTGGAAAGACTAAAGTGGACAGACTATAGTGGAAAGACTATAGTGGAAAGACTGTTGTGGAAAGACTCTAGTGGACAGAATAAAGTGGAGAGTACAGTGGAAAGAATAAAGTGGACAGAGAATAGTGGAAAGACTAAAGTGGTCAGACTATGGTGGAAAGACTATAGTGGAGAGACTGTAGTGGACAGAATAAAGTGGAGACTATAGTGGAAAGACTAAAGTGGAAAGACTAAAGTGGACAGAGAATAGTGGAAAGACTAAAGTGGAAAGACTGTAGTGGACAGAATAAAGTGGAAAGACTAAAGTGGACAGACTATAGTGGAAAGACTATAGTGGAAAGACTATAGTGGAAAGACTATAGTGGAAAGACTGTATTGGACAGAATAAAGTGTAGACTATAGTGGAAAGACTAAAGTGGACAGAGAAGAGTGGAAAGAATGAAGTGGACAGACTATGGTGGAAAGACTATAGTGGAGAGACTGTAGTGGACAGAATAAAGTGGAGACTATAGTGGAAAGACTAAAGTGGAAAGACTAAAGTGGACAGAGAATAGTGGAAAGACTAAAGTGGAAAGACTGTAGTGGACAGAATAAAGTGGAAAGACTAAAGTGGAAAGACTATAGTGGAAAGACTATAGTGGAAAGACTGTAGTGGACAGAATGAAGTGGAGACTGTAGTGGAAAGACTAAAGTGGACAGAGAATAGTGGAAAGACTAAAGTGGACAGACTATAGTGGAAAGACTAAAGTTGACAGACTAAAATGGAAAGACTAAAGTGGAAAGACTAAAGTGGACAGACTATAGTGGAAAGACTGTAGTGGACAGAATAAAGTGGAGAGTATAGTGGAAAGAATAAACTGGACAGAGAATAGTGGAAAGACTAAAGATGACAGACTATAGTGGAAACACTATAGTGGAAAGACTGTAGTGGACAGAATAAAGTGGAGACTACAGTGGAAAGACTAAAGTGGAAAGACTAAAGTGGACAGACTATAGTGGAAAGACTGAAGTGGACAGACTGAAGTGGAAAGACTATAGTGGAAAGACTAAAGTGGAAAGAATGTAGTGGAAAGACTAAAGTGGACAGAGAATAGAGGAAAGACTAAAGTGGACAGACTATAGTGGAAAGACTATAGTGGAAAGACTGTAGTGGACGGAATAAAGTGGAGACTATAGTGGAAAGACTAGAGTGGAAAGACTAAAGTGGACAGAGAATAGTGGAAAGACTAAAGTGGAAACACGGTAGTGGAAAGTGGAAAGACTAAAGTGGACAGACTATAGTGGAAAGACTAAAGTGGACAGACTAAAGTGGAAAGACTAAAGTGGACAGACTATAGTGGAAAGACTGTAGTGGAAAGACTATAGTGGAGAAACTAAAGTGGAATGACTAAAGTGGACAGACTATAGTGGAAAGACTGAAATGGACAGACTAAAGTGGAAAAACTAAAGTGGAAAGACTAAAGTGGACAGAGAATAGTGGAAAGACTAAAGTGGACAGACTATAGTGGAAAGACTATAGTGGAGAGACTGTAGTGGACAGAATAAAGTGGAGACTATAGTGGAAAGACTAAAGTGGACAGAGAATAGTGGAAAGACTAAAGTGGAAAGAATGTAGTGGACAGAATAAAGTGTCGACTATAGTGGAAAGACTAAAGTTGACAGACTAAAGTGGACAGACTATAGTGGAAAGACTAAAGTGGAAAGACTCAGTGGACAGACTAAAGTGTACAAACTGAAGTGGAGAATAGTGGAAAGACTAAAGTGGTCAGACTATGGTGGAAAGACTATAGTGGAGAGACTGTAGTGGACAGAATAAAGTGGAGACTATAGTGGAAAGACTAAAGTGGAAAGACTAAAGTGGACAGAGAATAGTGGAAAGACTAAAGTGGAAAGACTGTAGTGGACAGAATAAAGTGGAAAGACTAAAGTGGAAAGACTATAGTGGAAAGACTATAGTGGAAAGACTGTAGTGGACAGAATGAAGTGGAGACTGTAGTGGAAAGACTAAAGTGGACAGAGAATAGTGGAAAGACTAAAGTGGACAGACTATAGTGGAAAGACTAAAGTGGACAGACTAAAATGGAAAGACTAAAGTGGAAAGACTAAAGTGGACAGACTATAGTGGAAAGACTGTAGTGGACAGAATAAAGTGGAGAGTATAGTGGAAAGAATAAACTGGACAGAGAATAGTGGAAAGACTAAAGTGGACAGACTATAGTGGAAAGACTATAGTGGAGAGACTGTAGTGGACAGAATAAAGTGGAGACTATAGTGGAAAGACGAAAGTGGAAATACTAAAGTGGACAGAGAATAGTGGAAAGACTAAAGTTGAAAGACTAAAGTGGACAGACTATAGTGGAAAGACTATAGTGGAAAGACTGTAGTGGACAGACTAAAGTGGAGACTATAGTTGAAAGACTAAAGTGAACAGTGAATAGTGGAAAGACTAAAGTGGACAGACGATAGTGGAAAGACTAAAGTGGACAGACTAAAGTGGAAAAACTAAAGTGGAAAGACTAAAGTGGACAGACTATAGTGGAAAGACTATAGTGGAAAGACTGTAGTGGACAGAATAAAGTGGAGACTATAGTGGAAAGACTAAAGTGGACAGACTATAGTGGAAAGACTATAGTGGAAAGACTGTAGTGGAAAGACTGTAGTGGACAGAATAAAGTGGAGAGTACAGTGGAAAGAATAAAGTGGACAGAGAATAGTGGAAAGACTAAAGTGGTCAGACTATGGTGGAAAGACTATAGTGGAGAGACTGTAGTGGACAGAATAAAGTGGAGACTATAGTGGAAAGACTAAAGTGGAAAGACTAAAGTGGACAGAGAATAGTGGAAAGACTAAAGTGGAAAGACTGTAGTGGACAGAATAAAGTGGAAAGACTAAAGTGGACAGACTATAGTGGAAAGACTATAGTGGAAAGACTGTAGTGGACAGAATGAAGTGGAGACTATAGTGGAAAGACTAAAGTGGACAGAGAATAGTGGAAAGACTATAGTGGAAAGACTGTAGTGGAAAGACTGTAGTGGACAGAATAAAGTGGAGACTATAGTGGAAAGACTAAAGTGGACAGAGAATAGTGGAAAGACTAAAGATGACAGACTATAGTGGAAACACTATAGTGGAAAGACTGTAGTGGACAGAATAAAGTGGAGACTACAGTGGAAAGACTAAAGTGGAAAGACTAAAGTGGACAGACTATAGTGGAAAGACTGAAGTGGACAGACTAAAGTGGAAAAACTAAAGTGGAAAGACTAAAGTGGACAGACTATAGTGGAAAGACTATAGTGGAAAGACTGTATTGGACAGAATAAAGTGTAGACTATAGTGGAAAGACTAAAGTGGACAGAGAATAGTGGAAAGAATGAAGTGGACAATCTATAGTGGAAAGACTACAGTGGAAAGACTGTAGTGGACAGAATAAAGTGGAGACTATAGTGGAAAGACTAAAGTGGACAGAGAATAGTGGAAAGACTAAAGTGGAAAGATTGTAGTGGACAGAATAAAGTGGAGACTACATTGTGAAGACTAAAGTGGAAAGACTAAAGTGGACAGACTATAGTGGAAAGACTGAAGTGGAAAGACTAAGTGGACAGACTAAAGTGGAAAGACTATAGTGGAAAGACTAAAGTGGACAGACTATAGTGGAAAGACTAAAGTGGACAGACTGAAGTGGAAAGACTATAGTGGAAAGACTAAAGTGGAAAGAATGTAGTGGAAAGACTAAAGTGGACAGAGAATAGAGGAAAGACTAAAGTGGACAGACTATAGTGGAAAGACTATAGTGGAAAGACTGTAGTGGACGGAATAAAGTGGAGACTATAGTGGAAAGACTAGAGTGGAAAGACTAAAGTGGACAGAGAATAGTGGAAAGACTAAAGTGGAAACACGGTAGTGGACAGAATAAAGTGGAGACTATAGTGGAAAGATCAAAGTGGAAAGACTAAAGTGGATAGAGAATAGCGGAAAGACTAAAGTGGAAAGAATGTAGTGGACAGAATAAAGTGGAGACTATAGTGGAAAGACTAAAGTGGAAAGAGAATAGTGGAAAGACTAAAGTGGACAGATTAAAGTGGAAAAACTAAAGTGGAAAGACTAAAGCGGACAGACTATAGTGGAAAGACTATAGTGGAAAGACTGTAGTGGACAGAATAAAGTGGAGACTATAGTGGAAAGACTAAAGTGGACAGACTATAGTGGAAAGACTATAGTGGAAAGACTGTTGTGGAAAGACTCTAGTGAACAGAATAAAGTGGAGAGTACAGTGGAAAGAATAAAGTGGACAGAGAATAGTGGAAAGACTAAAGTGGTCAGACTATGGTGGAAAGACTATAGTGGAGAGACTGTAGTGGACAGAATAAAGTGGAGACTATAGTGGAAAGACTAAAGTGGAAAGACTAAAGTGGACAGAGAATAGTGGAAAGACTAAAGTGGAAAGACTGTAGTGGACAGAATAAAGTGGAAAGACTAAAGTGGACAGACTATAGTGGAAAGACTATAGTGGAAAGACTATAGTGGAAAGACTATAGTGGAAAGACTGTATTGGACAGAATAAAGTGTAGACTATAGTGGAAAGACTAAAGTGGACAGAGAAGAGTGGAAAGAATGAAGTGGACAGACTATGGTGGAAAGACTATAGTGGAGAGACTGTAGTGGACAGAATAAAGTGGAGACTATAGTGGAAAGACTAAAGTGGAAAGACTAAAGTGGACAGAGAATAGTGGAAAGACTAAAGTGGAAAGACTGTAGTGGACAGAATAAAGTGGAAAGACTAAAGTGGAAAGACTATAGTGGAAAGACTATAGTGGAAAGACTGTAGTGGACAGAATGAAGTGGAGACTGTAGTGGAAAGACTAAAGTGGACAGAGAATAGTGGAAAGACTAAAGTGGACAGACTATAGTGGAAAGACTAAAGTGGACAGACTAAAATGGAAAGACTAAAGTGGAAAGACTAAAGTGGACAGACTATAGTGGAAAGACTGTAGTGGACAGAATAAAGTGGAGAGTATAGTGGAAAGAATAAACTGGACAGAGAATAGTGGAAAGACTAAAGTGGACAGACTATAGTGGAAAGACTATAGTGGAGAGACTGTAGTGGACAGAATAAAGTGGAGACTATAGTGGAAAGACGAAAGTGGAAATACTAAAGTGGACAGAGAATAGTGGAAAGACTAAAGTTGAAAGACTAAAGTGGACAGACTATAGTGGAAAGACTATAGTGGAAAGACTGTAGTGGACAGACTAAAGTGGAGACTATAGTTGAAAGACTAAAGTGGACAGTGAATAGTGGAAAGACTAAAGTGGACAGACGATAGTGGAAAGACTAAAGTGGACAGACTAAAGTGGAAAAACTAAAGTGGAAAGACTAAAGTGGACAGACTATAGTGGAAAGACTATAGTGGAAAGACTGTAGTGGACAGAATAAAGTGGAGACTATAGTGGAAAGACTAAAGTGGACAGACTATAGTGGAAAGACTATAGTGGAAAGACTGTAGTGGAAAGACTGTAGTGGACAGAATAAAGTGGAGAGTACAGTGGAAAGAATAAAGTGGACAGAGAATAGTGGAAAGACTAAAGTGGTCAGACTATGGTGGAAAGACTATAGTGGAGAGACTGTAGTGGACAGAATAAAGTGGAGACTATAGTGGAAAGACTAAAGTGGAAAGACTAAAGTGGACAGAGAATAGTGGAAAGACTAAAGTGGAAAGACTGTAGTGGACAGAATAAAGTGGAAAGACTAAAGTGGACAGACTATAGTGGAAAGACTATAGTGGAAAGACTGTAGTGGACAGAATGAAGTGGAGACTATAGTGGAAAGACTAAAGTGGACAGAGAATAGTGGAAAGACTAAAGTGGACAGACTATAGTGGAAAGACTAAAGTGGACAGACTAAAATGGAAAGACTAAAGTGGAAAGACTAAAGTGGACAGACTAAAGTGGAAAGACTGTAGTGGACAGAATAAAGTGGAGAGTATAGTGGAAAGAATAAACTGGCAGAGAATAGTGGAAAGACTAAAGTGGACAGACTATAGTGTAAAGACTATAGTGGAGAGACTGTAGTGGACAGAATAAAGTGGAGACTATAGTGGAAAGACTAAAGTGGAAATACTAAAGTGGACAGAGAATAGTGTAAAAACTAAAGTGGAAAGACTAAAGTGGACTATAGTGGAAAGACTATAGTGGAAAGACTGTAGTGGACAGAATAAAGTGGAGACTATAGTGGAAAGACTAAAGTGGACAGAGAATAGTGGAAAGACTAAAGTGGACAGACTATAGTGGAAACACTATAGTGGAAAGACTGTAGTGGACAGAATAAAGTGGAGACTACAGTGGAAAGACTAAAGTGGAAAGACTAAAGTGGACAGACTATAGTGGAAAGACTGAAGTGGACAGACTAAAGTGGAAAAACTAAAGTGGAAAGACTAAAGTGGACAGACTATAGTGGAAAGACTATAGTGGAAAGACTGTATTGGACAGAATAAAGTGTAGACTATAGTGGAAAGACTAAAGTGGACAGAGAATAGTGGAAAGAATGAAGTGGACAATCTATAGTGGAAAGACTACAGTGGAAAGACTGTAGTGGACAGAATAAAGTGGAGACTATAGTGGAAAGACTAAAGTGGACAGAGAATAGTGGAAAGACTAAAGTGGAAAGACTGTAGTGGACAGAATAAAGTGGAGACTACATTGTGAAGACTAAAGTGGAAAGACTAAAGTGGACAGACTATAGTGGAAAGACTGAAGTGGAAAGACTAAGTGGACAGACTAAAGTGGAAAGACTATAGTGGAAAGACTAAAGTGGACAGACTATAGTGGAAAGACTAAAGTGGACAGACTGAAGTGGAAAGACTATAGTGGAAAGACTAAAGTGGAAAGAATGTAGTGGAAAGACTAAAGTGGACAGAGAATAGAGGAAAGACTAAAGTGGACAGACTATAGTGGAAAGACTATAGTGGAAAGACTGTAGTGGACGGAATAAAGTGGAGACTATAGTGGAAAGACTAGAGTGGAAAGACTAAAGTGGACAGAGAATAGTGGAAAGACTAAAGTGGAAAGACGGTAGTGGACAGAATAAAGTGGAGACTATAGTGGAAAGATCAAAGTGGAAAGACTAAAGTGGACAGAGAATAGCGGAAAGACTAAAGTGGAAAGAATGTAGTGGACAGAATAAAGTGGAGACTATAGTGGAAAGACTAAAGTGGAAAGAGAATAGTGGAAAGACTAAAGTGGACAGATTAAAGTGGAAAAACTAAAGTGGAAAGACTAAAGCGGACAGACTATAGTGGAAAGACTATAGTGGAAAGACTGTAGTGGACAGAATAAAGTGGAGACTATAGTGGAAAGACTAAAGTGGACAGACTATAGTGGAAAGACTATAGTGGAAAGACTGTTGTGGAAAGACTCTAGTGGACAGAATAAAGTGGAGAGTACAGTGGAAAGAATAAAGTGGACAGAGAATAGTGGAAAGACTAAAGTGGTCAGACTATGGTGGAAAGACTATAGTGGAGAGACTGTAGTGGACAGAATAAAGTGGAGACTATAGTGGAAAGACTAAAGTGGAAAGACTAAAGTGGACAGAGAATAGTGGAAAGACTAGAGTGGAAAGACTGTAGTGGACAGAATAAAGTGGAAAGACTAAAGTGGATAGACTATAGTGGAAAGACTATAGTGGAAAGACTATAGTGGAAAGACTATAGTGGAAAGACTGTATTGGACAGAATAAAGTGTAGACTATAGTGGAAAGACTAAAGTGGACAGAGAAGAGTGGAAAGAATGAAGTGGACAGACTATAGAGGAAAGACTACAGTGGAAAGACTGTAGTGGACAGAATAAAATGGAGACTATAGTGGAAAGACTAAAGTGGACAGAGAATAGTGGAAAGACTAAAGCGGAAAGACTGTAGTGGAGAGAATAAAGTGGAGACTATAGTGTGAAGACTAAAGTGGAAAGACTAAAGTGGACAGACTATAGTGGAAAGACTATAGTGGAAAGACTGTAGTGGACAGAATAAAGTGGAGACTATAGTGGAAAGACTAAAGTGGACAGAGAATAGTGGAAAGACTAAAGTGGACAGACTATAGTGGAAAGACTATAGTGGAAAGACTGTAGTGGACAGAATAAAGTGGAGACTACAGTGGAAAGACTAAAGTGGAAAGACTAAAGTGGACAGACTATAGTGGAAAGACTGAAGTGGACAGACTAAAGTGGAAAAACTAAAGTGGAAAGACTAAAGTGGACAGACTATAGTGGAAAGACTATAGTGGAAAGACTGTATTGGACAGAATAAAGTGTAGACTATAGTGGAAAGACTAAAGTGGACAGAGAATAGTGGAAAGAATGAAGTGGACAGACTATAGTGGAAAGACTACAGTGGAAAGACTGTAGTGGACAGAATAAAGTGGAGACTATAGTGGAAAGACTAAAGTGGACAGAGAATAGTGGAAAGACTAAAGTGGAAAGACTGTAGTGGACAGAATAAAGTGGAGACTATAGTGTGAAGACTAAAGTGGAAAGACTAAAGTGGACAGACTATAGTGGAAAGACTGAAGTGGAAAGACTAAGTGGACAGACTAAAGTGGAAAGACTATAGTGGAAAGACTAAAGTGGACAGACTATAGTTGAAAGACTAAAGTGGACAGACTGAAGTGGAAAGACTATAGTGGAAAGACTAAAGTGGAAAGAATGTAGTGGAAAGACTAAAGTGGACAGAGAATAGAGGAAAGACTAAAGTGGACAGACTATAGTGGAAAGACTATAGTGGAAAGACTGTAGTGGACGGAATAAAGTGGAGACTATAGTGGAAAGACTAAAGTGGAAAGACTGAAGTGGACAGAGAATAGTGGAAAGACTAAAGTGGAAAGACTGTAGTGGACAGAATAAAGTGGAGACTATAGTGGAAAGATCAAAGTGGAAAGACTAAAGTGGACAGAGAATAGCGGAAAGACTAAAGTGGAAAGAATGTAGTGGACAGAATAAAGTGGAGACTATAGTGGAAAGACTAAAGTTGAAAGACTAAAGTGGACAGACTATAGTGGAAAGACTGAAGTGGAAAGACTCAGTGGACAGACTAAAGTGTACACACTGAAGTGGACAGAATAAAGTGGAAAGACTAAAGTGGAAAGACTAAAGTGGACAGACTATAGTGGAAAGACTAAAGTGGACAGACTAAAGTGGAAAGACTAAAGTGGACAGACTATAGTGGAAAGACTGTAGTAGAAAGACTATAGTGGAGAAACTAAAGTGGAAAGGTGGACAGACTATAGTGGAAAGACTGAAATGGACAGACTAAAGTGGAAAAACTAAAGCGGACTACAGTGGAAAGACTGTAGTGGACAGAATAAAGTGGAGACTATAGTGGAAAGACTAAAGTGGACAGAGAAAAGTGGAAAGACTAAAGTGGAAAGACTGTAGTGGACAGAATAAAGTGGAGACTATAGTGTGAAGACTAAAGTGGAAAGACTAAAGTGGACAGACTATAGTGGAAAGACTGAAGTGGAAAGACTAAGTGGACAGACTAAAGTGGAAAGACTATAGTGGAAAGACTAAAGTGGACAGACTATAGTGGAAAGACTAAAGTGGAAAGACTAAAGTGGACAGACTATAATGGAAAGACTGAAGTGGAAAGACTAAGTGGACAGACTAAAGTGGAAAGACTATAGTGGAAAGACTAAAGTGGACAGACTATAGTGGAAAGACTAAAGTGGACAGACTGAAGTGGAAAGACTATAGTGGAAAGACTAAAGTGGAAAGAATGTAGTGAAAAGACTAAAGTGGACAGAGAATAGTGGAAAGACTAAAGTGGAAAGACTATAGTGGAACGACTAAAGTGGACAGACTAAAGTGGAAAAACTATAGTGGAAAGACTGTAGTGGACAGAATAAATTGGAGACTATAGTGGAAAGACTAAAGTGAACAGACTATAGTGGAAAGACTATAGTGGAAAGACTGTAGTGGACATAATAAAGTGGAGACTATAGTGGAAAGACTAAAGTGGAAAGACTAAAGTGGACAGACTATAGTGGAAAGACTGTAGTGGAAAGACTCAGTGGACAGACTAAAGTGTACACACTGAAGTGGACAGAATAAAGTGGAAAGACTAAAGTGGAAAGACTAAAGTGGACAGACTATACTTGAAAGACTAAAGTGGACAGACTAAAGTGGAAAAACTAAAGTGGAAAGACTAAAGTGGACAGACTATAGTGGACAGACTATTGTGGAAAGACTGTAGTTGACAGAATAAAGTGGAGACTATAGTGGAAAGATCAAAGTGGAAAGACTAAAGTGGACAGAGAATAGCGGAAAGACTAAAGTGGAAAGAATGTAGTGGACAGAATAAAGTGGAGACTATAGTGGAAAGACTAAAGTTGAAAGACTAAAGTGGACAGACTATAGTGGAAAGACTGAAGTGGAAAGACTCAGTGGACAGACTAAAGTGTACACACTGAAGTGGACAGAATAAAGTGGAAAGACTAAAGTGGAAAGACTAAAGTGGACAGACTATAGTGGAAAGACTAAAGTGGACAGACTAAAGTGGAAAGACTAAAGTGGACAGACTATAGTGGAAAGACTGTAGTGGAAAGACTGTAGTGGAGAAACTAAAGTGGAAAGACTAAAGTGGACAGACTATAGTGGAAAGACTGAAATGGACAGACTAAAGTGGAAAAACTAAAGCGGAAAGACTAAAGTGGACAGACTATAGTGGAAAGACTATAGTGGAGAGACTGTAGTGGACAGAATAAAGTGGAGACTATAGTGGAAAGACTAAAGTGGACAGAGAATAGTGGAAAGACTAAAGTGGAAAGAATGTAGTGGACAGAATAAAGTGGAGACTATAGTGGAAAGACTAAAGTTGACAGACTAAAGTGGACAGACTATAGTGGAAAGACTAAAGTGGAAAGACTCAGTGGACAGACTAAAGTGTACAAACTGAAGTGGAGAATAGTGGAAAGACTAAAGTGGTCAGACTATGGTGGAAAGACTATAGTGGAGAGACTGTAGTGGACAGAATAAAGTGGAGACTATAGTGGAAAGACTAAAGTGGAAAGACTAAAGTGGACAGAGAATAGTGGAAAGACTAAAGTGGAAAGACTGTAGTGGACAGAATAAAGTGGAAAGACTAAAGTGGAAAGACTATAGTGGAAAGACTGTAGTGGAAAGACTGTAGTGGACAAAATGAAGTGGAGACTATAGTGGAAAGACTAAAGTGGACTGAGAATAGTGGAAAGACTAAAGTGGACAGACTATAGTGGAAAGACTAAAGTGGACAGACTAAAATGGAAAGACTAAAGTGGAAAGACTAAAGTGGACAGACTATAGTGGAAAGACTGAAGTGGAAAGACTCAGTGGACAGACTAAAGTGTACACACTGAAGTGGACAGAATAAAGTGGAAAGACTAAAGTGGAAAGACTAAAGTGGACAGACTTTAGTGGAAAGACTAAAGTGGACAGACTAAAGTGGAAAGACTAAAGTGGACAGACTATAGTGGAAAGACTGTAGTAGAAAGACTATAGTGGAGAAACTAAAGTGGAAAGACTAAAGTGGACAGACTATAGTGGAAAGACTGAAATGGACAGACTAAAGAGGAAAAACTAAAGCGGACTACAGTGGAAAGCCTGTAGTGGACAGAATAAAGTGGAGACTATAGTGGAAAGACTAAAGTGGACAGAGAATAGTGGAAAGACTAAAGTGGAAAGACTGTAGTGGACAGAATAAAGTGGAGACTATAGTGTGAAGACTAAAGTGGAAAGACTAAAGTGGACAGACTATAGTGGAAAGACTGAAGTGGAAAGACTAAGTGGACAGACTAAAGTGGAAAGACTATAGTGGAAAGACTAAAGTGGACAGACTATAGTGGAAAGACTAAAGTGGAAAGACTAAAGTGGACAGACTATAGTGGAAAGACTGAAGTGGAAAGACTAAGTGGACAGACTAAAGTGGAAAGACTATAGTGGAAAGACTAAAGTGGACAGACTATAGTGGAAAGACTAAAGTGGACAGACTGAAGTGGAAAGACTATAGTGGAAAGACTAAAGTGGAAAGAATGTAGTGGAAAGACTAAAGTGGACAGAGAATAGTGGAAAAACTAAAGTGGAAAGACTGTAGTGGACAGAATAAAGTGGAGACTATAGTGGAAAGATCAAAGTGGAAAGACTAAAGTGGACAGAGAATAGCGGAAAGACTAAAGTGGAAAGAATGTAGTGGACAGAATAAAGTGGAGACTATAGTGGAAAGACTGAAGTTGAAAGACTAAAGTGGACAGACTATAGTGGAAAGACTAAAGTGGAAAGACTCAGTGGACAGACTAAAGTGTACACACTGAAGTGGACAGAATAAAGTGGAAAGACTAAAGTGGAAAGACTAAAGTGGACAGACTATAGTGGAAAGACTAAAGTGGACAGACTAAAGTGGAAAGACTAAAGTGGACAGACTATAGTGGAAAGACTGTAGTGGAAAGACTGTAGTGGAGAAACTAAAGTGGAAAGACTAAAGTGGACAGACTATAGTGGAAAGACTGAAATGGACAGACTAAAGTGGAAAAACTAAAGCGGAAAGACTAAAGTGGACAGAGAATAGTGGAAAGACTAAAGTGGACAGACTATAGTGGAAAGACTATAGTGGAGAGACTGTAGTGGACAGAATAAAGTGGAGACTATAGTGGAAAGACTAAAGTGGACAGAGAATAGTGGAAAGACTAAAGTGGAAAGAATGTAGTGGACAGAATAAAGTGGAGACTATAGTGGAAAGACTAAAGTTGACAGACTAAAGTGGACAGACTATAGTGGAAAGACTAAAGTGGAAAGACTCAGTGGACAGACTAAAGTGTACAAACTGAAGTGGAGAATAGTGGAAAGACTAAAGTGGTCAGACTATGGTGGAAAGACTATAGTGGAGAGACTGTAGTGGACAGAATAAAGTGGAGACTATAGTGGAAAGACTAAAGTGGAAAGACTAAAGTGGACAGAGAATAGTGGAAAGACTAAAGTGGAAAGACTGTAGTGGACAGAATAAAGTGGAAAGACTAAAGTGGAAAGACTATAGTGGAAAGACTGTAGTGGAAAGACTGTAGTGGACAGAATGAAGTGGAGACTATAGTGGAAAGACTAAAGTGGACTGAGAATAGTGGAAAGACTAAAGTGGACAGACTATAGTGGAAAGACTAAAGTGGACAGACTAAAATGGAAAGACTAAAGTGGAAAGACTAAAGTGGACAGACTATAGTGGAAAGACTGTAGTGGACAGAATAAAGTGGAGAGTATAGTGGAAAGAATAAACTGGACAGAGAATAGTGGAAAGACTAAAGTGGACAGACTATAGTGGAAAGACTATAGTGGAGAGACTGTAGTGGACAGAATAAAGTGGAGACTATAGTGGAAAGACGAAAGTGGAAATACTAAAGTGGACAGAGAATAGTGGAAAGACTAAAGTGGAAAGACTAAAGTGGACAGACTATAGTGGAAAGACTATAGTGGAAAGACTGTAGTGGACAGAATAAAGTGGAGACTATAGTTGAAAGACTAAAGTGGACAGAGAATAGTGGAAAGACTAAAGTGGACAGACTATAGTGGAAATACTGTAGTGGAAAGACTGTAGTGGACAGAATAAAGTGGAGACTACAGTGGAAAGACTAAAGTGGAAAGACTAAAGTGGACAGACTATAGTGGAAAGACTGATGTGGACAGACTAAAGTGGAAAAACTAAAGTGTAAAGACTAAAGTGGACAGACTATAGTGGAAAGACTATAGTGGAAAGACTGTATTGGAAAGAATAAAGTGTAGACTATAGTGGAAAGACTAAAGTGGACAGAGAATAGTGGAAAGAATGAAGTGGACAGACTATAGTGGAAAGTATACAGTGGAAAGACTGTAGTGACAGAATAAAGTGGAGACTACAGTGGAAAGACTAAAGTGGACAGAGAATAGTGGAAAGACTAAAGTGGAAAGACTGTAGTGGAGAGAATAAAGTGGAGACTATAGTGTGAAGACTAAAGTGGAAAGACTAAAGTGGACAGACTGTAGTGGAAAGACTATAGTGGAAAGACTGTAGTGGACAGAAGAAAGTGGAGACTATAGTGGAAAGACTAAAGTGGACAGAGAATAGTGGAAAGACTAAAGTGGACAGACTATAGTGGAAAGACTATAGTGGAAAGACTGTAGTGGACAGAATAAAGTGGAGACTACAGTGGAAAGACTAAAGTGGAAAGACTAAAGTGGACAGACTATAGTGGAAAGACTGAAGTGGACAGACTAAAGTGGAAAAACTAAAGTGGAAAGACTAAAGTGGACAGACTATAGTGGAAAGACTATAGTGGAAAGACTGTATTGGACAGAATAAAGTGTAGACTATAGTGGAAAGACTAAAGTGGACAGAGAATAGTGGAAAGAATGAAGTGGACAGACTATAGTGGAAAGACTACAGTGGAAAGACTGTAGTGGACAGAATAAAGTGGAGACTATAGTGGAAAGAATAAAGTGGACAGAGAATAGTGGAAAGACTAAAGTGGAAAGACTGTAGTGGACAGAATAAAGTGGAGACTACAGTGTGAAGACTAAAGTGGAAAGACTAAAGTGGACAGAATATAGTGGAAAGACTGAAGTGGAAAGACTAAGTGGACAGACTAAAGTGGAAAGACTATAGTGGAAAGACTAAAGTGGACAGACTATAGTTGAAAGACTAAAGTGGACAGACTGAAGTGGAAAGACTATAGTGGAAAGACTAAAGTGGAAAGAATTTAGTGGAAAGACTAAAGTGGACAGAGAATAGAGGAAAGACTAAAGTGGACAGACTATAGTGGAAAGACTATAGTGGAAAGACTGTAGTGGACGGAATAAAGTGGAGACTATAGTGGAAAGACTAAAGTGGAAAGACTAAAGTGGACAGAGAATAGTGGAAAGACTAAAGTGGAAAGACTGTAGTGGACAGAATAAAGTGGAGACTATAGTGGAAAGATCAAAGTGGAAAGACTAAAGTGGACAGAGAATAGCGGAAAGACTAAAGTGGAAAGAATGTAGTGGACAGAATAAAGTGGAGACTATAGTGGAAAGACTAAAGTTGAAAGACTAAAGTGGACAGACTATAGTGGAAAGACTGAAGTGGAAAGACTCAGTGGACAGACTAAAGTGTACACACTGAAGTGGACAGAATAAAGTGGAAAGACTAAAGTGGAAAGACTAAAGTGGACAGACTATAGTGGAAAGACTAAAGTGGACAGACTAAAGTGAGAAGACTAAAGTGGACAGACTATAGTGGAAAGACTGTAGTAGAAAGACTATAGTGGAGAAACTAAAGTGGAAAGACTAAAGTGGACAGACTATAGTGGAAAGACTGAAATGGACAGACTAAAGTGGAAAAACTAAAGCGGACTACAGTGGAAAGACTGTAGTGGACAGAATAAAGTGGAGACTATAGTGGAAAGACTAAAGTGGACAGAGAATAGTGGAAAGACTAAAGTGGAAAGACTGTAGTGGACAGAATAAAGTTGAGACTATAGTGTGAAGACTAAAGTGGAAAGACTAAAGTGGACAGACTATAGTGGAAAGACTGAAGTGGAAAGACTAAGTGGACAGACAAAAGTGGAAAGACTATAGTGGAAAGACTAAAGTGGACAGACTATAGTGGAAAGACTAAAGTGGAAAGACTAAAGTGGACAGACTATAATGGAAAGACTGAAGTGGAAAGACTAAGTGGACAGACTAAAGTGGAAAGACTATAGTGGAAAGACTAAAGTGGACAGACTATAGTGGAAAGACTAAAGTGGACAGACTGAAGTGGAAATACTATAGTGGAAAGACTAAAGTGGAAAGAATGTAGTGGAAAGACTAAAGTGGACAGAGAATATTGGAAAGACTAAAGTGGAAAGACTGTAGTGGACAGAATAAAGTGGAGACTATAGTGGAAAGATCAAAGTGGAAAGACTAAAGTTGACAGAGAATAGCGGAAAGACTAAAGTGGAAAGAATGTAGTGGACAGAAGAAAGTGGAGACTATATTGGAAAGACTAAAGTTGAAAGACTAAAGTGGACAGACTATAGTGGAAAGACTGAAGTGGAAAGACTCAGTGGACAGACTAAAGTGTACACACTGAAGTGGACAGAATAAAGTGGAAAGACTAAAGTGGAAAGACTAAAGTGGACAGACTATAGTGGAAAGACTAAAGTGGACAGACTAAAGTGGAAAGACTAAAGTGGACAGACTATAGTGGAAAGACTGTAGTGGAAAGACTGTAGTGGAGAAAGTAAAGTGGAAAGACTAAAGTGGACAGACTATAGTGGAAAGACTGAAATGGACAGACGAAAGTGGAAAAACTAAAGCGGAAAGACTAAAGTGGACAGAGAATAGTGGAAAGACTAAAGTGGACAGACTATAGTGGAAAGACTATAGTGGAGAGACTGTAGTGGACAGAATAAAGTGGAGACTATAGTGGAAAGACTAAAGTGGACAGAGAATAGTGGAAAGACTAAAGTGGAAAGAATGTAGTGGACAGAATAAAGTGGAGACTATAGTGGAAAGACTAAAGTTGACAGACTAAAGTGGACAGACTATAGTGGAAAGACTAAAGTGGAAAGACTCAGTGGACAGACTAAAGTGTACAAACTGAAGTGGAGAATAGTGGAAAGACTAAAGTGGTCAGACTATGGTGGAAAGACTATAATGGAGAGACTGTAGTGGACAGAATAAAGTGGAGACTATAGTGGAAAGACTAAAGTGGAAAGACTAAAGGGGACAGAGAATAGTGGAAAGACTAAAGTGGAAAGACTGTAGTGGACAGAATAAAGTGGAAAGACTAAAATGGAAAGACTATAGTGGAAAGACAGTAGTGGAAAGACTGTAGTGGACAGAATGAAGTGGAGACTATAGTGGAAAGACTAAAGTGGACTGAGAATAGTGGAAAGACTAAAGTGGACAGACTATAGTGGAAAGACTAAAGTGGACAGACTAAAATGGAAAGACTAAAGTGGAAAGACTAAAGTGGACAGACTATAGTGGAAAGACTGAAGTGGAAAGACTCAGTGGACAGACTAAAGTGTACACACTGAAGTGGACAGAATAAAGTGGAAAGACTAAAGTGGAAAGACTAAAGTGGACAGACTATAGTGGAAAGACTAAAGTGGACAGACTAAAGTGGAAAGACTAAAGTGGACAGACTATAGTGGAAAGACTGTAGTAGAAAGACTATAGTGGAGAAACTAAAGTGGAAAGACTAAAGTGGACAGACTATAGTGGAAAGACTGAAATGGACAGACTAAAGTGGAAAAACTAAAGCGGACTACAGTGGAAAGCCTGTAGTGGACAGAATAAAGTGGAGACTATAGTGGAAAGACTAAAGTGGACAGAGAATAGTGGAAAGACTAAAGTGGAAAGACTGTAGTGGACAGAATAAAGTGGAGACTATAGTGTGAAGACTAAAGTGGAAAGACTAAAGTGGACAGACTATAGTGGAAAGACTGAAGTGGAAAGACTAAGTGGACAGACTAAAGTGGAAAGACTATAGTGGAAAGACTAAAGTGGACAGACTATAGTGGAAAGACTAAAGTGGAAAGACTAAAGTGGACAGACTATAGTGGAAAGACTGAAGTGGAAAGACTAAGTGGACAGACTAAAGTGGAAAGACTATAGTGGAAAGACTAAAGTGGACAGACTATAGTGGAAAGACTAAAGTGGACAGACTGAAGTGGAAAGACTATAGTGGAAAGACTAAAGTGGAAAGAATGTAGTGGAAAGACTAAAGTGGACAGAGAATAGTGGAAAGACTAAAGTGGAAAGACTGTAGTGGACAGAATAAAGTGGAGACTATAGTGGAAAGATCAAAGTGGAAAGGCTAAAGTGGACAGAGAATAGCGGAAAGACTAAAGTGGAAAGAATGTAGTGGACAGAATAAAGTGGAGACTATAGTGGAAAGACTAAAGTTGAAAGACTAAAGTGGACAGACTATAGTGGAAAGACTGAAGTGGAAAGACTCAGTGGACAGACTAAAGTGTACACACTGAAGTGGACAGAATAAAGTGGAAAGACTAAAGTGGAAAGACTAAAGTGGACAGACTATAGTGGAAAGACTAAAGTGGACAGACTAAAGTGGAAAGACTAAAGTGGACAGACTATAGTGGAAAGACTTTAGTGGAAAGACTATAGTGGAGAAACTAAAGTGGAAAGACTAAAGTGGACAGACTATAGTGGAAAGACTGAAATGGACAGACTAAAGTGGAAAAACTAAAGCGGAAAAACTAAAGTGGACAGAGAATAGTGGAAAGACTAAAGTGGACAGACTATAGTGGAAAGACTATAGTGGAGAGACTGTAGTGGACAGAATAAAGTGGAGACTATAGTGGAAAGACTAAAGTGGACAGAGAATAGTGGAAAGACTAAAGTGGAAAGACTGTAGTGGACAGAATAAAGTGGAGACTATAGTGTGAAGACTAAAGTGGAAAGACTAAAGTGGACAGACTATAGTGGAAAGACTGAAGTGGAAAGACTAAGTGGACAGACTAAAGTGGAAAGACTATAGTGGAAAGACTAAAGTGGACAGACTATAGTGGAAAGACTAAAGTGGAAAGACTAAAGTGGACAGACTATAATGGAAAGACTGAAGTGGAAAGACTAAGTGGACAGACTAAAGTGGAAAGACTAAAGTGGAGAGACTATAGTGGAAAGACTGAAGTGGAAAGACTCAGTGGACAGACTAAAGTGTACACACTGAAGTGGACAGAATAAAGTGGAAAGACTAAAGTGGAAAGACTAAAGTGGACAGACTATAGTGGAAAGACTAAAGTGGACAGACTAAAGTGGAAAGACTAAAGTGGACAGACTTTAGTGGAAAGACTGTAGTAGAAAGACTATAGTGGAGAAACTAAAGTGGAAAGACTAAAGTGGACAGACTATAGTGGAAAGACTGAAATGGACAGACTAAAGTGGAAAAACTAAAGCGGACTACAGTGGAAAGACTGTAGTGGACAGAATAAAGTGGAGACTATAGTGGAAAGACTAAAGTGGACAGAGAATAGTGGAAAGACTAAAGTGGAAAGACTGTAGTGGACAGAATAAAGTGGAGACTATAGTGTGAAGACTAAAGTGGAAAGACTAAAGTGGACAGACTATAGTGGAAAGACTGAAGTGGAAAGACTAAGTGGACAGACTAAAGTGGAAAGACTATAGTGGAAAGACTAAAGTGGACAGACTATAGTGGAAAGACTAAAGTGGAAAGACTAAAGTGGACAGACTATAATGGAAAGACTGAAGTGGAAAGACTAAGTGGACAGACTAAAGTGGAAAGACTATAGTGGAAAGACTAAAGTGGACAGACTATAGTGGAAAGACTAAAGTGGACAGACTGAAGTGGAAAGACTATAGTGGAAAGACTAAAGTGGAAAGAATGTAGTGGAAAGACTAAAGTGGACAGAGAATATTGGAAAGACTAAAGTGGAAAGACTGTAGTGGACAGAATAAAGTGGAGACTATAGTGGAAAGATCAAAGTGGAAAGACTAAAGTGGACAGAGAATAGCGGAAAGACTAAAGTGGAAAGAATGTAGTGGACAGAATAAAGTGGAGACTATAGTGGAAAGACTAAAGTTGAAAGACTAAAGTGGACAGACTATAGTGGAAAGACTGAAGTGGAAAGACTCAGTGGACAGACTAAAGTGTACACACTGAAGTGGACAGAATAAAGTGGAAAGACTAAAGTGGAAAGACTAAAGTGGACAGACTATAGTGGAAAGACTAAAGTGGACAGACTAAAGTGGAAAGACTAAAGTGGACAGACTATAGTGGAAAGACTGTAGTGGAAAGACTGTAGTGGAGAAAGTAAAGTGGAAAGACTAAAGTGGACAGACTATAGTGGAAAGACTGAAATGGACAGACTAAAGTGGAAAAACTAAAGCGGAAAGACTAAAGTGGACAGAGAATAGTGGAAAGACTAAAGTGGACAGACTATAGTGGAAAGACTATAGTGGAGAGACTGTAGTGGACAGAATAAAGTGGAGACTATAGTGGAAAGACTAAAGTGGACAGAGAATAGTGGAAAGACTAAAGTGGAAAGAATGTAGTGGACAGAATAAAGTGGAGACTATAGTGGAAAGACTAAAGTTGACAGACTAAAGTGGACAGACTATAGTGGAAAGACTAAAGTGGAAAGACTCAGTGGACAGACTAAAGTGTACAAACTGAAGTGGAGAATAGTGGAAAGACTAAAGTGGTCAGACTATGGTGGAAAGACTATAATGGAGAGACTGTAGTGGACAGAATAAAGTGGAGACTATAGTGGAAAGACTAAAGTGGAAAGACTAAAGGGGACAGAGAATAGTGGAAAGACTAAAGTGGAAAGACTGTAGTGGACAGAATAAAGTGGAAAGACTAAAGTGGAAAGACTATAGTGGAAAGACTGTAGTGGAAAGACTGTAGTGGACAGAATGAAGTGGAGACTATAGTGGAAAGACTAAAGTGGACTGAGAATAGTGGAAAGACTAAAGTGGACAGACTATAGTGGAAAGACTAAAGTGGACAGACTAAAATGGAAAGACTAAAGTGGAAAGACTAAAGTGGACAGACTATAGTGGAAAGACTGAAGTGGAAAGACTCAGTGGACAGACTAAAGTGTACACACTGAAGTGGACAGAATAAAGTGGAAAGACTAAAGTGGAAAGACTAAAGTGGACAGACTATAGTGGAAAGACTAAAGTGGACAGACTAAAGTGGAAAGACTAAAGTGGACAGACTATAGTGGAAAGACTGTAGTAGAAAGACTATAGTGGAGAAACTAAAGTGGAAAGACTAAAGTGGACAGACTATAGTGGAAAGACTGAAATGGACAGACTAAAGTGGAAAAACTAAAGCGGACTACAGTGGAAAGCCTGTAGTGGACAGAATAAAGTGGAGACTATAGTGGAAAGACTAAAGTGGACAGAGAATAGTGGAAAGACTAAAGTGGAAAGACTGTAGTGGACAGAATAAAGTGGAGACTATAGTGTGAAGACTAAAGTGGAAAGACTAAAGTGGACAGACTATAGTGGAAAGACTGAAGTGGAAGGACTAAGTGGACAGACTAAAGTGGAAAGACTATAGTGGAAAGACTAAAGTGGACAGACTATAGTGGAAAGACTAAAGTGGAAAGACTAAAGTGGACAGACTATAGTGGAAAGACTGAAGTGGAAAGACTAAGTGGACAGACTAAAGTGGAAAGACTATAGTGGAAAGACTAAAGTGGACAGACTATAGTGGAAAGACTAAAGTGGACAGACTGAAGTGGAAAGACTATAGTGGAAAGACTAAAGTGGAAAGAATGTAGTGGAAAGACTAAAGTGGACAGAGAATAGTGGAAAGACTAAAGTGGAAAGACTGTAGTGGACAGAATAAAGTGGAGACTATAGTGGAAAGATCAAAGTGGAAAGACTAAAGTGGACAGAGAATAGCGGAAAGACTAAAGTGGAAAGAATGTAGTGGACAGAATAAAGTGGAGACTATAGTGGAAAGACTAAAGTTGAAAGACTAAAGTGGACAGACTATAGTGGAAAGACTGAAGTGGAAAGACTCAGTGGACAGACTAAAGTGTACACACTGAAGTGGACAGAATAAAGTGGAAAGACTAAAGTGGAAAGACTAAAGTGGACAGACTATAGTGGAAAGACTAAAGTGGACAGACTAAAGTGGAAAGACTAAAGTGGACAGACTATAGTGGAAAGACTGTAGTGGAAAGACTGTAGTGGAGAAACTAAAGTGGAAAGACTAAAGTGGACAGACTATAGTGGAAAGACTGAAATGGACAGACTAAAGTGGAAAAACTAAAGCGGAAAGACTAAAGTGGACAGAGAATAGTGGAAAGACTAAAGTGGAAAGAATGTAGTGGGCAGAATAAAGTGGAGACTATAGTGGTAAGACTAAAGTTGACAGACTGAAGTGGACAGACTATAGTGGAAAGACTAAAGTGGAAAGACTCAGTGGACAGACTAAAGTGTACAAACTGAAGTGGAGAATAGTGGAAAGACTAAAGTGGTCAGACTATGGTGGAAAGACTATAGTGGACAGAGAATAGTGGAAAGACTAAAGTGGAAAGACTGTAGTGGACAGAATAAAGTGGAAAGACTAAAGTGGAAAGACTATAGTGGAAAGACTGTAGTGGAAAGACTGTAGTGGACAGAATGAAGTGGAGACTATAGTGGAAAGACTAAAGTGGACTGAGAATAGTGGAAAGACTAAAGTGGACAGACTATAGTGGAAAGACTAAAGTGGACAGACTAAAATGGAAAGACTAAAGTGGAAAGACTAAAGTGGACAGACTATAGTGGAAAGACTGTAGTGGACAGAATAAAGTGGAGAGTATAGTGGAAAGAATAAACTGGACAGAGAATAGTGGAAAGACTAAAGTGGACAGACTATAGTGGAAAGACTATAGTGGAGAGACTGTAGTGGACAGAATAAAGTAGAGACTATAGTGGAAAGACGAAAGTGGAAATACTAAAGTGGACAGAGAATAGTGGAAAGACTAAAGTGGAAAGACTAAAGTGGACAGACTATAGTGGAAAGACTATAGTGGAAAGACTGTAGTGGACAGAATAAAGTGGAGACTATAGTTGAAAGACTAAAGTGGACAGAGAATAGTGGAAAGACTAAAGTGGACAGACTATAGTGGAAAGACTATAGTGGAAAGACTGTAGTGGACAGAATAAAGTGGAGACTACAGTGGAAAGACTAAAGTGGAAAGACTAAAGTGGACATACTATAGTGGAAAGACTGATGTGGACAGACTAAAGTGGAAAAACTAAAGTGGAAAGACTAAAGTGGACAGACTATAGTGGAAAGACTATAGTGGAAAGACTGTATTGGAAAGAATAAAGTGTAGACTATAGTGGAAAGACTAAAGTGGACAGAGAATAGTGGAAAGAATGAAGTGGACAGACTATAGTGGAAAGTATACAGTGGAAAGACTGTAGTGACAGAATAAAGTGGAGACTATAGTGGAAAGACTAAAGTGGACAGAGAATAGTGGAAAGACTAAAGTGGAAAGACTGTAGTGGACAGAATAAAGTGGAGACTATAGTGTGAAGACTAAAGTGGAAAGACTAAAGTGGACAGACTATAGTGGAAAGACTGAAGTGGAAAGACTAAGTGGACAGACTAAAGTGGAAAGACTATAGTGGAAAGACTAAAGTGGACAGACTATAGTGGAAAGACTAAAGTGGACAGACTGAAGTGGAAAGACTATAGTGGAAAGACTAAAGTGGAAAGAATGTAGTGGAAAGACTATAGTGGACAGAGAATAGAGGAAAGACTAAAGTGGACAGACTATAGTGGAAAGACTATAGTGGAAAGACTGTAGTGGACGGAATAAAGTGGAGACTGTAGTGGAAAGACTAAAGTGGAAAGACTAAAGTGGACAGACTATAGTGGAAAGACTGAAGTGGAAAGACTAAGTGGACAGACTAAAGTGGAAAGACTATAGTGGAAAGACTAAAGTGGACAGACTATAGTGGAAAGACTAAAGTGGAAAGACTAAAGTGGACAGACTATAGTGGAAAGACTGAAGTTGAAAGACTAAGTGGAGAGACTAAAGTGGAAAGACTATAGTGGAAAGACTAAAGTGGACAGACTATAGTGGAAAGACTAAAGTGGACAGACTGAAGTGGAAAGACTATAGTGGAAAGACTAAAGTGGAAAGAATGTAGTGGAAAGACTAAAGTGGACAGAGAATAGTGGAAAGACTAAAGTGGAAAGACTGTAGTGGACAGAATAAAGTGGAGACTATAGTGGAAAGATCAAAGTGGAAAGACTAAAGTGGACAGAGAATAGCGGAAAGACTAAAGTGGAAAGAATGTAGTGGACAGAATAAAGTGGAGACTATAGTGGAAAGACTAAAGTTGAAAGACTAAAGTGGACAGACTATAGTGGAAAGACTGAAGTGGAAAGACTCAGTGGACAGACTAAAGTGTACACACTGAAGTGGACAGAATAAAGTGGAAAGACTAAAGTGGAAAGACTAAAGTGGACAGACTATAGTGGAAAGACTAAAGTGGACAGACTAAAGTGGAAAGACTAAAGTGGACAGACTATAGTGGAAAGACTGTAGTGGAAAGACTGTAGTGGAGAAACTAAAGTGGAAAGACTAAAGTGGACAGACTATAGTGGAAAGACTGAAATGGACAGACTAAAGTGGAAAAACTAAAGCGGAAAGACTAAAGTGGACAGAGAATAGTGGAAAGACTAAAGTGGACAGACTATAGTGGAAAGACTATAGTGGAGAGACTGTAGTGGACAGAATAAAGTGGAGACTATAGTGGAAAGACTAAAGTGGACAGAGAATAGTGGAAAGACTAAAGTGGAAAGAATGTAGTGGACAGAATAAAGTGGAGACTATAGTGGAAAGACTAAAGTTGACAGACTAAAGGGGACAGACTATAATGGAAAGACTAAAGTGGAAAGACTCAGTGGACAGACTAAAGTGTACAAACTGAAGTGGAGAATAGTGGAAAGACTAAAGTGGTCAGACTATGGTGGAAAGACTATAGTGGAGACACTGTAGTGGACAGAATAAAGTGGAGACTATAGTAGAAAGACTAAAGTGGAAAGACTAAAGTGGACAGAGAATAGTGGAAAGACTAAAGTGGAAAGACTGTAGTGGACAGAATAAAGTGGAAAGACTAAAGTGGAAAGACTATAGTGGAAAGACTGTAGTGGAAAGACTGTAGTGGACAGAATGAAGTGGAGACTATAGTGGAAAGACTAAAGTGGACTGAGAATAGTGGAAAGACTAAAGTGGACAGACTATAGTGGAAAGACTAAAGTGGACAGACTAAAATGGAAAGACTAAAGTGGAAAGACTAAAGTGGACAGACTATAGTGGAAAGACTGTGGTGGACAGAAGAAAGTGGAGAGTATAGTGGAAAGAATAAACTGGACAGAGAATAGTGGAAAGACTAAAGTGGACAGACTATAGTGGAAAGACTATAGTGGAGAGACTGTAGTGGACAGAATAAAGTGGAGACCATAGTGGAAAGACGAAAGTGGAAATACTAAAGTGGACAGAGAATAGTGGAAAGACTAAAGTGGAAAGACTAAAGTGGACAGACTATAGTGGAAAGACTATAGTGGAAAGACTGTAGTGGACAGAATAAAGTGGAGACTATAGTTGAAAGACTAAAGTGGACAGAGAATAGTGGAAAGACTAAAGTGGACAGACTATAGTGGAAAGACTATAGTGGAAAGACTGTAGTGGACAGAATAAAGTGGAAACTACAGTGGAAAGACTAAAGTGGAAAGACTAAAGTGGACAGACTATAGTGGAAAGACTGATGTGGACAGACTAAAGTGGAAAAACTAAAGTGGAAAGACTAAAGTGGACAGACTATAGTGGAAAGACTATAGTGGAAAGACTGTATTGGAAAGAATAAAGTGTAGACTATAGTGGAAAGACTAAAGTGGACAGAGAATAGTGGAAAGAATGAAGTGGACAGACTATAGTGGAAAGTATACAGTGGAAAGACTGTAGTGGACAGAATAAAGTGGAGACTATAGTGGAAAGACTAAAGTGGACAGAGAATAGTGGAAAGACTAAAGTGGAAAGACTGTAGTGGACAGAATAAAGTGGAGACTATAGTGTGAAGACTAAAGTGGAAAGACTAAAGTGGACAGACTATAGTGGAAAGACTGAAGTGGAAAGACTAAGTGGACAGACTAAAGTGGAAAGACTATAGTGGAAAGACTAAAGTGGACAGACTATAGTGGAAAGATTAAAGTGGACAGACTGAAGTGGAAAGACTATAGTGGAAAGACTAAAGTGGAAAGAATGTAGTGGAAAGACTATAGTGGACAGAGAATAGAGGAAAGACTAAAGTGGACAGACTATAGTGGAAAGACTATAGTGGAAAGACTGTAGTGGACGGAATAAAGTGGAGACTGTAGTGGAAAGACTAAAGTGGAAAGACTAAAGTGGACAGAGAATAGTGGAAAGACTAAAGTGGAAAGACTGTAGTGGACAGAATAAAGTGGAGACTATAGTGGAAAGATCAAAGTGGAAAGACTAAAGTGGACAGAGAATAGCGGAAAGACTAAAGTGGAAAGAATGTAGTGGACAGAATAAAGTGGAGACTATAGTGGAAAGACTAAAGTGGAAAGAGAATAGTGGAAAGACTAAAGTGGACAGATTAAAGTGGAAAAACTAAAGTGGAAAGACTAAAGTGGACAGACTATAGTGGAAAGACTATAGTGGAAAGACTGTAGTGGACAGAATAAAGTGGAGACTATAGTCGAAAGACTAAAGTGGACAGACTATAGTGGAAAGACTATAGTGGAAAGACTGTAGTGGAAAGACTCTAGTGGACAGAATAAAGTGGAGAGTACAGTGGAAAGAATAAAGTGGACAGAGAATAGTGGAAAGACTAAAGGTGTCAGACTATGGTGGAAAGACTATAGTGGAGAGACTGTAGTGGACAGAATAAAGTGGAGACTATAGTGGAAAGACTAAAGTGGAAAGACTAAAGTGGACAGAGAATAGTGGAAAGACTAAAGTGGAAAGACTGTAGTGGACAGAATATAGTGGAAAGACTAAAGTGGACAGACTATAGTGGAAAGACTATAGTGGACAGACTATAGTGGAAAGACTATAGTGGAAAGACTGTAGTGGACAGAATAAAGTGGAAAGACTAAAGTGGAAAGACTATAGTGGAAAGACTGTAGTGGAAAGACTGTAGTGGACAGAATAAAGTGGAGACTATAGTGGAAAGACTAAAGTGGACAGAGAATAGTGGAAAGACTAAAGTGGAAAGAATGTAGTGGACAGAATAAAGTGGAGACTATAGTGGAAAGACTAAAGTTGACAGACTAAAGTGGACAGACTATAGTGGAAAGACTAAAGTGGAAAGACTCAGTGGACAGACTAAAGTGTACAAACTGAAGTGGAGAATAGTGGAAAGACTAAAGTGGTCAGACTATGGTGGAAAGACTATAGTGGAGAGACTGTAGTGGACAGAATAAAGTGGAGACTATAGTGGAAAGACTAAAGTGGAAAGACTAAAGTGGACAGAGAATAGTGGAAAGACTAAAGTGGAAAGACTGTAGTGGACAGAATAAAGTGGAAAGACTAAAGTGGAAAGACTATAGTGGAAAGACTGTAGTGGAAAGACTGTAGTGGACAGAATGAAGTGGAGACTATAGTGGAAAGACTAAAGTGGACTGAGAATAGTGGAAAGACTAAAGTGGACAGACTATAGTGGAAAGACTAAAGTGGACAGACTAAAATGGAAAGACTAAAGTGGAAAGACTAAAGTGGACAGACTATAGTGGAAAGACTGTAGTGGACAGAATAAAGTGGAGAGTATAGTGGAAAGAATAAACTGGACAGAGAATAGTGGAAAGACTAAAGTGGACAGACTATAGTGGAAAGTATACAGTGGAAAGACTGTAGTGGACAGAATAAAGTGGAGACTATAGTGGAAAGACTAAAGTGGACAGAGAATAGTGGAAAGACTAAAGTGGAAAGACTGTAGTGGACAAAATAAAGTGGAGACTATAGTGTGAAGACTAAAGTGGAAAGACTAAAGTGGACAGACTATAGTGGAAAGACTGAAGTGGAAAGACTAAGTGGACAGACTAAAGTGGAAAGACTATAGTGGAAAGACTAAAGTGGACAGAATAAAGTGGAGACTATAGTTGAAAGACTAAAGTGGACAGAGAATAGTGGAAAGACTAAAGTGGACAGACTATAGTGGAAAGACTATAGTGGAAAGACTGTAGTGGACAGAATAAAGTGGAGACTACAGTGGAAAGACTAAAGTGGAAAGACTAAAGTGGACAGACTATAGTGGAAAGACTGATGTGGACAGACTAAAGTGGAAAAACTAAAGTGGAAAGACTAAAGTGGACAGACTATAGTGGAAAGACTATAGTGGAAAGACTGTATTGGAAAGAATAAAGTGTAGACTATAGTGGAAAGACTAAAGTGGACAGAGAATAGTGGAAAGAATGAAGTGGACAGACTATAGTGGAAAGTATACAGTGGAAAGACTGTAGTGGACAGAATAAAGTGGAGACTATAGTGGAAAGACTAAAGTGGACAGAGAATAGTGGAAAGACTAAAGTGGAAAGACTGTAGTGGACAAAATAAAGTGGAGACTATAGTGTGAAGACTAAAGTGGAAAGACTAAAGTGGACAGACTATAGTGGAAAGACTGAAGTGGAAAGACTAAGTGGACAGACTAAAGTGGAAAGACTATAGTGGAAAGACTAAAGTGGACAGACTATAGTGGAAAGATTAAAGTGGACAGACTGAAGTGGAAAGACTATAGTGGAAAGACTAAAGTGGAAAGAATGTAGTGGAAAGACTATAGTGGACAGAGAATAGAGGAAAGACTAAAGTGGACAGACTATAGTGGAAAGACTATAGTGGAAAGACTTTAGTGGACGGAATAAAGTGGAGACTGTAGTGGAAAGACTAAAGTGGAAAGACTAAAGTGGACAGAGAATAGTGGAAAGACTAAAGTGGAAAGACTGTAGTGGACAGAATAAAGTGGAGACTATAGTGGAAAGATCAAAGTGGAAAGACTAAAGGGGACAGAGAATAGCGGAAAGACTAAAGTGGAAAGAATGTAGTGGACAGAATAAAGTGGAGACTATAGTGGAAAGACTAAAGTGGAAAGAGAATAGTGGAAAGACTAAAGTGGACAGATTAAAGTGGAAAAACTAAAGTGGAAAGACTAAAGTGGACAGACTATAGTGGAAAGACTATAGTGGAAAGACTGTAGTGGACAGAATAAAGTGGAGACTATAGTCGAAAGACTAAAGTGGACAGACTATAGTGGAAAGACTATAGTGGAAAGACTGTAGTGGAAAGACTCTAGTGGACAGAATAAAGTGGAGAGTACAGTGGAAAGAATAAAGTGGACAGAGAATAGTGGAAAGACTAAAGTGGTCAGACTATGGTGGAAAGACTATAGTGGAGAGACTGTAGTGGACAGAATAAAGTGGAGACTATAGTGGAAAGACTAAAGTGGAAAGACTAAAGTGGACAGAGAATAGTGGAAAGCCTAAAGTGGAAAGACTGTAGTGGACAGAATAAAGTGGAAAGACTAAAGTGGAAAGACTATAGTGGAAAGACTGTAGTGGAAAGACTGTAGTGGACAGAATGAAGTGGAGACTATAGTGGAAAGACTAAAGTGGACTGAGAATAGTGGAAAGACTAAAGTGGACAGACTATAGTGGAAAGACTAAAGTGGACAGACTAAAATGGAAAGACTAAAGTGGAAAGACTAAAGTGGACAGACTATGATGGAAAGACTGTAGTGGACAGAATAAAGTGGAGAGTATAGTGGAAAGAATAAACTGGACAGAGAATAGTGGAAAGACTAAAGTGGACAGACTATAGTGGAAAGACTATAGTGGAGAGACTGTAGTGGACAGAATAAAGTGGAGACCATAGTGGAAAGACGAAAGTGGAAATACTAAAGTGGACAGAGAATAGTGGAAAGACTAAAGTGGAAAGACTAAAGTGGACAGACTATAGTGGAAAGACTATAGTGGAAAGACTGTAGTGGACAGAATAAAGTGGAGACTATAGTTGAAAGACTAAAGTGGACAGAGAATAGTGGAAAGACTAAAGTGGACAGACTATAGTGGAAAGACTATAGTGGAAAGACTGTAGTGGACAGAATAAAGTGGAAACTACAGTGGAAAGACTAAAGTGGAAAGACTAAAGTGGACAGACTATAGTGGAAAGACTGATGTGGACAGACTAAAGTGGAAAAACTAAAGTGGAAAGACTAAAGTGGACAGACTATAGTGGAAAGACTATAGTGGAAAGACTGTATTGGAAAGAATAAAGTGTAGACTATAGTGGAAAGACTAAAGTGGACAGAGAATAGTGGAAAGAATGAAGTGGACAGACTATAGTGGAAAGTATACAGTGGAAAGACTGTAGTGGACAGAATAAAGTGGAGACTATAGTGGAAAGACTAAAGTGGACAGAGAATAGTGGAAAGACTAAAGTGGAAAGACTGTAGTGGACAGAATAAAGTGGAGACTATAGTGTGAAGACTAAAGTGGAAAGACTAAAGTGGACAGACTATAGTGGAAAGACTGAAGTGGAAAGAGTAAGTGGACAGACTAAAGTGGAAAGTCTATAGTGGAAAGACTAAAGTGGACAGACTATAGTGGAAAGATTAAAGTGGACAGACTGAAGTGGAAAGACTATAGTGGAAAGACTAAAATGGAAAGAATGTAGTGGAAAGACTATAGTGGACAGAGAATAGAGGAAAGACTAAAGTGGACAGACTATAGTGGAAAGACTATAGTGGAAAGACTGTAGTGGACGGAATAAAGTGGAGACTGTAGTGGAAAGACTAAAGTGGACAGAGAATAGTGGAAAGACTAAAGTGGAAAGACTGTAGTGGACAGAATAAAGTGGAGACTATAGTGGAAAGATCAAAGTGGAAAGACTAAAGTGGACAGAGAATAGCGGAAAGACTAAAGTGGAAAGAATGTAGTGGACAGAATAAAGTGGAGACTATAGTGGAAAGACTAAAGTGGAAAGAGAATAGTGGAAAGACTAAAGTGGACAGATTAAAGTGGAAAAACTAAAGTGGAAAGACTAAAGTGGACAGACTATAGTGGAAAGACTATAGTGGAAAGACTGTAGTGGACAGAATAAAGTGGAGACTATAGTCGAAAGACTAAAGTGGACAGACTATAGTGGAAAGACTATAGTGGAAAGACTGTAGTGGAAAGACTCTAGTGGACAGAATAAAGTGGAGAGTACAGTGGAAAGAATAAAGTGGACAGAGAATAGTGGAAAGACTAAAGTGGTCAGACTATGGTGGAAAGACTATAGTGGAGAGACTGTAGTGGACAGAATAAAGTGGAGACTATAGTGGAAAGACTAAAGTGGAAAGACTAAAGTGGACAGAGAATAGTGGAAAGACTAAAGTGGAAAGACTGTAGTGGACAGAATAAAGTGGAAAGACTAAAGTGGACAGACTATAGTGGAAAGACTATAGTGGACAGACTATAGTGGAAAGACTATAGTGGAAAGACTGTAGTGGACAGAATAAAGTGGAAAGACTAAAGTGGAAAGACTATAGTGGAAAGACTGTAGTGGAAAGACTGTAGTGGACAGAATAAAGTGGAGACTATAGTGGAAAGACTAAAGTGGACAGAGAATAGTGGAAAGACTAAAGTGGAAAGAATGTAGTGGACAGAATAAAGTGGAGACTATAGTGGAAAGACTAAAGTTGACAGACTAAAGTGGACAGACTATAGTGGAAAGACTAAAGTGGAAAGACTCAGTGGACAGACTAAAGTGTACAAACTGAAGTGGAGAATAGTGGAAAGACTAAAGTGGTCAGACTATGGTGGACAGACTATAGTGGAGAGACTGTAGTGGACAGAATAAAGTGGAGACTATAGTGGAAAGACTAAAGTGGAAAGACTAAAGTGGACAGAGAATAGTGGAAAGACTAAAGTGGAAAGACTGTAGTGGACAGAATAAAGTGGAAAGACTAAAGTGGAAAGACTATAGTGGAAAGACTGTAGTGGAAAGACTGTAGTGGACAGAATGAAGTGGAGACTATAGTGGAAAGACTAAAGTGGACTGAGAATAGTGGAAAGACTAAAGTGGACAGACTATAGTGGAAAGACTAAAGTGGACAGACTAAAATGGAAAGACTAAAGTGGAAAGACTAAAGTGGACAGACTATAGTGGAAAGACTGTAGTGGACAGAATAAAGTGGAGAGTATAGTGGAAAGAATAAACTGGACAGAGAATAGTGGAAAGACTAAAGTGGACAGACTATAGTGGAAAGACTATAGTGGAGAGACTTTAGTGGACAGAATAAAGTGGAGACTATAGTGGAAAGACGAAAGTGGAAATACTAAAGTGGACAGGGAATAGTGGAAAGACTAAAGTGGAAAGACTAAAGTGGACAGACTATAGTGGAAAGACTATAGTGGAAAGACTGTAGTGGACAGAATAAAGTGGAGACTATAGTTGAAAGACTAAAGTGGACAGAGAATAGTGGAAAGACTAAAGTGGACAGACTATAGTGGAAAGACTATAGTGGAAAGACTGTAGTGGACAGAATAAAGTGGAGACTACAGTGGAAAGACTAAAGTGGAAAGACTAAAGTGGACAGACTATAGTGGAAAGACTGATGTGGACAGACTAAAGTGGAAAAACTAAAGTGGAAAGACTAAAGTGGACAGACTATAGTGGAAAGACTATAGTGGAAAGACTATAGTGGAAAGACTGTAGTGGACAGAATAAAGTGGAGACTATAGTCGAAAGACTAAAGTGGACAGACTATAGTGGAAAGACTATAGTGGAAAGACTGTAGTGGAAAGACTCTAGTGGACAGAATAAAGTGGAGAGTACAGTGGAAAGAATAAAGTGGACAGAGAATAGTGGAAAGACTAAAGTGGTCAGACTATGGTGGAAAGACTATAGTGGAGAGACTGTAGTGGACAGAATAAAGTGGAGACTATAGTGGAAAGACTAAAGTGGAAAGACTAAAGTGGACAGAGAATAGTGGAAAGACTAAAGTGGAAAGACTGTAGTGGACAGAATAAAGTGGAAAGACTAAAGTGGACAGACTATAGTGGAAAGACTATAGTGGAAAGACTGTATTGGACAGAATAAAGTGTAGACTATAGTGGAAAGACTAAAGTGGACAGAGAATAGTGGAAAGAATGAAGTGGACAGACTATAGTGGAAAGACTGCAGTGGAAAGACTGTAGTGGACAGAATAAAGTGGAGACTATAGTGGTAAGACTAAAGTGGACAGAGAATAGCGGAAAGACTAAAGTGGAAAGAATGTAGTGGACAGAATAAAGTGGAGACTATAGTGGAAAGACTAAAGTGGAAAGAGAATAGTGGAAAGACTAAAGTGGACAGATTAAAGTGGAAAAACTAAAGTGGAAAGACTAAAGTGGACAGACTATAGTGGAAAGACTATAGTGGAAAGACTGTAGTGGACAGAATAAAGTGGAGACTATAGTCGAAAGACTAAAGTGGACAGACTATAGTGGAAAGACTATAGTGGAAAGACTGTAGTGGAAAGACTCTAGTGGACAGAATAAAGTGGAGAGTACAGTGGAAAGAATAAAGTGGACAGAGAATAGTGGAAAGACTAAAGTGGTCAGACTATGGTGGAAAGACTATAGTGGAGAGACTGTAGTGGACAGAATAAAGTGGAGACTATAGTGGAAAGACTAAAGTGGAAAGACTAAAGTGGACAGAGAATAGTGGAAAGACTAAAGTGGAAAGACTGTAGTGGACAGAATAAAGTGGAAAGACTAAAGTGGACAGACTATAGTGGAAAGACTATAGTGGAAAGACTGTATTGGACAGAATAAAGTGTAGACTATAGTGGAAAGACTAAAGTGGACAGAGAATAGTGGAAAGAATGAAGTGGACAGACTATAGTGGAAAGACTGCAGTGGAAAGACTGTAGTGGACAGAATAAAGTGGAGACTATAGTGGTAAGACTAAAGTGGACAGAGAATAGTGGAAAGACTAAAGTGGACAGACTATAGTGGAAAGACTATAGTGGAAAGACTGTAGTGGACAGAATAAAGTGGAGACTACAGTGGAGAGACTAAAGTGGAAAGACTAAAGTGGACAGACTATAGTGGAAAGACTGAAGTGGACAGACTAAAGTGGAAAAACTAAAGTGGAAAGACTAAAGTGGACAGACTATAGTGGAAAGACTATAGTGGAAAGACTGTATTGGACAGAATAAAGTGTAGACTATAGTGGAAAGACTGCAGTGGAAAGACTGTAGTGGACAGAATAAAGTGGAGACTATAGTGGAAAGACTAAAGTGGACAGAGAATAGTGGAAAGACTAAAGTGGAAAGACTGTAGTGGACAGAATAAAGTGGAGACTATAGTGTGAAGACTAAAGTGGAAAGACTAAAGTGGACAGTTTATAGTGGAAAGACTGAAGTGGAAAGACTAAGTGGACAGACTAAAGTGGAAAGACTATAGTGGAAAGACTAAAGTGGACAGACTATAGTGGAAAGACTAAAGTGGACAGACTATAGTGGAAAGACTATAGTGGAAAGACTGTAGTGGACAGAATAAAGTGGAGACTATAGTGGAAAGACTAAAGTGGCCAGATAATAGTGGAAAGACTAAAGTGGACAGACTATAGTGGAAAGACTATAGTGGAAAGACTGTAGTGGACAGAATAAAGTGGAGACTACAGTGGAAAGACTAAAGTGGAAAGACTAAAGTGGACAGACTATAGTGGAAAGACTGAAGTGGACAGACTAAAGTGGAAAAACTAAAGTGGAAAGACTAAAGTGGACAGACTATAGTGGAAAGACTATAGTGGAAAGACTGTATTGGACAGAATAAAGTGTAGACTATAGTGGAAAGACTAAAGTGGACAGAGAATAGTGGAAAGAATGAAATGGACAGACTATAGTGGAAAGACTACAGTGGAAAGACTGTAGTGGACAGAATAAAGTGGAGACTATAGTGGAAAGACTAAAGTGAACAGAGAATAGTGGAAAGACTAAAGTGGAAAGACTGTAGTGGACAGAATAAAGTGGAGACTATAGTGTGAAGACTAAAGTGGAAAGACTAAAGTGGACAGACTATAGTGGAAAGACTGAAGTGGAAAGACTAAGTGGACAGACTAAAGTGGAAAGACTATAGTGGAAAGACTAAAGTGGACAGACTATAGTGGAAAGACTAAAGTGGACAGACTGAAGTGGAAAGACTATAGTGGAAAGACTAAAGTCGAAAGAATGTAGCGGAAAGACTAAAGTGGACAGAGAATAGAGGAAAGACTAAAGTGGACAGACTATAGTGGAAAGACTATAGTGGAAAGACTGTAGTGGACGGAATAAAGTGGAGACTATAGTGGAAAGACTAAAGTGGAAAGACTAAAGTGGACAGAGAATAGTGGTAAGACTAAAGTGGAAAGACTGTAGTGGACAGAATAAAGTGGAGACTATAGTGGAAAGACTAAAGTGGACAGAGAATAGTGGAAAGACTAAAGTGGAAAGACTGTAGTGGACAGAATAAAGTGGAGACTATAGTGTGAAGACTAAAGTGGAAAGACTAAAGTGGACAGACTATAGTGGAAAGACTGAAGTGGAAAGACTAAGTGGACAGACTAAAGTGGAAAGACTATAGTGGAAAGACTAAAGTGGACAGACTATAGTGGAAAGATTAAAGTGGACAGACTGAAGTGGAAAGACTATAGTGGAAAGACTAAAGTGGAAAGAATGTAGTGGAAAGACTATAGTGGACAGAGAATAGAGGAAAGACTAAAGTGGACAGACTATAGTGGAAAGACTATAGTGGAAAGACTGTAGTGGACGGAATAAAGTGGAGACTGTAGTGGAAAGACTAAAGTGGAAAGACTAAAGTGGACAGAGAATAGTGGAAAGACTAAAGTGGAAAGACTGTAGTGGACAGAATAAAGTGGAGACTATAGTGGAAAGATCAAAGTGGAAAGACTAAAGTGGACAGAGAATAGCGGACAGACTAAAGTGGAAAGAATGTAGTGGACAGAATAAAGTGGAGACTATAGTGGAAAGACTAAAGTGGAAAGAGAATAGTGGAAAGACTAAAGTGGACAGATTAAAGTGGAAAAACTAAAGTGGAAAGACTAAAGTGGACAGACTATAGTGGAAAGACTATAGTGGAAAGACTGTAGTGGAAAGACTCTAGTGGACAGAATAAAGTGGAGAGTACAGTGGAAAGAATAAAGTGGACAGAGAATAGTGGAAAGACTAAAGTGGTCAGACTATGGTGGAAAGACTATAGTGGAGAGACTGTAGTGGACAGAATAAAGTGGAGACTATAGTGGAAAGACTAAAGTGGAAAGACTAAAGTGGACAGAGAATAGTGGAAAGACTAAAGTGGAAAGACTGTAGTGGACAGAATAAAGTGGAAAGACTAAAGTGGACAGACTATAGTGGAAAGACTATAGTGGACAGACTATAGTGGAAAGACTATAGTGGAAAGACTGTAGTGGACAGAATAAAGTGGAAAGACTAAAGTGGAAAGACTATAGTGGAAAGACTGTAGTGGAAAGACTGTAGTGGACAGAATAAAGTGGAGACTATAGTGGAAAGACTAAAGTGGACAGAGAATAGTGGAAAGACTAAAGTGGAAAGAATGTAGTGGACAGAATAAAGTGGAGACTATAGTGGAAAGACTAAAGTTGACAGACTAAAGTGGACAGACTATAGTGGAAAGACTAAAGTGGAAAGACTCAGTGGACAGACTAAAGTGTACAAACTGAAGTGGAGAATAGTGGAAAGACTAAAGTGGTCAGACTATGGTGGAAAGACTATAGTGGAGAGACTGTAGTGGACAGAATAAAGTGGAGACTATAGTGGAAAGACTAAAGTGGAAAGACTAAAGTGGACAGAGAATAGTGGAAAGACTAAAGTGGAAAGACTGTAGTGGACAGAATAAAGTGGAAAGACTAAAGTGGAAAGACTATAGTGGAAAGACTGTAGTGGAAAGACTGTAGTGGACAGAATGAAGTGGAGACTATAGTGGAAAGACTAAAGTGGACTGAGAATAGTGGAAAGACTAAAGTGGACAGACTATAGTGGAAAGACTAAAGTGGACAGACTAAAATGGAAAGACTAAAGTGGAAAGACTAAAGTGGACAGACTATAGTGGAAAGACTGTAGTGGACAGAATAAAGTGGAGAGTATAGTGGAAAGAATAAACTGGACAGAGAATAGTGGAAAGACTAAAGTGGACAGACTATAGTGGAAAGACTATAGTGGAGAGACTGTAGTGGACAGAATAAAGTGGAGACTATAGTGGAAAGACGAAAGTGGAAATACTAAAGTGGACAGAGAATAGTGGAAAGACTAAAGTGGAAAGACTAAAGTGGACAGACTATAGTGGAAAGACTATAGTGGAAAAACTGTAGTGGACAGAATAAAGTGGAGACTATAGTTGCAAGACTAAAGTGGACAGAGAATAGTGGAAAGACTAAAGTGGACAGACTATAGTGGAAAGACTATAGTGGAAAGACTGTAGTGGACAGAATAAAGTGGAGACTACAGTGGAAAGACTAAAGTGGAAAGACTAAAGTGGACAGACTATAGTGGAAAGACTGATGTGGACAGACTAAAGTGGAAAAACTAAAGTGGAAAGACTAAAGTGGACAGACTATAGTGGAAAGACTATAGTGGAAAGACTGTATTGGAAAGAATAAAGTGTAGACTATAGTGGAAAGACTAAAGTGGACAGAGAATAGTGGAAAGAATGAAGTGGACAGACTATAGTGGAAAGTATACAGTGGAAAGACTGTAGTGGACAGAATAAAGTGGAGACTATAGTGGAAAGACTAAAGTGGACAGAGAATAGTGGAAAGACTAAAGTGGAAAGACTGTAGTGGACAAAATAAAGTGGAGAATATAGTGTGAAGACTAAAGTGGAAAGACTAAAGTGGACAGACTATAGTGGAAAGACTGAAGTGGAAAGACTAAGTGGACAGACTAAAGTGGAAAGACTATAGTGGAAAGACTAAAGTGGACAGACTATAGTGGAAAGATTAAAGTGGACAGACTGAAGTGGAAAGACTATAGTGGAAAGACTAAAGTGGAAAGAATGTAGTGGAAAGACTATAGTGGACAGAGAATAGAGGAAAGACTAAAGTGGACAGACTATAGTGGAAAGACTATAGTGGAAAGACTGTAGTGGACGGAATAAAGTGGAGACTGTAGTGGAAAGACTAAAGTGGAAAGACTAAAGTGGACAGAGAATAGTGGAAAGACTAAAGTGGAAAGACTGTAGTGGACAGAATAAAGTGGAGACTATAGTGGAAAGATCAAAGTGGAAAGACTAAAGTGGACAGAGAATAGCGGAAAGACTAAAGTGGAAAGAATGTAGTGGACAGAATAAAGTGGAGACTATAGTGGAAAGACTAAAGTGGAAAGAGAATAGTGGAAAGACTAAAGTGGACAGATTTAAGTGGAAAAACTAAAGTGGAAAGACTAAAGTGGACAGACTATAGTGGAAAGACTATAGTGGAAAGACTGTAGTGGACAGAATAAAGTGGAGACTATAGTCGAAAGACTAAAGTGGACAGACTATAGTGGAAAGACTATAGTGGAAAGACTGTAGTGGAAAGACTCTAGTGGACAGAATAAAGTGGAGAGTACAGTGGAAAGAATAAAGTGGACAGAGAATAGTGGAAAGACTAAAGTGGTCAGACTATGGTGGAAAGACTATAGTGGAGAGACTGTAGTGGACAGAATAAAGTGGAGACTATAGTGGAAAGACTAAAGTGGAAAGACTAAAGTGGACAGAGAATAGTGGAAAGACTAAAGTGGAAAGACTGTAGTGGACAGAATAAAGTGGAAAGACTAAAGTGGACAGACTATAGTGGAAAGACTACAGTGGAAAGACTGTAGTGGACAGAATAAAGTGGAGACTATAGTGGAAAGACTAAAGTGGACAGAGAATAGAGGAAAGACTAAAGTGGACAGACTATAGTGGAAAGACTACAGTGGAAAGACTGTAGTGGACAGAATAAAGTGGAGACTATAGTGGAAAGACTAAAGTGGACAGAGAATAGTGGAAAGACTAAAGTGGAAAGACTGTAGTGGACAGAATAAAGTGGAGACTATAGTGTGAAGACTAAAGTGGAAAGACTAAAGTGGACAGACTATAGTGGAAAGACTGAAATGGAAAGACTAAGTGGACAGACTAAAGTGGAAAGACTATAGTGGAAAGACTAAAGTGGACAGACTATAGTGGAAAGACTAAAGTGGACAGACTGAAGTGGAAAGACTATAGTGGAAAGACTAAAGTCGAAAGAATGTAGCGGAAAGACTAAAGTGGACAGAGAATAGAGGAAAGACTAAAGTGGACAGACTATAGTGGAAAGACTATAGTGGAAAGACTGTAGTGGACGGAATAAAGTGGAGACTATAGTGGAAAGACTAAAGTGGAAAGACTAAAGTGGACAGAGAATAGTGGTAAGACTAAAGTGGAAAGACTGTAGTGGACAGAATAAAGTGGAGACTATAGTGGAAAGACTAAAGTGGACAGAGAATAGTGGAAAGACTAAAGTGGAAAGACTGTAGTGGACAGAATAAAGTGGAGACTATAGTGTGAAGACTAAAGTGGAAAGACTAAAGTGGACAGACTATAGTGGAAAGACTGAAGTGGAAAGACTAAGTGGACAGACTAAAGTGGAAAGACTATAGTGGAAAGACTAAAGTGGACAGACTATAGTGGAAAGATTAAAGTGGACAGACTGAAGTGGAAAGACTATAGTGGAAAGACTAAAGTGGAAAGAATGTAGTGGAAAGACTATAGTGGACAGAGAATAGAGGAAAGACTAAAGTGGACAGACTATAGTGGAAAGACTATAGTGGAAAGACTGTAGTGGACGGAATAAAGTGGAGACTGTAGTGGAAAGACTAAAGTGGAAAGACTAAAGTGGACAGAGAATAGTGGAAAGACTAAAGTGGAAAGACTGTAGTGGACAGAATAAAGTGGAGACTATAGTGGAAAGATCAAAGTGGAAAGACTAAAGTGGACAGAGAATAGCGGAAAGACTAAAGTGGAAAGAATGTAGTGGACAGAATAAAGTGGAGACTATAGTGGAAAGACTAAAGTGGAAAGAGAATAGTGGAAAGACTAAAGTGGACAGATTAAAGTGGAAAAACTAAAGTGGAAAGACTAAAGTGGACAGACTATAGTGGAAAGACTATAGTGGAAAGACTGTAGTGGACAGAATAAAGTGGAGACTATAGTCGAAAGACTAAAGTGGACAGACTATAGTGGAAATACTATAGTGGAAAGACTGTAGTGGAAAGACTCTAGTGGACAGAATAAAGTGGAGAGTACAGTGGAAAGAATAAAGTGGACAGAGAATAGTGGAAAGACTAAAGTGGTCAGACTATGGTGGAAAGACTATAGTGGAGAGACTGTAGTGGACAGAATAAAGTGGAGACTATAGTGGAAAGACTAAAGTGGAAAGACTAAAGTGGACAGAGAATAGTGGAAAGACTAAAGTGGAAAGACTGTAGTGGACAGAATAAAGTGGAAAGACTAAAGTGGACAGACTATAGTGGAAAGACTATAGTGGACAGACTATAGTGGAAAGACTATAGTGGAAAGACTGTAGTGGACAGAATAAAGTGGAAAGACTAAAGTGGAAAGACTATAGTGGAAAGACTGTAGTGGAAAGACTGTAGTGGACAGAATAAAGTGGAGACTATAGTGGAAAGACTAAAGTGGACAGAGAATAGTGGAAAGACTAAAGTGGAAAGAATGTAGTGGACAGAATAAAGTGGAGACTATAATGGAAAGACTAAAGTTGACAGACTAAAGTGGACAGACTATAGTGGAAAGACTAAAGTGGAAAGACTCAGTGGACAGACTAAAGTGTACAAACTGAAGTGGAGAATAGTGGAAAGACTAAAGTGGTCAGACTATGGTGGAAAGACTATAGTGGAGAGACTGTAATGGACAGAATAAAGTGGAGACTATAGTGGAAAGACTAAAGTGGAAAGACTAAAGTGGACAGAGAATAGTGGAAAGACTAAAGTGGAAAGACTGTAGTGGACAGAATAAAGTGGAAAGACTAAAGTGGACAGACTATAGTGGAAAGACTATAGTGGACAGACTATAGTGGAAAGACTATAGTGGAAAGACTGTAGTGGACAGAATAAAGTGGAAAGACTAAAGTGGAAAGACTATAGTGGAAAGACTGTAGTGGAAAGACTGTAGTGGACAGAATAAAGTGGAGACTATAGTGGAAAGACTAAAGTGGACAGAGAATAGTGGAAAGACTAAAGTGGAAAGAATGTAGTGGACAGAATAAAGTGGAGACTATAATGGAAAGACTAAAGTTGACAGACTAAAGTGGACAGACTATAGTGGAAAGACTGAAGTGGACAGACTGAAGTGGAAAGACTATAGTGGAAAGACTAAAGTCGAAAGAATGTAGCGGAAAGACTAAAGTGGACAGAGAATAGAGGAAAGACTAAAGTGGACAGACTATAGTGGAAAGACTATAGTGGAAAGACTATAGTGGAGAGACTGTAGTGGACAGAATAAAGTGGAGACTATAGTGGAAAGACGAAAGTGGAAATACTAAAGTGGACAGAGAATAGTGGAAAGACTAAAGTGGAAAGACTAAAGTGGACAGACTATAGTGGAAAGACTATAGTGGAAAAACTGTAGTGGACAGAATAAAGTGGAGACTATAGTTGAAAGACTAAAGTGGACAGAGAATAGTGGAAAGACTAAAGTGGACAGACTATAGTGGAAAGACTATAGTGGAAAGACTGTAGTGGACAGAATAAAGTGGAGACTACAGTGGAAAGACTAAAGTGGAAAGACTAAAGTGGACAGACTATAGTGGAAAGACTGATGTGGACAGACTAAAGTGGAAAAACTAAAGTGGAAAGACTAAAGTGGACAGACTATAGTGGAAAGACTATAGTGGAAAGACTGTATTGGAAAGAATAAAGTGTAGACTATAGTGGAAAGACTAAAGTGGACAGAGAATAGTGGAAAGAATGAAGTGGACAGACTATAGTGGAAAGACTATAGTGGAAAGACTGTAGTGGACGGAATAAAGTGGAGACTGTAGTGGAAAGACTAAAGTGGAAAGACTAAAGTGGACAGAGAATAGTGGAAAGACTGTAGTGGACAGAATAAAGTGGAGACTATAGTCGAAAGACTAAAGTGGACAGACTATAGTGGAAAGACTATAGTGGAAAGACTGTAGTGGACAGAATAAAGTGGAGACTATAGTCGAAAGACTAAAGTGGACAGACTATAGTGGAAAGACTATAGTGGAAAGACTGTAGTGGAAAGACTCTAGTGGACAGAATAAAGTGGAGAGTACAGTGGAAAGAATAAAGTGGACAGAGAATAGTGGAAAGACTAAAGTGGTCAGACTATGGTGGAAAGACTATAGTGGAGAGACTGTAGTGGACAGAATAAAGTGGAGACTATAGTGGAAAGACTAAAGTGGAAAGACTAAAGTGGACAGAGAATAGTGGAAAGACTAAAGTGGAAAGACTGTAGTGGACAGAATAAAGTGGAAAGACTAAAGTGGACAGACTATAGTGGAAAGACTACAGTGGAAAGACTGTAGTGGACAGAATAAAGTGGAGACTATAGTGGAAAGACTAAAGTGGACAGAGAATAGTGGAAAGACTAAAGTGGAAAGACTGTAGTGGACAGAATAAAGTGGAGACTATAGTGTGAAGACTAAAGTGGAAAGACTAAAGTGGACAGTTTATAGTGGAAAGACTGAAGTGGAAAGACTAAGTGGACAGACTAAAGTGGAAAGACTATAGTGGAAAGACTAAAGTGGACAGACTATAGTGGAAAGACTAAAGTGGACAGACTATAGTGGAAAGACTATAGTGGAAAGACTGTAGTGGACAGAATAAAGTGGAGACTATAGTGGAAAGACTAAAGTGGACAGATAATAGTGGAAAGACTAAAGTGGACAGACTATAGTGGAAAGACTATAGTGGAAAGACTGTAGTGGACAGAATAAAGTGGAGACTACAGTGGAAAGACTAAAGTGGAAAGACTAAAGTGGACAGACTATAGTGGAAAGACTGAAGTGGACAGACTAAAGTGGAAAAACTAAAGTGGAAAGACTAAAGTGGACAGACTATAGTGGAAAGACTATAGTGGAAAGACTGTATTGGACAGAATAAAGTGTAGACTATAGTGGAAAGACTAAAGTGGACAGAGAATAGTGGAAAGAATGAAATGGACAGACTATAGTGGAAAGACTACAGTGGAAAGACTGTAGTGGACAGAATAAAGTGGAGACTATAGTGGAAAGACTAAAGTGGACAGAGAATAGTGGAAAGACTAAAGTGGAAAGACTGTAGTGGACAGAATAAAGTGGAGACTATAGTGTGAAGACTAAAGTGGAAAGACTAAAGTGGACAGACTATAGTGGAAAGACTGAAGTGGAAAGACTAAGTGGACAGACTAAAGTGGAAAGACTATAGTGGAAAGACTAAAGTGGACAGACTATAGTGGAAAGACTAAAGTGGACAGACTGAAGTGGAAAGACTATAGTGGAAAGACTAAAGTCGAAAGAATGTAGCGGAAAGACTAAAGTGGACAGAGAATAGAGGAAAGACTAAAGTGGACAGACTATAGTGGAAAGACTATAGTGGAAAGATTGTAGTGGACGGAATAAAGTGGAGACTATAGTGGAAAGACTAAAGTGGAAAGACTAAAGTGGACAGAGAATAGTGGTAAGACTAAAGTGGAAAGACTGTAGTGGACAGAATAAAGTGGAGACTATAGTGGAAAGATCAAAGTGGAAAGACTAAAGTGGACAGAGAATAGCGGAAAGACTAAAGTGGAAAGAATGTAGTGGACAGAATAAAGTGGAGACTATAGTGGAAAGACTAAAGTTGAAAGACTAAAGTGGACAGACTATAGTGGAAAGACTGAAGTGGAAAGACTCAGTGGACAGACTAAAGTGTACACACTGAAGTGGACAGAATAAAGTGGAAAGACTAAAGTGGAAAGACTAAAGTGGACAGACTATAGTGGAAAGGCTAAAGTGGACAGACTAAAGTGGAAAGACTAAAGTGGACAGACTATAGTGGAAAGACTGTAGTGGAAAGACTATAGTGGAGAAACTAAAGTGGAAAGACTAAAGTGGAAAGACTATAGTGGAAAGACTAAAGTGGACAGACTATAGTGGAAAGACTAAAGTGGACAGACTATAGTGGAAAGACTATAGTGGAAAGACTGTAGTGGACAGAATAAAGTGGAGACTATAGTGGAAAGACTAAAGTGGCCAGATAATAGTGGAAAGACTAAAGTGGACAGACTATAGTGGAAAGACTATAGTGGAAAGACTGTAGTGGACAGAATAAAGTGGAGACTACAGTGGAAAGACTAAAGTGGAAAGACTAAAGTGGACAGACTATAGTGGAAAGACTGAAGTGGACAGACTAAAGTGGAAAAACTAAAGTGGAAAGACTAAAGTGGACAGACTATAGTGGAAAGACTATAGTGGAAAGACTGTATTGGACAGAATAAAGTGTAGACTATAGTGGAAAGACTAAAGTGGACAGAGAATAGTGGAAAGAATGAAATGGACAGACTATAGTGGAAAGACTACAGTGGAAAGACTGTAGTGGACAGAATAAAGTGGAGACTATAGTGGAAAGACTAAAGTGGACAGAGAATAGTGGAAAGACTAAAGTGGAAAGACTGTAGTGGACAGAATAAAGTGGAGACTATAGTGTGAAGACTAAAGTGGAAAGACTAAAGTGGACAGACTATAGTGGAAAGACTGAAGTGGAAAGACTAAGTGGACAGACTAAAGTGGAAAGACTATAGTGGAAAGACTAAAGTGGACAGACTATAGTGGAAAGACTAAAGTGGACAGACTGAAGTGGAAAGACTATAGTGGAAAGACTAAAGTCGAAAGAATGTAGCGGAAAGACTAAAGTGGACAGAGAATAGAGGAAAGACTAAAGTGGACAGACTATAGTGGAAAGACTATAGTGGAAAGATTGTAGTGGACGGAATAAAGTGGAGACTATAGTGGAAAGACTAAAGTGGAAAGACTAAAGTGGACAGAGAATAGTGGTAAGACTAAAGTGGAAAGACTGTAGTGGACAGAATAAAGTGGAGACTATAGTGGAAAGATCAAAGTGGAAAGACTAAAGTGGACAGAGAATAGCGGAAAGACTAAAGTGGAAAGAATGTAGTGGACAGAATAAAGTGGAGACTATAGTGGAAAGACTAAAGTTGAAAGACTAAAGTGGACAGACTATAGTGGAAAGACTGAAGTGGAAAGACTCAGTGGACAGACTAAAGTGTACACACTGAAGTGGACAGAATAAAGTGGAAAGACTAAAGTGGAAAGACTAAAGTGGACAGACTATAGTGGAAAGGCTAAAGTGGACAGACTAAAGTGGAAAGACTAAAGTGGACAGACTATAGTGGAAAGACTGTAGTGGAAAGACTATAGTGGAGAAACTAAAGTGGAAAGACTAAAGTGGACAGACTATAGTGGAAAGACTGAAATGGACAGACTAAAGTGGAAAAACTAAAGTGGACAGATTAAAGTGGAAAAACTAAAGTGGAAAGACTAAAGTGGACAGACTATAGTGGAAAGACTATAGTGGAAAGACTGTAGTGGACAGAATAAAGTGGAGACTATAGTCGAAAGACTAAAGTGGACAGACTATAGTGGAAAGACTATAGTGGAAAGACTGTAGTGGAAAGACTCTAGTGGACAGAATAAAGTGGAGAGTACAGTGGAAAGAATAAAGTGGACAGAGAATAATGGAAAGACTAAAGTGGTCAGACTATGGTGGACAGACTATAGTGGAGAGACTGTAGTGGACAGAATAAAGTGGAGACTATAGTGGAAAGACTAAAGTGGAAAGACTAAAGTGGACAGAGAATAGTGGAAAGACTAAAGTGGAAAGACTGTAGTGGACAGAATAAAGTGGAAAGACTAAAGTGGACAGACTATAGTGGAAAGACTATAGTGGACAGACTATAGTGGAAAGACTATAGTGGAAAGACTGTATTGGACAGAATAAAGTGTAGACTATAGTGGAAAGACTAAAGTGGACAGAGAATAGTGGAAAGAATGAAGTGGACAGACTATAGTGGAAAGACTACAGTGGAAAGACTGTAGTGGACAGAATAAAGTGGAGACTATAGTGGAAAGACTAAAGTGGACAGAGAATAGTGGAAAGACTAAAGTGGAAAGACTGTAGTGGACAGAATAAAGTGGAGACTATAGTGTGAAGACTAAAGTGGACAGTTTATAGTGGAAAGACTGAAGTGGAAAGACTAAGTGGACAGACTAAAGTGGAAAGACTATAGTGGAAAGACTAAAGTGGACAGACTATAGTGGAAAGACTAAAGTGGACAGACTATAGTGGAAAGACTATAGTGGAAAGACTGTAGTGGACAGAATAAAGTGGAGACTATAGTGGAAAGACTAAAGTGGCCAGATAATAGTGGAAAGACTAAAGTGGACAGACTATAGTGGAAAGACTATAGTGGAAAGACTGTAGTGGACAGAATAAAGTGGAGACTACAGTGGAAAGACTAAAGTGGAAAGACTAAAGTGGACAGACTATAGTGGAAAGACTGAAGTGGACAGACTAAAGTGGAAAAACTAAAGTGGAAAGACTAAAGTGGACAGACTATAGTGGAAAGACTATAGTGGAAAGACTGTATTGGACAGAATAAAGTGTAGACTATAGTGGAAAGACTAAAGTGGACAGAGAATAGTGGAAAGAATGAAATGGACAGACTATAGTGGAAAGACTACAGTGGAAAGACTGTAGTGGACAGAATAAAGTGGAGACTATAGTGGAAAGACTAAAGTGGACAGAGAATAGTGGAAAGACTAAAGTGGAAAGACTGTAGTGGACAGAATAAAGTGGAGACTATAGTGTGAAGACTAAAGTGGAAAGACTAAAGTGGACAGACTATAGTGGAAAGACTGAAGTGGAAAGACTAAGTGGACAGACTAAAGTGGAAAGACTATAGTGGAAAGACTAAAGTGGACAGACTATAGTGGAAAGACTAAAGTGGACAGACTGAAGTGGAAAGACTATAGTGGAAAGACTAAAGTCGAAAGAATGTAGCGGAAAGACTAAAGTGGACAGAGAATAGAGGAAAGACTAAAGTGGACAGACTATAGTGGAAAGACTATAGTGGAAAGATTGTAGTGGACGGAATAAAGTGGAGACTATAGTGGAAAGACTAAAGTGGAAAGACTAAAGTGGACAGAGAATAGTGGTAAGACTAAAGTGGAAAGACTGTAGTGGACAGAATAAAGTGGAGACTATAGTGGAAAGATCAAAGTGGAAAGACTAAAGTGGACAGAGAATAGCGGAAAGACTAAAGTGGAAAGAATGTAGTGGACAGAATAAAGTGGAGACTATAGTGGAAAGACTAAAGTTGAAAGACTAAAGTGGACAGACTATAGTGGAAAGACTGAAGTGGAAAGACTCAGTGGACAGACTAAAGTGTACACACTGAAGTGGACAGAATAAAGTGGAAAGACTAAAGTGGAAAGACTAAAGTGGACAGACTATAGTGGAAAGGCTAAAGTGGACAGACTAAAGTGGAAAGACTAAAGTGGACAGACTATAGTGGAAAGACTGTAGTGGAAAGACTATAGTGGAGAAACTAAAGTGGAAAGACTAAAGTGGACAGACTATAGTGGAAAGACTGAAATGGACAGACTAAAGTGGAAAAACTAAAGTGGAAAGACTAAAGTGGACAGATAATAGTGGAAAGACTAAAGTGGACAGACTCTAGTGGAAAGACTATAGTGGAGAGACTGTAGTGGACAGAATAAAGTGGAGACTATAGTGGAAAGACTAAAGTGGACAGAGAATAGTGGAAAGACTAAAGTGGACAGACTATAGTGGAAAGACTATAGTGGAAAGACTGTGGTGGACAGAATAAAGTGGAGACTATAGTGGAAAGTCTAAAGTGGACAGAGAATAGTGGAAAGACTAAAGTGGACAGACTATAGTGGAAAGACTATAGTGGAAAGACTGTGGTGGAGAGAATAAAGTGGAGACTATAGTGGAAAGACTAAAGTGGAAAGACTAAAGTGGACAGACTAAAGTGGAAAGACTAAAGGGGACAGACTATAGTGGAAAGACTGAAGTGGACAGACTAAAGTGGAAAAACTAAAGTGGAAAGACTAAAGTGGACAGACTATAGTGGAAAGACTATAGTGGAAAGACTGTATTGGACAGAATAAAGTGTAGACTATTGTGGAAAGACTAAAGTGAACAGAGAATAGTGGAAAGAATAAAGTGGACAGACTATTCTGGAAAGACTACAGTGGAAAGACTGTAGTGGACAGAATAAAGTGGAGACTATAGTGGAAAGACTAAAGTGGACAGAGAATAGTGGAAAGACTAAAGTGGAAAGACTGTAGTGGACAGAATAAAGTGGAGACTATAGTGTGAAGACTAAAGTGGAAAGACTAAAGTGGACAGACTATAGTGGAAAGACTGTAGTGGAAAGACTAAGTGGACAGACTAAAGTGGAAAGACTATAGTGGAAAGACTAAAGTGGACAGACTATAGTGGAAAGACTAAAGTGGACAGACTGAAGTGGAAAGACTATAGTGGAAAGACTAAAGTGGAAAGAATGTAGTGGACAGAATAAAGTGGAGACTATAGTGGAAAGACTAAAGTGGACAGAGAATAGTGGAAAGACTAAAGTGGACAGACTATATTGGAAAGACTATAGTGGAAAGACTGTAGTGGACGGAATAAAGTGGAGACGATAGTGGAAAGACTAAAGTGGAAAGGCTAAAGTGGACAGAGAATAGTGGAAAGACTAAAGTGGAAAGACTGTAGTGGACAGAATAAAGTGGAGACTATAGTGGAAAGATCAAAGTGGAAAGACTAAAGTGGACAGAGAATAGCGGCAAGACTAAAGTGGAAAGAATGTAGTGGACAGAATAAAGTGGAGACTATAGTGGAAAGACTAAAGTGGAAAGACTAAAGTGGACAGACTATAGTGGAAAGACTGAAGTGGAAAGACTCAGTGGACAGACTAAAGTGTACACACTTAAGTGGACATAATAAAGTCGAAAGACTAAAGTGGAAAGACTAAAGTGGACAGACTATAGTGGAAAGACTAAAGTGGACAGACTAAAGTGGAAAAACTAAAGTGGAAAGACTAAAGTGGACAGACTATAGTGGAAAGACTATAGTGGAATGACTGTAGTGGACAGAATAAAGTGGAGACTATAGTGGAAAGACTAAAGTGGACAGACTATAGTGGAAAGACTATAGTGGAAAGACTGTAGTGGAAAGACTGTAGTGGATAGAATAAAGTGGAGAGTATAGTGGAAAGAATAAAGTGGACAGAGAATAGTGGAAAGACTAAAGTGGACAGACTATAGTGGAAAGACTAAAGTGGAGAGACTGTAGTGGACAGAATAAAGTGGAGACTATAGTGGAAAGACTAAAGTGGAAAGACTAAAGTGGACAGAGAATAGTGGAAAGACTAAAGTGGAAAGACTGTAGTGGACAGAATAAAGTGGAAAGACTAAAGTGGACAGACTATAGTGGAAAGACTAAAGTGGAAAGACTGTAGTGGACAGAATAAAGTTTAGACTATAGTGGAAAGACTAAAGTGGACAGAGAATAGTGGAAAGAATAAAGTGGACAGACTATAGTGGAAAGACTAAAGTGGACAGACTAAAATGGAAAGACTAAAGTGGAAAGACTAAAGTGGAGAGACTATAGTGGAAAGACTGTAGTGGACAGAATAAAGCGGAGACTATAGTGGAAAGACTAAAGTGGACAGAGAATAGTGGAAAGACTATAGTGGAAAGACTAAAGTGGAGAGACTGTAGTGGACAGAATAAAGTGGAGACTATAGTGGAAAGACTAAAGTGGAAATACTAAAGTCGACAGAGAATAGTGGAAAGACTAAAGTGGAAAGACTAAAGTGGACAGACTATAGTGGAAAGACTATAGTGGAAAGACTGTAGTGGACAGAATAAAGTGGAGACTATAGTGGAAAGACTAAAGTGGACAGAGAATAGTGGAAAGACTAAAGTGGACAGACTATAGTGGAAAGACTATAGTGGAAAGACTGTAGTGGACAGAATAAAGTGGAGACTATAGTGGAAAGACTAAAGTGGACAGAGAATAGTGGAAAGACTATAGTGGAAAAATTGAAGTGGACAGACTAAAGTGGAAAAGCTAAAGTGGAAAGACTAAAGTGGACAGACTATAGTGGAAAGACTATAGTGGAAAGACTGTAGTGGACAGAATAAAGTGTAGACTATAGTGGAAAGACTAAAGTGGACAGAGAATAGTGGAAAGAATAAAGTGGACAGACTATAGTGGAAAGACTACAGTGGAAAGACTGTAGTGGACAGAATAAAGTGGAGACTATAATGGAAAGACTAATGTGGACAGAGAATAGTGGAAAGACTAAAGTGGAAAGACTGTAGTGGACAGAATAAAGTGGAGAATATAGTGTAAAGACTAAAGTGAAAAGACTAAAGTGGACAGACTATAGTGGAAAGACTGAACTGGAAAGACTAAGTGGACGGACTAAAGTGGAAAGACTATAGTGGAAAGACTAAAGTGGACAGACTATAGTGGAAAGACTAAAGTGGACTGACTGAAGTGGAAAGACTATAGTAGGAAGACTAAAGTGGAAAGAATGTAGTGGACAGAATAAAGTGGAGACTATAGTGGAAAGACTAAAGTGGACAGAGAATAGTGGAAAGACTAAAGTGGACAGACTATAGTGGAAAGACTATAGTGGAATGACTGTAGTGGACAGAATAAAGTGTAGACTATAGTGGAAAGACTAAAGTGGACAGAGAATAGTGGAAAGAATAAAGTGGACAGACTATAGTGGAAAGACTACAGTGGAAAGACTGTAGTGGACAGAATAAAGTGGAGACTATAATGGAAAGACTAAAGTGGACAGAGAATAGTGGAAAGACTAAAGTGGAAAGACTGTAGTGGACAGAATAAAGTGGAGACTATAGTGTAAAGACTAAAGTGAAAAGACTAAAGTGGACAGACTATAGTGGAAAGACTGAAGTGGAAAGACTAAGTGGACCTACTAAAGTGGAAAGACTATAGTGGAAAGACTAAAGTGGACAGACTATAGTGGAAAGACTAAAGTGGACTGACTGAAGTGGAAAGACTATAGTAGGAAGACTAAAGTGGAAAGAATGTAGTGGACTGAATAAAGTGGAGACTATAGTGGATAGACTAAAGTGGAAAGACTAAAGTGGACAGACTATAGTGGAAAGACTAAAGTGGACAGACTATAGTGGAAAGACTGAAGTGGACAGACTAAAGTGGAAAAACTAAAGTGGAAAGACTAAAGTGGACAGACTATAGTGGAAAGACTATAGTGGAAAGACTGTATTGGACAGAATAAAGTGTAGACTATAGTGGAAAGACTAAAGTGGACAGAGAATAGTGGAAAGAATGAAATGGACAGACTATAGTGGAAAGACTACAGTGGAAAGACTGTAGTGGACAGAATAAAGTGGAGACTATAGTGGAAAGACTAAAGTGGACAGAGAATAGTGGAAAGACTAAAGTGGAAAGACTGTAGTGGACAGAATAAAGTGGAGACTATAGTGTGAAGACTAAAGTGGAAAGACTAAAGTGGACAGACTATAGTGGAAAGACTGAAGTGGAAAGACTAAGTGGACAGACTAAAGTGGAAAGACTATAGTGGAAAGACTAAAGTGGACAGACTATAGTGGAAAGACTAAAGTGGACAGACTGAAGTGGAAAGACTATAGTGGAAAGACTAAAGTCGAAAGAATGTAGCGGAAAGACTAAAGTGGACAGAGAATAGAGGAAAGACTAAAGTGGACAGACTATAGTGGAAAGACTATAGTGGAAAGATTGTAGTGGACGGAATAAAGTGGAGACTATAGTGGAAAGACTAAAGTGGAAAGACTAAAGTGGACAGAGAATAGTGGTAAGACTAAAGTGGAAAGACTGTAGTGGACAGAATAAAGTGGAGACTATAGTGGAAAGATCAAAGTGGAAAGACTAAAGTGGACAGAGAATAGCGGAAAGACTAAAGTGGAAAGAATGTAGTGGACAGAATAAAGTGGAGACTATAGTGGAAAGACTAAAGTTGAAAGACTAAAGTGGACAGACTATAGTGGAAAGACTGAAGTGGAAAGACTCAGTGGACAGACTAAAGTGTACACACTGAAGTGGACAGAATAAAGTGGAAAGACTAAAGTGGAAAGACTAAAGTGGACAGACTATAGTGGAAAGGCTAAAGTGGACAGACTAAAGTGGAAAGACTAAAGTGGACAGACTATAGTGGAAAGACTGTAGTGGAAAGACTATAGTGGAGAAACTAAAGTGGAAAGACTAAAGTGGACAGACTATAGTGGAAAGACTGAAATGGACAGACTAAAGTGGAAAAACTAAAGTGGAAAGACTAAAGTGGACAGATAATAGTGGAAAGACTAAAGTGGACAGACTCTAGTGGAAAGACTATAGTGGAGAGACTGTGGACAGAATAAAGTGGAGACTATAGTGGAAAGACTAAAGTGGACAGAGAATAGTGGAAAGACTAAAGTGGACAGACTATAGTGGAAAGACTATAGTGGAAAGACTGTGGTGGACAGAATAAAGTGGAGACTATAGTGGAAAGTCTAAAGTGGACAGAGAATAGTGGAAAGACTAAAGTGGACAGACTATAGTGGAAAGACTATAGTGGAAAGACTGTGGTGGAGAGAATAAAGTGGAGACTATAGTGGAAAGACTAAAGTGGAAAGACTAAAGTGGACAGACTAAAGTGGAAAGACTAAAGGGGACAGACTATAGTGGAAAGACTGAAGTGGACAGACTAAAGTGGAAAAACTAAAGTGGAAAGACTAAAGTGGACAGACTATAGTGGAAAGACTATAGTGGAAAGACTGTATTGGACAGAATAAAGTGTAGACTATTGTGGAAAGACTAAAGTGAACAGAGAATAGTGGAAAGAATAAAGTGGACAGACTATTCTGGAAAGACTACAGTGGAAAGACTGTAGTGGACAGAATAAAGTGGAGACTATAGTGGAAAGACTAAAGTGGACAGAGAATAGTGGAAAGACTAAAGTGGAAAGACTGTAGTGGACAGAATAAAGTGGAGACTATAGTGTGAAGACTAAAGTGGAAAGACTAAAGTGGACAGACTATAGTGGAAAGACTGTAGTGGAAAGACTAAGTGGACAGACTAAAGTGGAAAGACTATAGTGGAAAGACTAAAGTGGACAGACTATAGTGGAAAGACTAAAGTGGACAGACTGAAGTGGAAAGACTATAGTGGAAAGACTAAAGTGGAAAGAATGTAGTGGACAGAATAAAGTGGAGACTATAGTGGAAAGACTAAAGTGGACAGAGAATAGTGGAAAGACTAAAGTGGACAGACTATATTGGAAAGACTATAGTGGAAAGACTGTAGTGGACGGAATAAAGTGGAGACGATAGTGGAAAGACTAAAGTGGAAAGGCTAAAGTGGACAGAGAATAGTGGAAAGACTAAAGTGGAAAGACTGTAGTGGACAGAATAAAGTGGAGACTATAGTGGAAAGATCAAAGTTGAAAGACTAAAGTGGACAGAGAATAGCGGCAAGACTAAAGTGGAAAGAATGTAGTGGACAGAATAAAGTGGAGACTATAGTGGAAAGACTAAAGTGGAAAGACTAAAGTGGACAGACTATAGTGGAAAGACTGAAGTGGAAAGACTCAGTGGACAGACTAAAGTGTACACACTTAAGTGGACATAATAAAGTCGAAAGACTAAAGTGGAAAGACTAAAGTGGACAGACTATAGTGGAAAGACTAAAGTGGACAGACTAAAGTGGAAAAACTAAAGTGGAAAGACTAAAGTGGACAGACTATAGTGGAAAGACTATAGTGGAATGACTGTAGTGGACAGAATAAAGTGGAGACTATAGTGGAAAGACTAAAGTGGACAGACTATAGTGGAAAGACTATAGTGGAAAGACTGTAGTGGAAAGACTGTAGTGGATAGAATAAAGTGGAGAGTATAGTGGAAAGAATAAAGTGGACAGAGAATAGTGGAAAGACTAAAGTGGACAGACTATAGTGGAAAGACTAAAGTGGAGAGACTGTAGTGGACAGAATAAAGTGGAGACTATAGTGGAAAGACTAAAGTGGAAAGACTAAAGTGGACAGAGAATAGTGGAAAGACTAAAGTGGAAAGACTGTAGTGGACAGAATAAAGTGGAAAGACTAAAGTGGACAGACTATAGTGGAAAGACTAAAGTGGAAAGACTGTAGTGGACAGAATAAAGTTTAGACTATAGTGGAAAGACTAAAGTGGACAGAGAATAGTGGAAAGAATAAAGTGGACAGACTATAGTGGAAAGACTAAAGTGGACAGACTAAAATGGAAAGATTAAAGTGGAAAGACTAAAGTGGAGAGACTATAGTGGAAAGACTGTAGTGGACAGAATAAAGCGGAGACTATAGTGGAAAGACTAAAGTGGACAGAGAATAGTGGAAAGACTATAGTGGAAAGACTAAAGTGGAGAGACTGTAGTGGACAGAATAAAGTGGAGACTATAGTGGAAAGACTAAAGTGGAAATACTAAAGTCGACAGAGAATAGTGGAAAGACTAAAGTGGAAAGACTAAAGTGGACAGACTATAGTGGAAAGACTATAGTGGAAAGACTGTAGTGGACAGAATAAAGTGGAGACTATAGTGGAAAGACTAAAGTGGACAGAGAATAGTGGAAAGACTAAAGTGGACAGACTATAGTGGAAAGACTATAGTGGAAAGACTGTAGTGGACAGAATAAAGTGGAGACTATAGTGGAAAGACTAAAGTGGACAGAGAATAGTGGAAAGACTATAGTGGAAAAATTGAAGTGGACAGACTAAAGTGGAAAAGCTAAAGTGGAAAGACTAAAGTGGACAGACTATAGTGGAAAGACTATAGTGGAAAGACTGTAGTGGACAGAATAAAGTGTAGACTATAGTGGAAAGACTAAAGTGGACAGAGAATAGTGGAAAGAATAAAGTGGACAGACTATAGTGGAAAGACTACAGTGGAAAGACTGTAGTGGACAGAATAAAGTGGAGACTATAATGGAAAGACTAATGTGGACAGAGAATAGTGGAAAGACTAAAGTGGAAAGACTGTAGTGGACAGAATAAAGTGGAGAATATAGTGTAAAGACTAAAGTGAAAAGACTAAAGTGGACAGACTATAGTGGAAAGACTGAACTGGAAAGACTAAGTGGACGGACTAAAGTGGAAAGACTATAGTGGAAAGACTAAAGTGGACAGACTATAGTGGAAAGACTAAAGTGGACTGACTGAAGTGGAAAGACTATAGTAGGAAGACTAAAGTGGAAAGAATGTAGTGGACAGAATAAAGTGGAGACTATAGTGGAAAGACTAAAGTGGACAGAGAATAGTGGAAAGACTAAAGTGGACAGACTATAGTGGAAAGACTATAGTGGAATGACTGTAGTGGACAGAATAAAGTGTAGACTATAGTGGAAAGACTAAAGTGGACAGAGAATAGTGGAAAGAATAAAGTGGACAGACTATAGTGGAAAGACTACAGTGGAAAGACTGTAGTGGACAGAATAAAGTGGAGACTATAATGGAAAGACTAAAGTGGACAGAGAATAGTGGAAAGACTAAAGTGGAAAGACTGTAGTGGACAGAATAAAGTGGAGACTATAGTGTAAAGACTAAAGTGAAAAGACTAAAGTGGACAGACTATAGTGGAAAGACTGAAGTGGAAAGACTAAGTGGACCTACTAAAGTGGAAAGACTATAGTGGAAAGACTAAAGTGGACAGACTATAGTGGAAAGACTAAAGTGGACTGACTGAAGTGGAAAGACTATAGTAGGAAGACTAAAGTGGAAAGAATGTAGTGGACTGAATAAAGTGGAGACTATAGTGGATAGACTAAAGTGGAAAGACTAAAGTGGACAGACTATAGTGGAAAGACTATAGTGGAAAGACTGTAGTGGACAGAATAAAGTGGAGACTATAGTGGAAAGCCTAAAGTGGACAGAGAATAGTGGAAAGACTAAAGTTGACAGACTATAGTGGAAAGACTATAGTAGAAAGACTATAGTGGAAAGACTGTAGTGGACAGAATAAAGTGGAGACTATAGTGGAAAGACTAAAGTGGACAGAGAATAGTGGAAAGACTAAAGTGGACAGACTATAGTGGAAAGACTATAGTGGAAAGACTGTAGTGGACAGAATAAAGTGGAGACGATAGTGGAAAGACTAAAGTGGACAGAGAATGGTGGAAAGACAAAAGTGGAAAGAATGTAGTGGACAGAATAAAGTGGAGACTATAGTGGAAAGACTAAAGTGGAAAGACTAAAGTGGACAGACTATAGTGGAAAGACTGAAGTTGAAAGACTCAGTGGACACACTAAAGTGTAAACACTGAAGTGGACAGAATAAAGTGGAAAGTCTAAAGTGGAAAGATTAAAGTGGACAGACTATAGTTGAAAGACTAAAGTGGACAGACTAAAGTGGAAAAACTAAAGTGGAAAGACTAAAGTGGACAGACTATAGTGGAAAGACTATAGTGGAAAGACTGTCGTGGACAGAATAAAGTGGAGACTATAGTGGAAAGACGAAAGTGGACAGACTATAGTGGAAAGACTGTAGTGGACATAATAAAGTGGAGACTAAAGTGGACAGAGAATAGTGGAAAGACTAAAGTGGACAGACTATAGTGGAAAGACTAAAAAGGACAGAGAATAGTGGAAAGACTAAAGTGGACAGACTATAATGGAAAGACAAAGTGGACAGACTAAAGTGGAAAAACTAAAGTGGAAAGACTAAAGTGGACAGACTATAGTGGAAAGACTATAGTGGAAAGACTATAGTGGAAAGACTGTAGTGGACAGAATAAAGTGGAGACTATAGTGGAAAGACTAAAGTGGAGAGACTATAGTGGAAACACTATAGTGGAAAGACTGTAGTGGAAAGACTAAAGTGGAGAGACTATAGTGGAAACACTATAGTGGAAAGACTGTAGTGGACATAATAAAGTGGAGACTAAAGTGGAAAGACTAGAGTGGACAGAGACTAGTGGAAAGACTAAAGTGGACAGACTATAGTGGAAAGATTATAGTGGAAAGACTGTAGTGGACATAATAAAGTGGAGACTATAGTGGAAAGAATAAAGTGGAAAGACTAAAGTGGACAGACTATAGTGGAAAGACTGAAGTGGAAAGACTCAGTGGACAGACTAAAGTGTACACACTGAAGTGGACAGAATAAAGTGGAAAGACTAAAGTGGAAAGACTAAAGTGGACAGACTATAGTGGAAAGACTAAAGTGGACAGACTAAAGTGGAAAAACTAAAGTGGAAAGACTAAAGGACAGACTATAGTGGAAAGACTATAGTGGAAAGACTGTAGTGGACAGAATAAAGTGGAGACTATAGTGGAAAGACTAAAGTGGACAGACTATAGTGGAAAGACTAAAGTGGACAGACTATAGTGGAAAGACTGAAGTGGAAAGACTAAGTGGACAGACTAAAGTGGAAAGACGATAGTGGAAAGACTAAAGTGGACAGACTATAGTGGAAAGACTAAAGTGGACAGACTGAAGTGGACAGACTATAGTGGAAAGACTGAAGTGGAAAGACTAAGTGGACAGACTAAAGTGGAAAGACGATAGTGGAAAGACTAAAGTGGACAGACTATAGTGGAAAGACTAAAGTGGACAGACTGAAGTGAAAAGACTAAAGTGGAAAGACAAAAGTGGAAAGACTAAAGTGGACAGACTATAGTGGAAAGACTGAAGCGGCAAGACTCAGTGGACAAACTAAAGTGTACACACTGAAGTGGACAGAATAAAGTGGAAAGACTAAAGTGGAAAGAATAAAGTGGACAGACTATAGTGGAAAGACTAAAGTGGAGACTATAGTGGAAAGACTAAAGTGGAAAGACTAAAGTGGACAGAGAATAGAGGAAAGACTAAAGTGGACAGACTATGGTGGAAAGACTAAAGTGGAAAGACTGTAGTGGACAGAATAAAGTGGAGACTATAATCGAAAGACTAAAGTGGACATAGAATAGTGGAAAGACTAAAGTGGAAAGACTGTAGTGGACAGAATAAAGTGTAGAATATAGTGTAAAGACTAAAGTGAAAAGACTAAAGTGGACAGACTATAGTGGAAAGACTATAGTGGAAAGACTGTATTGGACAGAATAAAGTGTAGACTTTAGTGGATAGACTAAAGTGGACAGAGAATAGTGGAAAGAATAAAGTGGACAGACTGTAGTGGAAGGACTACAGTGGAAAGACTGTAGTGGACAGAATAAAGTGGAGACTATAATGGAAAGACTAAAGTGGACAGAGAATAGTGGAAAGACTAAAGTGGAAAGACTGTAGTGGACAGAATAAAGTGGAGAATATAGTGTAAAGACTAAAGTGAAAAGACTAAAGTGGACAGACTATAGTGGAAAGACTGAACTGGAAAGACTAAGTGGACGGACTAAAGTGGAAAGACTATAGTGGAAAGACTAAAGTGGACAGACTATAGTTGAAAGACTAAAGTGGACTGACGGAAGTGGAAAGACTATAGTAGGAAGACTAAAGTGGAAAGAATGTAGTGGACAGAATAAAGTGGAGACTATAGTGGAAAGACTAAAGTGGACAGAGAATAGTGGAAAGACTAAAGTGGACAGACTATAGTGGAAAGACTATAGTGGAATGACTGTAGTGGACAGAATAAAGTGGAGACTATAGTGGAAAGAATAAAGTGGACAGACTATAGTGGAAAGACTATAGTGGAAAGACTGTAGTGGAAAGACTGTAGTGGATAGAATAAAGTGGAGAGTATAGTGGAAAGAATAAAGTGGACAGAGAATAGTGGAAAGACTAAAGTGGACAGACTATAGTGGAAAGACTAAAGTGGAGAGACTGTAGTGGACAGAATAAAGTGGAGACTATAGTGGAAAGACTAAAGTGGAAAGACTAAAGTGGACAGAGAATAGTGGAAAGACTAAAGTGGAAAGACTGTAGTGGACAGAATAAAGTGGAAAGACTAAAGTGGACAGACTATAGTGGAAAGACTAAACTGGAAAGACTGTAGTGGACAGAATAAAGTGGAGACTATAGTGGAAAGACTAAAGTGGACAGAGAATAGTGGAAAGAATAAAGTGGACAGACTATAGTGGAAAGACTAAAGTGGACAGACTAAAATGGAAAGACTAAAGTGGAAAGACTAAAGTGGACAGACTATAGTGGAAAGACTGTAGTGGTCAGAATAAAGCGGAGAGTATAGTGGAAAGAATAAAGTGGACAGAGAATAGTGGAAAGACTAAAGTGGACAGACTATAGTGGAAAGACTATAGTGGAGAGACTGTAGTGGACAGAATAAAGTGGAGACTATAGAGGAAAGACTAAAGTGGAAATACTAAAGTCGACAGAGAATAGTGGAAAGACTAAAGTGGAAAGACTAAAGTGGACAAACTATAGTGCAAAGACTATAGTGGAAAGACTGTAGTGGACAGAATAAAGTGGAGACTATAGTGGAAAGACTAAAGTGGACTGAGAATAGTGGAAAGACTAAAGTGGACAGACTATAGTGGAAAGACTATAGTGGAAAGACTGTAGTGGACAGAATAAAGTGGAGACTATAGTGGAAAGACTAAAGTGGACAGAGAATAGTTGAAAGACTATAGTGGAAAGATTGAAGTGGACAGACTAAAGTGGAAAAGCTAAAGTGGAAAGACTAAAGTGGACAGACTATAGTGGAAAGACTATAGTGGAAAGACTGTAGTGGACAGAATAAAGTGTAGACTATAGTGGAAAGACTAAAATGGACAGAGAATAGTGGAAAGAATAAAGTGGACAGACTATAGTGGAAAGACTACAGTGGAAAGACTGTAGTGGACAGAATAAAGTGGAGACTATAATGGAAAGACTAAAGTGGACAGAGAATAGTGGAAAGACTAAAGTGGAAAGACTGTAGTGGACAGAATAAAGTGGAGACTATAGTGTAAAGACTAAAGTGAAAAGACTAAAGTGGACAGACTATAGTGGAAAGACTGAAGTGGAAAGACTAAGTGGACGGACTAAAGTGGAAAGACTATAGTGGAAAGACTAAAGTGGACAAACTATAGTGGAACGACTAAAGTGGACTGACTGAAGTTGAAAGACTATAGTAGGAAGACTAAAGTGGAAAGAATGTAGTGGACAGAATAAAGTGGAGATTATAGTGGAACGACTAAAGTGGACAGAGAATAGTGGAAAGACTAAAGTGGACAGACTATAGTGGAAAGACTATAGTGGAAAAACTGTAGTGGACGGAATAAAGTGGAGACTATCGTGGAAAGACTAAAGTGGAAAGACTAAAGTGGACAGAGAATAGTGGAAAGACTGTAGTGGACAGAATAAAGTGGAGACTATAGTGGAAAGACTAAAGTGGAGAGACTATAGTGGAAAGACTATAGTGGAAAGACTGTAGTGGACATAATAAAGTGGAGACTAAAGTGGAAAGACTAAAGTGGACAGAGACTAGTGGAAAGACTAAAGTGGACTGACCATAGTGGAAAGATTATAGTGGAAAGACTGTAGTGGACATAATAAAGTGGAGACTATAGTGGAAAGAATAAAGTGGAAAGACTAAAGTGGACAGACTATAGTGGAAAGACTGAAGTGGAAAGACTCAGTGGACAGACTAAAGTGTACACACTGAAGTAGACAGAATAAAGTGGAAAGACTAAAGTGGAAAGACTAAAGTGGACAGACTATAGTGGAAAGACTATAGTGGAAAGACTATAGTGGAAAGACTTTAGTGGACAGAATAAAGTGGAGACTATAGTGGAAAGACTAAAGTGGAGAGACTAAAGTGGACAGACTATAGTGGAAAGACTATAGTGGAAAGACTATAGTGGAAAGACTGTAGTGGACAGAATAAAGTGGAGACTATAGTGGAAAGACTAAAGTGGAGAGACTATAGTGGAAAGACTATAGTGGAAAGACTGTAGTGGACATAATAAAGTGGAGACTAAAGTGGAAAGACTAAAGTGGACAGAGACTAGTGGAAAGACTAAAGTGGACTGACTATAGTGGAAAGATTATAGTGGAAAGACTGTAGTGGACAGAATAAAGTGGAGACTATAGTGGAAAGAATAAAGTGGAAAGACTAAAGTGGACAGACTATAGTGGAAAGACTGAAGTGGAAAGACTCAGTGGACAGACTAAATTGTACACACTTAAGTGGACATAATAAAGTCGAAAGACTAAAGTGGAAAGACTAAAGTGGACAGACTATAGTGGAAAGACTAAAGTGGACAGACTAAAGTGGAAAAACTAAAGTGGAAAGACTAAAGTGGACAGACTATAGTGGAAAGACTATAGTGGAATGACTGTAGTGGACAGAATAAAGTGGAGACTATAGTGGAAAGACTAAAGTGGACAGACTATAGTGGAAAGACTATAGTGGAAAGACTGTAGTGGAAAGACTGTAGTGGATAGAATAAAGTGGAGAGTATAGTGGAAAGAATAAAATGGACAGAGAATAGTGGAAAAACTAAAGTGGACAGACTATCGTGGAAAGACTAAAGTGGAGAGACTGTAGTGGACAGAATAAAGTGGAGACTATAGTGGAAAGACTAAAGTGGAAAGACTAAAGTGGACAGAGAATAGTGGAAAGACTAAAGTGGAAAGACTGTAGTGGACAGAATAAAGTGGAAAGACTAAAGTGGACAGACTATAGTGGAAAGACTAAAGTGGAAAGACTGTAGTGGACAGAATAAAGTTTAGACTATAGTGGAAAGACTAAAGTGGACAGAGAATAGTGGAAAGAATAAAGTGGACAGACTATAGTGGAAAGACTAAAGTGGACAGACTAAAATGGAAAGACTAAAGTGGAAAGACTAAAGTGGAGAGACTATAGTGGAAAGACTGTAGTGGACAGAATAAAGCGGAGACTATAGTGGAAAGACTAAAGTGGACAGAGAATAGTGGAAAGACTATAGTGGAAAGACTAAAGTGGAGAGACTGTAGTGGACAGAATAAAGTGGAGACTATAGTGGAAAGACTAAAGTGGAAATACTAAAGTCGACAGAGAATAGTGGAAAGACTAAAGTGGAAAGACTAAAGTGGACAGACTATAGTGGAAAGACTATAGTGGAAAGACTGTAGTGGACAGAATAAAGTGGAGACTATAGTGGAAAGACTAAAGTGGACAGAGAATAGTGGAAAGACTAAAGTGGACAGACTATAGTGGAAAGACTATAGTGGAAAGACTGTAGTGGACAGAATAAAGTGGAGACTATAGTGGAAAGACTAAAGTGGACAGAGAATAGTGGAAAGACTATAGTGGAAAAATTGAAGTGGACAGACTAAAGTGGAAAAGCTAAAGTGGAAAGACTAAAGTGGACAGACTATAGTGGAAAGACTATAGTGGAAAGACTGTAGTGGACAGAATAAAGTGTAGAATATAGTGGAAAGACTAAAGTGGACAGAGAATAGTGGAAAGAATAAAGTGGACAGACTATAGTGGAAAGACTACAGTGGAAAGACTGTAGTGGACAGAATAAAGTGGAGACTATAATGGAAAGACTAAAGTGGACAGAGAATAGTGGAAAGACTAAAGTGGAAAGACTGTAGTGGACAGAATAAAGTGGAGACTATAGTGTAAAGACTAAAGTGAAAAGACTAAAGTGGACAGACTATAGTGGAAAGACTGAAGTGGAAAGACTAAGTGGACGGACTAAAGTGGAAAGACTATAGTGGAAAGACTAAAGTGGACAGACTATAGTGGAAAGACTAAAGTGGACTGACTGAAGTGGAAAGACTATAGTAGGAAGACTAAAGTGGAAAGAATGTAGTGGACAGAATAAAGTGGAGACTATAGTGGAAAGACTAAAGTGGACAAAGAATAGTGGAAAGACTAAAGTGGACAGACTATAGTGGAAAGACTATAGTGGAAAAACTGTAGTGGACGGAATAAAGTGGAGACTATAGTGGAAAGACTAAAGTGGAAAGACTAAAGTGGACAGAGAATAGTGGAAAGACTGTAGTGGACAGAATAAAGTGGAGACTATAGTGGATAGACTAAAGTGGAAAGACTAAAGTGGACAGACTATAGTGGAAAGACTATAGTGGAAAGACTGTAGTGGACAGAATAAAGTGGAGACTATAGTGGAAAGCCTAAATTGGACAGAGAATAGTGGAAAGACTAAAGTTGACAGACTATAGTGGAAAGACTATAGTAGAAAGACTATAGTGGAAAGACTTTAGTGGACAGAATAAAGTGGAGACTATAGTGGAAAGACTAAAGTGGACAGAGAATAGTGGAAAGACTAAAGTGGACAGACTGTAGTGGAAAGACTATAGTGGAAAGACTGTAGTGGACAGAATAAAGTGGAGACTATAGTGGAAAGACTAAAGTGGACAGAGAATGGTGGAAAGACTAAAGTGGAAAGAATGTAGTGGACAGAATAAAGTGGAGACTATAGTGGAAAGACTAAAGTGGAAAGACTAAAGTGGACAGACTATAGTGGAAAGACTGAAGTTGAAAGACTCAGTGGACACACTAAAGTGTAAACACTGAAGTGGACAGAATAAAGTGGAAAGACTAAAGTGGAAAGACTAAAGTGGACAGACTATAGTTGAAAGACTAAAGTGGACAGACTAAAGCGGAAAAACTAAAGTGGAAAGACTAAAGTGGACAGACTATAGTGGAAAGACTATAGTGGAAAGACTGTCGTGGACAGAATAAAGTGGAGACTATAGTGGAAAGACGAAAGTGGACAGACTATAGTGGAAAGACTGTAGTGGACATAATAAAGTGGAGACTAAAGTGGACAGAGAATAGTGGAAAGACTAAAGTGGACAGACTATAGTGGAAAGACTAAAAAGGACAGAGAATAGTGGAAAGACTAAAGTGGACAGACTATAGTGGAAAGACTAAAGTGGACAGAGAATAGTGGAAAGACTAAAGTGGACAGACTATAGTGGAAAGACAAAGTGGACAGACTAAAGTGGAAAAACTAAAGTGGAAAGACTAAAGTGGACAGACTATAGTGGAAAGACTATAGTGGAAAGACTGTAGTGGACAGAATAAAGTGGAGACTATAGTGGAAAGACTAAAGTGGAGAGACTATAGTGGAAACACTATAGTGGAAAGACTGTAGTGGACATAATAAAGTGGAGACTAAAGTGGAAAGACTAAAGTGGACAGAGACTAGTGGAAAGACTAAAGTGGACAGACTATAGTGGAAAGATTATAGTGGAAAGACTGTAGTGGACATAATAAAGTGGAGACTATAGTGGAAAGAATAAAGTGGAAAGACTAAAGTGGACAGACTATAGTGGAAAGACTGAAGTGGAAAGACTCAGTGGACAGACTAAAGTGTACACACTGAAGTGGACAGAATAAAGTGGAAAGACTAAAGTGGAAAGACTAAAGTGGACAGACTATAGTGGAAAGACTAAAGTGGACAGACTAAAGTGGAAAAACTAAAGTGGAAAGACTAAAGTGGACAGACTATAGTGGAAAGACTATAGTGGAAAGACTGTAGTGGACAGAATAAAGTGGAGACTATAGTGGAAAGACTAAAGTGGACAGACTATAGTGGAAAGACTATAGTGGACAGACTATAGTGGAAAGACTGAAGTGGAAAGACTAAGTGGACAGACTAAAGTGGAAAGACGATAGTGGAAAGACTAAAGTGGACAGACTATAGTGGAAAGACTAAAGTGGACAGACTGAAGTGGACAGACTATAGTGGAAAGACTGAAGTGGAAAGACTAAGTGGACAGACTAAAGTGGAAAGACGATAGTGGAAAGACTAAAGTGGACAGACTATAGTGGAAAGACTAAAGTGGACAGACTGAAGTGAAAAGACTATAGTGGAAAGACAAAAGTGGAAAGACTAAAGTGGACAGACTATAGTGGAAAGACTGAAGCGGCAAGACTCAGTGGACAAACTAAAGTGTACACACTGAAGTGGACAGAATAAAGTGGAAAGACTAAAGTGGAAAGAATAAAGTGGACAGACTATAGTGGAAAGACTAAAGTGGAGACTATAGTGGAAAGACTAAAGTGGAAAGACTAAAGTGGACAGAGAATAGAGGAAAGACTAAAGTGGACAGACTATGGTGGAAAGACTAAAGTGGAAAGACTGTAGTGGACAGAATAAAGTGGAGACTATAATGGAAAGACTAAAGTGGACAGAGAATAGTGGAAAGACTAAAGTGGAAAGACTGTAGTGGACAGAATAAAGTGTAGAATATAGTGTAAAGACTAAAGTGAAAAGACTAAAGTGGACAGACTATAGTGGAAAGACTATAGTGGAAAGACTGTAGTGGACAGAATAAAGTGTAGACTTTAGTGGATAGACTAAAGTGGACAGAGAATAGTGGAAAGAATAAAGTGGACAGACTGTAGTGGAAAGACTACAGTGGAAAGACTGTAGTGGACAGAATAAAGTGGAGACTACAATGGAAAGACTAAAGTGGACAGAGAATAGTGGAAAGACTAAAGTGGAAAGACTGTAGTGGACAGAATAAAGTGGAGAATATAGTGTAAAGACTAAAGTGAAAAGACTAAAGTGGACAGACTATAGTGGAAAGACTGAACTGGAAAGACTAAGTGGACGGACTAAAGTGGAAAGACTATAGTGGAAAGACTAAAGTGGACAGACTATAGTTGAAAGACTAAAGTGGACTGACTGAAGTGGAAAGACTATAGTAGGAAGACTAAAGTGGAAAGAATGTAGTGGACAGAATAAAGTGGAGACTATAGTGGAAAGACTAAAGTGGACAGAGAATAGTGGAAAGACTAAAGTGGACAGACTATAGTGGAAAGACTATAGTGGAATGACTGTAGTGGACAGAATAAAGTGGAGACTATAGTGGAAAGAATAAAGTGGACAGACTATAGTGGAAAGACTATAGTGGAAAGACTGTAGTGGAAAGACTGTAGTGGATAGAATAAAGTGGAGAGTATAGTGGAAAGAATAAAGTGGACAGAGAATAGTGGAAAGACTAAAGTGGACAGACTATAGTGGAAAGACTAAAGTGGAGAGACTGTAGTGGACAGAATAAAGTGGAGACTATAGTGGAAAGACTAAAGTGGAAAGACTAAAGTGGACAGAGAATAGTGGAAAGACTAAAGTGGAAAGACTGTAGTGGACAGAATAAAGTGGAAAGACTAAAGTGGACAGACTATAGTGGAAAGACTAAACTGGAAAGACTGTAGTGGACAGAATAAAGTGGAGACTATAGTGGAAAGACTAAAGTGGACAGAGATTAGTGGAAAGAATAAAGTGGACAGACTATAGTGGAAAGACTAAAGTGGACAGACTAAAATGGAAAGACTAAAGTGGAAAGACTAAAGTGGACAGACTATAGTGGAAAGACTGTAGTGGACAGAATAAAGCGGAGAGTATAGTGGAAAGAATAAAGTGGACAGAGAATAGTGGAAAGACTAAAGTGGACAGACTATAGTGGAAAGACTATAGTGGAGAGACTTTAGTGGACAGAATAAAGTGGAGACTATAGAGGAAAGACTAAAGTGGAAATACTAAAGTCGACAGAGAATAGTGGAAAGACTAAAGTGGAAAGACTAAAGTGGACAAACTATAGTGCAAAGACTATAGTGGAAAGACTGTAGTGGACAGAATAAAGTGGAGACTATAGTGGAAAGACTAAAGTGGACAGAGAATAGTGGAAAGACTAAAGTGGACAGACTATAGTGGAAAGACTATAGTGGAAAGACTGTAGTGGACAGAATAAAGTGGAGACTATAGTGGAAAGACTAAAGTGGACAGAGAATAGTGGAAAGACTATAGTGGAAAGATTGAAGTGGACAGACTAAAGTGGAAAAGCTAAAGTGGAAAGACTAAAGTGGACAGACTATAGTGGAAAGACTATAGTGGAAAGACTGTAGTGGACAGAATAAAGTGTAGACTATAGTGGAAAGACTAAAGTGGACAGAGAATAGTTGAAAGAATAAAGTGGACAGACTATAGTGGAAAGACTACAGTGGAAAGACTGTAGTGGACAGAATAAAGTGGAGACTATAATGGAAAGACTAAAGTGGACAGAGAATAGTGGAAAGACTAAAGTGGAAAGACTGTAGTGGACAGAATAAAGTGGAGACTATAGTGTAAAGACTAAAGTGAAAAGACTAAAGTGGACAGACTATAGTGGAAAGACTGAAGTGGAAAGACTAAGTGGACGGACTAAAGTGGAAAGACTATAGCGGAAAGACTAAAGTGGACAGACTATAGTGGAAAGACTAAAGTGGACTGACTGAAGTTGAAAGACTATAGTAGGAAGACTAAAGTGGAAAGAATGTAGTGGACAGAATAAAGTGGAGATTATAGTGGAACGACTAAAGTGGACAGAGAATAGTGGAAAGACTAAAGTGGACAGACTATAGTGGAAAGACTATAGTGGAAAAACTGTAGTGGACGGAATAAAGTGGAGACTATAGTGGAAAGACTAAAGTGGAAAGACTAAAGTGGACAGAGAATAGTGGAAAGACTGTAGTGGACAGAATAAAGTGGAGACTATAGTGGAAAGACTAAAGTGGAGAGACTATAGTGGAAAGACCATAGTGGAAAGACTGTAGTGGACATAATAAAGTGGAGACTAAAGTGGAAAGACTAAAGTGGACAGAGACTAGTGGAAAGACTAAAGTGGACTGACTATAGTGGAAAGATTATAGTGGAAAGACTGTAGTGGACATAATAAAGTGGAGACTATAGTGGAAAGAATAAAGTGGAAAGACTAAAGTGGACAGACTATAGTGGAAAGACTGAAGTGGAAAGACTCAGTGGACAGACTAAAGTGTACACACTGAAGTGGACAGAATAAAGTGGAAAGACTAAAGTGGAAAGACTAAAGTGGACAGACTATAGTGGAAAGACTATAGTGGAAAGACTATAGTGGAAAGACTGTAGTGGGCAGAATAAAGTGGAGACTATAGTGGAAAGACTAAAGTGGAGAGACTAAAGTGGACAGACTATAGTGGAAAGACTATAGTGGAAAGACTATAGTGGAAAGACTGTAGTGGACAGAATAAAGTGGAGACTATAGTGGAAAGACTAAAGTGGAGAGACTATAGTGGAAAGACTATAGTGGAAAGACTGTAGTGGACATAATAAAGTGGAGACTAAAGTGGAAAGACTAAAGTGGACAGAGACTAGTGGAAAGACTAAAGTGGACTGACTATAGTGGAAAGATTATAGTGGAAAGACTGTAGTGGACATAATAAAGTGGAGACTATAGTGGAAAGAATAAAGTGGAAAGACTAAAGTGGACAGACTATAGTGGAAAGACTGAAGTGGAAAGACTCAGTGGACAGACTAAAGTGTACACACTAAAGTGGAAAGACTAAAGTGGAAAGACTATAGTGGAAAGACTAAAGTGGACAGACTAAAGTGGAAAGACTAAAGTGGAAAGACTAAAGTGGACAGACTATATTGGAAAGACTATAGTGGAAAGACTGTAGTGGACAGAATAAAGTGGAGACTATAGTGGAAAGACTAAAGTGGAAAGACTAAAGTGGACAGAGAATAGTTGAAAGACTAAAGTGGACAGACTATAGTGGAAATACTAAAGTGGACAGACTAATGTGGAAAGACTAAAGTGGAAAGACTAAAGTGGACAGACTATAGTGGAAAGACTGTAGTGGACAGAATAAAGCGGAGAGTATAGTGGAAAGAATAAAGTGGACAGAAAATAGTGGAAAGACTAAAGTGGACAGACTATAGTGGAAAGACTATAGTGGAGAGACTGTAGTGGACAGAATAAAGTGGAGACTATAGTGGAAAGACTACAGTGGAAATACTAAAGTGGACAGAGAATAGTAGAAAGACTAAAGTGGAAAGACTAAAGTGGACAGACTATAGTGGAAAGACTATAGTGGAAAGACTGTAGTGGACAGAATAAAGTGGAGACTATAGTGGAAAGACTAAAGTGGACAGAGAATAGTGGAAATACTAAAGTGGACAGACTATAGTGGAAAGACTATAGTGGAAAGACTAAAGTGGACAGACTATAGTGGAAAGACTGTAGTGGACAGAATAAAGCGGAGAGTGGAGTGGAAAGAATAAAGTGGACAGAGAATAGTGGAAAGACTAAAGTGGACAGACTATATTGGAAAGACTATAGTGGAAAGACTGTAGTGGACAGAATAAAGTGGAGACTATAGTGGAAAGACTAAAGTGGACAGACTATAGTGGAAATACTAAAGTGGACAGACTAAAGTGGAAAGACTAAAGTGGAAAGACTAAAGTGGACAGACTATATTGGAAAGACTATAGTGGAAAGACTGTAGTGGACAGAATAAAGTGGAGACTATAGTGGAAAGACTAAAGTGGAAAGACTAAAGTGGACAGAGAATAGTTGAAAGACTAAAGTGGACAGACTATAGTGGAAATACTAAAGTGGACAGACTAATGTGGAAAGACTAAAGTGGAAAGACTAAAGTGGACAGACTATAGTGGAAAGACTGTAGTGGACAGAATAAAGCGGAGAGTATAGTGGAAAGAATAAAGTGGACAGAAAATAGTGGAAAGACTAAAGTGGACAGACTATAGTGGAAAGACTATAGTGGAGAGACTGTAGTGGACAGAATAAAGTGGAGACTATAGTGGAAAGACTAAAGTGGACAGAGAATAGTGGAAAGACTAAAGTGGAAAGACTAGAGTGGACAGACTATAGTGGAAAGACTATAGTGGAAAGACTGTAGTGGACAGAATAAAGTGGAGACTGTAGTGGAAAGACTAAAGTGGACAGAGAATAGTGGAAATACTAAAGTGGACAGACTATAGTGGAAAGACTATAGTGGAAAGACTAAAGTGGACAGACTATAGTGGAAAGACTGTAGTGGACAGAATAAAGCGGAGAGTGGAGTGGAAAGAATAAAGTGGACAGAGAATAGTGGAAAGACGAAAGTGGACAGACTATAGTGGAAAGACTATAGTGGAGAGACTGTAGTGGACAGAATAAAGTGGAGACTATAGTGGAAAGACTAAAGTGGAAATACTAAAGTGGACAGAGAATAGTGGAAAGACTAAAGTGGAAAGACTAAAGTGGGCAGACTATATTGGAAAGACTATAGTGGAAAGACTGTAGTGGACAGAATAAAGTGGAGACTATAGTGGAAAGACTAAAGTGGAAAGACTAAAGTGGACAGAGAATAGTGGAAAGACTAAAGTGGACAGACTATAGTGGAAATACTAAAGTGGACAGACTAATGTGGAAAGACTAAAGTGGAAAGACTAAAGTGGACAGACTATAGTGGAAAGACTGTAGTGGACAGAATAAAGCGGAGAGTATAGTGGAAAGAATAAAGTGGACAGAGAATAGTGGAAAGACTAAAGTGGAAAGACTAAAGTGGGCAGACTATATTGGAAAGACTATAGTGGAAAGACTGTAGTGGACAGAATAAAGTGGAGACTATAGTGGAAAGACTAAAGTGGAAAGACTAAAGTGGACAGAGAATAGTGGAAAGACTAAAGTGGACAGACTATAGTGGAAATACTAAAGTGGACAGACTAATGTGGAAAGACTAAAGTGGAAAGACTAAAGTGGACAGACTATAGTGGAAAGACTGTAGTGGACAGAATAAAGCGGAGAGTATAGTGGAAAGAATAAAGTGGACAGAGAATAGTGGACAGACTAAAGTGGACAGACTATAGTGGAAAGACTATAGTGGAGAGACTGTAGTGGACAGAATAAAGTGGAGACTATAGTGGAAAGACTAAAGTGGACAGAGAATAGTGGAAAGATTAAAGTGGACAGACTATAGTGGAAAGACAAAGTGGACAGACTAAAGTGGAAAAACTAAAGTGGAAAGACTAAAGTGGACAGACTATAGTGGAAAGACTATAGTGGAAAGTCTATAGTGGAAAGACTGTAGTGGACATAATAAAGTGGAGAGAGAATAGTGGAAAGACTAAAGTGGAAAGACTAAAGTGGGCAGACTATATTGGAAAGACTATAGTGGAAAGACTGTAGTGGACAGAATAAAGTGGAGACTATAGTGGAAAGACTAAAGTGGAAAGACTAAAGTGGACAGAGAATAGTGGAAAGACTAAAGTGGACAGACTATAGTGGAAATACTAAAGTGGACAGACTAATGTGGAAAGACTAAAGTGGAAAGACTACAGACTATAGTGGAAAGACTGTAGTGGACAGAATAAAGCGGAGAGTATAGTGGAAAGAATAAAGTGGACAGAGAATAGTGGAAAGACTAAAGTGGACAGACTATAGTGGAAAGACTATAGTGGAGAGACTGTAGTGGACAGAATAAAGTGGAGACTATAGTGGAAAGTCTCAAGTGGAAATACTAAAGTGGACAGACTATAGTGGAAAGACTATAGTGGAAAGACTGTAGTGGACAGAATAAAGTGGAAACTATAGTGGAAAGACTAAAGTGGACAGAGAATAGTGGAAAGAATAAAGTGGACAGACTATAGTGGAAAGACTAAAGTGGACAGACTAAAATGGAAAGACTAAATTGGAAAGACTAAAGTGGACACACTATAGTGGAAAGACTGTAGTGGACAGAATAAAGCGGAGAGTTTATAGTGGAAAGACTAAAGTGGACACACTAAAGTGGAAAGACTAAAGTGGACAGACTTTAGTGGAAAGACTAAAGTGGACAGTCTATAGTGGAAAGACTAAAGTGGACACACTAAAGTGGAAAGACTAAAGTGGAAAGACTAAAGTGGACAGACGGTAGTGGAAATGACTAAAGTGGGAAGACTAAAGTGGACGTACTAAAGTGGACAGACTAAAGTGGAAAGACTAAAGTGGAAAGACTAAAGTGGACAGACTTTAGTGGAAAGACTAAAGTGGACAGTCTATAGTGGAAAGACTAAAGTGGACACACTAAAGTGGAAAGACTAAAGTGGAGAGACTTTAGTGGAAAGACTAAAGTGGACAGTCTATAGTGGAAAGACTAAAGTGGACACACTAAAGTGGAAAGACTAAAGTGGAAAGACTAAAGTGGACAGACTATAGTGGAAAGACCATAGTGGAAAGACTATAGTGGACAGAATAAAGTGGAGACTATAGTGGAAAGACTAAAGTGGAAAGACTAAAGTGGACAGAGAATAGAGGAAAGACTGAAGTGGACAGACTATGGTGGAAAGACTAAAGTGGAAAGACTAAAGTGGAAAGACTAAAGTGGAAAGACTTTAGTGGAAAGACTAAAGTGGACAGTCTATAGTGGCAAGACTAAAGTGGAACACTAAAGTGGAAAGACTAAAGTGGAAAGACTAAAGTGGAAAGACTAAATTGGACAGACTTTAGTGGAAAGACTAAAGTGGACAGTCTATAGTGGAAAGACTAAAGTGGACACACTAAAGTGGAAAGACTAAAGTGGACAGACTTTAGTGGAATGACTAAAGTGGACAGTCTATAGTGGAAAGACTAAAGTGGACACACTAAAGTGGAAAGACTAAAGTGGAAAGACTAAAGTTGAAAGACTAAATTGGACAGACTTTAGTGGAAAGACTAAAGTGGACAGTCTATAGTGGAAAGACTAAAGTGGACACACTAAAGTGGAAAGACTAAAGTGGACAGACTTTAGTGGAATGACTAAAGTGGACAGTCTATAGTGGAAAGACTAAAGTGGACACACTAAAGTGGAAAGACTAAAGTGGAAAGACTTTAGTGGAAAGACTAAAGTGGACAGTCTATAGTGGAAAGACTAAAGTGGACACACTAAAGTGGAAATCACTAAAGTGGAAAGACTAAAGTGGAAAGACTAAATTGGACAGACTTTAGTGGAAAGACTAAAGTGGACAGTCTATAGTGGAAAGACTAAAGTGGACACACTAAAGTGGAAAGACTAAAGTGGAAAGACTAAAGTGGAAAGACTAAATTGGACAGACTTTAGTGGAAAGACTAAAGTGGACAGTCTATAGTGGAAAGACTAAAGTGGACACACTAAAGTGGAAAAACTAAAGTGGAAAGACTAAAGTGGACAGACTATAGTGGAAAGACTATAGTGGAAAGACTGTCGTGGACAGAATAAAGTGGAGACTATAGTGGAAAGACGAAAGTGGACAGACTATAGTGGAAAGACTACAGTGGAAAGACTGTAGTGGACATAATAAAGTGGAGACTAAAGTGGACAGAGAATAGTGGAAAGACTAAAGTGGACAGACTATAGTGGAAAGACTAAAGTGGACAGAGAATAGTGGTAAGACTAAAGTGGACAGACTATAGTGGAAAGACTAAAGTGGACAGAGAATAGTGGAAAGATTAAAGTGGACAGACTATAGTGGAAAGACAAAGTGGACAGACTAAAGTGGAAAAACTAAAGTGGAAAGACTAAAGTGGACAGACTATAGTGGAAAGACTATAGTGGAAAGACTATAGTGGAAAGACTGTAGTGGACAGAATAAAGTGGAGACTATAGTGGAAAGACTAAAGTGGAGAGACTATAGTGGAAAGACTATAGTGGAAAGACTGTAGTGGACATAATAAAGTGGAGACTAAAGTGGAAAGACTAAAGTGGACAGAGACTAGTGGAAAGACTAAAGTGGACAGACTATAGTGGAAAGATTATAGTGGAAAGACTGTAGTGGACATAATAAAGTGGAGACTATAGTGGAAAGAATAAAGTGGAAAGACTAAAGTGGACAGACTATAGTGGAAAGACTGAAGTGGAAAGACTCAGTGGACAGACTAAAGTGTACACACTGAAGTGGACAGAATAAAGTGGAAAGACTAAAGTGGAAAGACTAAAGTGGACAGACTATAGTGGAAAGACTAAAGTGGACAGACTAAAGTGGAAAAACTAAAGTGGAAAGACTAAAGTGGACAGACTATAGTGGAAAGACTATAGTGGAAAGACTGTAGTGGACAGAATAAAGTGGAGACTATAGTGGAAAGACTAAAGTGGACAGACTATAGTGGAAAGACTATAGTGGACAGACTATAGTGGAAAGACTGAAGTGGAAAGACTAAGTGGACAGACTAAAGTGGAAAGACGATAGTGGAAAGACTGAAGTGGAAAGACTAAGTGGACAGACTAAAGTGGAAAGACGATAGTGGAAAGACTAAAGTGGACAGACTATAGTGGAAAGACTAAAGTGGACAGACTGAAGTGAAAAGACTATAGTGGAAAGACAAAAGTGGAAAGACTAAAGTGGACAGACTATAATGGAAAGACTGAAGCGGCAAGACTCAGTGGACAAACTAAAGTGTACACACTGAAGTGGACAGAATAAAGTGGAAAGACTAAAGTGGAAAGAATAAAGTGGACAGACTATAGTGGAAAGACTAAAGTGGAGACTATAGTGGAAAGACTAAAGTGGAAAGACTAAAGTGGACAGAGAATAGAGGAAAGACTAAAGTGGACAGACTATGGTGGAAAGACTAAAGTGGAAAGACTAAAGTGGAAAGACTAAAGTGGACAGACTTTAGTGGAAAGACTAAAGTGGACAGTCTATAGTGGAAAGACTAAAGTTGACACACTAAAGTGGAAAGACTAAAGTGGAAAGACTAAAGTGGAAAGACTAAAGTGGACAGACTTTAGTGGAAAGACTAAAGTGGACAGTCTATAGTGGAAAGACTAAAGTGGACACACTAAAGTGGAAAGACTAAAGTGGACAGACTTTAATGGAAAGACTGAAGTGGACAGTCTATAGTGGAAAGACTAAAGTGGACACACTAAAGTGGAAAGACTAAAGTGGAAAGACTAAAGTGGACAGACGATAGTGGAAATGACTAAAGTGGAAAGACTAAAGTGGACATACTAAAGTGGACAGAATAAAGTGGAAAGACTAAAGTGGACAGACTCTAGTGGAAAGACTGAAGTGGAAAGACTAAGTGGACAGACTAAAGTGGACAGACTAAAGTGGAAAGACTATAGTGGACAGACTATAGTGGACAGACTATAGTGGAAAGACTGAAGTGGAAAGACTAAGTGGACAGACTAAAGTGGAAAGACGATAGTGGAAAGACTGAAGTGGAAAGACTAAGTGGACAGACTAAAGTGGAAAGACGATAGTGGAAAGACTAAAGTGGACAGACTATAGTGGAAAGACTAAAGTGGACAGACTGAAGTGAAAAGACTATAGTGGAAAGACAAAAGTGGAAAGACTAAAGTGGACAGACTATAATGGAAAGACTGAAGCGGCAAGACTCAGTGGACAAACTAAAGTGTACACACTGAAGTGGACAGAATAAAGTGGAAAGACTAAAGTGGAAAGAATAAAGTGGACAGACTATAGTGGAAAGACTAAAGTGGAGACTATAGTGGAAAGACTAAAGTGGAAAGACTAAAGTGGACAGAGAATAGAGGAAAGACTAAAGTGGACAGACTATGGTGGAAAGACTAAAGTGGAAAGACTAAAGTGGAAAGACTATAGTGGACAGACTTTAGTGGAAAGACTAAAGTGGACAGTCTATAGTGGAAAGACTAAAGTGGACACACTAAAGTGGAAAGACTAAAGTGGAAAGACTAAAGTGGAAAGACTAAAGTGGACAGACTTTAGTGGAAAGACTAAAGTGGACAGTCTATAGTGGAAAGACTAAAGTGGACACACTAAAGTGGAAAGACTAAAGTGGACAGACTTTAATGGAAAGACTGAAGTGGACAGTCTATAGTGGAAAGACTAAAGTGGACACACTAAAGTGGAAAGACTAAAGTGGAAAGACTAAAGTGGACAGACGATAGTGGAAATGACTAAAGTGGAAAGACTAAAGTGGACATACTAAAGTGGACAGAATAAAGTGGAAAGACTAAAGTGGACAGACTCTAGTGGAAAGACTGAAGTGGAAAGACTAAGTGGACAGACTAAAGTGGACAGACTAAAGTGGAAAGACTAAAGTGGAAAGACTAAGGTGGACAGACTATACTGGAAAGACTATAGTGGAAAGACTGTCGTGGACAAAATAAAGTGGAGACTATAGTGGAAAGACTAAAGTGGAGAGACTATAGTGGAAAGACTATAGTGGAAAGACTGTAGTGGACATAATAAAGTGGAGACTAAAGTGGAAAGACTAAAGTGGACAGAGACTAGTGGAAAGACTAAAGTGGACAGACTATAGTGGAAAGATTATAGTGGAAAGACTGTAGTGGACATAATAAAGTGGAGACTATAGTGGAAAGAATAAAGTGGAAAGACTAAAGTGGACAGACTATAGTGGAAAGACTGAAGTGGAAAGACTCAGTGGACAGACTAAAGTGTACACACTGAAGTGGACAGAATAAAGTGGAAAGACTAAAGTGGAAAGACTAAAGTGGACAGACTATAGTGGAAAGACTAAAGTGGACAGACTAAAGTGGAAAAACTAAAGTGGAAAGACTAAAGTGGACAGACTATAGTGGAAAGACTATAGTGGAAAGACTGTAGTGGGCAGAATAAAGTGGAGACTATAGTGGAAAGACTAAAGTGGACAGACTATAGTGGAAAGACTATAGTGGACAGACTATAGTGGAAAGACTGAAGTGGAAAGACTAAGTGGACAGACTAAAGTGGAAAGACGATAGTGGAAAGACTGAAGTGGAAAGACTAAGTGGACAGACTAAAGTGGAAAGACGATAGTGGAAAGACTAAAGTGGACAGACTATAGTGGAAAGACTAAAGTGGACAGACTGAAGTGAAAAGACTATAGTGGAAAGACAAAAGTGGAAAGACTAAAGTGGACAGACTATAATGGAAAGACTGAAGCGGCAAGACTCAGTGGACAAACTAAAGTGTACACACTGAAGTGGACAGAATAAAGTGGAAAGACTAAAGTGGAAAGAATAAAGTGGACAGACTATAGTGGAAAGACTAAAGTGGAGACTATAGTGGAAAGACTAAAGTGGAAAGACTAAAGTGGACAGAGAATAGAGGAAAGACTAAAGTGGACAGACTATGGTGGAAAGACTAAAGTGGAAAGACTAAAGTGGAAAGACTAAAGTGGACAGACTTTAGTGGAAAGACTAAAGTGGACAGTCTATAGTGGAAAGACTAAAGTGGACACACTAAAGTGGAAAGACTAAAGTGGAAAGACTAAAGTGGAAAGACTAAAGTGGACAGACTTTAGTGGAAAGACTAAAGTGGACAGTCTATAGTGGAAAGACTAAAGTGGACACACTAAAGTGGAAAGACTAAAGTGGACAGACTTTAATGGAAAGACTGAAGTGGACAGTCTATAGTGGAAAGACTAAAGTGGACACACTAAAGTGGAAAGACTAAAGTGGAAAGACTAAAGTGGACAGACGATAGTGGAAATGACTAAAGTGGAAAGACTAAAGTGGACATACTAAAGTGGACAGAATAAAGTGGAAAGACTAAAGTGGACAGACTCTAGTGGAAAGACTGAAGTGGAAAGACTAAGTGGACAGACTAAAGTGGACAGACTAAAGTGGAAAGACTATAGTGGACAGACTATAGTGGACAGACTGAAGTGGAAAGACTAAGTGGACAGACTAAAGTGGAAAGACGATAGTGGAAAGACTGAAGTGGAAAGACTAAGTGGACAGACTAAAGTGGAAAGACGATAGTGGAAAGACTAAAGTGGACAGACTATAGTGGAAAGACTAAAGTGGACAGACTGAAGTGAAAAGACTATAGTGGAAAGACAAAAGTGGAAAGACTAAAGTGGACAGACTATAATGGAAAGACTGAAGCGGCAAGACTCAGTGGACAAACTAAAGTGTACACACTGAAGTGGACAGAATAAAGTGGAAAGACTAAAGTGGAAAGAATAAAGTGGACAGACTATAGTGGAAAGACTAAAGTGGAGACTATAGTGGAAAGACTAAAGTGGAAAGACTAAAGTGGACAGAGAATAGAGGAAAGACTAAAGTGGACAGACTATGGTGGAAAGACTAAAGTGGAAAGACTAAAGTGGAAAGACTAAAGTGGACAGACTTTAGTGGAAAGACTAAAGTGGACAGTCTATAGTGGAAAGACTAAAGTGGACACACTAAAGTGGAAAGACTAAAGTGGAAAGACTAAAGTGGAAAGACTAAAGTGGACAGACTTTAGTGGAAAGACTAAAGTGGACAGTCTATAGTGGAAAGACTAAAGTGGACACACTAAAGTGGAAAGACTAAAGTGGACAGACTTTAATGGAAAGACTGAAGTGGACAGTCTATAGTGGAAAGACTAAAGTGGACACACTAAAGTGGAAAGACTAAAGTGGAAAGACTAAAGTGGACAGACGATAGTGGAAATGACTAAAGTGGAAAGACTAAAGTGGACATACTAAAGTGGACAGAATAAAGTGGAAAGACTAAAGTGGACAGACTCTAGTGGAAAGACTGAAGTGGAAAGACTAAGTGGACAGACTAAAGTGGACAGACTAAAGTGGAAAGACTAAAGTGGAAAGACTAAGGTGGACAGACTATACTGGAAAGACTATAGTGGAAAGACTGTCGTGGACAAAATAAAGTGGAGACTATAGTGGAAAGACTAAAGTGGAAAGACTAAAGTGGACAGAGAATAGTGGAAAGACATAAGTGGACAGACTATAGTGGAAAGACAAAGTGGACAGACTAAAGTGGAAAAACTAAAGTGGAAAGACTAAAGTGGACAGACTATAGTGGAAAGACTATAGTGGAAAGACTATAGTGGAAAGAGTGTAGTGGACAGAATAAAGTGGAGACTATAGTGGAAAGACTAAAGTGGAGAGACTATAGTGGAAAGACTATAGTGGAAAGACTGTAGTGGACATAATAAAGTGGAGACTAAAGTGGAAAGACTAAAGTGGACAGAGACTAGTGGAAAGACTAAAGTGGACAGACTATAGTGGAAAGATTATAGTGGAAAGACTGTAGTGGACATAATAAAGTGGAGACTATAGTGGAAAGAATAAAGTGGAAAGACTAAAGTGGACAGACTATAGTGGAAAGACTGAAGTGGAAAGACTCAGTGGACAGACTAAAGTGTACACACTAAAGTGGACAGAATAAAGTGGAAAAACTAAAGTGGAAAGACTAAAGTGGACAGACTATAGTGGAAAGACTAAAGTGGAAAGACTAAAGTGGACAGAGAATAGTGGAAAGACTAAAGTGGACAGACTATAGTGGAAAGACAAAGTGGACAGACTAAAGTGGAAAAACTAAAGTGGAAAGACTAAAGTGGACAGACTATAGTGGAAAGACTATAGTGGAAAGACTATAGTGGAAAGACTGTAGTGGACAGAATAAAGTGGAGACTATAGTGGAAAGACTAAAGTGGAGAGACTATAGTGGAAAGACTATAGTGGAAAGACTGTAGTGGACATAATAAAGTGGAGACTAAAGTGGAAAGACTAAAGTGGCAGAGACTAGTGGAAAGACTAAAGTGGACAGACTATAGTGGAAAGATTATAGTGGAAAGACTGTAGTGGACATAATAAAGTGGAGACTATAGTGGAAAGAATAAAGTGGAAAGACTAAAGTGGACAGACTATAGTGGAAAGACTGAAGTGGAAAGACTCAGTGGACAGACTAAAGTGTACACAATGAAGTGGACAGAATAAAGTGGAAAGACTAAAGTGGAAAGACTAAAGTGGACAGACTATAGTGGAAAGACTAAAGTGGACAGACTAAAGTGGAAAAACTAAAGTGGAAAGACTAAAGTGGACAGACTATAGTGGAAAGACTATAGTGGAAAGACTATAGTGGAAAGAGTGTAGTGGACAGAATAAAGTGGAGACTATAGTGGAAAGACTAAAGTGGAGAGACTACAGTGGAAAGACTATAGTGGAAAGACTGTAGTGGACATAATAAAGTGGAGACTAAAGTGGAAAGACTAAAGTGGACAGAGACTAGTGGAAAGACTAAAGTGGACAGACTATAGTGGAAAGATTATAGTGGAAAGACTGTAGTGGACATAATAAAGTGGAGACTATAGTGGAAAGAATAAAGTGGAAAGACTAAAGTGGACAGACTATAGTGGAAAGACTGAAGTGGAAAGACTCAGTGGACAGACTAAAGTGTACACACTGAAGTGGACAGAATAAAGTGGACAGAGAATAGTGGAAAGACTAAAGTGGACAGACTATAGTGGAAAGACAAAGTGGACAGACTAAAGTGGAAAAACTAAAGTGGAAAGACTAAAGTGGACAGACTATAGTGGAAAGACTATAGTGGAAAGACTATAGTAGAAAGACTGTAGTGGACAGAATAAAGTGGAGACTATAGTGGAAAGACTAAAGTGGAGAGACTATTGTGGAAAGACTATAGTGGAAAGACTGTAGTGGACATAATAAAGTGGAGACTAAAGTGGAAAGAATAAAGTGGACAGAGACTAGTGGAAAGATTAAAGTGGACAGACTATAGTGGAAAGTTTATAGTGGAAAGACTGTAGTGGACAAAATAAAGTGGAGACTATAGTGGAAAGAATAAAGTGGAAAGACTAAAGTGGACAGACTATAGTGGAAAGACTGAAGTGGAAAGACTCAGTGGACAGACTAAAGTGTACACACTGAAGTGGACAGAATAAAGTGGAAAGACTAAAGTGGAAAGACTAAAGTGGACAGACTATAGTGGAAAGACTAAAGTGGACAGACTAAAGTGGAAAAACTAAAGTGGAAAGACTAAAGTGGACAGACTATAGTGGAAAGACTATAGTGGAAAGACTGTAGTGGACAGAATAAAGTGGAGACTATAGTGGAAAGACTAAAATGGACAGACTATAGTGGAAAGACTAAGTGGACAGACTAAAGTGGAAAGACGATAGTGGAAAGACTAAAGTGGACAGACTATAATGGAAAGACTAAAGTGGACAGACTGAAGTGGACAGACTATAGTGGAAAGACTGAAGTGGAAAGACTAAGTGGACAGACTAAAGTGGAAAGACGATAGTGGAAAGACTAAAGTGGACAGACTATAGTGGAAAGACTAAAGTGGACAGACTGAAGTGAAAAGACTATAGTGGAAAGACAAAAGTGGAAAGACTAAAGTGGACAGACTATAGTGGAAAGACTGAAGCGGCAAGACTCAGTGGACAAACTAAAGTATACACACTGAAGTGGACAGAATAAAGTGGAAAGAATAAAGTGGACAGACTATAGTGGAAAGACTAAAGTGGAGACTATAGTGGAAAGACTAAAGTGGAAAGACTAAAGTGGACAGAGAATAGAGGAAAGACTAAAGTGGACAGACTATGGTGGAAAGACTAAAGTGGAAAGACTAAAGTGGAAAGACTAAAGTGGACAGACTTTAGTGGAAAGACTAAAGTGGACAGTCTATAGTGGAAAGACTAAAGTGGACACACTAAAGTGGAAAGACTAAAGTGGAAAGATTAAAGTGGAAAGACTAAAGTGGACAGACTTTAGTGGAAAGACTAAAGTGGACAGTCTATAGTGGAAAGACTAAAGTGGACACACTAAAGTGGAAAGACTAAAGTGGACAGACTTTAGTGGAAAGACTGAAGTGGACAGTCTATAGTGGAAAGACTAAAGTGGACACACTAAAGTGGAAAGACTAAAGTGGAAAGACTAAAGTGGACAGACGATAGTGGAAATGACTAAAGTGGAAAGACTAAAGTGGACATACTAAAGTGGACAGACTAAAGTGGAAAGACTAAAGTGGACAGACTCTAGTGGAAAGACTTAAGTGGAAAGACTAAGTGGACAGACTAAAGTGGACAGACTAAAGTGGAAAGAATAAAGTGGAAAGACTAAAGTGGACAGACTATATTGGAAAGACTATAGTGGAAAGACTGTCGTGGACAGAATAAAGTGGAGACTATAGTGGAAAGACTAAAGTGGAAAGACTAAAGTGGACAGAGAATAGTGGAAAGACTAAAGTGGACAGACTATAGTGGAAATACTAAAGTTGACAGACTAATGTGGAAAGACTAAAGTGGAAATACTAAATTGGACAGACTAAAGTGGAAAAACTAAGGTGGAAAGACTAAAGTGGACAGACTATAGTGGAAAGACTAGATTGGAAAGACTGTAGTGGACAGAATAAAGTGGAGACTATTGTGGAAAGACTAAAGTGGACAGAGAATAGTGGAAAGACTAAAGTGGACAGACTAAAGTGGAAAGACTAAAGTGGAAAGACTAAAGTGGACAGACTATATTGGAAAGACTATAGTGGAAAGACTGTAGTGGACAGAATAAAGTGGAGACTATAGTGGAAAGACTAAAGTGGAAAGACTAAAGTGGACAGAGAATAGTGGAAAGACTAAAGTGGACAGACTATAGTGGAAATACTAAAGTGGACAGACTAATGTGGAAAGACTAAAGTGGAAAGACTAAAGTGGACAGACTATATTGGAAAGACTATATTGGAAAGACTGTAGTGGACAGAATAAAGTGGAGACTATTGTGGAAAGACTAAAGTGGACAGAGAATAGTGGAAAGACTAAAGTGGACAGACTATAGTGGAAAGACTAAAGTGGAAAGACTAAAGTGGAAAGACTAAAGTGGACAGACTAAAGTGGACAGTCTATAGTGGAAAGACTAAAGTGGACACATTAAAGTGGAAAGACTAAAGTGGAAAGACTAAAGTGGAAAGACTATAGTGGACAGACTATAGTGGAAAGACTAAAGTGGAAAGACTAAAGTGGACAGACTATATTGGAAAGACTATAGTGGAAAGACTGTAGTGGACAGAATAAAGTGGGGACTATAGTGGAAAGACTAAAGTGGAGAGACTATAGTGGAAAGACTATAGTGGAAAGACTGTAGTGGACATAATAAAGTGGAGACTAAAGTGGAAAGACTAAAGTGGACAGAGACTAGTGGAAAGACTAAAGTGGACAGACTATAGTGGAAAGATTATAGTGGAAAGACTAAAGTGGACAGACTATAGTGGAAAGACAAAGTGGACAGACTAAAGTGGAAAAACTAAAGTGGAAAGACTAAAGTGGACAGACTATAGTGGAAAGACTATAGTGGAAAGACTATAGTAGAAAGACTGTAGTGGACAGAATAAAGTGGAGACTATAGTGGAAAGACTAAAGTGGAGAGACTATTGTGGAAAGACTATAGTGGAAAGACTGTAGTGGACATAATAAAGTGGAGACTAAAGTGGAAAGACTAAAGTGGACAGAGACTAGTGGAAAGACTAAAGTGGACAGACTATAGTGGAAAGATTATAGTGGAAAGACTGTAGTGGACATAATAAAGTGGAGACTATAGTGGAAAGAATAAAGTGGAAAGACTAAAGTGGACAGACTATAGTGGAAAGACTGAAGTGGAAAGACTCAGTGGACAGACTAAAGTGTACACACTGAAGTGGACAGAATAAAGTGGAAAGACTAAAGTGGAAAGACTAAAGTGGACAGACTATAGTGGAAAGACTAAAGTGGACAGACTAAAGTGGAAAAACTAAAGTGGAAAGACTAAAGTGGACAGACTATAGTGGAAAGACTAAAGTGGACAGACTAAAGTGGAAAAACTAAAGTGGAAAGACTAAAGTGGACAGACTATAGTGGAAAGACTATAGTGGAAAGACTATAGTGGAAAGAGTGTAGTGGACAGAATAAGGTGGAGACTATAGTGGAAAGACTAAAGTGGAGAGACTATAGTGGAAAGACTATAGTGGAAAGACTGTAGTGGACATAATAAAGTGGAGACTAAAGTGGAAAGACTAAAGTGGACAGAGACTAGTGGAAAGACTAAAGTGGACAGACTATAGTGGAAAGATTATAGTGGAAAGACTGTAGTGGACATAATAAAGTGGAGACTATAGTGGAAAGAATAAAGTGGAAAGACTAAAGTGGACAGACTATAGTGGAAAGACTGAAGTGGAAAGACTCAGTGGACAGACTAAAGTGTACACACTGAAGTGGACAGAATAAAGTGGACAGAGAATAGTGGAAAGACTAAAGTGGACAGACTATAGTGGAAAGACAAAGTGGACAGACTAAAGTGGAAAAACTAAAGTGGAAAGACTAAAGTGGACAGACTATAGTGGAAAGACTATAGTGGAAAGACTATAGTAGAAAGACTGTAGTGGACAGAATAAAGTGGAGACTATAGTGGAAAGACTAAAGTGGAGAGACTATTGTGGAAAGACTATAGTGGAAAGACTGTAGTGGACATAATAAAGTGGAGACTAAAGTGGAAAGACTAAAGTGGACAGAGACTAGTGGAAAGACTAAAGTGGACAGACTATAGTGGAAAGATTATAGTGGAAAGACTGTAGTGGACATAATAAAGTGGAGACTATAGTGGAAAGAATAAAGTGGAAAGACTAAAGTGGACAGACTATAGTGGAAAGACTGAAGTGGAAAGACTCAGTGGACAGACTAAAGTGTACACACTGAAGTGGACAGAATAAAGTGGAAAGACTAAAGTGGAAAGACTAAAGTGGACAGACTATAGTGGAAAGACTAAAGTGGACAGACTAAAGTGGAAAAACTAAAGTGGAAAGACTAAAGTGGACAGACTATAGTGGAAAGACTATAGTGGAAAGACTGTAGTGGACAGAATAAAGTGGAGACTATAGTGGAAAGACTAAAATGGACAGACTATAGTGGAAAGACTAAGTGGACAGACTAAAGTGGAAAGACGATAGTGGAAAGACTAAAGTGGACAGACTATAATGGAAAGACTAAAGTGGACAGACTGAAGTGGACAGACTATAGTGGAAAGACTGAAGTGGAAAGACTAAGTGGACAGACTAAAGTGGAAAGACGATAGTGGAAAGACTAAAGTGGACAGACTATAGTGGAAAGACTAAAGTGGACAGACTGAAGTGAAAAGACTATAGTGGAAAGACAAAAGTGGAAAGACTAAAGTGGACAGACTATAGTGGAAAGACTGAAGCGGCAAGACTCAGTGGACAAACTAAAGTATACACACTGAAGTGGACAGAATAAAGTGGAAAGACTAAAGTGGAAAGAATAAAGTGGACAGACTATAGTGGAAAGACTAAAGTGGAGACTATAGTGGAAAGACTAAAGTGGAAAGACTAAAGTGGACAGAGAATAGAGGAAAGACTAAAGTGGACAGACTATGGTGAAAAGACTAAAGTGGAAAGACTAAAGTGGAAAGACTAAAGTGGACAGACTTTAGTGGAAAGACTAAAGTGGACAGTCTATAGTGGAAAGACTAAAGTGGACACACTAAAGTGGAAAGACTAAAGTGGACAGACTTTAGTGGAAAGACTGAAGTGGACAGTCTATAGTGGAAAGACTAAAGTGGACACACTAAAGTGGAAAGACTAAAGTGGAAAGACTAAAGTGGACAGACGATAGTGGAAATGACTAAAGTGGAAAGACTAAAGTGGACATACTAAAGTGGACAGACTAAAGTGGAAAGACTAAAGTGGACAGACTCTAGTGGAAAGACTGAAGTGGAAAGACTAAGTGGACAGACTAAAGTGGACAGACTAAAGTGGAAAGAAAAAAGTGGAAAGACTAAAGTGGACAGACTATATTGGAAAGACTATAGTGGAAAGACTGTCGTGGACAGAATAAAGTGGAGACTATAGTGGAAAGACTAAAGTGGAAAGACTAAAGTGGACAGAGAATAGTGGAAAGACTAAAGTGGACAGACTATAGTGGAAATACTAAAGTTGACAGACTAATGTGGAAAGACTAAAGTGGAAATACTAAATTGGACAGACTAAAGTGGAAAAACTAAGGTGGAAAGACTAAAGTGGACAGACTATAGTGGAAAGACTAGATTGGAAAGACTGTAGTGGACAGAATAAAGTGGAGACTATTGTGGAAAGACTAAAGTGGACAGAGAATAGTGGAAAGACTAAAGTGGACAGACTAAAGTGGAAAGACTAAAGTGGAAAGACTAAAGTGGACAGACTATATTGGAAAGACTATAGTGGAAAGACTGTAGTGGACAGAATAAAGTGGAGACTATAGTGGAAAGACTAAAGTGGAAAGACTAAAGTGGACAGAGAATAGTGGAAAGACTAAAGTGGACAGACTATAGTGGAAATACTAAAGTGGACAGACTAATGTGGAAAGACTAAAGTGGAAAGACTAAAGTGGACAGACTATATTGGAAAGACTATATTGGAAAGACTGTAGTGGACAGAATAAAGTGGAGACTATTGTGGAAAGACTAAAGTGGACAGAGAATAGTGGAAAGACTAAAGTGGACAGACTATAGTGGAAAGACTAAAGTGGAAAGACTAAAGTGGAAAGACTAAAGTGGACAGACTTTAGTGGAAAGACTAAAGTGGACAGTCTATAGTGGAAAGACTAAAGTGGACACATTAAAGTGGAAAGACTATAGTGGACAGACTATAGTGGAAAGACTAAAGTGGAAAGACTAAAGTGGACAGACTATATTGGAAAGACTATAGTGGAAAGACTGTAGTGGACAGAATAAAGTGGGGACTATAGTGGAAAGACTAAAGTGGACACACTAAAGTGGAAAGACTATAGTGGAAAGACTAAAGTGGACAGACTATAGTGGAAAGACTGTAGTGGACAGAATAAAGCGGAGAGTGGAGTGGAAAGAATAAAGTGGACAGAGAATAGTGGAAAGACTAAAGTGGACAGACTATAGTGGAAAGACTATAGTGGAGAGACTGTAGTGGACAGAATAAAGTGGAGACTATAGTGGAAAGACTAAAGTGGAAATACTAAAGTGGACAGAGAATAGTGGAAAGACTAAAGTGGAAAGACTAAAGTGGGCAGACTATATTGGAAAGACTATAGTGGAAAGACTGTAGTGGACAGAATAAAGTGGAGACTATAGTGGAAAGACTAAAGTGGAAAGACTAAAGTGGACAGAGAATAGTGGAAAGACTAAAGTGGACAGACTATAGTGGAAATACTAAAGTGGACAGACTAATGTGGAAAGACTAAAGTGGAAAGACTAAAGTGGACAGACTATAGTGGAAAGACTGTAGTGGACAGAATAAAGCGGAGAGTATAGTGGAAAGAATAAAGTGGACAGAGAATAGTGGAAAGACTAAAGTGGACAGACTATAGTGGAAAGACTATAGTGGAGAGACTGTAGTGGACAGAATAAAGTGGAGACTATAGTGGAAAGTCTAAAGTGGAAATACTAAAGTGGACAGAGAATAGTGGAAAGACTAAAGTGGAAAGACTAAAGTGGACAGACTATAGTGGAAAGACTATAGTGGAAAGACTGTAGTGGACAGAATAAAGTGGAGACTATAGTGGAAAGACTAAAGTGGACAGAGAATAGTGGAAAGACTAAAGTGGACAGACTATAGTGGAAAGACTATAGTGGAAAGACTATAGTGGAAAGACTGTAGTGGACAGAATAAAGTGGAGACTATAGTGGAAAGACTAAAGTGGACAGAGAATAGTGGAAAGAATAAAGGGGACAGACTATAGTGGAAAGACTAAAGTGGACAGACTAAAATGGAAAGACTAAAGTAGAAAGACTAAAGTGGACACACTATAGTGGAAAGACTGTAGTGGACAGAATAAAGCGGAGAGTCTATAGTGGAAAGACTAAAGTGGACACACTAAAGTGGAAAGACTAAAGTGGACAGACTTTAGTGGAAAGACTAAAGTGGACAGTCTATAGTGGAAAGACTAAAGTGGACACACTAAAGTGGAAAGACTAAAGTGGAAAGACTAAAGTGGACAGACGGTAGTGGAAATGACTAAAGTGGGAAGACTAAAGTGGACATACTAAAGTGGACAGACTAAAGTGGAAAGACTAAAGTGGAAAGACTAAAGTGGACAGACTTTAGTGGAAAGACTAAAGTGGACAGTCTATAGTGGAAAGACTAAAGTGGACACACTAAAGTGGAAAGACTAAAGTGGAGAGACTTTAGTGGAAAGACTAAAGTGGACAGTCTATAGTGGAAAGACTAAAGTGGACACACTAAAGTGGAAAGACTAAAGTGGAAAGACTAAAGTGGACAGACTATAGTGGAAAGACCATAGTGCAAAGACTATAGTGGACAGAATAAAGTGGAGACTATAGTGGAAAGACTAAAGTGGAAAGACTAAAGTGGACAGAGAATAGAGGAAAGACTAAAGTGGACAGACTATGGTGGAAAGACTAAAGTGGAAAGACTAAAGTGGAAAGACTAAAGTGGAAAGACTAAAGTGGAAAGACTAAAGTGGACAGTCTATAGTGGAAAGACTAAAGTGGACACACTAAAGTGGAAAGACTAAAGTGGAAAGACTAAAGTGGAAAGACTAAATTGGACAGACTTTAGTGGAAAGACTAAAGTGGACAGTCTATAGTGGAAAGACTAAAGTGGACACACTAAAGTGGAAAGACTAAAGTGGACAGACTTTAGTGGAATGACTAAAGTGGACAGTCTATAGTGGAAAGACTAAAGTGGACACACTAAAGTGGAAAGACTAAAGTGGAAAGACTAAAGTGGAAAGACTAAATTGGACAGACTTTAGTGGAAAGACTAAAGTGGACAGTCTATAGTGGAAAGACTAAAGTGGACACACTAAAGTGGAAAGACTAAAGTGGACAGACTTTAGTGGAAAGACTAAAGTGGACAGTCTATAGTGGAAAGACTAAAGTGGACACACTAAAGTGGAAAGACTAAAGTGGAAAGACTAAAGTGGACAGACGGTAGTGGAAATGACTAAAGTGGGAAGACTAAAGTGGACATACTAAAGTGGACAGACTAAAGTGGAAAGACTAAAGTGGAAAGACTAAAGTGGACAGACTTTAGTGGAAAGACTAAAGTGGACAGTCTATAGTGGAAAGACTAAAGTGGACACACTAAAGTGGAAAGACTAAAGTGGAGAGACTTTAGTGGAAAGACTAAAGTGGACAGTCTATAGTGGAAAGACTAAAGTGGACACACTAAAGTGGAAAGACTAAAGTGGAAAGACTAAAGTGGACAGACTATAGTGGAAAGACCATAGTGGAAAGACTATAGTGGACAGAATAAAGTGGAGACTATAGTAGACTAAAGTGGACAGACTTTAGTGGAAAGACTAAAGTGGACAGTCTATAGTGGAAAGACTAAAGTGGACACACTAAAGTGGAAAGACTAAAGTGGAAAGACTAAAGTGGACAGACGGTAGTGGAAATGACTAAAGTGGGAAGACTAAAGTGGACATACTAAAGTGGACAGACTAAAGTGGAAAGACTAAAGTGGAAAGACTAAAGTGGACAGACTTTAGTGGAAAGACTAAAGTGGACAGTCTATAGTGGAAAGACTAAAGTGGACACACTAAAGTGGAAAGACTAAAGTGGAGAGACTTTAGTGGAAAGACTAAAGTGGACAGTCTATAGTGGAAAGACTAAAGTGGACACACTAAAGTGGAAAGACTAAAGTGGAAAGACTAAAGTGGACAGACTATAGTGGAAAGACCATAGTGGAAAGACTATAGTGGACAGAATAAAGTGGAGACTATAGTGGAAAGACTAAAGTGGAAAGACTAAAGTGGACAGAGAATAGAGGAAAGACTAAAGTGGACAGACTATGGTGGAAAGACTAAAGTGGAAAGACTAAAGTGGAAAGACTAAAGTGGAAAGACTTTAGTGGAAAGACTAAAGTGGACAGTCTATAGTGGAAAGACTAAAGTGGACACACTAAAGTGGAAAGACTAAAGTGGAAAGACTAAAGTGGAAAGACTAAATTGGACAGACTTTAGTGGAAAGACTAAAGTGGACAGTCTATAGTGGAAAGACTAAAGTGGACACACTAAAGTGGAAAGACTAAAGTGGACAGACTTTAGTGGAATGACTAAAGTGGACAGTCTATAGTGGAAAGACTAAAGTGGACACACTAAAGTGGAAAGACTAAAGTGGAAAGACTAAAGTGGAAAGACTAAATTGGACAGACTTTAGTGGAAAGACTAAAGTGGACAGTCTATAGTGGAAAGACTAAAGTGGACACACTAAAGTGGAAAGACTAAAGTGGACAGACTTTAGTGGAAAGACTAAAGTGGACAGTCTATAGTGGAAAGACTAAAGTGGACACACTAAAGTGGAAAGACTAAAGTGGAAAGACTAAAGTGGACAGACGGTAGTGGAAATGACTAAAGTGGGAAGACTAAAGTGGACATACTAAAGTGGACAGACTAAAGTGGAAAGACTAAAGTGGAAAGACTAAAGTGGACAGACTTTAGTGGAAAGACTAAAGTGGACAGTCTATAGTGGAAAGACTAAAGTGGACACACTAAAGTGGAAAGACTAAAGTGGAGAGACTTTAGTGGAAAGACTAAAGTGGACAGTCTATAGTGGAAAGACTAAAGTGGACACACTAAAGTGGAAAGACTAAAGTGGAAAGACTAAAGTGGACAGACTATAGTGGAAAGACCATAGTGGAAAGACTATAGTGGACAGAATAAAGTGGAGACTATAGTAGACTAAAGTGGACAGACTTTAGTGGAAAGACTAAAGTGGACAGTCTATAGTGGAAAGACTAAAGTGGACACACTAAAGTGGAAAGACTAAAGTGGAAAGACTAAAGTGGACAGACGGTAGTGGAAATGACTAAAGTGGGAAGACTAAAGTGGACATACTAAAGTGGACAGACTAAAGTGGAAAGACTAAAGTGGAAAGACTAAAGTGGACAGACTTTAGTGGAAAGACTAAAGTGGACAGTCTATAGTGGAAAGACTAAAGTGGACACACTAAAGTGGAAAGACTAAAGTGGAGAGACTTTAGTGGAAAGACTAAAGTGGACAGTCTATAGTGGAAAGACTAAAGTGGACACACTAAAGTGGAAAGACTAAAGTGGAAAGACTAAAGTGGACAGACTATAGTGGAAAGACCATAGTGGAAAGACTATAGTGGACAGAATAAAGTGGAGACTATAGTGGAAAGACTAAAGTGGAAAGACTAAAGTGGAAAGACTTTAGTGGAAAGACTAAAGTGGACAGTCTATAGTGGAAAGACTAAAGTGGACACACTAAAGTGGAAAGACTAAAGTGGAAAGACTAAAGTGGAAAGACTAAATTGGACAGACTTTAGTGGAAAGACTAAAGTGGACAGTCTATAGTGGAAAGACTAAAGTGGACACACTAAAGTGGAAAGACTAAAGTGGACAGACTTTAGTGGAATGACTAAAGTGGACAGTCTATAGTGGAAAGACTAAAGTGGACACACTAAAGTGGAAAGACTAAAGTGGAAAGACTAAAGTGGAAAGACTAAATTGGACAGACTTTAGTGGAAAGACTAAAGTGGACAGTCTATAGTGGAAAGACTAAAGTGGACACACTAAAGTGGAAAGACTAAAGTGGACAGACTTTAGTGGAATGACTAAAGTGGACAGTCTATAGTGGAAAGACTAAAGTGGACACACTAAAGTGGAAAGACTAAAGTGGAAAGACTTTAGTGGAAAGACTAAAGTGGACAGTCTATAGTGGAAAGACTAAAGTGGACACACTAAAGTGGAAAGACTAAAGTGGAAAGACTAAAGTGGAAAGACTAAATTGGACAGACTTTAGTGGAAAGACTAAAGTGGACAGTCTATAGTGGAAAGACTAAAGTGGACACACTAAAGTGGAAAGACTAAAGTGGAAAGACTAAAGTGGAAAGACTAAATTGGACAGACTTTAGTGGAAAGACTAAAGTGGACAGTCTATAGTGGAAAGACTAAAGTGGACACACTAAAGTGGAAAGACTAAAGTGGAAAGACTAAAGTGGACAGACGATAGTGGAAATGACTAAAGTGGAAAGACTAAAGTGGACATACTAAAGTGGACAGACTAAAGTGGAAAGACTAAAGTGGACAGACTGTAGTGGAAAGACTGAAGTGGAAAGACTAAGTGGACAGACTAAAGCGGAAAGACTAAAGTGGAAAGACTATAGTGGACAGACTATAGTGGAAAGACTAAAGTGGACAGACTAAAGTGGAAATACTGAAGTGGACAGACTATATTGGAAAGACCATAGTGGAAAGACTGTAGTGGACAGAATAAAGTGGAGACTATAGTGGAAAGACTAAAGTGGAAAGACTAAAGTGGACAGAGAATAGTGGAAAGACTAAAGTGGACAGACTATAGTGGAAATACTAAAGTGGACAGACTATTGTGGAAAGACTAAAGTGGAAATACTAAATTGGACGGACTAAAGTGGAAAGACTAAGGTGGAAAGACTAAAGTGGACAGACTATAGTGGAAAGACTATATTGAAAATACTGTAGTGGACAGAATAAAGTGGAGACTATTGTGGAAAGACTAAAGTGGACAGATAATAGTGGAAAGACTAAAGTGGACAGACTATAGTGGAAAGACTAAAGTGGAAAGACTAAAGTGGAAAGACTAAAGTGGACAGACTTTAGTGGAAAGACTAAAGTGGACAGTCTATAGTGGAAAGACTAAAGTGGACACACTAAAGTGGAAAGACTAAAGTGGAAAGACTAAAGTGGACAGACGATAGTGGAAATGACTAAAGTCGAAAGACTAAAGTGGACATACTAAAGTGGACAGACTAAAGTGGAAAGACTAAAGTGGACAGACTCTAGTGGAAAGACTGAAGTGGAAAGACTAAGTGGAAAGACTAAAGCAGAAAGACTAAAGTGGAAAGACTATAGTGGACAGACTATAGTGGAAAGACTAAAGTGGACAGACTAAAGTGGAAAGACTAAAGTGGAAAGACTAAAGTGGACAGACTATATTGGAAAGACTATAGTGGAAAGACTGTAGTGGACAGAATAAAGTGGAGACTATAGTGGAAAGACTAAAGTGGAAAGACTAAAGTGGACAGAGAATAGTGGAAAGACTAAAGTGAACAGACTATAGTGGAAATACTAAAGTGGACAGACTAAAGTGGACAGACTATAGTGGAAAGACTATAGTGGAAAGACTGTAGTGGACAGAAAAAAGTGGAGACTATAGTGGAAAGACTAAAGTGGACAGAGAATAGTGGAAAAACTAAAGTGGACAGACTATAGTGGAAAGACTATAGTGGAAAGACTGTAGTGGACAGAATAAAGTGGAGACTATAGTGGAAAGACTAAAGTGGACAGAGAATAGTGGAAAAACTAAAGTGGACAGACTATAGTGGAAAGACTATAGTGGAAAGACTATAGTGGACAGAATAAAGTGGAGACTATAGTGGAAAGACTAAAGTGGACAAAGAATAGAGGAAAGAATAAAGTGGACAGACTATAGTGGAAAGACTAAAGTGGACAGACTAAAATGGAAAGACTAAAGTGGAAAGACTAAAGTGGACAGACTATAGTGGAAAGACTGTAGTGGACAGAATAAAGTGGAGAGTATAGTGGAAAGAATAAAGTGGACAGAGAATAGTGGAAAGACTAAAGTGGACAGACTATAGTGGAAAGACTATAGTGGAGAGACTGTAGTGGACAGAATAAAGTGGAGACTATAGTGGAAAGACTAAAGTGGAAATACTAAAGTGGACAGAGAATAGTGGAAAGACTAAGGTGGAAAAACTAAAGTGGACAGAGAATAGTGGAAAGAATGAAGTGGACAGACTATAGTGGAAAGACTATAGTGGAAAGACTGTAGTGGACAGAATAAAGTGGAGACTATAGTGGAAAGACTAAAGTGGACAGAGAATAATGGAAAGACTATAGTGGAAAGATTGAAGTTGACAGACTAAAGTGGAAAAGCTAAAGTGGAAAGACTAAAGTGGACAGACTATAGTGGAAAGACTAAAGTGGAAAGACCTTAATGGGCAGAATAAAGTGTAGACTATAGTGGAAAGACTAAAGTGGAGAGACTATAGTGGAAAGACTGTAGTGGACATAATAAAGTGGAGACTAAAGTGGAAAGACTAAAGTGGACAGAGACTAGTGGAAAGACTAAAGTGGACAGACTATAGTGGAAAGATTATAGTGGAAAGACTGTAGTTGACATAATAAAGTGGAGACTATAGTGGAAAGAATAAAGTGGAAAGACTAAAGTGGACAGACTATAGTGGAAAGACTGTAGTGGACATAATAAAGTGGAGACTAAAGTGGAAAGACTAAAGTGGCAGAGACTAGTGGAAAGACTAAAGTGGACAGACTATAGTGGAAAGATTATAGTGGAAAGACTGTAGTGGACATAATAAAGTGGAGACTATAGTGGAAAGAATAAAGTGGAAAGACTAAAGTGGACAGACTATAGTGGAAAGACTGAAGTGGAAAGACTCAGTGGACAGACTAAAGTGTACACACTGAAGTGGACAGAATAAAGTGGAAAGACTAAAGTGGAAAGACTAAAGTGGACAGACTATAGTGGAAAGACTAAAGTGGAAAGACTAAAGTGGACAGAGAATAGTGGAAAGACTAAAGTGGACAGACTATAGTGGAAAGACAAAGTGGACAGACTAAAGTGGAAAAACTAAAGTGGAAAGACTAAAGTGGACAGACTATAGTGGAAAGACTATAGTGGAAAGACTATAGTGGAAAGACTATAGTGGAAAGACTAAAGTCGACAGAATAAAGTGGAGACTATAGTGGAAAGACTAAAGTGGACAGACTATAGTGGAAAGACTACAGTGGAAAGACTGTAGTGGACATAATAAAGTGGAGACTATAGTGGAAAGACTAAAGTGGACAGAGAATATTGGAAAGACTAAAGTGGACAGACTATAGTGGAAAGACTATAGTGGAAAGACTAAAGTGGACAGACTAAAGTGGAAAAACTAAAGTTGAAAGACTAAAGTGGACAGACTATAGTGGAAAGACTATAGTGGAAAGACTGTAGTGGACAGAATAAAGTGGAGACTATAGTGGAAAGACTAAAGTGGACAGAGAATAGTGGAAAGACTAAAGTGGACAGACTATAGTGGAAAGACTATAGTGGAAAGACTGTAGTGGACAGAATAAAGTGGAGGCTATAGTGGAAAGAATAAAGTGGACAGAGAATCGTAGAAAGACTAAAGTGGAAAGAATGTAGTGGACAGAATAAAGTGGAGACTATAGTGGTAAGACTAAAGTGGACAGACTATAGTGGAAAGACTGAAGTTGAAAGAATCAGTGGACACACTAAAGTGTACACACTGAAGTGGACAGAATAAAGTGGAAAGACTAAAGTGGAAAGACTAAAGTGGACAGACTATAGTGGAAAGACTAAAGTGGACAGACTAAAGTGGAAAAACTAAAGTGGAAAGACTAAAGTGGACAGACTATAGTGGAAAGACTATAGTGGAAAGACTAAAGTGGACAGAATAAAGTGGAGACTATAGTGGAAAGACTAAAGTGGACAGACTATAGTGGAAAGACTACAGTGGAAAGACTGTAGTGGACATAATAAAGTGGAGACTATAGTGGAAAGACTAAAGTGGACAGAGAATATTGGAAAGACTAAAGTGGACAGACTATAGTGGAAAGACTATAGTGGAAAGACTAAAGTGGACAGACTAAAGTGGACAGACTATAGTGGAAAGACTATAGTGGAAAGACTGTAGTGGACAGAATAAAGTGGAGACTATAGTGGAAAGACTAAAGTGGACAGACTATAGTGGAAAGACTATAGTGGAAAGACTGTAGTGGACATAATAAAGTGGAGACTATAGTGGAAAGACTAAAGTGGACAGAGACTAGTGGAAAGACTAAAGTGGACAGACTATAGTGGAAAGATTATAGTGGAAAGACTGTAGTGGACAGACTAAAGTGTACACACTGAAGTGGACAAAATAAAGTGGAAAGACTAAAGTGGAAAGACTAAAGTGGACAGACTAAAGTGGAAAAACTAAAGTGGAAAGACTAAAGTGGACAGACTATTGTGGAAAGACTATAGTGGAAAGAGTGTAGTGGACAGAATAAAGTGGAGACTATAGTGGAAAGACTAAAGAGGACAGACTATAGTGGAAAGACTATAGTGGAAAGACTATAGTGGAAAGACTGTAGTGGAAATAATAAAGTAGAGACTATAGTGGAAAGACTAAAGTGGACAGAGAATAGTGGAAAGACTAAAGTGGACTGACTATAGTGGAAAGATTATAGTGGAAAGACTGTAGTGGACAGAAAAAAGTGGAGACTATAGTGGAAAGATTAAAGTGGAAAGACTAAAGTGGACAGAGAATAGCGGAAAGACTAAAGTGGACAGACTATAGTGGAAAGACTGAAGTGGAAAGACTAAGTGGACAGACTAAAGTGGAAAGACGATAGTGGAAAGACTAAAGTGGACAGACTATAGTGGAAAGACTAAAGTGGACAGACTGAAGTGAAAAGACTATTGTGGAAAGACTAAAGTGGAAAGACTAAAGTGGACAGACTATAGTGGAAAGACTGAAGCGGCAAGACTCAGTGGACAAACTAAAGTGTACACACTGAAGTGGACAGAATAAAGTGGAAAGACTAAAGTGGAAAGACTAAAGTGGACAGACTATAGTGGAAAGACTAAAGTGGACAGACTAAAGTGGAAAGACTAAAGTGGAAAGACTAAAGTGTACAGACTGTAGTGGAAAGACTAAAGTGGACAGACTATAGAGGAAAGACTAAAGTGGACCGACTAAAGTGGAAAGACTAAAGTGGAAAGACTAAAGTGGACAGACTATAGAGGAAAGACCATAGTGGAAAGACTGTCGTGGACAGAATAAAGTGGAGACTATAGTGGAAAGACTAAAGTGGACAGAGTATAGTGGAAAGACTACAATGGAAAGACTGTAGTGGACATAATAAAGTGGAGACTAAAGTGGACAGAGAATAGTGGAAAGACTAAAGTGGACAGACTATAGTGGAAAGACTAAAGTTGACAGAGAATAGTGGAAAGACTAAAGTGGACAGACTATAGTGGAAAGACTAAAGTGGACAGAGAATAGTGGAAAGACTAAAGTGGACAGACTATAGTACAAAGAAAATAGTGGAAAGACTAAAGTGGACAGACTAAAGTGGAAAAACTAAAGTGGAAAGACTAAAGTGGACAGACTATAGTGGAAAGACTATAGTGGAAAGACTGTAGTGAACAGAATAAAGTGGAGACTATAGTGGAAAGACTATAGTGGAAAGACTGTAGTGGACATAATAAAGTGGAGACTATAGTGGAAAGACTAAAGTGGACAGAGACTAGTGGAAAGACTAAAGTGGACAGACTATAGTGGAAAGATTATATTAGAAAGACTGTAGTGGACATAATAAAGTGGAGACTATAGTGGAAAGAAAAAAGTGGAAAGACTAAAGTGGACAGACTATAGTGGAAAGACTCAGTGGACAGACTAAAGTGTACACACTGAAGTGGACAGAATAAAGTTGAAAGACTAAAGTGGAAAGACTAAAGTGGACAGACTATAGTGGAAAGACTAAACTGGACAGACTAAAGTGGAAAAACTAAAGTGGAAAGACTAAAGTGGACAGACTATAGTGGAAAGACTATAGTGGGAAGACTGTAGTGGACAGAATAAAGTGGAGACTATAGTGGAAAGACTAAAGTGGACAGACTATAGTGGAAAGACTAAAGTGGACAGACTAAAGTGGAAAGACTAAAGTGGAAAGACTAAAGTGGACAGACTGTAGTGGAAAGACTAAAGTGGACAGACTATAGTGGAAAGACTAAAGTGGACCGACTAAAGTGGAAAGACTAAAGTGGAAAGACTAAAGTGGACAGACTATAGTGGAAAGACCATAGTGGAAAGACTATAGTGGCCAGAATAAAGTGGAGACTATAGTAGAAAGACTAAAGTGGAAAGACTAAAGTGGACAGAGAAGAGAGGAAAGACTAAAGTGGACAGACTATAGTGGAAAGACTAAAGTGGACGGACTAAAGTGGAAAGACTAAGGTGGAAAGACTAAAGTGGACAGACTGAAGTGAAAAGACTATAGTGGAAAGACAAAAGTGGAAAGACTAAAGTGGACAGACTATAGTGGAAAGACTGAAGCGGCAAGACTCAGTGGACAAACTAAAGTGTACACACTGAAGTGGACAGAATAAAGGGGAAAGACTAAAGTGGAAAGAATAAAGTGGACAGACTATAGTGGAAAGACTAAAGTGGAAAGACTAAAGTGGAAAGACTAAAGTGGAAAGACTAAAGTGGACAGACTGTAGTGGAAAGACTAAAGTGGACAGACTATAGTGGAAAGACTAAAGTGGACCGACTAAAGTGGAAAGACTAAAGTGGAAAGACTAAAAAGGACAGACTATAGTGGAAAGACCATAGTGGAAAGACTATAGTGGACAGTTTAAAGTGGAGACTATAGTAGAAAGACTAAAGTGGAAAGACTAAAGTGGACAGAGAAGAGAGGAAAGACTAAAGTGGACAGACTATAGTGGAAAGACTAAAGTGGACAGACTAAAGTGGAAAGACTAAGGTGGAAAGACTAAAGTGGACAGACTATAGTGGAAAGACTATATTGGAAAGACTGTAGTGGACAGAATAAAGTGGAGACTATTGTGGAAAGACTAAAGTGGACAGAGAATAGTGGAAAGACTAAATTGGACAGACTATAGTGGAAAGACTAAAGTGGAAAGACTAAAGTGGAAAGACTAAAGTGGAAAGACTAAAGTGGACAGACTTTAGTGGAAAGACTAAAGTGGACAGTCTATAGTGGAAAGACTAAAGTTGACACACTAAAGTGGAAAGACTAAAGTGGAAAGACTATAGTGGACAGACTATAGTGGAAAGACTAAAGTGGACAGACTAAAGTGGAAAGACTAAAGTGGAAAGACTAAAGTGGACATACTAAAGTGGACATACTGAAGTGGAAAGACTAAAGTGGACAGACTCTAGTGGAAAGACTGAAGTGGAAAGACTTAGTGGACAGACTAAAGCGGAAAGACTAAAGGGGAAAGACTATAGTGGACAGACTATAGTGGAAAGACTGTAGTGGACAGAATAAAGTGGAGACTATAGTGGAAAGACTAAAGTGGACAGAGAATAGTGGAAAGACTAAAGTGGACAGACTATAGTGCAAAGACTATAGTGGAAAGACTGTAGTGGACAGAATAAAGTGGAGACTATAGTGGAAAGACTAGAGCGGACAGAGAATAGTGGAAAGAATAAAGTGGACAGACTATAGTGGAAAGACTAAAGTGGACAGACTAAAATGGAAAGACTAAAGTGGAAAGACTAAAGTGGACAGACTATAGTGGAAAGACTGTAGTGGACAGAATAAAGCGGAGAGTATAGTGGAAAGAATAAAGTGGACAGAGAATAGTGGAAAGACTAAAGTGGACAGACTATAGTGGAAAGACTATAGTGGAGAGACTGTAGTGGACAGAATAAAGTGGAGACTATAGTGGAAAGACTAAAGTGGAAATACTAAAGTAGACAGAGAATAGTGGAAAGACTAAAGTGGAAAGACTAAAGTGGACAGACTATAGTTGAAAGACTATAGTGGAAAGACTGTAGTGGACAGAATAAAGTGGAGACTATAGTGGAAAGACTAAAGTGGACAGAGAATAGTGGAAAGACTAAAGTGGACAGACTATAGTGGAAAGACTATAGTGGAAAGACTGTAGTGGACAGAATAAAGTGGAGACTATAGTGGAAAGACTAAAGTGGACAGAGAATAGTGGAAAGACTATAGTGGAAAGATTGAAGTGGACAGACTAAAGTGGAAAAGCTAAAGTGGAAAGACTAAAGTGGACAGACTATAGTGGAAAGACTGAAGTGGAAAGACCCAGTGGACAGACTAAAGTTTACACACTGAAGTGGACAGAATAAAGTGGAAAGACTAAAGTGGACAGACTATAGGGGAAAGACTAAAGTGGACAGACTAAAGTGGAAAGATTAAAGTGGAAAGACTAAAGTGGACAAACTATAGTGGAAAGACTATAGTGGAAAGACTGTAGTGGACAGAATAAAGTGGAGACTATAGTGGAAAGACTAAAGTGGAAAGACTAAAGTGGACAGAGAATAGTTGAAAGACTAAAGTGGACAGACTATAGTGGAAAGACTAAAGTGGACAGACTAAGGTGGAAAGACTAAAGTGGAAAGACTAAAGTGGACAGACTATATTGGAAAGACTATAGTGGAAAGACTGTAGTGGCCAGAATAAAGTGGAGAGTATAGTGGAAAGACTAAAGTTGACAGAGAATAGTGGAAAGACTAAAGTGGACAGACTATAGTGGAAAGATTGTAGTGGACAGAATAAAGTGGAGACTATAGTGGAAAGACTAAAGTGGAAAGACTAAAGTGGACAGAGAATAGTGGAAAGACTAAAGTGGAAAGATTGTAGTTGACAGAATAAAGTGGAGACTATAGTGGAAAGACTGAAGTGGACAGACTAAAGTGGAAAAACTAAAGTGGAAAGACTAAAGTGGACAGACTATAGTGGAAAGACTATAGTGGAACGACTGTAGTGGACAGAATAAAGTGGAGACTATAGTGGAAAGACTAAAGTGGACAGAGAATAGTGGAAAGAATAAAGTGGAAAGACTATAGTGGAAAGACTATAGTGGAAAGACTATAGTGAACAGAATAAAGTGGAGACTATAGTGGAAAGACTAAAATGGACAGACTATAGTGGAAAGAATAAAGTGGACGGACTATAGTGGAAAGACTAAACTGGGCAGACTAAAGTGGAAAGGATAAAGTGGAAAGACTAAAGTGGAAAGACTAAAGTGGACAGACTATAGTGGAAAGAATTAACTGGACAGACTATAGTGGAAAGACTAAACTGGGCAGACTAAAGTGGAAAGGATAAAGTGGAAAGACTAAAGTGGACAGAAGATAGTGGAAATGAATAAAGTGGAAAGACTAAAGTGGACAGACTATAGTGGAAAGAATAAAGTTGACGGACTATAGTGTACACACTGAAGTGGAGAGAAGAAAGTGGAAAGACTAAAGTGGAAAGACCAAAGTGGACAGACTAAAGTGGACATACTAAAGTGGAAAAACTAAAGTGGACAGATTCTAGTGGAAAGACTGAAGCGGAAAGACTAAAGTGGACAGAGAATAGTTGAAAGACTAAAGTGGACAGACTATAGTGGACAGACTAAAGTGGACAGACTAAAGTGTAAAGACTATAGTGGAAAGACTGTAGGGGACAGAATAAAGAGGAGACTATAGTGGAAAGACTAAATTGGAAAGACTAAAGTGGACAGACTATAGTGGAAAGACTGAAGTGGACAGACTAAAGTGGAAAAACTAAAGTGGAAAGACTAAAGTGGACAGACTATAGTGGAAAGACTGTAGTGGAAAGACTGTAGTGGACAGAATAAAGTGGAGACTATAGTGGAAAGACTGAAGTGGACAGACTAAAGTGGACAGACTATAGTGGAAAGACTAAAGTGGAAAAACTAAAGTGGAAAGACTAAAGTGGACAGACTATAGTGGGAAGACTATAGTGGAAAGACTGTAGTGGACAGAATAAAGTGGAGACTATAGTGGAAAGACTAAAGTGGACAGAGAATAGTGGAAAGACTAAAGTGGACAGACTATAGTGGAAAGATTGTAGTGGACAGAATAAAGTGGAGACTATAGTGGAAAGATTAAAGTGGACAGAGAATAGTGGAAAGAATAAAGTGGAAAGACTATAGTGGAAAGACTATAGTGGAAAGACTATAGTGAACAGAATAAAGTGGAGACTATAGTGGAAAGACTAAAGTGGACAGACTATAGTGGAAAGAATAAAGTGGACGGACTATAGTGGAAAGACTAAACTGGGCAGACTAAAGTGGAAAGGATAAAGTGGAAAGACTAAAGTGGACAGAGAATAGTGGAAAGACTAAAGTGGAAAGATTGTACCGGACAGAATAAAGTGGAGACTATAGTGGAAAGACTAAAGTGGAAAGACTAAAGTGGACAGACTGTAGTGGAAAGACTATAGTGGAAAGACTGTAGTGGGCAGAATAAAGTGGAGACTATAGTGGAAAGACTAAAGTGGACAGAGAATAGTGGAAAGACTAAAGTGGATAGACTATAGTGGAAAGACTATAGTGGAAAGACTGTAGTGGACAGAATAAAGAGGAGACTATAGTGGAAAGACTAAAGTGGAAAGACTAAACTGGACAGACTATAGTGGAAAGACTGAAGTGGACAGACTAAACTGGAAAAACTAAAGTGGAAAGACTAAAGTGGACAGACTATAGTGGAAAAACTATAGTGACAAGACTGTAGTGGACAGAATAAAGTGGAGACTATAGTGGAAAGACTAAAGTGGACAGAGAATAGTGGAAAGACTAAAGTGGAAAGACTATAGTGGAAAGACTGTAGTGAACAGAATAAAGTGGAGACTATAGTGGAAAGACTATAGTGGAGAGACTGTAGTGGACAGAATAAAGTGGAGACTATAGTGGAAAGACTAAAGTGGAAATACTAAAGTAGACAGAGAATAGTGGAAAGACTAAAGTGGAAAGACTAAAGTGGACAGACTATAGTTGAAAGACTATAGTGGAAAGACTGTAGTGGACAGAATAAAGTGGAGACTATAGTGGAAAGACTAAAGTGGACAGAGAATAGTGGAAAGACTAAAGTGGACAGACTATAGTGGAAAGACTATAGTGGAAAGACTGTAGTGGACAGAATAAAGTGGAGACTATAGTGGAAAGACTAAAGTGGACAGAGAATAGTGGAAAGACTATAGTGGAAAGATTGAAGTGGACAGACTAAAGTGGAAAAGCTAAAGTGGAAAGACTAAAGTGGACAGACTATAGTGGAAAGACTGAAGTGGAAAGACCCAGTGGACAGACTAAAGTTTACACACTGAAGTGGACAGAATAAAGTGGAAAGACTAAAGTGGACAGACTATAGGGGAAAGACTAAAGTGGACAGACTAAAGTGGAAAGATTAAAGTGGAAAGACTAAAGTGGACAAACTATAGTGGAAAGACTATAGTGGAAAGACTGTAGTGGACAGAATAAAGTGGAGACTATAGTGGAAAGACTAAAGTGGAAAGACTAAAGTGGACAGAGAATAGTTGAAAGACTAAAGTGGACAGACTATAGTGGAAAGACTAAAGTGGACAGACTAAGGTGGAAAGACTAAAGTGGAAAGACTAAAGTGGACAGACTATATTGGAAAGACTATAGTGGAAAGACTGTAGTGGACAGAATAAAGTGGAGAGTATAGTGGAAAGACTAAAATTGACAGAGAATAGTGGAAAGACTAAAGTGGACAGACTATAGTGGAAAGATTGTAGTGGACAGAATAAAGTGGAGACTATAGTGGAAAGACTAAAGTGGAAAGACTAAAGTGGACAGAGAATAGTGGAAAGACTAAAGTGGAAAGATTGTAGTTGACAGAATAAAGTGGAGACTATAGTGGAAAGACTGAAGTGGACAGACTAAAGTGGAAAAACTAAAGTGGAAAGACTAAAGTGGACAGACTATAGTGGAAAGACTATAGTGGAACGACTGTAGTGGACAGAATAAAGTGGAGACTATAGTGGAAAGACTAAAGTGGACAGAGAATAGTGGAAAGAATAAAGTGGAAAGACTATAGTGGAAAGACTATAGTGGAAAGACTATAGTGAACAGAATAAAGTGGAGACTATAGTGGAAAGACTAAAGTGGACAGACTATAGTGGAAAGAATAAAGTGGACGGACTATAGTGGAAAGACTAAACTGGGCAGACTAAAGTGGAAAGGATAAAGTGGAAAGACTAAAGTGGAAAGACTAAAGTGGACAGACTATAGTGGAAAGAATTAACTGGACAGACTATAGTGGAAAGACTAAACTGGGCAGACTAAAGTGGAAAGGATAAAGTGGAAAGACTAAAGTGGACTGAAGATAGTGGAAATGAATAAAGTGGAAAGACTAAAGTGGACAGACTAAAGTGGACAAACTATAGTGTACACACTGAAGTGGAGAGAAGAAAGTGGAAAGACTAAAGTGGAAAGACCAAAGTGGACAGACTAAAGTGGACATACTAAAGTGGAAAAACTAAAGTGGACAGATTCTAGTGGAAAGACTGAAGCGGAAAGACTAAAGTGGACAGAGAATAGTTGAAAGACTAAAGTGGACAGACTATAGTGGACAGACTAAAGTGGACAGACTAAAGTGTAAAGACTATAGTGGAAAGACTGTAGTGGACAGAATAAAGTGGAGACTATAGTGGAAAGACTAAATTGGAAAGACTAAAGTGGACAGACTATAGTGGAAAGACTGAAGTGGACAGACTAAAGTGGAAAAACTAAAGTGGAAAGACTAAAGTGGACAGACTATAGTGGAAAGACTGTAGTGGAAAGACTGTAGTGGACAGAATAAAGTGGAGACTATAGTGGAAAGACTGAAGTGGACAGACTAAAGTGGACAGACTATAGTGGAAAGACTAAAGTGGAAAAACTAAAGTGGAAAGACTAAAGTGGACAGACTATAGTGGAAAGACTATAGTGGAAAGACTGTAGTGGACAGAATAAAGTGGAGACTATAGTGGAAAGACTAAAGTGGACAGAGAATAGTGGAAAGACTAAACTGGATAGACTATAGTGGAAAGACTATAGTGGAAAGACTGTAGTGGACAGAATAAAGAGGAGACTATAGTGGAAAGACTAAAGTGGAAAGACTAAACTGGACAGACTATAGTGGAAAGACTGAAGTGGACAGACTAAAGTGGAAAAACTAAAGTGGAAAGACTAAAGTGGACAGACTATAGTGGAAAAACTATAGTGACACGACTGTAGTGGACAGAATAAAGTGGAGACTATATTGGAAAGACTAAAGTGGACAGAGAATAGTGGAAAGACTAAAGTGGAAAGACTATAGTGGAAAGACTATAGTGGAAAGACTGTAGTGAACAGAATAAAGTGGAGACTATAGTGGAAAGACTAAAGTGGACAGACTATAGTGGAAAGAATAAAGTGGACGGACTATAGTGGAAAGACTAAACTGGGCAGACTAAAGTGGAAAGGATAAAGTGGAAAGACTAAAGTGGAAAGACTAAAGTGGACAGACTATACTGGAAAGAATAAAGTGGACAGACTATAGTGGAAAGACTAAACTGGGCAGACTAAAGTGGAAAGGATAAAGTGGAAAGACTAAAGTGGACAGAAGATAGTTGAAATGACTAAAGTGGAAAGACTAAAGTGGACAGACTAAAGTGGACAAACTAAAGTGTACACACTGAAGTGGAGAGAAGAAAGTGGAAAGACTAAAGTGGAAAGACTCAAGTGGAAAGACTATAGTGGAAAGACTAAAGTGGACAGACTAAAGTTGAAAGACTAAAGTGGAAAGACTAATGTGGACGGACTATAGTGGAAAGACTAAAGTGGGCATACTATAGTGGAAATGACTAAAGTGGAAAGACCAAAGTGGACAGACTAAAGTGGACATACTAAAGTGGAAAAACTAAAGTGGACAGATTCTAGTGGAAAGACTGAAGCGGAAAGACTAAAGTGGACAGAGAATAGTTGAAAGACTAAACTGGACAGACTATAGTGGAAAGACTGTAGTGGAAAGACTGTAGTGGACAGAATAAAGTGGAGACTATAGTGGAAAGACTGAAGTGGACAGACTAAAGTGGACAGACTATAGTGGAAAGACTATAGTGGAAAGACTGTAGTGGACAGAATAAAGTGGAGAGTATAGTGGAAAGACTAAAGTGGACAGACTAAAGTGGACAGACTCTAGTGGACAGACTATAGTGGAAAGACTATAGTGGAAAGACTGTAGTGAACAGAATAAAGTGGAGACTATAGTGGAAAGACTAAAGTGGAAAGACTAAAGTGGACAGAGAGTATTGGAAAGACTAAAAAGGAAAGACTGTAGTGGACAGGATAAAGTGGAGACTATAGTGGAAAGACTAAAGTGGAAAGAATAAAGTGGACAGACTATAGTGGAAAGACTGAAGTGGAAAGACTCAGTGGACAGACTAAAGTGTACACACTGAAGTGGACAGAATAAAGTGGAAAGACTAAAGTGGACAGACTATAGTGGAAAGACTAAAGTGGACAGACTATAGTGGAAAGACTGTAGTGGACAGAATAAAGTGGAGACTATAGTGGAAAGACTAAAGTGGAAAGACTAAAGTGGACAGAGAATATTGGAAAGACTAAAGTGGAAAGACTGTAGAGGACAGAATACAGTGGAGACTATAGTGGAAAGACTATAGTGGAAAGACTGTAGTGGACAGAATAAAGTGGAGACTATAGTGGAAAGACTAAAGTGGACAGAGAATAGTGGAAAGACTAAAGTGGACAGACTATAGTGGAAAGACTATAGTGGAAAGACTGTAGTGGACAGAATAAAGTGGAGAGTATAGTGGAAAGACTAAAGTGGACAGACTAAAGTGGACAGACTCTAGTGGACAGACTATAGTGGAAAGACTATAGTGGAAAGACTGTAGTGAACAGAATAAAGTGGAGACTATAGTGGAAAGACTAAAGTGGAAAGACTAAAGTGGACAGAGAGTATTGGAAAGACTAAAGTGGAAAGACTGTAGTGGACAGAATAAAGTGGAGACTGTAGTGGAAAGACTAAAGTGGAAAGAATAAAGTGGACAGACTATAGTGGAAAGACTGAAGTGGAAAGACTCAGTGGACAGACTAAAGTGTACACACTGAAGTGGACAGAATAAAGTGGAAAGACTAAAGTGGACAGACTATAGTGGAAAGACTAAAGTGGACAGAGAATAGTGGAAAGACTAAAGTGGACAGACTATAGTGGAAAGACTATAGTGGAAAAACTGTAGTGGACAGAATAAAATGGAGACTATAGTGGAAAGACTGAAGTGGACAGACGAAAGTGGAAAAACTAAAGTAGAAAGACTAAAGTGGACAGACTATAGTGGAAAGACTATAGTGGAAAGACTGCAGTGGACAGAATAAAGTGGAGACTATAGTGGAAAGACTAAAGTGGACAGACTAAAGTGGAAAGACTCTAGTGGACAGACTATAGTGGAAAGACTATAGTGGAAAGACTGTAGTGAACAGAATAAAGTGGAGACTATAGTGGAAAGACTAAAGTGGACAGAGAGTATTGGAAAGACTAAAGTGGACGGACTATAGTAGAAAGACTAAAGTGGACAGGCTATAGTGGAAATGACTAAAGTAGAAAGACTAAAGTGGACAGACTAAAGTGGACAGACTAAAGTGGAAAGACTAAAGTGGACAGACTCTAGTGGAAAGACTAAAGCGGAAAGACTAAAGTGGACAGAGAATAGTAGAAAGACTAAAGGGGACAGACTATAGTGGACAGACTAAAGTGGACAGACTAAAAACTAAAGTGGAAAGACTAAAGTGGAAAGACTATAGTGGAAAGACTGCAGTGGACAGAATAAAGTGGAGACTATAGTGGAAAGACTAAAGTGGAAAGACTAAAGTGGACAGACTATAGTGGAAAGACTAAAGTGGAAAAACTAAAGTGGAAAGACTAAAGTGGACAGACTATAGTGGAAAGACTATAGTGGAAAGACTGTAGTGGACAGAATAAAGTTGAGACTATAGTGGAAAGACTGAAGTGGACAGAGAAAAGTTGAAAGACTAAAGTGGACAGACTATAGTGGAAAGACTGTAGTGGACAGAATAAAGTGGAGACTATAGTGGAAAGACTAAAGTGGACAGACTAAAGTGGAAAGACTGAAGTTAGTAGACTCAGTGGACAGACTAAAGTGTATACACTGAAGTGGACAGAATAAAGTGGAAAGACTAAAGTGGAAAGACTAAAGAAGATAGACTATAGTGGAAAGACTAAAGTGGAAAAACTATAGTGGAAAGACTGTAGTGGACAGAATAAAGTTGAGACTATAGTGGAAAGACTGAAGTGGACAGAGAAAAGTTGAAAGACTAAAGTGGACAGACTATAGTGGAAAGACTGTAGTGGACAGAATAAAGTGGAGACTATAGTGGAAAGACTAAAGTGGACAGACTAAAGTGGAAAGACTGAAGTTAGTAGACTCAGTGGACAGACTAAAGTGTATACACTGAAGTGGACAGAATAAAGTGGAAAGACTAAAGAAGATAGACTATAGTGGAAAGACTAAAGTGGAAAAACTAAAGTGGAAAAACTAAAGTGGAAAGACTAAAGTGGACAGACTGTAGTGGAAAGACTAAAGTGGACAGACTATAGTGGAAAGACTAAAGTGGAAAAACTAAAGTGGAAAAACTAAAGTGGAAAGACTAAAGTGGACAGACTATAGTGGAAAGACTATAGTGGAAAGACTGTAGTGGACAGAATAAGGTAGAGACTATAGTGGAAAGACTAAAGTTGACAGACTTTAGTGGAAAGACTGAAGACTAAAATGGAAAAACTAAAGTGGAAAGACTAAAGTGGACAGACTATAGTGGAAAGACTATAGTGGAACGACTGTAGTGGACAGAATAAAGTGGAGACTATAGTGGAAAGACTAAAGTGGAAAGATAATAGTGGAAAGACTAAAGTGGAAAGACTATAGTGGAAAGACTATAGTGGAAAGACTGTAGTGGACAGAATAAAGTGGAGACTATAGTGGAAAGACTAAAGTGGACAGAGAATAGTGGAAAGACTAAATTGGAAAGACTGTGGTGGACAGAATAATATGGAGACTATAGTGGAAAGACTAAAGTGGAAAGACTAAAGTGGACAGACTAAAGTGGAAAGACTAAAGTTAGTAGACTCAGTGGACAGACTAAAGTGTATACATTGAAGTGGACAGAATAAAGTGGAAAGACTAAAGTGGAAAGACTAAAGAAGATAGACTATAGTGGAAAGACTAAAGTGGAAAAACTATAGTGGAAAGACTGTAGTGGACAGAATAAAGTGGAGACTATAGTGTAAAGACTAAAGTGGAAAAACTAAAGTGGAAAAACTAAAGTGGAAAGACTAAAGTGGACAGACTGTAGTGGAAAGACTAAAGTGGACAGACTATAGTGGAAAGACTAAAGTGGAAAAACTAAAGTGGAAAAACTAAAGTGGAAAGACTAAAGTGGACAGACTATAGTGGAAAGACTATAGTGGAAAGACTGTAGTGGACAGAATAAAGTGGAGACTATAGTGGAAAGACCAAAGTGGACAGAGAATAGTGGAAAGACTAAAGTGGACAGACTACAGTGGAAAGACTATAATGGAAAGACTATAGTGGAAAGACTAAAGTGGACAGACTAAAGTGGAAAGACTAAAGTGGACAGACTCTAGTGGAAAGACTGAAGCGGAAAGACTAAAGTGGACAGAGAATAGTGGAAAGACTAAAGTGGACGGACTATAGTAGAAAGACTAAAGTTGACAGGCTATAGTGGAAATGACTAAAGTGGAAAGACTAAAGTGGACAGACTAAAGAGGACAGACTAAAGTGGAAAGACTGCAGTGGACAGAATAAAGTGGAGACTATAGTGGAAAGACTAAAGTGGACAGACTAAAGTGGACAGACTATAGTGGAAAGACTAAAGTGGAAAAACTGAAGTGGAAAGACTAAAGTGGACAGACTATAGTGGAAAGACTATAGTGGAAAGACTGTAGTGGACAGAATAAAGTTGAGACTATAGTGGAAAGACTAAAGTGGACAGAGAAAAGTTGAAAGACTAAAGTGGACAGACTATAGTGGAAAGACTGTAGTGGACAGAATAAAGTGGACACTATAGTGGAAAGACTAAAGTGGAAAGACTAAAGTGGAGAGAGAATAGTGGAAAGACTAAAGTGGAAAGATTGTACCGGACAGAATAAAGTGGAGACTATAGTGGAAAGACTAAAGTGGAAAGACTAAAGTGGACAGACTATAGTGGAAAGACTATAGTGGAAAGACTGTAGTGGGCAGAATAAAGTGGAGACTATAGTGGAAAGACTAAAGTGGACAGAGAATAGTGGAAAGACTAAAGTGGATAGACTATAGTGGAAAGACTATAGTGGAAAGACTGTAGTGGACAGAATAAAGAGGAGACTATAGTGAAAAGACTAAAGTGGAAAGACTAAACTGGACAGACTATAGTGGAAAGACTGAAGTGGACAGACTAAAGTGGAAAAACTAAAGTGGAAAGACTAAAGTGGACAGACTATAGTGGAAAAACTATAGTGACACGACTGTAGTGGACAGAATAAAGTGGAGACTATAGTGGAAAGACTAAAGTGGACAGAGAATAGTGGAAAGACTAAAGTGGAAAGACTATAGTGGAAAGACTATAGTGGAAAGACTGTAGTGAACAGAATAAAGTGGAGACTATAGTGGAAAGACTAAAGTGGACAGACTATAGTGGAAAGACTAAACTGGGCGGACTAAAGTGGAAAGGATAAAGTGGAAAGACTAAAGTGGAAAGACTAAAGTGGACAGACTATAGTGGAAAGAATAAAGTGGACAGACTATAGTGGAAAGACTAAACTGGGCAGACTAAAGTGGAAAGGATAAAGTGGAAAGACTAAAGTGGACAGAAGATAGTTGAAATGACTAAAGTGGAAAGACTAAAGTGGACAGACTAAAGTGGACAAACTAAAGTGTACACACTGAAGTGGAGAGAAGAAAGTGGAAAGACTAAAGTGGAAAGACTCAAGTGGACAGACTATAGTGGAAAGACTAAAGTGGACAGACTAAAGTTGAAAGACTAAAGTGGAAAGACTAATGTGGACGGACTATAGTGGAAAGACTAAAGTGGGCATACTATAGTGGAAATGACTAAAGTGGAAAGACCAAAGTGGACAGACTAAAGTGGACATACTAAAGTGGAAAAACTAAAGTGGACAGATTCTAGTGGAAAGACTGAAGCGGAAAGACTAAAGTGGACAGAGAATAGTTGAAAGACTAAACTGGACAGACTATAGTGGAAAGACTGTAGTGGACAGAATAAAGTGGAGACTATAGTGGAAAGACTGAAGTGGACAGACTAAAGGGGACAGACTATAGTGGAAAGACTATAGTGGAAAGACTGTAGTGGACAGAATAAAGTGGAGAGTATAGTGGAAAGACTAAAGTGGACAGACTAAAGTGGACTGACTCTAGTGGACAGACTATAGTGGAAAGACTATAGTGGAAAGACTGTAGTGAACAGAATAAAGTGGAGACTATAGTGGAAAGACTAAAGTGGAAAGACTAAAGTGGACAGAGAGTATTGGAAAGACTAAAAAGGAAAGACTGTAGTGGACAGGATAAAGTGGAGACTATAGTGGAAAGACTAAAGTGGAAAGAATAAAGTGGACAGACTATAGTGGAAAGACTGAAGTGGAAAGACTCAGTGGACAGACTAAAGTGTACACACTGAAGTGGACAGAATAAAGTGGAAAGACTAAAGTTGACAGAGAGTATTGGAAAGACTAAAGTGGAAAGACTGTAGTGGACAGAATAAAGTGGAGACTATAGTGGAAAGACTAAAGTGGAAAGAATAAAGTGGACAGACTATAGTGGAAAGACTGAAGTGGAAAGACTCAGTGGACAGACTAAAGTGTACACACTGAAGTGGACAGAATAAAGTGGAAAGACTAAAGTGGACAGACTATAGTGGAAAGACTGAAGTGGACAAACGAAAGTGGAAAAACTAAAGTAGAAAGACTAAAGTGGACAGACTATAGTGGAAAGACTATAGTGGAAAGACTGCAGTGGACAGAATAAAGTGGAGACTATAGTGGAAAGACTAAAGTGGACAGACTAAAGTGGAAAGACTATAGTGGAAAGACTGTAGTGAACAGAATAAAGTGGAGACTATAGTGGAAAGACTAAAGTGGACAGAGAGTATTGGAAAGACTAAAGTGGACGGACTATAGTAGAAAGACTAAAGTGGACAGGCTATAGTGGAAATGACTAAAGTAGAAAGACTAAAGTGGACAGACTAAAGTGGACAGACTAAAGTGGAAAGACTAAAGTGGACAGATTCTAGTGGAAAGACTGAAGCGGAAAGACTAAAGTGGACAGAGAATAGTGGAAAGACTAAAGGGGACAGACTATAGTGGACAGACTAAAGTGGACAGACTAAAAACTAAAGTGGAAAGACTAAAGTGGAAAGACTATAGTGGAAAGACTGCAGTGGACAGAATAAAGTGGAGACTATAGTGGAAAGACTAAAGTGGAAAGACTAAAGTGGACAGACTATAGTGGAAAGACTAAAGTGGAAAAACTAAAGTGGAAAGACTAAAGTGGACAGACTATAGTGGAAAGACTATAGTGGAAAGACTGTAGTGGACAGAATAAAGTTGAGACTATAGTGGAAAGACTAAAGTGGACAGAGAATAGTGGAAAGACTAAAGTGGACAGACTAAAGTGGACATACTAAAGTGGAAAAACTAAAGTGGACAGATTCTAGTGGAAAGACTGAAGCGGAAAGACTAAAGTGGACAGAGAATAGTTGAAAGACTAAAGTGGACAGACTATAGTGGACAGACTAAAGTGTAAAGACTATACTGGAAAGACTGTAGTTGACAGAATAAAGTGGAGACTATAGTGGAAAGACTAAATTGGAAAGACTAAAGTGGACAGACTATAGTGGAAAGACTGAAGTGGACAGACTAAAGTGGAAAAACTAAAGTGGAAAGACTAAAGTGGACAGACTATAGTGGAAAGACTGTAGTGGAAAGACTGTCGTGGACAGAATAAAGTGGAGACTATAGTGGAAAGACTGAAGTGGACAGACTAAAGTGGACAGACTATAGTGGAAAGACTAAAGTGGAAAAACTAAAGTAGAAAGACTAAAGTGGACAGACAATAGTGGAAAGACTATAGTGGAAAGACTGTAGTGGACAGAATAAAGTGGAGACTATAGTGGAAAGACTAAAGTGGACAGAGAATAGTGGAAAGACTAAAGTGGACAGACTATAGTGGAAAGATTGTAGTGGACAGAATAAAGTGGAGACTATAGTGGAAAGACTAAAGTGGAAAGACTAAAGTGGACAGAGAATAGTGGAAAGACTAAAGTGGAAAGATTGTACCGGACAGAATAAAGTGGAGACTATAGTGGAAAGACTAAAGTGGAAAGACTAAAGTGGACAGACTATAGTGGAAAGACTATAGTGGAAAGACTGTAGTGGGCAGAATAAAGTGGAGACTATAGTGGAAAGACTAAAGTGGACAGAGAATAGTGGAAAGACTAAAGTGGATAGACTATAGTGGAAAGACTATAGTGGAAAGACTGTAGTGGACAGAATAAAGAGGAGACTATAGTGGAAAGACTAAAGTGGAAAGACTAAACTGGACAGACTATAGTGGAAAGACTGAAGTGGACAGACTAAAGTGGAAAAACTAAAGTGGAAAGACTAAAGTGGACAGACTATAGTGGAAAAACTATAGTGACACGACTGTAGTGGACAGAATAAAGTGGAGACTATAGTGGAAAGACTAAAGTGGACAGAGAATAGTGGAAAGACTAAAGTGGAAAGACTATAGTGGAAAGACTATAGTGGAAAGACTGTAGTGAACAGAATAAAGTGGAGACTATAGTGGAAAGACTAAAGTGGACAGACTATAGTGGAAAGAATAAAGTGGACGGACTATAGTGGAAAGTCTAAACTGGGCAGACTAAAGTGGAAAGGATAAAGTGGAAAGACTAAAGTGGAAAGACTAAAGTGGACAGACTATAGTGGAAAGAATAAAGTGGACAGACTATAGTGGAAAGACTAAACTGGGCAGACTAAAGTGGAAAGGATAAAGTGGAAAGACTAAAGTGGACAGAAGATAGTTGAAATGACTAAAGTGGAAAGACTAAAGTGGACAGACTAAAGTGGACAAACTAAAGTGTACACACTGAAGTGGAGAGAAGAAAGTGGAAAGACTGAAGTGGAAAGACTCAAGTGGACAGACTATAGTGGAAAGACTAAAGTGGACAGACTAAAGTTGAAAGACTAAAGTGGAAAGACTAATGTGGACGGACTATAGTGGAAAGACTAAAGTGGGCATACTATAGTGGAAATGACTAAAGTGGAAAGACCAAAGTGGACAGACTAAAGTGGACATACTAAAGTGGAAAAACTAAAGTGGACAGATTCTAGTGGAAAGACTGAAGCGGAAAGACTAAAGTGGACGGAGAATAGTTGAAAGACTAAACTGGACAGACTATAGTGGAAAGACTGTAGTGGAAAGACTGTAGTGGACAGAATAAAGTGGAGACTATAGTGGAAAGACTGAAGTGGACAGACTAAAGTGGACAGACTATAGTGGAAAGACTATAGTGGAAAGACTGTAGTGGACAGAATAAAGTGGAGAGTATAGTGGAAAGACTAAAGTGGACAGACTAAAGTGGACAGACTCTAGTGGACAGACTATAGTGGAAAGACTATAGTGGAAAGACTGTAGTGAACAGAATAAAGTGGAGACTATAGTGGAAAGACTAAAGTGGACAGAGAATAGTGGAAAGACTAAAGTGGACAGACTATAGTGGAAAGACTGTAGTGGACAGAATAAAGTGGAGACTATAGTGGAAAGACTAAAGTGGAAAGACTAAAGTGGACAGAGAATATTGGAAAGACTAAAGTGGAAAGACTGTAGAGGACAGAATACAGTGGAGACTATAGTGGAAAGACTATAGTGGAAAGACTGTAGTGGACAGAATAAAGTGGACACTATAGTGGAAAGACGAAAGTGGAAAGACTAAAGTGGAAAGAGAATAGTGGAAAGACTAAAGTGGAAAGATTGTACCGGACAGAATAAAGTGGAGACTATAGTGGAAAGACTAAAGTGGAAAGACTAAAGTGGACAGACTATAGTGGAAAGACTATAGTAGAAAGACTGTAGTGGGCAGAATAAAGTGGAGACTATAGTGGAAAGACTAAAGTGGACAGAGAATAGTGGAAAGACTAAAGTGGATAGACTATAGTGGAAAGACTATAGTGGAAAGACTGTAGTGGACAGAATAAAGAGGAGACTATAGTGAAAAGACTAAAGTGGAAAGACTAAACTGGACAGACTATAGTGGAAAGACTGAAGTGGACAGACTAAAGTGGAAAAACTAAAGTGGAAAGACTAAAGTGGACAGACTATAGTGGAAAAACTATAGTGACACTACTGTAGTGGACAGAATAAAGTGGAGACTATAGTGGAAAGACTAAAGTGGACAGAGAATAGTGGAAAGACTAAAGTGGAAAGACTATAGTGGAAAGACTATAGTGGAAAGACTGTAGTGAACAGAATAAAGTGGAGACTATAGTGGAAAGACTAAAGTGGACAGACTATAGTGGAAAGACTAAACTGGGCGGACTAAAGTGGAAAGGATAAAGTGGAAAGACTAAAGTGGAAAGACTAAAGTGGACAGACTATAGTGGAAAGAATAAAGTGGACAGACTATAGTGGAAAGACTAAACTGGGCAGACTAAAGTTGAAAGGATAAAGTGGAAAGACTAAAGTGGACAGAAGATAGTTGAAATGACTAAAGTGGAAAGACTAAAGTGGACAGACTAAAGTGGACAAACTAAAGTGTACACAATGAAGTGGAGAGAAGAAAGTGGAAAGACTAAAGTGGAAAGACTCAAGTGGACAGACTATAGTGGAAAGACTAAAGTGGACAGACTAAAGTTGAAAGACTAAAGTGGAAAGACTAATGTGGACGGACTATAGTGGAAAGACTAAAGTGGGCATACTATAGTGGAAATGACTAAAGTGGAAAGACCAAAGTGGACAGACTAAAGTGGACATACTAAAGTGGAAAAACTAAAGTGGACAGATTCTAGTGGAAAGACTGAAGCGGAAAGACTAAAGTGGACAGAGAATAGTTGAAAGACTAAACTGGACAGACTATAGTGGAAAGACTGTAGTGGAAAGACTGTAGTGGACAGAATAAAGTGGAGACTATAGTGGAAAGACTGAAGTGGACAGACTAAAGTGGACAGACTATAGTGGAAAGACTATAGTGGAAAGACTGTAGTGGACAGAATAAAGTGGAGAGTATAGTGGAAAGACTAAAGTGGACAGACTAAAGTGGACTGACTCTAGTGGACAGACTATAGTGGAAAGACTATAGTGGAAAGACTGTAGTGAACAGAATAAAGTGGAGACTATAGTGGAAAGACTAAAGTGGAAAGACTAAAGTGGACAGAGAGTATTGGAAAGACTAAAAAGGAAAGACTGTAGTGGACAGGATAAAGTGGAGACTATAGTGGAAAGACTAAAGTGGAAAGAATAAAGTGGACAGACTATAGTGGAAAGACTGAAGTGGAAAGACTCAGTGGACAGACTAAAGTGTACACACTGAAGTGGAGAGAAGAAAGTGGAAAGACTAAAGTGGAAAGACTCAAGTGGACAGACTATAGTGGAAAGACTAAAGTGGACAGACTAAAGTTGAAAGACTAAAGTGGAAAGACTAATGTGGACGGACTATAGTGGAAAGACTAAAGTGGGCATACTATAGTGGAAATGACTAAAGTGGAAAGACCAAAGTGGACAGACTAAAGTGGACATACTAAAGTGGAAAAACTAAAGTGGACAGATTCTAGTGGAAAGACTGAAGCGGAAAGACTAAAGTGGACGGAGAATAGTTGAAAGACTAAACTGGACAGACTATAGTGGAAAGACTGTAGTGGAAAGACTGTAGTGGACAGAATAAAGTGGAGACTATAGTGGAAAGACTGAAGTGGACAGACTAAAGTGGACAGACTATAGTGGAAAGACTATAGTGGAAAGACTGTAGTGGACAGAATAAAGTGGAGAGTATAGTGGAAAGACTAAAATGGACAGACTAAAGTGGACAGACTCTAGTGGACAGACTATAGTGGAAAGACTATAGTGGAAAGACTGTAGTGAACAGAATAAAGTGGAGACTATAGTGGAAAGACTAAAGTGGACAGAGAATAGTGGAAAGACTAAAGTGGACAGACTATAGTGGAAAGACTGTAGTGGACAGAATAAAGTGGAGACTATAGTGGAAAGACTAAAGTGGAAAGACTAAAGTGGACAGAGAATATTGGAAAGACTAAAGTGGAAAGACTGTAGAGGACAGAATACAGTGGAGACTATAGTGGAAAGACTATAGTGGAAAGACTGTAGTGGACAGAATAAAGTGGACACTATAGTGGAAAGACTAAAGTGGAAAGACTAAAGTGGAGAGAGAATAGTGGAAAGACTAAAGTGGAAAGATTGTACCGGACAGAATAAAGTGGAGACTATAGTGGAAAGACTAAAGTGGAAAGACTAAAGTGGACAGACTATAGTGGAAAGACTATAGTGGAAAGACTGTAGTGGGCAGAATAAAGTGGAGACTATAGTGGAAAGACTAAAGTGGACAGAGAATAGTGGAAAGACTAAAGTGGATAGACTATAGTGGAAAGACTATAGTGGAAAGACTGTAGTGGACAGAATAAAGAGGAGACTATAGTGAAAAGACTAAAGTGGAAAGACTAAACTGGACAGACTATAGTGGAAAGACTGAAGTGGACAGACTAAAGTGGAAAAACTAAAGTGGAAAGACTAAAGTGGACAGACTATAGTGGAAAAACTATAGTGACACGACTGTAGTGGACAGAATAAAGTGGAGACTATAGTGGAAAGACTAAAGTGGACAGAGAATAGTGGAAAGACTAAAGTGGAAAGACTATAGTGGAAAGACTATAGTGGAAAGACTGTAGTGAACAGAATAAAGTGGAGACTATAGTGGAAAGACTAAAGTGGACAGACTATAGTGGAAAGACTAAACTGGGCGGACTAAAGTGGAAAGGATAAAGTGGAAAGACTAAAGTGGAAAGACTAAAGTGGACAGACTATAGTGGAAGGAATAAAGTGGACAGACTATAGTGGAAAGACTAAACTGGGCAGACTAAAGTGGAAAGGATAAAGTGGAAAGACTAAAGTGGACAGAAGATAGTTGAAATGACTAAAGTGGAAAGACTAAAGTGGACAGACTAAAGTGGACAAACTAAAGTGTACACACTGAAGTGGAGAGAAGAAAGTGGAAAGACTAAAGTGGAAAGACTCAAGTGGACAGACTATAGTGGAAAGACTAAAGTGGACAGACTAAAGTTGAAAGACTAAAGTGGAAAGACTAATGTGGACGGACTATAGTGGAAAGACTAAAGTGGGCATACTATAGTGGAAATGACTAAAGTGGAAAGACCAAAGTGGACAGACTAAAGTGGACATACTAAAGTGGAAAAACTAAAGTGGACAGATTCTAGTGGAAAGACTGAAGCGGAAAGACTAAAGTGGACAGAGAATAGTTGAAAGACTAAACTGGACAGACTATAGTGGAAAGACTGTAGTGGAAAGACTGTAGTGGACAGAATAAAGTGGAGACTATAGTGGAAAGACTGAAGTGGACAGACTAAAGTGGACAGACTATAGTGGAAAGACTATAGTGGAAAGACTGTAGTGGACAGAATAAAGTGGAGAGTATAGTGGAAAGACTAAAGTGGACAGACTAAAGTGGACTGACTCTAGTGGACAGACTATAGTGGAAAGACTATAGTGGAAAGACTGTAGTGAACAGAATAAAGTGGAGACTATAGTGGAAAGACTAAAGTGGAAAGACTAAAGTGGACAGAGAGTATTGGAAAGACTAAAAAGGAAAGACTGTAGTGGACAGGATAAAGTGGAGACTATAGTGGAAAGACTAAAGTGGAAAGAATAAAGTGGACAGACTATAGTGGAAAGACTGAAGTGGAAAGACTCAGTGGACAGACTAAAGTGTACACACTGAAGTGGACAGAATAAAGTGGAAAGACTAAAGTGGACAGAGAGTATTGGAAAGACTAAAGTGGAAAGACTGTAGTGGACAGAATAAAGTGGAGACTATAGTGGAAAGACTAAAGTGGAAAGAATAAAGTGGACAGACTATAGTGGAAAGACTGAAGTGGAAAGACTCAGTGGACAGACTAAAGTGTACACACTGAAGTGGACAGAATAAAGTGGAAAGACTAAAGTGGACAGACTATAGTGGAAAGACTGAAGTGGACAAACGAAAGTGGAAAAACTAAAGTAGAAAGACTAAATTGGACAGACTATAGTGGAAAGACTATAGTGGAAAGACTGCAGTGGACAGAATAAAGTGGAGACTATAGTGGAAAGACTAAAGTGGACAGACTAAAGTGGAAAGACTCTAGTGGACAGACTATAGTGGAAAGACTATAGTGGAAAGACTGTAGTGAACAGAATAAAGTGGAGACTATAGTGGAAAGACTAAAGTGGACAGAGAGTATTGGAAAGACTAAAGTGGACGGACTATAGTAGAAAGACTAAAGTGGACAGGCTATAGTGGAAATGACTAAAGTAGAAAGACTAAAGTGGACAGACTAAAGTGGACAGACTAAAGTGGAAAGACTAAAGTGGACAGACTCTAGTGGAAAGACTGAAGCGGAAAGACTAAAGTGGACAGAGAATAGTGGAAAGACTAAAGGGGACAGACTATAGTGGACAGACTAAAGTGGACAGACTAAAAACTAAAGTGGAAAGACTAAAGTGGATAGACTATAGTGGAAAGACTGCAGTGGACAGAATAAAGTGGAGACTATAGTGGAAAGACTAAAGTGGAAAGACTAAAGTGGACAGACTATAGTGGAAAGACTAAAGTGGAAAAACTAAAGTGGAAAGACTAAAGTGGACAGACTATAGTGGAAAGACTATAGTGGAAAGACTGTAGTGGACAGAATAAAGTTGAGACTATAGTGGAAAGACTAAAGTGGACAGAGAATAGTGGAAAGACTAAAGTGGACAGACTAAAGTGGACATACTAAAGTGGAAAAACTAAAGTGGACAGATTCTAGTGGAAAGACTGAAGCGGAAAGACTAAAGTGGACAGAGAATAGTTGAAAGACTAAAGTGGACAGACTATAGTGGACAGACTAAAGTGTAAAGACTATACTGGAAAGACTGTAGTTGACAGAATAAAGTGGAGACTATAGTGGAAAGACTAAATTGGAAAGACTAAAGTGGACAGACTATAGTGGAAAGACTGAAGTGGACAGACTAAAGTGGAAAAACTAAAGTGGAAAGACTAAAGTGGACAGACTATAGTGGAAAGACTGTAGTGGAAAGACTGTAGTGGACAGAATAAAGTGGAGACTATAGTGGAAAGACTGAAGTGGACAGACTAAAGTGGACAGACTATAGTGGAAAGACTAAAGTGGAAAAACTAAAGTAGAAAGACTAAAGTGGACAGACAATAGTGGAAAGACTATAGTGGAAAGACTGTAGTGGACAGAATAAAGTGGAGACTATAGTGGAAAGACTAAAGTGGACAGAGAATAGTGGAAAGACTAAAGTGGACAGACTATAGTGGAAAGATTGTAGTGGACAGAATAAAGTGGAGACTATAGTGGAAAGACTAAAGTGGAAAGACTAAAGTGGACAGAGAATAGTGGAAAGACTAAAGTGGAAAGATTGTACCGGACAGAATAAAGTGGAGACTATAGTGGAAAGACTAAAGTGGAAAGACTAAAGTGGACAGACTATAGTGGAAAGACTATAGTGGAAAGACTGTAGTGGGCAGAATAAAGTGGAGACTATAGTGGAAAGACTAAAGTGGACAGAGAATAGTGGAAAGACTAAAGTGGATAGACTATAGTGGAAAGACTATAGTGGAAAGACTGTAGTGGACAGAATAAAGAGGAGACTATAGTGGAAAGACTAAAGTGGAAAGACTAAACTGGACAGACTATAGTGGAAAGACTGAAGTGGACAGACTAAAGTGGAAAAACTAAAGTGGAAAGACTAAAGTGGACAGACTATAGTGGAAAAACTATAGTGACACGACTGTAGTGGACAGAATAAAGTGGAGACTATAGTGGAAAGACTAAAGTGGACAGAGAATAGTGGAAAGACTAAAGTGGAAAGACTATAGTGGAAAGACTATAGTGGAAAGACTGTAGTGAACAGAATAAAGTGGAGACTATAGTGGAAAGACTAAAGTGGACAGACTATAGTGGAAAGAATAAAGTGGACGGACTATAGTGGAAAGTCTAAACTGGGCAGACTAAAGTGGAAAGGATAAAGTGGAAAGACTAAAGTGGAAAGACTAAAGTGGACAGACTATAGTGGAAAGAATAAAGTGGACAGACTATAGTGGAAAGACTAAACTGGGCAGACTAAAGTGGAAAGGATAAAGTGGAAAGACTAAAGTGGACAGAAGATAGTTGAAATGACTAAAGTGGAAAGACTAAAGTGGACAGACTAAAGTGGACAAACTAAAGTGTACACACTGAAGTGGAGAGAAGAAAGTGGAAAGACTAAAGTGGAAAGACTCAAGTGGACAGACTATAGTGGAAAGACTAAAGTGGACAGACTAAAGTTGAAAGACTAAAGTGGAAAGACTAATGTGGACGGACTATAGTGGAAAGACTAAAGTGGGCATACTATAGTGGAAATGACTAAAGTGGAAAGACCAAAGTGGACAGACTAAAGTGGACATACTAAAGTGGAAAAACTAAAGTGGACAGATTCTAGTGGAAAGACTGAAGCGGAAAGACTAAAGTGGACGGAGAATAGTTGAAAGACTAAACTGGACAGACTATAGTGGAAAGACTGTAGTGGAAAGACTGTAGTGGACAGAATAAAGTGGAGACTATAGTGGAAAGACTGAAGTGGACAGACTAAAGTGGACAGACTATAGTGGAAAGACTATAGTGGAAAGACTGTAGTGGACAGAATAAAGTGGAGAGTATAGTGGAAAGACTAAAGTGGACAGACTAAAGTGGACAGACTCTAGTGGACAGACTATAGTGGAAAGACTATAGTGGAAAGACTGTAGTGAACAGAATAAAGTGGAGACTATAGTGGAAAGACTAAAGTGGACAGAGAATAGTGGAAAGACTAAAGTGGACAGACTATAGTGGAAAGACTGTAGTGGACAGAATAAAGTGGAGACTATAGTGGAAAGACTAAAGTGGAAAGACTAAAGTGGACAGAGAATATTGGAAAGACTAAAGTGGAAAGACTGTAGAGGACAGAATACAGTGGAGACTATAGTGGAAAGACTATAGTGGAAAGACTGTAGTGGACAGAATAAAGTGGAGACTATAGTGGAAAGACTAAAGTGGACAGAGAATAGTGGAAAGACTAAAGTGGACAGACTATATTGGAAAGACTGTAGTGGACAGAATAAAGTGGAGAGTATAGTGGAAAGACTAAAGTGGACAGACTAAAGTGGACAGACTCTAGTGGACAGACTATAGTGGAAAGACTATAGTGGAAAGACTGTAGTGAACAGAATAAAGTGGAGACTATAGTGGAAAGACTAAAGTGGAAAGACTAAAGTGGACAGAGAGTATTGGAAAGACTAAAAAGGAAAGACTCTAGTGGACAGGATAAAGTGGAGACTATAGTGGAAAGACTAAAGTGGAAAGAATAAAGTGGAATGACTATAGTAGAAAGACTGAAGTGGAAAGACTCAGTGGACAGACTAAAGTGTACACACTGAAGTGGACAGAATAAAGTGGAAAGACTAAAGTGGACAGACTATAGTCGAAAGACTAAAGTGGACAGACGATAGTGGAAAGATTGTAGTGGACAGAATAAAGTGGAGACTATAGTGGAAAGACTAAAGTGGAAAGACTAAAGTGGACAGAGAATATTGGAAAGACTAAAGTGGAAAGACTGTAGAGGACAGAATACAGTGGAGACTATAGTGGAAAGACTATAGTGGAAAGACTGTAGTGGACAGAATAAAGTGGAGACTATAGTGGAAAGACTAAAGTGGACAGAGAATAGTGGAAAGACTAAAGTGGAAAGACTAAAGTGGGCAGAGAGTATTGGAAAGACTAAAGTGGAAAGACTGTAGTGGACAGAATAAAGTGGAGACTATAGTGGAAAGACTAAAGTGGAAAGAATAAAGTGGACAGACTATAGTGGAATGACTGAAGTGGAAAGACTCAGTGGACAGACTAAAGTGTACACACTGAAGTGGACAGAATAAAGTGGAAAGACTAAAGTGGACAGACTATAGTGGAAAGACTAAAGTGGACAGACTAAAGTGGAAAGATTAAAGTTGAAAGACTAAAGTGGACAAACTATAGTGGAAAGAATATAGTGGAAAGACTGTAGTGGACAGAATAAAGTGGAGACTATAGTGGAAAGACTAAAGTGGACAGAGAATAGTGGAAAGACTAAAGTGGACAGACTATAGTGGAAAGACTATAGTGGAAAAACTGTAGTGGACAGAATAAAATGGAGACTATAGTGGAAAGACTGAAGTGGACAGACGAAAGTGGAAAAACTAAAGTAGAAAGACTAAAGTGGACAGACTATAGTGGAAAGACTATAGTGGAAAGACTGCAGTGGACAGAATAAAGTGGAGACTATAGTGGAAAGACTAAAGTGGACAGACTAAAGTGGAAAGACTCTAGTGGACAGACTATAGTGGAAAGACTATAGTGGAAAGACTGTAGTGAACAGAATAAAGTGGAGACTATAGTGGAAAGACTAAAGTGGACAGAGAGTATTGGAAAGACTAAAGTGGACGGACTATAGTAGAAAGACTAAAGTGGACAGGCTATAGTGGAAATGACTAAAGTAGAAAGACTAAAGTGGACAGACTAAAGTGGACAGACTAAAGTGGAAAGACTAAAGTGGACAGACTCTAGTGGAAAGACTGAAGCGGAAAGACTAAAGTGGACAGAGAATAGTGGAAAGACTAAAGGGGACAGACTATAGTGGACAGACTAAAGTGGACAGACTAAAAACTAAAGTGGAAAGGCTAAAGTGGAAAGACTATAGTGGAAAGACTGCAGTGGACAGAATAAAGTGGAGACTATAGTGGAAAGACTAAAGTGGAAAGACTAAAGTGGACAGACTATAGTGGAAAGACTAAAGTGGAAAAACTAAAGTGGAAAGACTAAAGTGGACAGACTATAGTGGAAAGACTATAGTGGAAAGACTGTAGTGGACAGAATAAAGTTGAGACTATAGTGGAAAGACTGAAGTGGACAGAGAAAAGTTGAAAGACTAAAGTTGACAGACTATAGTGGAAAGACTGTAGAGGACAGAATAAAGTGGAGACTATAGTGGAAAGACTAAAGTTGAAAGACTAAAGTGGACAGAGAGTATTGGAAAGACTAAAGTGGAAAGACTGTAGTGGACAGAATAAGGTAGAGACTATAGTGGAAAGACTAAAGTTGACAGACTTTAGTGGAAAGACTGAAGACTAAAATGGAAAAACTAAAGTGGAAAGACTAAAGTGGACAGACTATAGTGGAAAGACTATAGTGGAACGACTGTAGTGGAAAGAATAAAGTGGAGACTATAGTGGAAAGACTAAAGTGGAAAGAGAATAGTGGAAAGACTAAAGTGGAAAGACTATAGTGGAAAGACTATAGTGGAAAGACTGTAGTGGACAGAATAAAGTGGAGACTATAGTGGAAAGACTAAAGTGGACAGAGAATAGTGGAAAGACTAAATTGGAAAGACTGTGGTGGACAGAATAATATGGAGACTATAGTGGAAAGACTAAAGTGGAAAGACTAAAGTGGACAGACTAAAGTGGAAAGACTGAAGTTAGGAGACTCACTGGACAGACTAAAGTGTATACACTGAAGTGGACAGAATAAAGTGGAAAGACTAAAGTGGAAAGACTAAAGTAGATAGACTATAGTGGAAAGACTAAAGTGGACAGACTAAAGTGGGAAAACTAAAGTGGAAAGACTAAAGTGGACAGACTATAGTGGAAAGACTATAGTGGAAAGACTGTAGTGGACAGAATAAAGTGGAGACTATAGTGTAAAGACTAAAGTGGAAAAACTAAAGTGAAAAAACTAAAGTGGAAAGACTAAAGTGGACAGACTGTAGTGGAAAGACTAAAGTGGACAGACTATAGTGGAAAGACTAAAGTGGAAAAACTAAAGTGGAAAAACTAAAGTGGAAAGACTAAAGTGGACAGACTATAGTGGAAAGACTATAGTGGAAAGACTGTAGTGGACAGAATAAAGTGGAGACTATAGTGGAAAGACCAAAGTGGACAGAGAATAGTGGAAAGACTAAAGTGGACAGACTATAGTGGAAAGACTATAATGGAAAGACTATAGTGGAAAGACTAAAATGGACAGACTAAAGTGGAAAGACTAAAGTGGACAGACTCTAGTGGAAAGACTGAAGCGGAAAGACTAAAGTGGACAGAGAATAGTGGAAAGACTAAAGTGGACGGACTATAGTAGAAAGACTAAAGTGGACAGGCTATAGTGGAAATGACTAAAGTGGAAAGACTAAAGTGGACAGACTAAAGTGGACAGACTAAAGTGGAAAGACTAAAGTGGACAGACTCTAGTGGAAAGACTGAAGCGGAAAGACTAAAGTGGACAGAGAATAGTGGAAAGACTAAAGTGGACAGACTATAGTGGACAGACTAAAGTGGACAGACTAAAAACTAAAGTGGAAAGACTAAAGTGGAAAGACTATAGTGGAAAGACTGCAGTGGACAGAATAAAGTGGAGACTATAGTGGAAAGACTAAAGTGGACAGACTAAAGTGACAGACTATAGTGGAAAGACTAAAGTGGAAAAACTAAAGTGGAAAGACTAAAGTGGACAGACTATAGTGGAAAGACTATAGTGGAAAGACTGTAGTGGACAGAATAAAGTTGAGACTATAGTGGAAAGACTAAAGTGGACAGAGAAAAGTTGAAAGACTAAAGTGGACAGACTATAGTGGAAAGACTGTAGTGGACAGAATAAAGTGGACACTATAGTGGAAAGACTAAAGTTGAAAGACTAAAGTGGACAGACTAAAGTGGACAGACTATAGTGGAAAGACTAAAGTGGACAGACTATAGTGGAAAGACTAAAGTTGACAGACTATAGTGGAAAGACTAAAGTGGAAAAACTAAAGTGGAAAAACTAAAGTGGAAAGACTAAAGTGGACAGACTATAGTGGAAAGACTATAGTGGAAAGACTATGGTGGACAGAATACAGTGGAGACTAATGTGGAAAGACTAAAGAGGACAGAGAATAGTGGAAAGACTAAAGTGGACAGACTATAGTGGAAAGACTATAGTGGAAAGACTAAAGTGGACAGACTAAAGTGGAAAGACTAAAGTGGACAAACTCTAGTGGAAAGACTGAAGCGGAAAGACTAAAGTGGACAGAGAATAGTGGAAAGACTAAAATGGACGGACTATAGTGGAAAGACTAAAGTGGACAGGCTATAGTGGAAATGACTGAAGTGGAAAGACTAAAGTGGACAGACTAAAGTGGACAGACTAAAGTGGAAAGACTAAAGTGGACAGACTCTAGTGGAAAGACTGAAGCGGAAAGACTAAAGTGGACAGAGAATAGTGGAAAGACTAAAGTGGACAGACTTTAGTGGACAGGCTAAAGTGGACAGACTAAAGTGGAAAGACTATAGTGGAAACACTGTAGTGGACAGAATAAAGTGGAGACTATAGTGGAAAGACTAAAGTGGAAAGACTAAAGTGGACAGACTATAGTGGAAAGACTGAAGTGGACAGACTAAAGTGGAAAAACTAAAGTGGAAAGACTAAAGTGGACAGACTATAGTGGAAAGACTATAGTGGAAAGACTGTAGTGGACAGAATAAAGTGGAGACTATAGTGGAAAGACTAAAGTGGACAGACTAAAGTGGACAGACTATAGTGGAAAGACTAAAGTGGAAAAACTAAAGTGGAAAGACTAAAGTGGACAGACTATAGTGGAAAGACTATAGTGGAAAGAGTGTAATTGACAGAATAAAGTGGAGACTATAGTGGAAAGACTAAAGTGGACAGAGAAAAGTGGAAAGACTAAAGTGGACAGACTATAGTGGAAAGACTGTAGTGGACAGAATGAAGTGGAGACTATAGTGGAAAGACTATAGCGGACAGAGAGTATTGGAAAGACTAAAGTGGAAAGACTGTAGTGGACAGAATAAAGTGGAGACTATAGTGGAATGACTAAAGTGTAAAGACTAAAGTGGAAAGACTAAAGTTGACAGACTTTAGTGGAAAGACTGAAGTGGAAAGACTCAGTGGACAGACTAAAGTGTACACACTGAAGTGGACAGAATAAAGTGGAAAGACTAAAGTGGAAAGACTAAAGTGGACAGACTATAGTGGAAAGACTAAAGTGGACAGACTAAAGTGGAAAGATTAAAGTGGAAAGACTAATGTGGACAGACTATAGTGGAAAGACTATAGTGGAAAGACTGTAGTGGACAGAATAAAGTTGAGACTATAGTGGAAAGACTAAAGTGGAAAGACTAAACTGGACAGAGAATAGTGGAAAGACTGAAGTGGACAGACTAAAGTGGAAAAACTAAAGTGGAAAGACTGAAGTGGACAGACTATAGTGGAAAGACTAAAGTGGAAAAACTAAAGTGGAAAAACTAAAGTGGAAAGACTAAAGTGGACAGACTATAGTGGAAAGACTATAGTGGAAAGACTGTAGTGGACAGAATAAAGTGGAGACTATAGTGGAAAGACCAAAGTGGACAGAGAATAGTGGAAAGACTAAAGTGGACAGACTATAGTGGAAAGACTATAATGGAAAGACTATAGTGGAAAGACTAAAATGGACAGACTAAAGTGGAAAGACTAAAGTGGACAGACTCTAGTGGAAAGACTGAAGCGGAAAGACTAAAGTGGACAGAGAATAGTGGAAAGACTAAAGTGGACGGACTATAGTAGAAAGACTAAAGTGGACAGGCTATAGTGGAAATGACTAAAGTGGAAAGACTAAAGTGGACAGACTAAAGTGGACAGACTAAAGTGGAAAGACTAAAGTGGACAGACTCTAGTGGAAAGACTGAAGCGGAAAGACTAAAGTGGACAGAGAATAGTGGAAAGACTAAAGTGGACAGACTATAGTGGACAGACTAAAGTGGACAGACTAAAAACTAAAGTGGAAAGACTAAAGTGGAAAGACTATAGTGGAAAGACTGCAGTGGACAGAATAAAGTGGAGACTATAGTGGAAAGACTAAAGTGGACAGACTAAAGTGACAGACTATAGTGGAAAGACTAAAGTGGAAAAACTAAAGTGGAAAGACTAAAGTGGACAGACTATAGTGGAAAGACTATAGTGGAAAGACTGTAGTGGACAGAATAAAGTTGAGACTATAGTGGAAAGACTAAAGTGGACAGAGAAAAGTTGAAAGACTAAAGTGGACAGACTATAGTGGAAAGACTGTAGTGGACAGAATAAAGTGGACACTATAGTGGAAAGACTAAAGTTGAAAGACTAAAGTGGACAGACTAAAGTGGACAGACTATAGTGGAAAGACTAAAGTGGACAGACTATAGTGGAAAGACTAAAGTTGACAGACTATAGTGGAAAGACTAAAGTGGAAAAACTAAAGTGGAAAAACTAAAGTGGAAAGACTAAAGTGGACAGACTATAGTGGAAAGACTATAGTGGAAAGACTATGGTGGACAGAATACAGTGGAGACTAATGTGGAAAGACTAAAGAGGACAGAGAATAGTGGAAAGACTAAAGTGGACAGACTATAGTGGAAAGACTATAGTGGAAAGACTAAAGTGGACAGACTAAAGTGGAAAGACTAAAGTGGACAAACTCTAGTGGAAAGACTGAAGCGGAAAGACTAAAGTGGACAGAGAATAGTGGAAAGACTAAAATGGACGGACTATAGTGGAAAGACTAAAGTGGACAGGCTATAGTGGAAATGACTGAAGTGGAAAGACTAAAGTGGACAGACTAAAGTGGACAGACTAAAGTGGAAAGACTAAAGTGGACAGACTCTAGTGGAAAGACTGAAGCGGAAAGACTAAAGTGGACAGAGAATAGTGGAAAGACTAAAGTGGACAGACTTTAGTGGACAGGCTAAAGTGGACAGACTAAAGTGGAAAGACTATAGTGGAAACACTGTAGTGGACAGAATAAAGTGGAGACTATAGTGGAAAGACTAAAGTGGAAAGACTAAAGTGGACAGACTATAGTGGAAAGACTGAAGTGGACAGACTAAAGTGGAAAAACTAAAGTGGAAAGACTAAAGTGGACAGACTATAGTGGAAAGACTATAGTGGAAAGACTGTAGTGGACAGAATAAAGTGGAGACTATAGTGGAAAGACTAAAGTGGACAGACTAAAGTGGACAGACTATAGTGGAAAGACTAAAGTGGAAAAACTATAGTGGAAAGACTGTAGTGGACAGGATAAAGTGGAGACTGTAGTGGAAAGACTAAAGTGGAGAGAGAATAGTGGAAAGACTAAATTGGAAAGACTGTGGTGGACAGAATAATGTGGAGACTATATTGGAAAGACTAAAGTGGAAAGACTAAAGTGGACAGACTAAAGTGTATACACTGAAGTGGACAGAATAAAGTGGAAAGACTAAAGTGGAAAGACTAAAGTGGATAGACTATAGTGGAAAGAATAAAGTGTACAGACTAAAGTGGAAAAAACTAAAGTGGAAAGACTAAAGTGGACAGACTATAGTGGAAAGACTATAGTGTAAAGACTGTAGTGGACAGAATAAAGTGGAGACTATAGTGGAAAGACTAAAGTGGAAAAACTAAAGTGGAAAAACTAAAGTGGAAAGACTAAATTGGACAGACTATAGTGGAAAGACTAAAGTGGACAGACTATAGTGGAAAGACTAAAGTGGAAAAACTAAAGTGGAAAAACTATGGAAAGACTAAAGTGGACAGACTATAGTGGAAAGACTATAGTGGAAAGACTGTAGTGGACAGAATAAAGTGGAGACTACAGTGGAAAGACCAAACTGGACAGAGAATTGTGGAAAGACTAAAGTGGACAGATTATAGTTGAAAGACTATAGTGGAAAGACTGTAGTGGACAGAATAAAGTGGAGACTGTAGTGGAAAGACTAAAGTGGAGAGAGAATAGTGGAAAGACTAAATTGGAAAAACTGTGGTGGACAGAATAATGTGGAGACTATAGTGGAAAGACTAAAGTGGAAAGACTAAAGTGGACAGACTAAAGTGTATACACTGAAGTGGACAGAATAAAGTGGAAAGACTAAAGTGGAAAGACTAAAGTGGATAGACTATAGTGGAAAGACTAAAGTGTACAGACTAAAGTGAAAAAAACTAAAGTGGAAAGACTAAAGTGGACAGACTATAGTGGAAAGACTATAGTGTAAAGACTGTAGTGGACAGAATAAAGTGGAGAAGTGGAAAGACTAAAGTGGAAAAACTAAAGTGGAAAAACTAAAGTGGAAAGACTAAAGTGGACAGACTATAGTGGAAAGACTAAAGTGGACAGACTATAGTGGAAAGACTAAAGTGGAAAAACTAAAGTGGAAAAACTATGGAAAGACTAAAGTGGACAGACTATAGTGGAAAGACTATAGTGGAAAGACTGTAGTGGACAGAATAAAGTGGAGACTACAGTGGAAAGACCAAACTGGACAGAGAATTGTGGAAAGACTAAAGTGGACAGACTATAGTGGAAAGACTATAGTGGAAAGACTGTAGTGGACAGAATAAAGTGGAGACTATAGTGGAAAGACTAAAGTGGACAGACTATAGTGGAAAGACTAAAGTGGAAAAACTAAAGTGGAAAGACTAAAGTGGACAGACTATAGTGGAAAGACTATAGTGGAAAGACTGTAGTGGACAGAATAAAGTGGAGACTATAGTGGAAAGACTAAAGTGAACAGAGAAAAGTGGAAAGACTAAAGTGGACAGACTATAGTGGAAAGACTGTAGTGGACAGAATAAAGTGGAGACTATAGTGGAAAGACTATAGTGGACAGAGAGTATTGGAAAGACTAAAGTGGAAAGACTGTAGTGGACAGAATAAAGTGGAGACTATAGTGGAATGACTAAAGTGTAAAGACTAAAGTGGAAAGACTAAAGTTGACAGACTTTAGTGGAAAGACTGAAGTGGACAGACTAAAGTGGAAAGACTAAAGTGGACAGACTATAGTGGAATGACTATAGTGGAAAGACCGTAGTGGACAGAATAAAGTGGAGACTATAGTGGAAAGACTAAAGTGGAAAGACTAAACTGGACAGGGAATAGTGGAAAGACTGAGTGGACAGACTAAAGTGGAAAAACTAAAGTGGAAAGACTGAAGTGGACAGACTATAGTGGAAAGACTATAGTGGAACGACTGTAGTGGACAGAATAAAGTGGAGACTATAGTGGAAAGACTAAAGTGGACAGAGAATAGTGGAAAAACTAAAGTGGAAAGACTGAAGTGGACAGACTATAGTGGAAAGACTATAGTGGAACGACTGTAGTGGACAGAATAAAGTGGAGACTATAGTGGAAAGACTAAAGTTGACAGAGAATAGTGGAAAGACTAAAGTGGACAGATTATAGTTGAAAGACTATAGTGGAAAGACTGTAGTGGACAGAATAAAGTGGAGACTGTAGTGGAAAGACTAAAGTGGAGAGAGAATAGTGGAAAGACTAAATTGGAAAGACTGTGGTGGACAGAATCATGTGGAGACTATAGTGGAAAGACTAAAGTGGAAAGACTAAAGTGAACAGACTAAAGTGTATACACTGAAGTGGACAGAATAAAGTGGAAAGACTAAAGTGGAAAGACTAAAGTGGATAGACTATAGTGGAAAGACTAAAGTGGACAGACTAAAGCGGAAAAAACTAAAGTGGAAAGACTAAAGTGGACAGACTATAGTGGAAAGACTATAGTGTAAAGACTGTAATGGACAGAATAAAGTGGAGACTATAGTGGAAAGACTAAAGTGGAAAACCTAAAGTGGAAAAACTAAAGTGGAAAGACTAAAGTGGACAGACTATAGTGGAAAGACTAAAGTGGAAAAAATAAAGTGGAAAAACTAAAGTGGAAAGACTAAAGTGGACAGACTATAGTGGAAAGACTATAGTGGAAAGACTGTAGTGGACAGAATAAAGTGGAGACTATAGTGGAAAGACCAAAGTGGACAGAGAATAGTGGAAAGACTAAAGTGGACAGACTATAGTGGAAAGACTATAATGGAAAGACTATAGTGGAAAGACTAAAGTGGACAGACTAAAGTGGAAAGACTAAAGTGGACAGACTCTAGTGGAAAGACTGAAGCGGAAAGACTAAAGTGGACAGAGAATAGTGGAAAGACTAAAGTGGACGGACTATAATAGAAAGACTAAAGTGGACAGGCTGTAGTGGAAATGACTAAAGTGGAAAGACTAAAGTGGACAGACTAAAGTGGACAGACTAAAGTGGAAAGACTAAAGTGGACAGACTCTAGTGGAAAGACTGAAGCGGAAAGACTAAAGTGGACAGAGAATAGTGGAAAGACTAAAGTGGACAGACTATAGTGGACAGACTAAAGTGGACAGACTAAAAACTAAAGTGGAAAGACTAAAGTGGAAAGACTATAGTGGAAAGACTGCAGTGGACAGAATAAAGTGGAGACTATAGTGGAAAGACTAAAGTGGACAGACTAAAGTGGACAGACTATAGTGGAAAGACTAAAGTGGAAAAACTAAAGTGGAAAGACTAAAGTGGACAGACTATAGTGGAAAGACTATAGTGGAAAGACTGTAGTGGACAGAATAAAGTTGAGACAATAGTGGAAAGACTAAAGTGGACAGAGAAAAGTTGAAAGACTAAAGTGGACAGACTATAGTGGAAAGACTGTAGTGGACAGAATAAAGTGGACACTATAGTGGAAAGACTAAAGTTGAAAGACTAAAGTGGACAGAGAGTATTGGAAAGACTAAAGTGGAAAGACTGTAGTGGACAGAATAAAGTGGAGATTATATTGGAATGACTAAAGTGTAAAGACTAAAGTGGAAAGACTAAAGTTGACAGACTTTAGTGGAAAGACTGAAGTGGACAGACTAAAGTGGAAAGATTAAAGTGGAAAGACTAAAGTGGACAGACTATAGTGGAATGACTATAGTGGAAAGACCGTAGTGGACAGAATAAAGTGGAGACTATAGTGGAAAGACTAAAGTGGAAAGACTAATCTGGACAGAGAATAGTGGAAAGACTGAGTGGACAGACTAAAGTGGAAAAACTAAAGTGGAAAGACTGAAGTGGACAGACTATAGTGGAAAGACTATAGTGGAACGACTGTAGTGGACAGAATAAAGTGGAGACTATAGTGGAAAGACTAAAGTGGACAGAGAATAGTGGAAAAACTAAAGTGGAAAGACTGAAGTGGACAGACTATAGTGGAAAGACTATAGTGGAACGACTGTAGTGGACAGAATAAAGTGGAGACTATAGTGGAAAGACTAAAGTTGACAGAGAATAGTGGAAAGACTAAAGTGGACAGATTATAGTTGAAAGACTATAGTGGAAAGACTGTAGTGGACAGAATAAAGTGGAGACTGTAGTGGAAAGACTAAAGTGGAGAGAGAATAGTGGAAAGACTAAATTGGAAAGACTGTGGTGGACAGAATAATGTGGAGACTATAGTGGAAAGACTAAAGTGGAAAGACTAAAGTGGAAAGACTAAAGTGAACAGACTAAAGTGTATACACTGAAGTGGACAGAATAAAGTGGAAAGACTAAAGTGGAAAGACTAAAGTGGATAGACTATAGTGGAAAGACTAAAGTGGACAGACTAAAGCGAAAAAAACTAAAGTGGAAAGACTAAAGTGGACAGACTATAGTGGAAAGACTATAGTGTAAAGACTGTAGTGGACAGAATAAAGTGGAGACTATAGTGGAAAGACTAAAGTGGAAAACCTAAAGTGGAAAAACTAAAGTGGAAAGACTAAAGTGGACAGACTATAGTGGAAAGACTAAAGTGGACAGACTATAGTGGAAAGACTAAAGTGGAAAAACTAAAGTGGAAAAACTAAAGTGGAAAGACTAAAGTGGACAGACTATAGTGGAAAGACTATAGTGGAAAGACTGTAGTGGACAGAATAAAGTGGAGACTATAGTGGAAAGACCAAAGTGGACAGAGAATAGTGGAAAGACTAAAGTGGACAGACTATAGTGGAAAGACTATAATGGAAAGACTATAGTGGAAAGACTAAAGTGGACAGACTAAAGTGGAAAGACTAAAGTGGACAGACTCTAGTGGAAAGACTGAAGCGGAAAGACTAAAGTGGACAGAGAATAGTGGAAAGACTAAAGTGGACGGACTATAGTAGAAAGACTAAAGTGGACAGGCTATCGTGGAAATGACTAAAGTGGAAAGACTAAAGTGGACAGACTAAAGTGGACAGACTAAAGTGGAAAGACTAAAGTGGACAGACTCTAGTGGAAAGACTGAAGCGGAAAGACTAAAGTGGACAGAGAATAGTGGAAAGACTAAAGTGGACAGACTATAGTGGACAGACTAAAGTGGAAAGACTAAAAACTAAAGTGGAAAGACTAAAGTGGAAAGACTATAGTGGAAAGACTGCAGTGGACAGAATAAAGTGGAGACTATAGTGGGAAGACTAAAGTGGACAGACTAAAGTGGACAGACTATAGTGGAAAGACTAAAGTGGAAAAACTAAAGTGGAAAGACTAAAGTGGACAGACTATAGTGGAAAGACTATAGTGGAAAGACTGTAGTGGACAGAATAAAGTTGAGACTATAGTGGAAAGACTAAAGTGGACAGAGAAAAGTTGAAAGACTAAAGTGGACAGACTATAGTGGAAAGACTGTAGTGGACAGAATAAAGTGGACACTATAGTGGAAAGACTAAAGTTGAAAGACTAAAGTGGACAGAGAGTAGTGGACAGAATAAAGTGGAGACTATAGTGGAATGACTAAAGTGGAAAGACTAAAGTGGAAAGACTAAAGTTGACAGACTTTAGTGGAAAGACTGAAGTGGACAGACTAAAGTGGAAAGATTAAAGTGGAAAGACTAAAGTGGACAGACTATAGTGGAATGACTATAGTGGAAAGACCGTAGTGGACAGAATAAAGTGGAGACTATAGTGGAAAGACTAAAGTGGAAAGACTAAACTGGACAGAGAATAGTGGAAAGACTGAGTGGACAGACTAAAGTGGAAAAACTAAAGTGGAAAGACTGAAGTGGACAGACTATAGTGGAAAGACTATAGTGGAACGACTGTAGTGGACAGAATAAAGTGGAGACTATAGTGGAAAGACTAAAGTGGACAGAGAATAGTGGAAAAACTAAAGTGGAAAGACTGAAGTGGACAGACTATAGTGGAAAGACTATAGTGGAACGACTGTAGTGGACAGAATAAAGTGGAGACTATAGTGGAAAGACTAAAGTTGACAGAGAATAGTGGAAAGACTAAAGTGGACAGATTATAGTTGAAAGACTATAGTGGAAAGACTGTAGTGGACAGAATAAAGTGGAGACTGTAGTGGAAAGACTAAAGTGGAGAGAGAATAGTGGAAAGACTAAATTGGAAAGACTGTGGTGGACAGAATAATGTGGAGACTATAGTGGAAAGACTAAAGTGGAAAGACTAAAGTGAACAGACTAAAGTGTATACACTGAAGTGGACAGAATAAAGTGGAAAGACTAAAGTGGTAAGACTAAAGTGGATAGACTATAGTGGAAAGACTAAAGTGGACAGACTAAAGCGGAAAAAACTAAAGTGGAAAGACTAAAGTGGACAGACTATAGTGGAAAGACTATAGTGTAAAGACTGTAGTGGACAGAATAAAGTGGAGACTATAGTGGAAAGACTAAAGTGGAAAACCTAAAGTGGAAAAACTAAAGTGGAAAGACTAAAGTGGACAGACTATAGTGGAAAGACTAAAGTGGACAGACTATAGTGGAAAGACTAAAGTGGAAAAACTAAAGTGGAAAAACTAAAGTGGAAAGACTAAAGTGGACAGACTATAGTGGAAAGACTATAGTGGAAAGACTGTAGTGGACAGAATAAAGTGGAGACTATAGTGGAAAGACCAAAGTGGACAGAGAATAGTGGAAAGACTAAAGTGGACAGACTATAGTGGAAAGACTATAATGGAAAGACTATAGTGGAAAGACTAAAGTGGACAGACTAAAGTGGAAAGACTAAAGTGGACAGACTCTAGTGGAAAGACTGAAGCGGAAAGACTAAAGTGGACAGAGAATAGTGGAAAGACTAAAGTGGACGGACTATAGTAGAAAGACTAAAGTGGACAGGCTATCGTGGAAATGACTAAAGTGGAAAGACTAAAGTGGACAGACTAAAGTGGACAGACTAAAGTGGAAAGACTAAAGTGGACAGACTCTAGTGGAAAGACTGAAGCGGAAAGACTAAAGTGGACAGAGAATAGTGGAAAGACTAAAGTGGACAGACTATAGTGGACAGACTAAAGTGGAAAGACTAAAAACTAAAGTGGAAAGACTAAAGTGGAAAGACTATAGTGGAAAGACTGCAGTGGACAGAATAAAGTGGAGACTATAGTGGGAAGACTAAAGTGGACAGACTAAAGTGGACAGACTATAGTGGAAAGACTAAAGTGGAAAAACTAAAGTGGAAAGACTAAAGTGGACAGACTATAGTGGAAAGACTATAGTGGAAAGACTGTAGTGGACAGAATAAAGTTGAGACTATAGTGGAAAGACTAAAGTGGACAGAGAAAAGTTGAAAGACTAAAGTGGACAGACTATAGTGGAAAGACTGTAGTGGACAGAATAAAGTGGACACTATAGTGGAAAGACTAAAGTTGAAAGACTAAAGTGGACAGAGAGTAGTGGACAGAATAAAGTGGAGACTATAGTGGAATGACTAAAGTGGAAAGACTAAAGTGGAAAGACTAAAGTTGACAGACTTTAGTGGAAAGACTGAAGTGGACAGACTAAAGTGGAAAGATTAAAGTGGAAAGACTAAAGTGGACAGACTATAGTGGAATGACTATAGTGGAAAGACCGTAGTGGACAGAATAAAGTGGAGACTATAGTGGAAAGACTAAAGTGGAAAGACTAAACTGGACAGAGAATAGTGGAAAGACTGAGTGGACAGACTAAAGTGGAAAAACTAAAGTGGAAAGACTGAAGTGGACAGACTATAGTGGAAAGACTATAGTGGAACGACTGTAGTGGACAGAATAAAGTGGAGACTATAGTGGAAAGACTAAAGTGGACAGAGAATAGTGGAAAAACTAAAGTGGAAAGACTGAAGTGGACAGACTATAGTGGAAAGACTATAGTGGAACGACTGTAGTGGACAGAATAAAGTGGAGACTATAGTGGAAAGACTAAAGTTGACAGAGAATAGTGGAAAGACTAAAGTGGACAGATTATAGTTGAAAGACTATAGTGGAAAGACTGTAGTGGACAGAATAAAGTGGAGACTGTAGTGGAAAGACTAAAGTGGAGAGAGAATAGTGGAAAGACTAAATTGGAAAGACTGTGGTGGACAGAATAATGTGGAGACTATAGTGGAAAGACTAAAGTGGAAAGACTAAAGTGAACAGACTAAAGTGTATACACTGAAGTGGACAGAATAAAGTGGAAAGACTAAAGTGGTAAGACTAAAGTGGATAGACTATAGTGGAAAGACTAAAGTGGACAGACTAAAGCGGAAAAAACTAAAGTGGAAAGACTAAAGTGGACAGACTATAGTGGAAAGACTATAGTGTAAAGACTGTAGTGGACAGAATAAAGTGGAGACTATAGTGGAAAGACTAAAGTGGAAAACCTAAAGTGGAAAAACTAAAGTGGAAAGACTAAAGTGGACAGACTATAGTGGAAAGACTAAAGTGGACAGACTATAGTGGAAAGACTAAAGTGGAAAAACTAAAGTGGAAAAACTAAAGTGGAAAGACTAAAGTGGACAGACTATAGTGGAAAGACTATAGTGGAAAGACTGTAGTGGACAGAATAAAGTGGAGACTATAGTGGAAAGACCAAAGTGGACAGAGAATAGTGGAAAGACTAAAGTGGACAGACTATAGTGGAAAGACTATAATGGAAAGACTATAGTGGAAAGACTAAAGTGGACAGACTAAAGTGGAAAGACTAAAGTGGACAGACTCTAGTGGAAAGACTGAAGCGGAAAGACTAAAGTGGACAGAGAATAGTGGAAAGACTAAAGTGGACGGACTATAGTAGAAAGACTAAAGTGGACAGGCTATAGTGGAAATGACTAAAGTGGAAAGACTAAAGTGGACAGACTAAAGTGGACAGACTAAAGTGGAAAGACTAAAGTGGACAGACTCTAGTGGAAAGTCTGAAGCGGAAAGACTAAAGTGGACAGAGAATAGTGGAAAGACTAAAGTGGACAGACTATAGTGGACAGACTAAAGTGGACAGACTAAAAACTAAAGTGGAAAGACTAAAGTGGAAAGACTATAGTGGAAAGACTGCAGTGGACAGAATAAAGTGGAGGCTATAGTGGAAAGATTAAAGTGGACAGACTAAAGTGGACAGACTATAGTGGAAAGACTAAAGTGGAAAAACTAAAGTGGAAAGACTAAAGTGGACAGACTATAGTGGAAAGACTATAGTGGAAAGACTGTAGTGGACAGAATAAAGTTGAGACTATAGTGGAAAGACTAAAGTGGACAGAGAAAAGTTGAAAGACTAAAGTGGACAGACTATAGTGGAAAGACTGTAGTGGACAGAATAAAGTGGACACTATAGTGGAAAGACTAAAGTTGAAAGACTAAAGTGGACAGAGAGTATTGGAAAGACTAAAGTGGAAAGACTGTAGTGGACAGAATAAGGTGGAGACTATAGTGGAAAGACTAAAGTGTAAAGACTAAAGTGGAAAGACTAAAGTTGACAGACTTTAGTGGAAAGACTGAAGTGGAAAGACTCAGTGGACAGACTAAAGTGTACACACTGAAGTGGACAGAATAAAGTGGAAAGACTAAAGTGGAAAGACTAAAGTGGACAGACTATAGTGGAAAGACTAAAGTGGACAGACTAAAGTGGAAAGATTAAAGTGGAAAGACTAAAGTGGACAGACTATAGTGGAAAGACTATAGTGGAAAGACTGTAGTGGACAGAATAAAGGGGAGAATATAGTGGAAAGACTAAAGTGGAAAGACTAAAGTGGACAGACTCTAGTGGAGAGACTGAAGCGGAAAGACTAAAGTGGACAGAGAATAGTGGAAAGACTAAAGTGGACAGACTATAGTGGACAGGCTAAAGTGGACAGACTAAAGTGGAAAGACTATAGTGGAAACACTGTAGTGGACAGAATAAAGTGGAGACTATATTGGAAAGACTAAAGTGGAAAGACTAAAGTGGACAGACTATAGTGGAAAGACTGAAGTGGAAAGACTATGGTGGACAGAATACAGTGGAGACTAATGTGGAAAGACTAAAGAGGACAGAGAATAGTGGAAAGACTAAAGTGGACAGACTATAGTGGAAAGACTATAGTGGAAAGACTAAAGTGGACAGACTAAAGTGGAAAGACTAAAGTGGACAGGCTCTAGTGGAAAGACTGAAGCGGAAAGACTAAAGTGGACAGAGAATAGTGGAAAGACTAAAGTGGACGGACTATAGTGGAAAGACTAAAGTGGACAGGCTATAGTGGAAATGACTGAAGTGGAAAGACTAAAGTGGACAGACTAAAGTGGACAGACTAAAGTGGAAAGACTAAAGTGGACAGACTCTAGTGGAAAGACTGAAGCGGAAAGACTAAAGTGGACAGAGAATAGTGGAAAGACTAAAGTGGACAGACTATAGTGGACAGGCTAAAGTGGACAGACTAAAGTGGAAAGACTATAGTGGAAACACTGTAGTGGACAGAATAAAGTGGAGACTATAGTGGAAAGACTAAAGTGGAAAGACTAAAGTGGACAGACTATAGTGGAAAGACTTAAGTGGACAGACTAAATTGGAAAAACTAAAGTGGAAAGACTAAAGTGGACAGACTATAGTGGAAAGACTATAGTGGAAAGACTGTAGTGGACAGAATAAAGTGGAGACTATAGTGGAAAGACTAAAGTGGACAGACTAAAGTGGACAGACTATAGTGGAAAGACTAAAGTGGAAAAACTAAAGTGGAAAGACTAAAGTGGACAGACTATAGTGGAAAGACTATAGTGGAAAGACTGTAATGGACAGAATAAAGTGGAGACTATAGTGGAAAGACTAAAGTGGACAGAGAAAAGTGGAAAGACTAAAGTGGACAGACTATAGTGGAAAGACTGTAGTGGACAGAATGAAGTGGAGACTATAGTGGAAAGACTATAGCGGACAGAGAGTATTGGAAAGACTAAAGTGGAAAGACTGTAGTGGACAGAATAAAGTGGAGACTATAGTGGAATGACTAAAGTGTAAAGACTAAAGTGGAAAGACTAAAGTTGACAGACTTTAGTGGAAAGACTGAAGTGGAAAGACTCAGTGGACAGACTAAAGTGTACACACTGAAGTGGACAGAATAAAGTGGAAAGACTAAAGTGGAAAGACTAAAGTGGACAGACTATAGTGGAAAGACTAAAGTGGACAGACTAAAGTGGAAAGATTAAAGTGGAAAGACTAATGTGGACAGACTATAGTGGAAAGACTATAGTGGAAAGACTGTAGTGGACAGAATAAAGTTGAGACTGTAGTGGAAAGACTAAAGTGGAGAGAGAATAGTGGAAAGACTAAATTGGAAAGACTGTGGTGGACAGAATAATGTGGAGACTATAGTGGAAAGACTAAAGTGGAAAGACTAAAGTGGACAGACTAAAGTGTATACACTGAAGTGGACAGAATAAAGTGGAAAGACTAAAGTGGAAAGACTAAAGTGGATAGACTATAGTGGAAAGACTAAAGTGTACAGACTAAAGTGGAAAAAACTAAAGTGGAACGACTAAAGTGGACAGACTATAGTGGAAAGACTATAGTGTAAAGACTGTAGTGGACAGAATAAAGTGGAGACTATAGTGGAAAGACTAAAGTGGAAAAACTAAAGTGGAAAAACTAAAGTGGAAAGACTAAAGTGGACAGACTATAGTGGAAAGACTAAAGTGGATAGACTATAGTGGAAAGACTAAAGTGGAAAAACTAAAGTGGAAAAACTATGGAAAGACTAAAGAGGACAGACTATAGTGGAAAGACTATAGTGGAAAGACTATAGTGGAACGACTGTAGTCGACAGAATAAAGTGGAGACTATAGTGGAAAGACTAAAGTGGACAGAGAATAGTGGAAAGACTAAAGTGGACAGATTATAGTTGAAAGACTATAGTGGAAAGACTGAAGCGGAAAGACTAAAGTGGACAGAGAATAGTGGAAAGACTAAAGTGGACAGACTATAGTGGACAGACTAAAGTGGACAGACTAAAAACTAAAGTGGAAAGACTAAAGTGGAAAGACTATAGTGGAAAGACTGCAGTGGACAGAATAAAGTGGAGACTATAGTGGAAAGACTAAAGTGGACAGACTAAAGTGGACAGACTATAGTGGAAAGACTAAAGTGGAAAAACTAAAGTGGAAAGACTAAAGTGGACAGACTATAGTGGAAAGACTATAGTGGAAAGACTGTAGTGGACAGAATAAAGTTGAGACTATAGTGGAAAGACTAAAGTGGACAGAGAAAAGTTGAAAGACTAAAGTGGACAGACTATAGTGGAAAGACTGTAGTGGACAGAATAAAGTGGACACTATAGTGGAAAGACTAAAGTTGAAAGACTAAAGTGGACAGAGAGTATTGGAAAGACTAAAGTGGAAAGACTGTAGTGGACAGAATAAAGTGGAGACTATAGTGGAATGACTAAAGTGTAAAGACTAAAGTGGAAAGACTAAAGTTGACAGACTTTAGTGGAAAGACTGAAGTGGACAGACTAAAGTGGAAAGATTAAAGTGGAAAGACTAAAGTGGACAGACTATAGTGGAATGACTATAGTGGAAAGACCGTAGTGGACAGAATAAAGTGGAGACTATAGTGGAAAGACTAAAGTGGAAAGACTAAACTGGACAGAGAATAGTGGAAAGACTGAGTGGACAGACTAAAGTGGAAAAACTAAAGTGGAAAGACTGAAGTGGACAGACTATAGTGGAAAGACTATAGTGGAACGACTGTAGTGGACAGAATAAAGTGGAGACTATAGTGGAAAGACTAAAGTGGACAGAGAATAGTGGAAAAACTAAAGTGGAAAGACTGAAGTGGACAGACTATAGTGGAAAGACTATAGTGGAACGACTGTAGTGGACAGAATAAAGTGGAGACTATAGTGGAAAGACTAAAGTTGACAGAGAATAGTGGAAAGACTAAAGTGGACAGATTATAGTTGAAAGACTATAGTGGAAAGACTGTAGTGGACAGAATAAAGTGGAGACTGTAGTGGAAAGACTAAATGAATGAATGAAGGATTTATGACGCACTGCCCAAGGGCGTAAGTGCAGTAAAAAGGACAAAGAAATATAGAATAATCACAAAACACTCAAAAATATTTTCACTAATTTAGAATCACATTGATGGGGTCGTGGACAGGTAAGTTTCCAATCGGAGAACACAAATTAGAGGAGAGGGTTTCGAGCGTCAACAATGGGTCGGAAAGCAACAAACGGCGGATCAGGTAGCGGTTCCGCGTGCGCCGTGGTAGGTAGAGAAGAAATCTCAGATATCTGAAGTATGTCGAGCGTAGGCGTTGAAGGTCCTTTCTTCTAAGTATAAAATGCAATCCAGCAAGGAAGTTAACATACGGTGCGCAAAAGGCAGTATATAATTTCCCAAGCCCAGGTCTGCTATACCTGGAACGGTTCGGCACAATTTTGCAGTAACCAAATCTGATTCCTTTAGCGGCTGATTTGACTGCTTCCTCGCAAACCTTTCGCATAGTTTGCCCAATTGTAATCCCTAGCCATCGAATTTTTTCCTCAGTTATGAGAACATTGCCTCCAACATTCAGAGAGGGTTTCCGAGGAGTAGCAGGAGCATTGAAACAAACGTACTGACATTTACTAGAGTTGACTGATAGGCCAATCTTGCCAAGGGAATGGTTCAGGCTAGCAACGTTTGTTTCAAGGCCCTTCCTGGATCGGCTGATAAGGAGGACGTCGTCAGCATAGGCCAGGTAGCTAACATCAATTCCACGGAAGTTAAAAGTTGGCGTAAGCTTTCTTAGGCACTGAGCAATCGCACATTTAAAAACCTGTGGCGATAGGACCCTGCCCTGTGGAACTCCCTTTTTCACTGTAATAGGGTCACTCAGCCTGTCTTGCCATTTGACTACCAGCTTGCATTTGGAGTACCACGATCTTAAGGCTAATATAATCGACCTATTTACGCCGTTTTCCATCAAAGACACTAGAGCCTGGACGTGGTTAACGTTGTCAAAAGCTCCAGCGATGTCAATTGCACAAAGATGAACTGTCTCTCTCTTTGCTGATGCTTGCTTTAGAATTTGGATCAGAGACTTATGGGCATGGGAGCATCCAATTCGTTTTCTGAAACCATACTGTAGGCTTCCAAAGTCACATTTGGAAATAATTTCTGGTGCCAAAGTGTATTCGAAAATTTTGCTGAGGATGCATGAAACGGTAATTGGTCTGTAAGAGCTGCAATGATTTGCATCTTTGCCTCTTTTTAAGACGGGGGTAATCGTACCGAGAAGAAAACTCTCCGGTAAGGTGGATGTTGACAGGATCATCTGGAATAATAGCTGGAGGTGGTTATTAATAGCTGGTAAATGGTACTTTAAATGCTCATGGGAAATGCCATCTCTATCCGGGTTCTTCTTTTTCTTCATGGTTTTCAGTGCATTCTGGATGGCAGATATTGTAATGGGGAAAACTTCATGCTGTTTTAATTTGGGTGACAAGTAACGGTCAGTGTACACTGAAAAGACGGAAGATACCTTTTCATTGCAGACAGAAAACAATCTTGTATAGTGAGACAACCAGTCCAAACAAGAGAGGATGGAAGGTACCTCCGGATTACATTTGTCCGAGCGAATGACGTTCTCCCAGGCCTTATTATTCTGTGGGGCATCGGCTGCGTTCAGGCGAGTCTTCCTTAGACAGGATTTGTATTCCCTTTTTGTCTTTACTTTTAGCTTGGAAACTGCGCCGGATGTAGGCCGGCCGCAGGCGATCCATATTCTCAACCAAAGTTTTGCTGAATTTTTTAGCTTTTTTATCTCCGGGTTGATTTTCCAAAATGGTTTCCGTGTACCTCGACGGATTTTCTCAAGCGGGACGGATAAATCCTCCGCTCGACGCATACACCATACTACTTGTTGATAGTAACAGTTCAGATCAGTTTGTGTTGTTCTGGAAGGTACTGAAGTCTGAAGTAGGTGGAAAGGGATTTTGATTGAGGCCAGGAGAAAGGTAAGTGTTTGGCAAAAAAGGAGATGGTTGGCATGTTTCCAGTCACGTCGCGTATACCAGTTTGAAGTCCTACTAGATTGTATGTTCTTCCAAGCCCCTTGTAGGTTGATGTTGCATGTCAAGATGAGATGATCGTCATCGATCTTTTCTTCATCAACATGCACTATGTCGGTTACCAAAAAAGGATCAGAGACAATGACGTGGTCCAGATTGGACGTGGTGCCGCCTATATTATGGATATACGTGTGCCCAAGGTTTTTAGGCACAACCATATATCCAGTCGGGAGTGCTGACAGGAGTAGGCTGCTCCGAGTACTATCGATGAGCAGGTTGCAGTTTAAATCGCCAGCTAAAATCCAGGTTTTCTTCTTCTTCGCACAGTCTTGAAGGACAGCTTCCAGTTTGTTGCAAGCGCTCGAAAATGCCTCAAGCGATTTTTTGTCCTTTCTTTCGCAGGGGAAGTAGACATTTATCAGAACAGTGCCATTGATCTGCGTCGCTAGGATATTTTGATCTGAATAAGTGCAAACCGGGACAGGGCCAACAGAGGTCCGAAGGAAGGTAGCAAGACCACCTGAGGGTCTTCCATTTGTCTTCTTTGCTGCCTGGATAAAGATATAATGATCTTGGGAGCGGCGAAGGGAGCTGGACGAATAAATGCTCTTGTAAAAAAACGACATCATTATTGGTAAGAAGGTCTTCGATCAACAGGTCTTTATCCTTCGTTCCATTTATGTTCAGACTTCCAAGTTTGATTGTTTTCTGAGAATCCATCATTTTCTGACATTCTCAGCGGTTTTTCGGAGCTCAGGACAACGCAAGCTAAAAGAGACATGACTCGCACCACAGTTGGCACATTTGGGGGGTTTTGAACAAGGATTAGCTCGTGAATTCTCATGGTCTTCTGAGCATCGAGCACACCTCTGTGTTCCGTTGGGAAGGGGGCAGCTCTTTTTGAGATGGTTGGGCGACTGACATTTGCTACAACGTCTTGGCAGTCTGACGAACTCGGAAATTCTAACGACTTCATATCCTATGCGGACACCAGCAGCAATGGCTTTGTCGAGAGAAGACTTGTCGGCAAAGTATATCTTGTAAGCTTGGGAGCTCCCTATTCGGGAAGTTTCCACTACTTTCGGAACAAGACTTGCAATATCGGTTGCGGACACATTGTCCGGTAGGTTACGAATGATGCCAACGAACTTCGGTTCAACGATTCGAGTCTCGGCTTCAGGCATCGTTTCGGCGAGTGCTTTGGCTAAGCGAGAAGCAGATGACGGGTCCCTTGTTTGGACAATCCAACGGCTATTTTGGTTTGCTGTTCGTAGTTCAGTTATCTCCTCGTTCCCTTCCATTGCATCGAGATGACCTTTTCTTGCCAATGGGTCTGAAAGATGAGCTGGCACATTGTCCACTACAACCTTAACAACTTGGGCGTAAGTTCGCTTGCTTTGGGTAAAAGTATGGCTTTCTGATCCCCCAGGACAACCATTACATACCGTGGAACGATCCTGGTTGAAGCTGGTACTGATAGCTTCTTTGATAAACTTGATTTCATTCATGCAAGACGTCATGTTGGCAGACAGGATAGAGAAAGAATTAGCCGGAACGCTTGGGACCTCAGCCGGTGACTTGATGACAAACTGTGGGAGAGTCGAGCTGGTATCGTCACAATCCTCAAATGCAGACAGCAGATCGATCAAGCTATTTGTGGGTGCATTGGGTCCAGTGCGGCGAGGTGCAAGAACATCAGGGTAAATCTTCTGCCACAACAGTTTCCTTGCTTCTCCAATCGCTTGAGGGCTGAAGAACTCAGTAGCATACTTTACAATATCGTCAGTTTGCAGTCCGCAAATAAAACTCTGTTGTAAGAAGTTGAGCACAGGAGAGTAGCAAAGCTCAACGCTCCAATCGGTGGGCATTCCTAGATGCTAGCCTTGGATTCCGTTGTGTTTGGCACGAAGTCAAAGGTCAAAAGGTCAACCGTCGTTTTGCCCGTTAAGGATTACAGTTAAACTTAAAGTTGATGCCAGATTGCGACCGTTCGCTTCAACGGTCAGACGAAGACTTGACGTGGAGAGAGAATAGTGGAAAGACTAAATTGGAAAGACTGTGGTGGACAGAATAATGTGGAGACTATAGTGGAAAGACTAAAGTGGAAAGACTAAAGTGAACAGACTAAAGTGTATACACTGAAGTGGACAGAATAAAGTGGAAAGACTAAAGTGGTAAGACTAAAGTGGATAGACTATAGTGGAAAGACTAAAGTGGACAGACTAAAGCGGAAAAAACTAAAGTGGAAAGACTAAAGTGGACAGACTATAGTGGAAAGACTATAGTGTAAAGACTGTAGTGGACAGAATAAAGTGGAGACTATAGTGGAAAGACTAAAGTGGAAAACCTAAAGTGGAAAAACTAAAGTGGAAAGACTAAAGTGGACAGACTATAGTGGAAAGACTAAAGTGGACAGACTATAGTGGAAAGACTAAAGTGGAAAAACTAAAGTGGAAAAACTAAAGTGGAAAGACTAAAGTGGACAGACTATAGTGGAAAGACTATAGTGGAAAGACTGTAGTGGACAGAATAAAGTGGAGACTATAGTGGAAAGACCAAAGTGGACAGAGAATAGTGGAAAGACTAAAGTGGACAGACTATAGTGGAAAGACTATAATGGAAAGACTATAGTGGAAAGACTAAAGTGGACAGACTAAAGTGGAAAGACTAAAGTGGACAGACTCTAGTGGAAAGACTGAAGCGGAAAGACTAAAGTGGACAGAGAATAGTGGAAAGACTAAAGTGGACGGACTATAGTAGAAAGACTAAAGTGGACAGGCTATAGTGGAAATGACTAAAGTGGAAAGACTAAAGTGGACAGACTAAAGTGGACAGACTAAAGTGGAAAGACTAAAGTGGACAGACTCTAGTGGAAAGACTGAAGCGGAAAGACTAAAGTGGACAGAGAATAGTGGAAAGACTAAAGTGGACAGACTATAGTGGACAGACTAAAGTGGACAGACTAAAAACTAAAGTGGAAAGACTAAAGTGGAAAGACTATAGTGGAAAGACTGCAGTGGACAGAATAAAGTGGAGGCTATAGTGGAAAGACTAAAGTGGACAGACTAAAGTGGACAGACTATAGTGGAAAGACTAAAGTGGAAAAACTAAAGTGGAAAGACTAAAGTGGACAGACTATAGTGGAAAGACTATAGTGGAAAGACTGTAGTGGACAGAATAAAGTTGAGACTATAGTGGAAAGACTAAAGTGGACAGAGAAAAGTTGAAAGACTAAAGTGGACAGACTATAGTGGAAAGACTGTAGTGGACAGAATAAAGTGGACACTATAGTGGAAAGACTAAAGTTGAAAGACTAAAGTGGACAGAGAGTATTGGAAAGACTAAAGTGGAAAGACTGTAGTGGACAGAATAAGGTGGAGACTATAGTGGAAAGACTAAAGTGTAAAGACTAAAGTGGAAAGACTAAAGTTGAAAGACTTTAGTGGAAAGACTGAAGTGGAAAGACTCAGTGGACAGACTAAAGTGTACACACTGAAGTGGACAGAATAAAGTGGAAAGACTAAAGTGGAAAGACTAAAGTGGACAGACTATAGTGGAAAGACTAAAGTGGACAGACTAAAGTGGAAAGATTAAAGTGGAAAGACTAAAGTGGACAGACTATAGTGGAAAGACTATAGTGGAAAGACTGTAGTGGACAGAATAAAGGGGAGAATATAGTGGAAAGACTAAAGTGGAAAGACTAAAGTGGACAGACTCTAGTGGAAAGACTGAAGCGGAAAGACTAAAGTGGACAGAGAATAGTGGAAAGACTAAAGTGGAAAGACTATAGTGGACAGGCTAAAGTGGACAGACTAAAGTGGAAAGACTATAGTGGAAACACTGTAGTGGACAGAATAAAGTGGAGACTATAGTGGAAAGACTAAAGTGGAAAGACTAAAGTGGACAGACTATAGTGGAAAGACTGAAGTGGAAAGACTATGGTGGACAGAATACAGTGGAGACTAATGTGGAAAGACTAAAGAGGACAGAGAATAGTGGAAAGACTAAAGTGGACAGACTATAGTGGAAAGACTATAGTGGAAAGACTAAAGTGGACAGACTAAAGTGGAAAGACTAAAGTGGACAGGCTCTAGTGGAAAGACTGAAGCGGAAAGACTAAAGTGGACAGAGAATAGTGGAAAGACTAAAGTGGACGGACTATAGTGGAAAGACTAAAGTGGACAGGCTATAGTGGAAATGACTAAAGTGGAAAGACTAAAGTGGACAGACTAAAGTGGACAGACTAAAGTGGAAAGACTAAAGTGGACAGACTCTAGTGGAAAGACTGAAGCGGAAAGACTAAAGTGGACAGAGAATAGTGGAAAGACTAAAGTGGACAGACTATAGTGGACAGGCTAAAGTGGACAGACTAAAGTGGAAAGACTATAGTGGAAACACTGTAGTGGACAGAATAAAGTGGAGACTATAGTGGAAAGACTAAAGTGGAAAGACTAAAGTGGACAGACTATAGTGGAAAGACTTAAGTGGACAGACTAAATTGGAAAAACTAAAGTGGAAAGACTAAAGTGGACAGACTATAGTGGAAAGACTATAGTGGAAAGACTGTAGTGGACAGAATAAAGTGGAGACTATAGTGGAAAGACTAAAGTGGACAGACTAAAGTGGACAGACTATAGTGGAAAGACTAAAGTGGAAAAACTAAAGTGGAAAGACTAAAGTGGACAGACTATAGTGGAAAGACTATAGTGGAAAGACTGTAATGGACAGAATAAAGTGGAGACTATAGTGGAAAGACTAAAGTGGACAGAGAAAAGTGGAAAGACTAAAGTGGACAGACTATAGTGGAAAGACTGTAGTGGACAGAATGAAGTGGAGACTATAGTGGAAAGACTATAGCGGACAGAGAGTATTGGAAAGACTAAAGTGGAAAGACTGTAGTGGACAGAATAAAGTGGAGACTATAGTGGAATGACTAAAGTGTAAAGACTAAAGTGGAAAGACTAAAGTTGACAGACTTTAGTGGAAAGACTGAAGTGGAAAGACTCAGTGGACAGACTAAAGTGTACACACTGAAGTGGACAGAATAAAGTGGAAAGACTAAAGTGGAAAGACTAAAGTGGACAGACTATAGTGGAAAGACTAAAGTGGACAGACTAAAGTGGAAAGATTAAAGTGGAAAGACTAATGTGGACAGACTATAGTGGAAAGACTATAGTGGAAAGACTGTAGTGGACAGAATAAAGTTGAGACTGTAGTGGAAAGACTAAAGTGGAGAGAGAATAGTGGAAAGACTAAATTGGAAAGACTGTGGTGGACAGAATAATGTGGAGACTATAGTGGAAAGACTAAAGTGGAAAGACTAAAGTGGACAGACTAAAGTGTATACACTGAAGTGGACAGAATAAAGTGGAAAGACTAAAGTGGAAAGACTAAAGTGGATAGACTATAGTGGAAAGACTAAAGTGTACAGACTAAAGTGGAAAAAACTAAAGTGGAAAGACTAAAGTGGACAGACTATAGTGGAAAGACTATAGTGTAAAGACTGTAGTGGACAGAATAAAGTGGAGACTATAGTGGAAAGACTAAAGTGGAAAAACTAAAGTGGAAAAACTAAAGTGGAAAGACTAAAGTGGACAGACTATAGTGGAAAGACTAAAGTGGATAGACTATAGTGGAAAGACTAAAGTGGAAAAACTAAAGTGGAAAAACTATGGAAAGACTAAAGAGGACAGACTATAGTGGAAAGACTATAGTGGAAAGACTATAGTGGAACGACTGTAGTGGACAGAATAAAGTGGAGACTATAGTGGAAAGACTAAAGTGGACAGAGAATAGTGGAAAGACTAAAGTGGACAGATTATAGTTGAAAGACTATAGTGGAAAGACTGTAGTGGACAGAATAAAGTGGAGACTGTAGTGGAAAGACTAAAGTGGAGAGAGAATAGTGGAAAGACTAAATTGGAAAGACTGTGGTGGACAGAATAATGTGGAGACTATAGTGGAAAGACTAAAGTGGAAAGACTAAAGTGGACAGACTAAAGTGTATACACTGAAGTGGACAGAATAAAGTGGAAAGACTAAAGTGGAAAGACTAAAGTGGATAGACTATAGTGGAAAGACTAAAGTGTACAGACTAAAGTGGAAAAAACTAAAGTGGAAAGACTAAAGTGGACAGACTATAGTGGAAAGACTATAGTGTAAAGACTGTAGTGGACAGAATAAAGTGGAGACTATAGTGGAAAGACTAAAGTGGAAAAACTAAAGTGGAAAAACTAAAGTGGAAAGACTAAAGTGGACAGACTATAGTGGAAAGACTAAAGTGGACAGACTATAGTGGAAAGACTAAAGTGGAAAAACTAAAGTGGAAAAACTATGGAAAGACTAAAGTGGACAGACTATAGTGGAAAGACTATAGTGGAAAGACTGTAGTGGACAGAATAAAGTGGAGACTACAGTGGAAAGACCAAACTGGACAGAGAATTGTGGAAAGACTAAAGTGGACAGACTTTAGTGGAAAGACTATAGTGGAAAGACTGTAGTGGACAGAATAAAGTGGAGACTATAGTGGAAAGACTAAAGTGGACAGACTATAGTGGAAAGACTAAAGTGGAAAAACTAAAGCGGAAAGACTAAAGTGGACAGACTATAGTGGAAAGACTATAGTGGAAAGACTGTAGTGGACAGAATAAAGTGGAGACTATAGTGGAAAGACTAAAGTGGACAGAGAAAAGTGGAAAGACTAAAGTGGACAGACTATAGTGGAAAGACTGTAGTGGACAGAATAAAGTGGAGACTATAGTGGAAAGACTATAGTGGACAGAGAGTATTGGAAAGACTAAAGTGGAAAGACTGTAGTGGACAGAATAAAGTGGAGACTATAGTGGAATGACTAAAGTGTAAAGACTAAAGTGGAAAGACTAAAGTTGACAGACTTTAGTGGAAAGACTGAAGTGGACAGACTAAAGTGGAAAGATTAAAGTGGAAAGACTAAAGTGGACAGACTATAGTGGAATGACTATAGTGGAAAGACCGTAGTGGACAGAATAAAGTGGAGACTATAGTGGAAAGACTAAAGTGGAAAGACTAAACTGGACAGAGAATAGTGGAAAGACTGAGTGGACAGACTAAAGTGGAAAAACTAAAGTGGAAAGACTGAAGTGGACAGACTATAGTGGAAAGACTATAGTGGAACGACTGTAGTGGACAGAATAAAGTGGAGACTATAGTGGAAAGACTAAAGTGGACAGAGAATAGTGGAAAAACTAAAGTGGAAAGACTGAAGTGGACAGACTATAGTGGAAAGACTATAGTGGAACGACTGTAGTGGACAGAATAAAGTGGAGACTATAGTGGAAAGACTAAAGTTGACAGAGAATAGTGGAAAGACTAAAGTGGACAGATTATTGTTGAAAGACTATAGTGGAAAGACTGTAGTGGACAGAATAAAGTGGAGACTGTAGTGGAAAGACTAAAGTGGAGAGAGAATAGTGGAAAGACTAAAGTGGACAGACTATATTGGAAAGACTATAGTGGAAAGACTGTAGTGGACAGAATAAAGTGGAGAGTATAGTGGAAAGACTAAAGTGGACAGAGAATAGTAGAAAGACAAAAGTGGACAGACTATAGTGGAAAGACTATAGTGGAAAGACTGTAGTGGACACAATAAAGTGGAGACTATAGTGGAAAGACTAAAGTGGACAGAGAATAGTGGAAAGACTAAAGTGGAAAGACTAAAGTGGACAGAATAAAGTGGAGACTATAGTAGAAAGACTTAAGTGGAAAGACTAAAGTGGACAGACTATAGTGGAAAGACTCTAGTGAAAAGACTGTAGTGGACAGAATAGAGTGGAGACTACAGTGGAAAGACTAAAGTGGACAGAGAATAGTGGAAAAACTAAAGTGGACAGACTATATTGGAAAGACTATAGTGGAAAGACTGTAGTGGACAGAATAAAGTGGAGAGTGTAGTGAAAAGACTAAAGTGGACAGAGAATAGTGGAAAGACTAAAGTGGACAGACTAAAGTGGATAGACTATAGTGGAAAGACTAAAGTGGACAGACTAAAGTGGAAAAACTAAAGTGGAAAGACTAAAGTGGACAGACTATAGTGGAAAGACTATAGTGGAAAGACTGTAGTGGACAGAATAAAGTGGAGACTATAGTGTAAAGACTAAAGTGGAAAAACTAAAGTGGAAAAACTAAAGTGGAAAGACTAAAGTGGACAGACTGTAGTGGAAAGACTAAAGTGGACAGACTATAGTGGAAAGACTAAAGTGGAAAAACTAAAGTGGAAAAACTAAAGTGGAAAGACTAAAGTGGACAGACTATAGTGGAGAGACTATAGTGGAAAGACTGTAGTGGACAGAATAAAGTGGATACTATAGTGGAAAGACCAAAGTGGACAGAGAATAGTGGAAAGACTAAAGTGGACAGACTATAGTGGAAAGACTATAGTGGAAAGACTAAAGTGGACAGACTAAAGTGGAAAGACTAAAGTGGACAGACTCTAGTGGAAAGACTGAAGCGGAAAGACTAAAGTGGACAGAGAATAGTGGAAAGACTAAAGTGGACGGACTATAGTGGAAAGACTAAAGTGGACAGGCTATAGTGGAAATGACTAAAGTGGAAAGACTAAAGTGGACAGACTAAAGTGGACAGACTAAAGTGGAAAGACTATAGTGGAAAGACTATAGTGGAAAGACTGTAGTGGACAGAATAAAGTGGAGACTATAGTGGAAAGACTAAAGTGGACAGAGAATAGTGGAAAGAATAAAGTGGAAAGACTAAAGTGGACAGAATAAAGTGGAGACTATAGTAGAAAGACTTAAGTGGAAAGACTAAAGTGGACAGACTATAGTGGAAAGACTATAGTGGAAAGACTGTAGTGGACAGAATAGAGTGGAGACTACAGTGGAAAGACTAAAGTGGACAGAGAATAGTGGAAAAACTAAAGTGGACAGACTATATTGGAAAGACTATATTGGAAAGACTATAGTGGAAAGACTGTAGTGGACAGAATAAAGTGGAGAGTGTAGTGGAAAGACTAAAGTGGACAGAGAATAGTGGAAAGACTAAAGTGGACAGACTATGGTGGAAAGACTATAGTGGACAGAATAAAGTGGAGACTGTAGTGGAAAGACTAAACTGGACAGAGAATAGTGGAAAGACTAAAGTGGAGACTATAGTGGAAAGACTAAAGTGGACAGATTATAGTGGAAAGACTATAGTGGAAAGACTGTAGTGGACAGAATAAAGTGGAGACTGTAGTGGAAAGACTAAAGTGGAGAGAGAATAGTGGAAAGACTAAATTGGAAAGACTGTAGTGGACAGAATAATGTGGAGACTATAGTGGAAAGACTAAAGTGGAAAGACTAAATTGGACAGACTGTAGTGGAAAGACTGAAGTGGAAAGACTCAGTGGACAGACTAAAGTGTATACACTGAAGTGGACAGAATAAAGTGGAAAGACTAAAGTTGATAGACTATAGTGGAAAGACTAAAGTGGACAGACTAAAGTGGAAAGACTGAAGTGAGAAGACTCAGTGGACAGACTAAAGTGTATACACTGAAGTGGACAGAATAAAGTGGAAAGACTAAAGTGGAAAGACTAAAGTGGATAGACTATAGTGGAAAGACTAAAGTGGACAGACTAAAGTGGAAAAACTAAAGTGGAAAGACTAAAGTGGACAGACTATAGCGGAAAGACTATAGTGGAAAGACTGTAGTGGACAGAATAAAGTGGAGACTATAGTGTAAAGACTAAAGTGGAAAAACTAAAGTGGAAAAACTAAAGTGGAAAGACTAAAGTGGACAGACTGTAGTGGAAAGACTAAAGTGGACAGACTATAGTGGAAAGACTAAAGTGGAAAAACTAAAGTGGAAAAACTAAAGTGGAAAGACTAAGGTGGACAGACTATAGTGGAGAGACTATCGTGGACAGACTATAGTGGAAAGACTATAGTGGAAAGACTATAGTGGAAAGACTAAAGTGGACAGACTAAAGTGGAAAGACTAAAGTGGACAGACTCTAGTGGAAAGACTGAAGCGGAAAGACTAAAGTGGACAGAGAATAGTGGAAAGACTAAAGTGGACGGACTATAGTGGAAAGACTAAAGTGGACAGGCTATAGTGGAAATGACTAAAGTGGAAAGACTAAAGTGGACAGACTAAAGTGGACAGACTAAAGTGGAAAAACTAAAGTGGACAGACTCTAGTGGAAAGACTGAAGCGGAAAGACTAAAGTGGACAGAGAATAGTGGAAAGACTAAAGTGGACAGACTATAGTGGACAGACTAAAGTGGACAGACTAAAAACTAAAGTGGAAAGACTAAAGTGGAAAGACTATAGTGGAAAGACTGTAGTGGATAGAATAAAGTGGAGACTATAGTGGAAAGACTAAAGTGGACAGACTAAAGTAGACAGACTATAGTGGAAAGACTGTAGTGGACAGAATAAAGTTGAGACTATAGTGGAAAGACTAAAGTGGACAGAGAAAAATTGAAAGACTAAAGTGGACAGACTATAGTGGAAAGACTGTAGTGGACAGAATAAAATGGAGACTATAGTGTAAAGACTAAAGTGGAAAGACTAAAGTGGACAGAGAGTATTGGAAAGACTAAAGTGGAAAGACTGTAGTGGACAGAATAAGGTAGAGACTATAGTGGAAAGACTAAAGTGTAAAGACTAAAGTGGACAGACTATAGTGGAAAGACTATAGTGGAAAGACTGTAATGGACAGAATAAAGTGGAGACTATAGTGGAAAGACTAAAGTGGACAGAGAAAAGTGGAAAGACTAAAGTGGACAGACTATAGTGGAAAGACTATAGTGGAAAGACTGTAGTGGACAGAATAAAGTGGAGACTACAGTGGAAAGACCAAACTGGACAGAGAATTGTGGAAAGACTAAAGTGGACAGACTATAGTGGAAAGACTATAGTGGAAAGACTGTAGTGGACAGAATAAAGTGGAGACTATAGTGGAAAGACTAAAGTGGACAGACTATAGTGGAAAGACTAAAGTGGAAAAACTAAAGTGGAAAGACTAAAGTGGACAGACTATAGTGGAAAGACTATAGTGGAAAGACTGTAGTGGACAGAATAAAGTGGAGACTATAGTGGAAAGACTAAAGTGGACAGAGAAAAGTGGAAAGACTAAAGTGGACAGACTATAGTGGAAAGACTGTAGTGGACAGAATAAAGTGGAGACTATAGTGGAAAGACTATAGTGGACAGAGAGTATTGGAAAGACTAAAGTGGAAAGACTGTAGTGGACAGAATAAAGTGGAGAGTATAGTGGAAAGACTAAAGTGGACAGAGAATAGTAGAAAGACAAAAGTGGACAGACTATAGTGGAAAGACTATAGTGGAAAGACTGTAGTGGTCACAATAAAGTGGAGACTATAGTGGAAAGACTAAAGTGGACAGAGAATAGTGGAAAGACTAAAGTGGAAAGACTAAAGTGGACAGAATAAAGTGGAGACTATAGTAGAAATACTTAAGTGGAAAGACTAAAGTGGACAGACTATAGTGGAAAGACTATAGTGAAAAGACTGTAGTGGACAGAATAGAGTGGAGACTACAGTGGAGAGACTAAAGTGGACAGAGAATAGTGGAAAAACTAAAGTGGACAGACTATATTGGAAAGACTATAGTGGAAAGACTGTAGTGGACAGAATAAAGTGGAGAGTGTAGTGAAAAGACTAAAGTGGACAGAGAATAGTGGAAAGACTAAAGTGGACAGACTAAAGTGGATAGACTATAGTGGAAAGACTAAAGTGGACAGACTAAAGTGGAAAAACTAAAGTGGAAAGACTAAAGTGGACAGACTATAGTGGAAAGACTATAGTGGAAAGACTGTAGTGGACAGAATAAAGTGGAGACTATAGTGTAAAGACTAAAGTGGAAAAACTAAAGTGGAAAAACTAAAGTGGAAAGACTAAAGTGGACAGACTGTAGTGGAAAGACTAAAGTGGACAGACTATAGTGGAAAGACTAAAGTGGAAAAACTAAAGTGGAAAAACTAAAGTGGAAAGACTAAAGTGGACAGACTATAGTGGAGAGACTATAGTGGAAAGACTGTAGTGGACAGAATAAAGTGGATACTATAGTGGAAAGACCAAAGTGGACAGAGAATAGTGGAAAGACTAAAGTGGACAGACTATAGTGGAAAGACTATAGTGGAAAGACTAAAGTGGACAGACTAAAGTGGAAAGACTAAAGTGGACAGACTCTAGTGGAAAGACTGAAGCGGAAAGACTAAAGTGGACAGAGAATAGTGGAAAGACTAAAGTGGACGGACTATAGTGGAAAGACTAAAGTGGACAGGCTATAGTGGAAATGACTAAAGTGGAAAGACTAAAGTGGACAGACTAAAGTGGACAGACTAAAGTGGAAAGACTATAGTGGAAAGACTATAGTGGAAAGACTGTAGTGGACAGAATAAAGTGGAGACTATAGTGGAAAGACTAAAGTGGACAGAGAATAGTGGAAAGACTAAAGTGGAAAGACTAAAGTGGACAGAATAAAGTGGAGACTATAGTAGAAAGACTTAAGTGGAAAGACTAAAGTGGACAGACTATAGTGGAAAGACTATAGTGGAAAGACTGTAGTGGACAGAATAGAGTGGAGACTACAGTGGAAAGACTAAAGTGGACAGAGAATAGTGGAAAAACTAAAGTGGACAGACTATATTGGAAAGACTATATTGGAAAGACTATAGTGGAAAGACTGTAGTGGACAGAATAAAGTGGACAGTGTAGTGGAAAGACTAAAGTGGACAGAGAATAGTGGAAAGACTAAAGTGGACAGACTATGGTGGAAAGACTATAGTGGACAGAATAAAGTGGAGACTGTAGTGGAAAGACTAAACTGGACAGAGAATAGTGGAAAGACTAAAGTGGAGACTATAGTGGAAAGACTAAAGTGGACAGATTATAGTGGAAAGACTATAGTGGAAAGACTGTAGTGGACAGAATAAAGTGGAGACTGTAGTGGAAAGACTAAAGTGGAGAGAGAATAGTGGAAAGACTAAATTGGAAAGACTGTGGTGGACAGAATAATGTGGAGACTATAGTGGAAAGACTAAAGTGGAAAGACTAAATTGGACAGACTGTAGTGGAAAGACTGAAGTGGAAAGACTCAGTGGACAGACTAAAGTGTATACACTGAAGTGGACAGAATAAAGTGGAAAGACTAAAGTTGATAGACTATAGTGGAAAGACTAAAGTGGACAGACTAAAGTGGAAAGACTGAAGTGAGAAGACTCAGTGGACAGACTAAAGTGTATACACTGAAGTGGACAGAATAAAGTGGAAAGACTAAAGTGGAAAGACTAAAGTGGATAGAATATAGTGGAAAGACTAAAGTGGAAAGACTAAAGTGGAAAAACTAAAGTGTATACACTGAAGTGGACAGAATAAAATGGAAAGACTAAAGTGGAAAGACTAAAGTGGATAGAATATAGTGGAAAGACTAAAGTGGAAAGACTAAAGTGGAAAAACTAAAGTGTATACACTGAAGTGGACAGAATAAAGTGGAAAGACTAAAGTGGACAGACTATAGTGGAAAGACTATAGTGGAAAGACTGTAGTGGACAGAATAAAGTGGAGACTATAGTGTAAAGACTAAAGTGAAAAAACTAAAGTGGAAAAACTAAAGTGGAAAGACTAAAGTGGACAGACTGTAGTGGAAAGACTAAAGTGGACAGACTATAGTGGAAAGACTAAATTGGAAAAACTAAAGTGGAAAAACTAAAGTAGAAAGACTAAAGTGGACAGACTATAGTGGAGAGACTATAGTGGAAAGACTGTAGTGGACAGAATAAAGTGGATACTATAGTGGGAAGACCAAAGTGGACAGAAAATAGTGGAAAGACTAAAGTGGACAGACTATAGTGGAAAGACTATAGTGGAAAGACTAAAGTGGACAGACTAAAGTGGAAAGACTAAAGTGGACAGACTCTAGTGGAAAGACTGAAGCGGAAAGACTAAAGTGGACAGAGAATAGTGGAAAGACTAAAGTGGACGGACTATAGTGGAAAGACTAAAGTGGACAGGCTATAGTGGAAATGACTAAAGTGGACAGACTAAAGTGTATACACTGAAGTGGACAGAATAAAGTGGAAAGACTAAAGTGGAAAGACTAAAGTGGATAGACTATAGTGGAAAGACTAAAGTGGACAGACTAAAGTGGAAAAACTAAAGTGGAAAGACTAAAGTGGACAGACTATAGCGGAAAGACTATAGTGGAAAGACTGTAGTGGACAGAATAAAGTGGAGACTATAGTGTAAAGACTAAAGTGGAAAAACTAAAGTGGAAAAACTAAAGTGGAAAGACTAAAGTGGACAGACTGTAGTGGAAAGACTAAAGTGGACAGACTATAGTGGAAAGACTAAAGTGGAAAAACTAAAGTGGAAAAACTAAAGTGGAAAGACTAAAGTGGACAGACTATAGTGGCGAGACTATCGTGGAAAGAATGTAGTGGAAAGACTAAAGTGGACAGACTATAGTGGAAAGACTATAGTGGAAAGACTATAGTGGAAAGACTAAAGTGGACAGACTAAAGTGGAAAGACTAAAGTGGACAGACTCTAGTGGAAAGACTGAAGCGGAAAGACTAAAGTGGACAGAGAATAGTGGAAAGACTAAAGTGGACGGACTATAGTGGAAAGACTAAAGTGGACAGGCTATAGTGGAAATGACTAAAGTGGAAAGACTAAAGTGGACAGACTAAAGTGGACAGACTAAAGTGGAAAAACTAAAGTGGACAGACTCTAGTGGAAAGACTGAAGCGGAAAGACTAAAGTGGACAGAGAATAGTGGAAAGACTAAAGTGGACAGACTATAGTGGACAGACTAAAGTGGACAGACTAAAAACTAAAGTGGAAAGACTAAAGTGGAAAGACTATAGTGGAAAGACTGTAGTGGATAGAATAAAGTGGAGACTATAGTGGAAAGACTAAAGTGGACAGACTAAAGTGGACAGACTATAGTGGAAAGACTGTAGTGGACAGAATAAAGTTGAGACTATAGTGGAAAGACTAAAGTGGACAGAGAAAAGTTGAAAGACTAAAGTGGACAGACTATAGTGGAAAGACTGTAGTGGACAGAATAAAATGGAGACTATAGTGTAAAGACTAAAGTGGAAAGACTAAAGTGGACAGAGAGTATTGGAAAGACTAAAGTGGAAAGACTGTAGTGGACAGAATAAGGTAGAGACTATAGTGGAAAGACTAAAGTGTAAAGACTAAAGTGGAAAGACTAAAGTTGACAGACTTTAGTGGAGAGACTGAAGTGGAAAGACTCAGTGGACAGACTAAAGTGGACAGACTATAGTGGAAAGACTAAAGTGGACAGACTAAAGTGGAAAGATTAAAGTGGAAAGACTAAAGTGGACAGACTATAGTGGAAAGACTATAGTGGAAAGACTGTAGTGGACAGAATAAAGTGGAGACTATAGTGGAAAGACTAAAGTGGAAAGACTAAACTGGACAGAGAATAGTGGAAAGACTAAAGTGGACAGACTATAGTGGAAAGACTATAGTGGAAAGACTGTAGTGGACAGAATAAAGTGGAGACTATAGTGGAAAGACTAAAGTGGAGAGAGAATAGTGAAAAGACTAAATTGGAAAGACTGTGGTGGACAGAATAATGTGGAGACTATAGTGGAAAGACTAAATTGAAAAGACTAAAATGGACAGACTATAGTGGAAAGACTGAAGTGGAAAGAGTCAGTGGACAGACTAAAGTGTATACACTGAAGTGGACAGAATAAAGTGGAAAGACTAAAGTGGAAAGACTAAAGTGGATAGAATATAGTGGAAAGACTAAAGTGGAAAGACTAAAGTGGAAAAACTAAAGTGTATACACTGAAGTGGACAGAATAAAATGGAAAGACTAAAGTGGAAAGACTAAAGTGGATAGAATATAGTGGAAAGACTAAAGTGGAAAGACTAAAGTGGAAAAACTAAAGTGTATACACTGAAGTGGACAGAATAAAGTGGAAAGACTAAAGTGGACAGACTATAGTGGAAAGACTATAGTGGAAAGACTGTAGTGGACAGAATAAAGTCGAGACTATAGTGTAAAGACTAAAGTGAAAAAACTAAAGTGGAAAAACTAAAGTGGAAAGACTAAAGTGGACAGACTGTAGTGGAAAGACTAAAGTGGACAGACTATAGTGGAAAGACTAAAGTGGAAAAACTAAAGTGGAAAAACTAAAGTAGAAAGACTAAAGTGGACAGACTATAGTGGAGAGACTATAGTGGAAAGACTGTAGTGGACAGAATAAAGTGGATACTATAGTGGAAAGACCAAAGTGGACAGAAAATAGTGGAAAGACTAAAGTGGACAGACTATAGTGGAAAGACTATAGTGGAAAGACTAAAGTGGACAGACTAAAGTGGAAAGACTAAAGTGGACAGACTCTAGTGGAAAGACTGAAGCGGAAAGACTAAAGTGGACAGAGAATAGTGGAAAGACTAAAGTGGACGGACTATAGTGGAAAGACTAAAGTGGACAGGCTATAGTGGAAATGACTAAAGTGGACAGACTAAAGTGTATACACTGAAGTGGACAGAATAAAGTGGAAAGACTAAAGTGGAAAGACTAAAGTGGATAGACTATAGTGGAAAGACTAAAGTGGACAGACTAAAGTGGAAAAACTAAAGTGGAAAGACTAAAGTGGACAGACTATAGCGGAAAGACTATAGTGGAAAGACTGTAGTGGACAGAATAAAGTGGAGACTATAGTGTAAAGACTTAAGTGGAAAAACTAAAGTGGAAAAACTAAAGTGGAAAGACTAAAGTGGACAGACTGTAGTGGAAAGACTAAAGTGGACAGACTATAGTGGAAAGACTAAAGTGGAAAAACTAAAGTGGAAAAACTAAAGTGGAAAGACTAAAGTGGACAGACTATAGTGGAGAGACTATAGTGGAAAGAATGTAGTGGACAGAATAAAGTGGATACTATAGTGGAAAGACCAAAGTGGACAGAGAATAGTGGAAAGACTAAAGTGGACAGACTATAGTGGAAAGACTATAGTGGAAAGACTATAGTGGAAAGACTAAAGTGGACAGACTAAAGTGGAAAGACTAAAGTGGACAGACTCTAGTGGAAAGACTGAAGCGGAAAGACTAAAGTGGACAGAGAATAGTGGAAAGACTAAAGTGGACGGACTATAGTGGAAAGACTAAAGTGGACAGGCTATAGTGGAAATGACTAAAGTGGAAAGACTAAAGTGGACAGACTAAAGTGGACAGACTAAAGTGGAAAAACTAAAGTGGACAGACTCTAGTGGAAAGACTGAAGCGGAAAGACTAAAGTGGACAGAGAATAGTGGAAAGACTAAAGTGGACAGACTATAGTGGACAGACTAAAGTGGACAGACTAAAAACTAAAGTGGAAAGACTAAAGTGGAAAGACTATTATGGAAAGACTGTAGTGGATAGAATAAAGTGGAGACTATAGTGGAAAGACTAAAGTGGACAGACTAAAGTGGACAGACTATAGTGGAAAGACTGTAGTGGACAGAATAAAGTTGAGACTATAGTGGAAAGACTAAAGTGGACAGAGAAAAGTTGAAAGACTAAAGTGGACAGACTATAGTGGAAAGACTGTAGTGGACAGAATAAAGTGGAGACTATAGTGTAAAGACTAAAGTGGAAAGACTAAAGTGGACAGAGAGTATTGGAAAGACTATAGTGGAAAGACTGTAGTGGACAGAATAAGGTAGAGACTATAGTGGAAAGACTAAAGTGTAAAGACTAAAGTGGAAATACTAAAGTTGACAGACTTTAGTGGAGAGACTGAAGTGGAAAGACTCAGTGGACAGACTAAAGTGTACACACTGAAGTGGACAGAATAAAGTGGAAAGAATAAAGTGGAAAGACTAAAGTGGACAGACTATAGTGGAAAGACTAAAGTGGACAGACTAAAGTGGAAAGATTAAAGTGGAAAGACTAAAGTGGACAGACTATAGTGGAAAGACTATAGTGGAAAGACTGTAGTGGACAGAATAAAGTGGAGACTATAGTGGAAAGACTAAAGTGGAGAGAGAATAGTGGAAAGACTTAATTGGAAAGACTGTGGTGGACAGAATAATGTGGAGACTATAGTGGAAAGACTAAATTGAAAAGACTAAAATGGACAGACTATAGTGGAAAGACTGAAGTGGAAAGAGTCAGTGGACAGACTAAAGTGTATACACTGAAGTGGACAGAATAAAGTGGAAAGACTAAAGTGGACAGACTATAGTGGAAAGACTAAAGTAGACAGACTATAGTGGAAAGACTAAAGTGGAAAAACTAAAGTGGAAAAACTAAAGTGGAAAGACTAAAGTGGACAGACTATAGTGGAAAGACTATAGTGGAAAGACTATAGTGGACAGAATACAGTGGAGACTAATGTGGAAAGACCAAAGAGGACTGAGAATAGTGGAAAGACTAAAGTGGACAGACTATAGTGGAAAGACTATAGTGGAAAGACTATAGTGGAAAGACTAAAGTGGACAGACTAAAGTGGAAAGACTAAAGTGGACAGACTCTAGTGGAAAGACTGAAGGGGAAAGACTAAAGTGGACAGAGAATAGTGGAAAGACTAAAGTGGACGGACTATAGTGGAAAGACTAAAGTGGACAGGCTATAGTGGAAATGACTGAAGTGGAAAGACTGTAGTGGACAGAATACAGTGGAGACTAATGTGGAAAGACCAAAGAGGACTGAGAATAGTGGAAAGACTAAAGTGGACAGACTATAGTGGAAAGACTATAGTGGAAAGACTAAAGTGGACAGACTAAAGTGGAAAGACTAAAGTGGACAGACTCTAGTGGAAAGACTGAAGCGGAAAGACTAAAGTGGACAGAGAATAGTGGAAAGACTAAAGTGGACAGACTCTAGTGGAAAGACTGAAGCGGAAAGACTAAAGTGGACAGAGAATAGTGGAAAGACTAAAGTGGACGGACTATAGTGGACAGGCTAAAGTGGACAGACTAAAGTGGAAAGACTATAGTGGAAACACTGTAGTGGACAGAATAAAGTGGAGACTATAGTGGAAAGACTAAAGTGGAAAGACTAAAGTGGACAGACTATAGTGGAAAGACTGAAGTGGACAGACTAAAGTGGAAAAACTAAAGTGGAAAGACTAAAGTGGACAGACTATAGTGGAAAGACTATAGTGGAAAGACTGTAGTGGACAGAATAAAGTGGAGACTATAGTGGAAATACTAAAGTGGACAGACTAAAGTGGATAGACTATAGTGGAAAGACTAAAGTGGAAAAACTAAAGTGGAAAGACTAAAGTGGACAGACTATAGTGGAAAGACTATAGTGGAAAGACTGTAGTGGACAGAATAAAGTGGAGACTATAGTGGAAAGACTAAAGTGGACAGAGAAAAGTGGAAAGACTAAAGTGGACAGACTATAGTGGAAAGAGTGTAGTGGACAGAATAAAGTGGAGACTATAGTGGAATGACTAAAGTGTAAAGACTAAAGTGGAAAGACTAAAGTTGACAGACTTTAGTGGAAAGACTGAAGTGGAAAGACTCAGTGGACAGACTAAAGTGTACACACTGAAGTGGACAGAATAAAGTGGACAGAATAAAGTGGAAAGACTAAAGTGGACAGACTATAGTGGAAAGACTAAAGTGGACAGAATAAAGTGGAAAGATTAAAGTGGAAAGACTAAAGTGGACAAACTATAGTGGAAAGACTATAGTGGAAAGACTGTAGTGGACAGAATAAAGTGGAGACTATAGTGGAAAGGCTAAAGTGGAAAGACTAAACTGGACAGAGAATAGTGGAAAGACTAAAGTGGACAGATTATAGTTGAAAGACTATAGTGGAAAGACTGTAGTGGACAGAATAAAGTGGATACTGTAGTGGAAAGACTAAAGTGGAGAGAGAATAGTGGAAAGACTAAATTGGAAAGACTGTGGTGGACAGAATAATGTAGAGACTATAGTGGAAAGACTAAAGTGGAAAGACTAAAGTGGACAGACTATAGTGGAAAGACTGAAGTGGAAAGACTCAGTGGACAGACTAAAGTGTATACACTGAAGTGGACAGAATAAAGTGGAAAGACTAAAGTGGAAAGACTAAAGTGGATAGACTATAGTGGAAAGACTAAAGTGGACAGACTAAAGTGGAAAAAACTAAAGTGGAAAGACTAAAGTGGACAGACTATAGTGGAAAGACTATAGTGTAAAGACTGTAGTGGACAGAATAAAGTGGAGACTATAGTGGAAAGACTAAAGTGGAAAAACTAAAGTGGAAAAACTAAAGTGGAAAGACTAAAGTGGACAGACTATAGTGGAAAGACTAAAGTGGACAGACTATAGTGGAAAGACTAAAGTGGAAAAACTAAAGTGGAAAAACTAAAATGGAAAGACTAAAGTGGACAGACTATAGTGGAAAGACTATAGTGGAAAGACTGTAGTGGACAGAATAAAGTGGAGACTACAGTGGAAAGACCAAACTGGACAGAGAATTGTGGAAAGACTAAAGTGGACAGACTATAGTGGAAAGACTATAGTGGAAAGACTATAGTGCAAAGACTAAAGTGGACAGACTAAAGTGGAAAGACTAAAGTGGACAGACTCTAGTGGAAAGACTGAAGCGGAAAGACTAAAGTGGACAGAGAATAGTGGAAAGACTAAAGTGGACAGACTATAGTGGACAGACTATAGTGGAAAGACTGTAGTGTACAGAATAAAGTGGAGACTATAGTGGAAAGACTAAAGTGGAAAGACTAAAGTGGACAGAGAGTATTGGAAAGACTAAAGTGGAAAGACTGTAGTGGACAGAATAAAGTGGAGACTATCGTGGAAAGACTAAAGTGGAAAGACTAAAGTGGAAAGACTAAAGTTGACAGACTTTAGTGGAAAGACTGAAGTGGAAAGACTAAAGTGGACAGACTATAGTGGAAAGACTATAGTGGAAAGACTGTAGTGGACAGAATAAAGTGGAGACTATAGTGGAAAGACCAAACTGGACAGAGAATAGTGGAAAGACTAAAGTGGGCGGACTATAGTGAAAAGACTAAAGTGGACAGGCTATAGTGGAAATGACTAAAGTGGAAAGACTAAAGTGGACAGACTAAAGTGGACAGACTAAAGTGGAAAGACTAAAGTGGACAGACTGTAGTGGAAAGACTGAAGCGGAAAGACTAAAGTGGACAGAGAATAGTGGAAAGACTAAAGTGGACAGACTATAGTGGACAGACTATAGTGGAAAGACTGTAGTGTACAGAATAAAGTGGAGACTATAGTGGAAAGACTAAAGTGGAAAGACTAAAGTGGACAGAGAGTATTGGAAAGACTAAAGTGGAAAGACTGTAGTGGACAGAATAAAGTGGAGACTATCGTGGAAAGACTAAAGTGGAAAGACTAAAGTGGAAAGACTAAAGTTGACAGACTTTAGTGGAAAGACTGAAGTGGAAAGACTAAAGTGGACAGACTATAGTGGAAAGACTATAGTGGAAAGACTGTAGTGGACAGAATAAAGTGGAGACTATAGTGGAAAGACCAAACTGGACAGAGAATAGTGGAAAGACTAAAGTGGACAGACTATGGTGGAAAGACTAAAGTGGACAGACCAAAGTGGAAAGACTAAAGTGGAAAGACTAAAGTGGACAGACTATAGTGGAAAGACTATAGTGGAAAGACTGTAGTGGACAGAATAAAGTGGAGAGTATAGTGGAAAGACTAAAGTGGACAGAGAATAGTGGAAAGACTAAAGTGGACAGACTGTAGTGGAAAGACTATGGTGAAAAGACTGTAGTGGACAGAATAAATTGGAGACTATAGTGGAAAGACTAAAATGGAAAGACTAAAGTGGACAGACTATAGTGGAAAGACTGAAGTGGACAGACTAAAGGGGGAAAACTAAAGTAGAAAGACTAAAGTGGAACAGACTATAGTGGAAAGACTTTAGTGGAAAGACTGTAGTGGACAGAATAAAGTGGAGACTATAGTGGAAAGACTAAAGTGGAAAGACTAAAGTGGACAGAGAATAGTGGAAAGACTAAAGTGGAAAGACTGTAGTGGACAGGATAAAGTGGAGACTATAGGGGAAAGACTAAAGTGGAAAGAATAGACTATAGTGGAAAGACTAAGTGGAAAGACTGTAGTGGACAGAATAAAGTGGAGACTATAGTGGAAAGACTAAAGGGGACAGAGAATAGTGGAAAGACTAAAGTGGACAGACTATATTGGAAAGACTATAGTGGAAAGACTGTAGTGGACAGAATAAAGTGGAGAGTATAGTGGAAAGACTAAAGTGGACAGAGAATAGTAGAAAGACTAAAGTGGACAGACTATAGTGGAAAGACTATGGTGGAAAGACTGTAGTGGACAGAATAAAGTGGAGACTATAGTGGAAAGACTAAAGTGGACAGAGAATAGTGGAAAGACTAAAGTGGAAAGACTGTAGTGGACAGAATAAAGTGGAGACTATAGTGGAAAGACTTAAGTGGAAAGACTAAAGTGGACAGACTATAGTGGAAAGACTATAGTGGAAAGACTGTAGTGGACAGAATAAAGTGGAGAGTGTAGTGGAAAGACTAAAGTGGACAGAGAATAGTGGAAAGACTAAAGTGGACAGACTATGGTGGAAAGACTATAGTGGACAGAATAAAGTGGAGACTGTAGTGGAAAGACTAAACTGGTGGAAAGACTAAACTGGACAGAGAATAGTGGAAAGACTAAAGTGGAGACTATAGTGGAAAGACTAAAGTGGACAGAGAATAGTGGAAAGACTAAAGTGGACAGACTATAGTGGAAAGACTATAGTGGAAAGACTGTAGTGGACAGAATAGAGTGGAGACTACAGTGGAAAGACTAAAGTGGACAGAGAATAGTGGAAAAACTAAAGTGGACAGACTATATTGGAAAGACTATATTGGAAAGACTATAGTGGAAAGACTGTAGTGGACAGAATAAAGTGGAGAGTGTAGTGGAAAGACTAAAGTGGACAGAGAATAGTGGAAAGACTAAAGTGGACAGACTATGGTGGAAAGACTATAGTGGACAGAATAAAGTGGAGACTGTAGTGGAAAGACTAAACTGGACAGAGAAGAGTGGAAAGACTAAAGTGGAGACTATAGTGGAAAGACTAAAGTGGACAGATTATAGTGGAAAGACTATAGTGGAAAGACTGTAGTGGACAGAATAAAGTGGAGACTGTAGTGGAAAGACTAAAGTGGAGAGAGAATAGTGGAAAGACTAAATTGGAAAGACTGTGGTGGACAGAATAATGTGGAGACTATAGTGGAAAGACTAAAGTGGAAAGACTAAATTGGACAGACTATAGTGGAAAGACTGAAGTGGAAAGACTCAGTGGACAGACTAAAGTGTATACACTGAAGTGGACAGAATAAAGTGGAAAGACTAAAGTGGAAAGACTAAAGTGGATAGACTATAGTGGAAAGACTAAAGTGGACAGACTAAAGTGGAAAGACTGAAGTGAGAAGACTCAGTGGACAGACTAAAGTGTATACACTGAAGTGGACAGAATAAAGTGGAAAGACTAAAGTGGAAAGACTTAAGTGGATAGACTATAGTGGAAAGACTAAAGTGGACAGACTAAAGTGGAAAAACTAAAGTGGAAAGACTAAAGTGGACAGACTATAGCGGAAAGACTATAGTGGAAAGACTGTAGTGGACAGAATAAAGTGGAGACTATAGTGTAAAGACTAAAGTGGAAAAACTAAAGTGGAAAAACTAAAGTGGAAAGACTAAAGTGGACAGACTGTAGTGGAAAGACTAAAGTGGACAGACTATAGTGGAAAGACTAAAGTGGAAAAACTAAAGTGGAAAAACTAAAGTGGAAAGACTAAAGTGGACAGACTATAGTGGAGAGACTATAGTGGAAAGAATGTAGTGGACAGAATAAAGTGGATACTATAGTGGAAAGACCAAAGTGGACAGAGAATAGTGGAAAGACTAAAGTGGACAGACTATAGTGGAAAGACTATAGTGGAAAGACTATAGTGGAAAGACTAAAGTGGACAGACTAAAGTGGAAAGACTAAAGTGGACAGACTCTAGTGGAAAGACTGAAGCGGAAAGACTAAAGTGGACAGAGAATAGTGGAAAGACTAAAGTGGACGGACTATAGTGGAAAGACTAAAGTGGACAGGCTATAGTGGAAATGACTAAAGTGGAAAGACTAAAGTGGACAGACTAAAGTGGACAGACTAAAGTGGAAAAACTAAAGTGGACAGACTCTAGTGGAAAGACTGAAGCGGAAAGACTAAAGTGGACAGAGAATAGTGGAAAGACTAAAGTGGACAGACTAAAGTGGACAGACTAAAGTGGAAAGATTAAAGTGGAAAGACTATTATGGAAAGACTGTAGTGGATAGAATAAAGTGGAGACTATAGTGGAAAGACTAAAGTGGACAGACTAAAGTGGACAGACTATAGTGGAAAGACTGTAGTGGACAGAATAAAGTTGAGACTATAGTGGAAAGACTAAAGTGGACAGAGAAAAGTTGAAAGACTAAAGTGGACAGACTATAGTGGAAAGACTGTAGTGGACAGAATAAAGTGGAGACTATAGTGTAAAGACTAAAGTGGAAAGACTAAAGTGGACAGAGAGTATTGGAAAGACTAAAGTGGAAAGACTGTAGTGGACAGAATAAGGTAGAGACTATAGTGGAAAGACTAAAGTGTAAAGACTAAAGTTGAAAGACTAAAGTTGACAGACTTTAGTGGAGAGACTGAAGTGGAAAGACTCAGTGGACAGACTAAAGTGTACACACTGAAGTGGACAGAATAAAGTGGAAAGAATAAAGTGGAAAGACTAAAGTGGACAGACTATAGTGGAAAGACTAAAGTGGACAGAGAAAAGTGAAAAGATTAAAGTGGAAAGACTAAAGTGGACAGACTATAGTGGAAAGACTATAGTGGAAAGACTGTAGTGGACAGAATAAAGTGGAGACTATAGTGGAAAGACTAAAGTGGAAAGACTAAACTGGACAGAGAATAGTGGAAAGACTAAAGTGGACAGACTATAGTGAAAAGACTATAGTGGAAAGACTGTAGTGGACAGAATAAAGTGGAGACTATAGTGGAAAGACTAAAGTGGAGAGAGAATAGTGGAAAGACTAAATTGGAAAGACTGTGGTGGACAGAATAAAGTGGAGACTATAGTGGAAAGACTTAAGTGGAAAGACTAAAGTGGACAGACTATAGTGGAAAGACTATAGTGGAAAGACTGTAGTGGACAGAATAAAGTGGAGAGTGTAGTGGAAAGACTAAAGTGGACAGAGAATAGTGGAAAGACTAAAGTGGACAGACTATGGTGGAAAGACTATAGTGGACAGAATAAAGTGGAGACTGTAGTGGAAAGACTAAACTGGTGGAAAGACTAAACTGGACAGAGAATAGTGGAAAGACTAAAGTGGAGACTATAGTGGAAAGACTAAAGTGGACAGAGAATAGTGGAAAGACTAAAGTGGACAGACTATAGTGGAAAGACTATAGTGGAAAGACTGTAGTGGACAGAATAGAGTGGAGACTACAGTGGAAAGACTAAAGTGGACAGAGAATAGTGGAAAAACTAAAGTGGACAGACTATATTGGAAAGACTATATTGGAAAGACTATAGTGGAAAGACTGTAGTGGACAGAATAAAGTGGAGAGTGTAGTGGAAAGACTAAAGTGGACAGAGAATAGTGGAAAGACTAAAGTGGACAGACTATGGTGGAAAGACTATAGTGGACAGAATAAAGTGGAGACTGTAGTGGAAAGACTAAACTGGACAGAGAAGAGTGGAAAGACTAAAGTGGAGACTATAGTGGAAAGACTAAAGTGGAAAGAATAAAGTGGACAGACTATAGTGGAAAGACTAAGTGTAAAGACTGTAGTGGACAGAATAAAGTGGAGACTATAGTGGAAAGACTAAAGGGGACAGAGAATAGTGGAAAGACTAAAGTGGACAGACTATATTGGAAAGACTATAGTGGAAAGACTGTAGTGGACAGAATAAAGTGGAGACTAAAGTGGAAAGACTGTAGTGGACAGGATAAAGTGGAGACTATAGGGGAAAGACTAAAGTGGAAAGAATAAAGTGGACAGACTATAGTGGAAAGACTAAGTGGAAAGACTGTAGTGGACAGAATAAAGTGGAGACTATAGTGGAAAGACTAAAGGGGACAGAGAATAGTGGAAAGACTAAAGTGGACAGACTATATTGGAAAGACTATAGTGGAAAGACTGTAGTGGACAGAATAAAGTGGAGAGTATAGTGGAAAGACTAAAGTGGACAGAGAATAGTAGAAAGACTAAAGTGGACAGACTATAGTGGAAAGACTATGGTGGAAAGACTGTAGTGGACAGAATAAAGTGGAGACTATAGTGGAAAGACTAAAGTGGACAGAGAATAGTGGAAAGACTAAAGTGGAAAGACTGTAGTGGACAGAATAAAGTGGAGACTATAGTGGAAAGACTTAAGTGGAAAGACTAAAGTGGACAGACTATAGTGGAAAGACTATAGTGGAAAGACTGTAGTGGACAGAATAAAGTGGAGAGTGTAGTGGAAAGACTAAAGTGGACAGAGAATAGTGGAAAGACTAAAGTGGACAGACTATGGTGGAAAGACTATAGTGGACAGAATAAAGTGGAGACTGTAGTGGAAAGACTAAACTGGACAGAGAAGAGTGGAAAGACTAAAGTGGAGACTATAGTGGAAAGACTAAAGTGGAAAGAATAAAGTGGACAGACTATAGTGGAAAGACTAAGTGGAAAGACTGTAGTGGACAGAATAAAGTGGAGACTATAGTGGAAAGACTAAAGGGGACAGAGAATAGTGGAAAGACTAAAGTGGACAGACTATATTGGAAAGACTATAGTGGAAAGACTGTAGTGGACAGAATAAAGTGGAGACTAAAGTGGAAAGACTGTGGTGGACAGGATAAAGTGGAGACTATAGGGGAAAGACTAAAGTGGAAAGAATAAAGTGGACAGACTATAGTGGAAAGACTAAGTGGAAAGACTGTAGAGGACAGAATAAAGTGGAGACTATAGTGGAAAGACTAAAGGGGACAGAGAATAGTGGAAAGACTAAAGTGGACAGACTATATTGGAAAGACTATAGTGGAAAGACTGTAGTGGACAGAATAAAGTGGAGAGTATAGTGGAAAGACTAAAGTGGACAGAGAATAGTAGAAAGACTAAAGTGGACAGACTATAGTGGAAAGACTATGGTGGAAAGACTGTAGTGGACAGAATAGAGTGGAGACTATAGTGGAAAGACTAAAGTGGACAGAGAATAGTGGAAAGACTAAAGTGGAAAGACTGTAGTGGACAGAATAAAGTGGAGACTATAGTGGAAAGACTTAAGTGGAAAGACTAAAGTGGACAGACTATAGTGGAAAGACTATAGTGGAAAGACTGTAGTGGACAGAATAAAGTGGAGAGTGTAGTGGAAAGACTAAAGTGGACAGAGAATAGTGGAAAGACTAAAGTGGACAGACTATGGTGGAAAGACTATAGTGGACAGAATAAAGTGGAGACTGTAGTGGAAAGACTAAACTGGTGGAAAGACTAAACTGAACAGAGAATAGTGGAAAGACTAAAGTGGAGACTATAGTGGAAAGACTAAAGTGGACAGAGAATAGTGGAAAGACTAAAGTGGACAGACTATAGTGGAAAGACTATAGTGGAAAGACTGTAGTGGACAGAATAGAGTGGAGACTACAGTGGAAAGACTAAAGTGGACAGAGAATAGTGGAAAAACTAAAGTGGACAGACTATATTGGAAAGACTATATTGGAAAGACTATAGTGGAAAGACTGTAGTGGACAGAATAAAGTGGAGAGTGTAGTGGAAAGACTAAAGTGGACAGAGAATAGTGGAAAGACTAAAGTGGACAGACTATGGTGGAAAGACTATAGTGGACAGAATAAAGTGGAGACTGTAGTGGAAAGACTAAACTGGACAGAGAAGAGTGGAAAGACTAAAGTGGAGACTATAGTGGAAAGACTAAAGTGGACAGATTATAGTGGAAAGACTATAGTGGAAAGACTGTAGTGGACAGAATAAAGTGGAGACTGTAGTGGAAAGACTAAAGTGGAGAGAGAATAGTGGAAAGACTAAATTGGAAAGACTGTGGTGGACAGAATAATGTGGAGACTATAGTGGAAAGACTAAAGTGGAAAGACTAAATTGGACAGACTATAGTGGAAAGACTGAAGTGGAAAGACTCAGTGGACAGACTAAAGTGTATACACTGAAGTGGACAGAATAAAGTGGAAAGACTAAAGTGGAAAGACTAAAGTGGATAGACTATAGTGGAAAGACTAAAGTGGACAGACTAAAGTGGAAAGACTGAAGTGAGAAGACTCAGTGGACAGACTAAAGTGTATACACTGAAGTGGACAGAATAAAGTGGAAAGACTAAAGTGGAAAGACTAAAGTGGATAGACTATAGTGGAAAGACTAAAGTGGACAGACTAAAGTGGAAAAACTAAAGTGGAAAGACTAAAGTGGACAGACTATAGCGGAAAGACTATAGTGGAAAGACTGTAGTGGACAGAATAAAGTGGAGACTATAGTGTAAAGACTAAAGTGGAAAAACTAAAGTGGAAAAACTAAAGTGGTAAGACTAAAGTGGACAGACTGTAGTGGAAAGACTAAAGTGGACAGACTATAGTGGAAAGACTAAAGTGGAAAAACTAAAGTGGAAAAACTAAAGTGGAAAGACTAAAGTGGACAGACTATAGTGGAGAGACTATAGTGGAAAGAATGTAGTGGACAGAATAAAGTGGATACTATAGTGGAAAGACCAAAGTGGACAGAGAATAGTGGAAAGACTAAAGTGGACAGACTATAGTGGAAAGACTATAGTGGAAAGACTATAGTGGAAAGACTAAAGTGGACAGACTAAAGTGGAAAGACTAAAGTGGACAGACTCTAGTGGAAAGACTGAAGCGGAAAGACTAAAGTGGACAGAGAATAGTGGAAAGACTAAAGTGGACGGACTATAGTGGAAAGACTAAAGTGGACAGGCTATAGTGGAAATGACTAAAGTGGAAAGACTAAAGTGGACAGACTAAAGTGGACAGACTAAAGTGGAAAAACTAAAGTGGACAGACTCTAGTGGAAAGACTGAAGCGGAAAGACTAAAGTGGACAGAGAATAGTGGAAAGACTAAAGTGGACAGACTAAAGTGGACAGACTAAAGTGGAAAGACTAAAGTGGAAAGACTATTATGGAAAGACTGTAGTGGATAGAATAAAGTGGAGACTATAGTGGAAAGACTAAAGTGGACAGACTAAAGTGGACAGACTATAGTGGAAAGACTGTAGTGGACAGAATAAAGTTGAGACTATAGTGGAAAGACTAAAGTGGACAGAGAAAAGTTGAAAGACTAAAGTGGACAGACTATAGTGGAAAGACTGTAGTGGACAGAATAAAGTGGAGACTATAGTGTAAAGACTAAAGTGGAAAGACTAAAGTGGACAGAGAGTATTGGAAAGACTAAAGTGGAAAGACTGTAGTGGACAGAATAAGGTAGAGACTATAGTGGAAAGACTAAAGTGTAAAGACTAAAGTTGAAAGACTAAAGTTGACAGACTTTAGTGGAGAGACTGAAGTGGAAAGACTCAGTGGATAGACTAAAGTGTACACACTGAAGTGGATAGAATAAAGTGGAAAGAATAAAGTGGAAAGACTAAAGTGGACAGACTATAGTGGAAAGACTAAAGTATACAGAGTAAAGTGGAAAGATTAAAGTGGAAAGATTAAAGTGGACAGACTATAGTGGAAAGACTATAGTGGAAAGACTGTAGTGGACAGAATAAAGTGGAGACTATAGTGGAAAGACTAAAGTGGAAAGACTAAACTGGACAGAGAATAGTGGAAAGACTAAAGTGGACAGACTATAGTGGAAAGACTATAGTGGAAAGACTGTAGTGGACAGAATAAAGTGGAGACTATAGTGGAAAGACTAAAGTGGAGAGAGAATAGTGGAAAGACTAAATTGGAAAGACTGTGGTGGACAGAATAATGTGGAGACTATAGTGGAAAGACTAAATTGAAAAGACTAAAATGGACAGACTATAGTGGAAAGACTGAAGTGGAAAGAGTCAGTGGACAGACTAAAGTGTATACACTGAAGTGGACAGAATAAAGTGGAAAGACTAAAGTGGAAAGACTAAAGTGGATAGAATATAGTGGAAAGACTAAAGTGGAAAGACTAAAGTGGAAAAACTAAAGTGTATACACTGAAGTGGACAGAATAAAGTGGAAAGACTAAAGTGGACAGACTATAGTGGAAAGACTAAAGTGGACAGACTATAGTGGAAAGACTAAAGTGGAAAAACTAAAGTGGAAAAACTAAAGTGGAAAGACTAAAGTGGACAGACTATAGTAGAAAGACTATAGTGGAAAGACTATAGGGGACAGAATACAGTGGAGACTAATGTGGAAAGACCAAAGAGGACTGAGAATAGTGGAAAGACTAAAGTGGACAGACTATAGTGGAAAGACTATAGTGGAAAGACTGTAGTGGACAGAATAGAGTGGAGACTACAGTGGAAAGACTAAAGTGGACAGAGAATAGTGGAAAAACTAAAGTGGACAGACTATATTGGAAAGACTATATTGGAAAAACTATAGTGGAAAGACTGTAGTGGACAGAATAAAGTGGAGAGTGTAGTGGAAAGACTAAAGTGGACAGAGAATAGTGGAAAGACTAAAGTGGACAGACTATGGTGGAAAGACTATAGTGGACAGAATAAAGTGGAGACTGTAGTGGAAAGACTAAACTGGACAGAGAAGAGTGGAAAGACTAAAGTGGAGACTATAGTGGAAAGACTAAAGTGGACAGATTATAGTGGAAAGACTATAGTGGAAAGACTGTAGTGGACAGAATAAAGTGGAGACTGTAGTGGAAAGACTAAAGTGGAGAGAGAATAGTGGAAAGACTAAATTGGAAAGACTGTGGTGGACAGAATAATGTGGAGACTATAGTGGAAAGACTAAATTGGACAGACTATAGTGGAAAGACTGAAGTGGAAAGACTCAGTGGACAGACTAAAGTGTATACACTGAAGTGGACAGAATAAAGTGGAAAGACTAAAGTGGAAAGACTAAAGTGGATAGACTATAGTGGAAAGACTAAAGTGGACAGACTAAAGTGGAAAGACTGAAGTGAGAAGACTCAGTGGACAGACTAAAGTGTATACACTGAAGTGGACAGAATAAAGTGGAAAGACTAAAGTGGAAAGACTAAAGTGGATAGACTATAGTGGAAAGACTAAAGTGGACAGACTAAAGTGGAAAAACTAAAGTGGAAAGACTAAAGTGGACAGACTATAGCGGAAAGACTATAGTGGAAAGACTGTAGTGGACAGAATAAAGTGGAGACTATAGTGTAAAGACTAAAGTGGAAAAACTAAAGTGGAAAAACTAAAGTGGAAAGACTAAAGTGGACAGACTGTAGTGGAAAGACTAAAGTGGACAGACTATAGTGGAAAGACTAAAGTGGAAAAACTAAAGTGGAAAAACTAAAGTGGAAAGACTAAAGTGGACAGACTATAGTGGAGAGACTATAGTGGAAAGAATGTAGTGGACAGAATAAAGTGGATACTATAGTGGAAAGACCAAAGTGGACAGAGAATAGTGGAAAGACTAAAGTGGACAGACTATAGTGGAAAGACTATAGTGGAAAGACTGTAGTGGACAGAATAAAGTGGAGACTATAGTGGAAAGACTAAAGTGGAGAGACTATAGTGGACAGACTAAAGTGGACAGACTATAGTGGAAAGACTAAAGTGGAGAGAGAATAGTGGAAAGACTAAATTGGAAAGACTGTGGTGGACAGAATAATGTGGAGACTATAGTGGAAAGACTAAATTGAAAAGACTAAAATGGACAGACTATAGTGGAAAGACTGAAGTGGAAAGAGTCAGTGGACAGACTAAAGTGTATACACTGAAGTGGACAGAATAAAGTGGAAAGACTAAAGTGGAAAGACTAAAGTGGATAGAATATAGTGGAAAGACTAAAGTGGAAAGACTAAAGTGGAAAAACTAAAGTGTATACACTGAAGTGGACAGAATAAAGTGGAAAGACTAAAGTGGACAGACTATAGTGGAAAGACTAAAGTGGACAGACTATAGTGGAAAGACTAAAGTGGAAAAACTAAAGTGGAAAAACTAAAGTGGAAAGACTAAAGTGGACAGACTATAGTGGAAAGACTATAGTGGAAAGACTATAGTGGACAGAATACAGTGGAGACTAATGTGGAAAGACCAAAGAGGACTGAGAATAGTGGAAAGACTAAAGTGGACAGACTATAGTGGAAAGACTATAGTGGAAAGACTATAGTGGAAAGACTAAAGTGGACAGACTAAAGTGGAAAGACTAAAGTGGACAGACTCTAGTGGAAAGACTGAAGCGGAAAGACTAAAGTGGACAGAGAATAGTGGAAAGACTAAAGTGGACGGACTATAGTGGAAAGACTAAAGTGGACAGGCTATAGTGGAAATGACTGAAGTGGAAAGACTGTAGTGGACAGAATACAGTGGAGACTAATGTGGAAAGACCAAAGAGGACTGAGAATAGTGGAAAGACTAAAGTGGACAGACTATAGTGGAAAGACTATAGTGGAAAGACTAAAGTGGACAGACTAAAGTGGAAAAACTAAAGTGGAAAGACTAAAGTGGACAGACTATAGCGGAAAGACTATAGTGGAAAGACTGTAGTGGACAGAATAAAGTGGAGACTATAGTGTAAAGACTAAAGTGGAAAAACTAAAGTGGAAAAACTAAAGTGGAAAGACTAAAGTGGACAGACTGTAGTGGAAAGACTAAAGTGGACAGACTATAGTGGAAAGACTAAAGTGGAAAAACTAAAGTGGAAAAACTAAAGTGGAAAGACTAAAGTGGACAGACTATAGTGGAGAGACTATAGTGGAAAGAATGTAGTGGACAGAATAAAGTGGATACTATAGTGGAAAGACCAAAGTGGACAGAGAATAGTGGAAAGACTAAAGTGGACAGACTATAGTGGAAAGACTATAGTGGAAAGACTATAGTGGAAAGACTAAAGTGGACAGACTAAAGTGGAAAGACTAAAGTGGACAGACTCTAGTGGAAAGACTGAAGCGGAAAGACTAAAGTGGACAGAGAATAGTGGAAAGACTAAAGTGGACGGACTATAGTGGAAAGACTAAAGTGGACAGGCTATAGTGGAAATGACTAAAGTGGAAAGACTAAAGTGGACAGACTAAAGTGGACAGACTAAAGTGGAAAAACTAAAGTGGACAGACTCTAGTGGAAAGACTGAAGCGGAAAGACTAAAGTGGACAGAGAATAGTGGAAAGACTAAAGTGGACAGACTAAAGTGGACAGACTAAAGTGGACAGACTAAAAACTAAAGTGGAAAGACTAAAGTGGAAAGACTATTATGGAAAGACTGTAGTGGATAGAATAAAGTGGAGACTATAGTGGAAAGACTAAAGTGGACAGACTAAAGTGGACAGACTATAGTGGAAAGACTGTAGTGGACAGAATAAAGTTGAGACTATAGTGGAAAGACTAAAGTGGACAGAGAAAAGTTGAAAGACTAAAGTGGACAGACTATACTGGAAAGACTGTAGTGGACAGAATAAAGTGGAGACTATAGTGTAAAGACTAAAGTGGAAAGACTAAAGTGGACAGAGAGTATTGGAAAGACTAAAGTGGAAAGACTGTAGTGGACAGAATAAGGTAGAGACTATAGTGGAAAGACTAAAGTGTAAAGACTAAAGTTGAAAGACTAAAGTTGACAGACTTTAGTGGAGAGACTGAAGTGGAAAGACTCAGTGGACAGACTAAAGTGTACACACTGAAGTGGACAGAATAAAGTGGAAAGAATAAAGTGGAAAGACTAAAGTGGACAGACTATAGTGGAAAGACTAAAGTGGACAGAGTAAAGTGGAAAGATTAAAGTGGAAAGACTAAAGTGGACAGACTATAGTGGAAAGACTATAGTGGAAAGACTATAGTGGACAGAATAAAGTGGAGACTATAGTGGAAAGACTAAAGTGGAAAGACTAAACTGGACAGAGAATAGTGGAAAGACTAAAGTGGACAGACTATAGTGGAAAGACTATAGTGGAAAGACTGTAGTGGACAGAATAAAGTGGAGACTATAGTGGAAAGACTAAAGTGGAGAGAGAATAGTGGAAAGACTAAATTGGAAAGACTGTGGTGGACAGAATAATGTGGAGACTATAGTGGAAAGACTAAATTGAAAAGACTAAAATGGACAGACTATAGTGGAAAGACTGAAGTGGAAAGAGTCAGTGGACAGACTAAAGTGTATACACTGAAGTGGACAGAATAAAGTGGAAAGACTAAAGTGGAAAGACTAAAGTGGATAGAATATAGTGGAAAGACTAAAGTGGAAAGACTAAAGTGGAAAAACTAAAGTGTATACACTGAAGTGGACAGAATAAAGTGGAAAGACTAAAGTGGACAGACTATAGTGGAAAGACTAAAGTGGACAGACTATAGTGGAAAGACTAAAGTGGAAAAACTAAAGTGGAAAAACTAAAGTGGAAAGACTAAAGTGGACAGACTATAGTGGAAAGACTATAGTGGAAAGACTATAGTGGACAGAATACAGTGGAGACTAATGTGGAAAGACCAAAGAGGACTGAGAATAGTGGAAAGACTAAAGTGGACAGACTATAGTGGAAAGACTATAGTGGAAAGACTATAGTGGAAAGACTAAAGTGGACAGACTAAAGTGGAAAGACTAAAGTGGACAGACTCTAGTGGAAAGACTGAAGCGGAAAGACTAAAGTGGACAGAGAATAGTGGAAAGACTAAAGTGGACGGACTATAGTGGAAAGACTAAAGTGGACAGGCTATAGTGGAAATGACTGAAGTGGAAAGACTGTAGTGGACAGAATACAGTGGAGACTAATGTGGAAAGACCAAAGAGGACTGAGAATAGTGGAAAGACTAAAGTGGACAGACTATAGTGGAAAGACTATAGTGGAAAGACTAAAGTGGACAGACTAAAGTGGAAAGACTAAAGTGGACAGACTCTAGTGGAAAGACTGAAGCGGAAAGACTAAAGTGGACAGAGAATAGTGGAAAGACTAAAGTGGACAGACTCTAGTGGAAAGACTGAAGCGGAAAGACTAAAGTGGACAGAGAATAGTGGAAAGACTAAAGTGGACAGACTATAGTGGACAGGCTAAAGTGGACAGACTAAAGTGGAAAGACTATAGTGGAAACACTGTAGTGGACAGAATAAAGTGGAGACTATAGTGGAAAGAATAAAGTGGAAAGACTAAAGTGGACAGACTATAGTGGAAAGACTGAAGTGGACAGACTAAAGTGGAAAAACTAAAGTGGAAAGACTAAAGTGGACAGACTATAGTGGAAAGACTATAGTGGAAAGACTGTAGTGGACAGAATAAAGTGGAGACTATAGTGGAAATACTAAAGTGGACAGACTAAAGTGGATAGACTATAGTGGAAAGACTAAAGTGGAAAAACTAAAGTGGAAAGACTAAAGTGGACAGACTATAGTGGAAAGACTATAGTGGAAAGACTGTAGTGGACAGAATAAAGTGGAGATTATAGTGGAAAGACTAAAGTGGACAGAGAAAAGTGGAAAGACTAAAGTGGACATACTATAGTGGAAAGACTGTAGAGGACAGAATAAAGTGGAGACTATAGTGGAATGACTAAAGTGTAAAGACTAAAGTGGAAAGACTAAAGTTGACAGACTTTAGTGGAAAGACTTTAGTGGAAAGACTCAGTGGACAGACTAAAGTGTACACACTGAAGTGGACAGAATAAAGTGGACAGAATAAAGTGGAAAGACTAAAGTGGACAGACTATAGTGGAAAGACTAAAGTGGTCAGACTAAAGTGGAAAGATTAAAGTGGAAAGACTAAAGTGGACAAACTATAGTGGAAAGACTATAGTGGAAAGACTGTAGTGGACAGAATAAAGTGGAGACTATAGTGGAAAGACTAAAGTGGAAAGACTAAACTGGACAGAGAATAGTGGAAAGACTGAAGTGGACAGACTAAAGTGGAAAAACTAAAGTGGAAAGACTGAAGTGGACAGACTATAGTGGAAAGACTATAGTGGAACGACTGTAGTGGACAGAATAAAGTGGAGACTATAGTGGAAAGACTAAAGTGGACAGAGAATAGTGGAAAGACTAAAGTGGACAGATTATAGTTGAAAGACTATAGTGGAAAGACTGTAGTGGACAGAATAAAGTGGATACTGTAGTGGAAAGACTAAAGTGGAGAGAGAATAGTGGAAAGACTAAATTGGAAAGACTGTGGTGGACAGAATAATGTAGAGACTATAGTGGAAAGACTAAAGTGGAAAGACTAAAGTGGACAGACTATAGTGGAAAGACTGAAGTGGAAAGACTCAGTGGACAGACTAAAGTGTATACACTGAAGTGGACAGAATAAAGTGGAAAGACTAAAGTGGAAAGACTAAAGTGGATAGACTATAGTGGAAAGACTAAAGTGGACAGACTAAAGTGGAAAAAACTAAAGTGGAAAGACTAAAGTGGACAGACTATAGTGGAAAGACTATAGTGTAAAGACTGTAGTGGACAGAATAAAGTGGAGACTATAGTGGAAAGACTAAAGTGGAAAAACTAAAGTGGAAAAACTAAAGTGGAAAGACTAAAGTGGACAGACTATAGTGGAAAGACTAAAGTGGACAGACTATAGTGGAAAGACTAAAGTGGAAAAACTAAAGTGGAAAAACTAAAGTGGAAAGACTAAAGTGGACAGACTATAGTGGAAAGACTATAGTGGAAAGACTGTAGTGGACAGAATAAAGTGGAGACTACAGTGGAAAGACCAAACTGGACAGAGAATTGTGGAAAGACTAAAGTGGACAGACTATAGCGGAAAGACTATAGTGGAAAGACTATAGTGCAAAGACTAAAGTGGACAGACTAAAGTGGAAAGACTAAAGTGGACAGACTCTAGTGGAAAGACTGAAGCGGAAAGACTAAAGTGGACAGAGAATAGTGGAAAGACTAAAGTGGGCGGACTATAGTGAAAAGACTAAAGTGGACAGACTATAGTGGAAAGACTATAGTGGAAAGACTATAGTGGAAAGACTAAAGTGGACAGACTATAGTGGAAAGACTAAAGTGGAAAAACTAAAGTGGAAAAACTAAAGTGGAAAGACTAAAGTGGACAGACTATAGTGGAAAGACTGTAGTGGACAGAATAAAGTGGAGACTATAGTGTAAAGACTAAAGTGAAAAGACTAAAGTGGACAGAGAGTATTGGAAAGACTAAAGTGGAAAGACTGTAGTGGACAGAATAAGGTAGAGACTATAGTGGAAAGACTAAAGTGTAAAGACTAAAGTGGAAAGACTAAAGTTGACAGACATTAGTGGAGAGACTGAAGTGGAAAGACTCAGTGGACAGACTAAAGTGTACACACTGAAGTGGACAGAATAAAGTGGAAAGAATAAAGTGGAAAGACTAAAGTGGACAGACTATAGTGGAAAGACTAAAGTGGACAGACTAAAGTGGAAAGATTAAAGTGGAAAGACTAAAGTAAGTAAGTAAGTAAGTAATTTATTTATGACCCGCCATTTTGAAAAGGCGGAGTAAATGACAAAAGTAAAGAAAATAAACAAAACACATATATACACACAGAAAAAGACACTTAATTTTTAATCTTCGGTCAGGAAGCAGTGGACGACATCGTGTGCTGGTTGGGCCTTGTTGTCCATGAGTTTTGAAAGTGATGACGAAACATCCAAAAGGGTAACACTTGCGTCTTGAATTTTGAATTTCTCCGTCAATGTATGGTTATGACATAATTTCGACAAGTGGAGGAGGTGCTTTGCATATTTAAAATAACATGATCTCATCTTTTTAATCTCCTTCTTTCGCAGAACATGAGTGACGCCAGAACGAAATAGTATAGAAGGAGCGCAGAAGGTGCTGTACAAATTACCCAAAGCTTTACGATTATAGCGCCCCCGGTTGGGGACGATGCGCCCATAGGCGCTACGGATCGACTTATAAACTTCTTGAACAACCGATGAGCAAAATTTTGACAATGAAGATTTGAATGTTATGCCGAGCCACCGTAGAGAGTCTGTTGATTTGACGATGAACGATCCAAGAGATATAGAAGCTTTAGATGCACTCGAACAATTTGACGAAGGGTTGAAATGCAGGTACTCACATTTTGAAAGGTTAACTTCAAGGCCAATTTTCAGAAGTTCTGACGACAGCTTACTTACATTTTTTGTGAGTGTGGATCGGCTACGGCTTACTAAGAGCAAGTCGTCCGCATAGGCTATGTAGCTGAAGGCATAGTCTTTATAGAAGTAAGCAGGAAGCAAAGAATCGAGACAAGAAGATATGGCCGATTTGAAGATGTAGGGAGATAAGACTCCCCCTTGGCGAACACCAGTTCGGACAGAAATAATCTCTGACAAGCTACCTTGCCATTTGAACCTTACTGAAGAATGACCATACCAAAATTTTAACAGATAGACGACAGACAGATTCACGCCAGAAGTAATGAGAGAAAATAGGGCCTGAGAATGCGTTATATTGTCAAAAGCACCAGCTATATCTATAGAACATATATGTATAGAAGACTTGTCGCGGGTAGCCTGTTTCATCATTTTTGTCAATATGTGATGAGCATGCGCACAACTGGCGCTCGAACGGAATCCAAACTGCATTGAACCAAAGCTACATTTTTCAACTAGTTCTGGAAGAAGGACGTATTCCAGGATTTTGCTTATGGTACAAGAAACTGTAATTGGCCGATAGCTTTTGCAAAGGTCCGCGTCTTTCCCTCGCTTAATCACCGATGTTATAGTACCCAGGAGGAAACTATTCGGAACCAAACCCTGGCATAAACAAATTTGAAATAGCAGCTGAAGGTGTTGTGTTAAAGCTGGACACTCGATTTTGAAAAAATCGGCACTAAGGCCATCAGAATCTGTAGAACCAGTTCTTCTTAATTTTCGGAAAGCAATTTCGATGGAAGAACAAGTAACGGGAAGAACAGAAGGTTGAAATATTTTCCTTGGTAGGTATTTAAGAAGTAAATTTTCAAAGTGCTGCTGAATCTGGTTTTTGCAACCACTGAATAGACCACGGTAGTGGTGGACAGACTATAGTGGAAAGACTATAGTGGAAAGACTGTAGTGGACAGAATAAAGTGGAGACTATAGTGGAAAGACTAAAGTGGAAAGACTAAACTGGACAGAGAATAGTGGAAAGACTAAAGTGGACAGACTATAGTGGAAAGACTATAGTGGAAAGACTGTAGTGGACAGAATAAAGTGGAGATTATAGTGGAAAGACTAAAGTGGAGAGAGAATAGTGGAAAGACTAAATTGGAAAGACTGTGGTGGACTGAATAATGTGGAGACTATAGTGGAAAGACTAAATTGAAAAGACTAAAATGGACAGACTATAGTGGAAAGACTGAAGTGGAAAGAGTCAGTGGACAGACTAAAGTGTATACACTGAAGTGGACAGAATAAAGTGGAAAGACTAAAGTGGAAAGACTAAAGTGGATAGAATATAGTGGAAAGACTAAAGTGGAAAGACTAAAGTGGAAAAACTAAAGTGTATACACTGAAGTGGACAGAATAAAGTGGAAAGACTAAAGTGGACAGACTATAGTGGAAAGACTAAAGTGGACAGACTATAGTGGAAAGACTAAAGTGGAAAAACTAAAGTGGAAAGTCTAAAGTGGACAGACTATAGTGGAAAGACTATAGTGGAAAGACTATAGTGGACAGAATACAGTGGAGACTAATGTGGAAAGACCAAAGAGGACTGAGAATAGTGGAAAGACTAAAGTGGACAGACTATAGTGGAAAGACTATAGTGGAAAGACTATAGTGGAAAGACTAAAGTGGACAGACTAAAGTGGAAAGACTAAAGTGGACAGACTCTAGTGGAAAGACTGAAGCGGAAAGACTAAAGTGGACAGAGAATAGTGGAAAGACTAAAGTGGACAGACTATAGTGGACAGGCTAAAGTGGACAGACTAAAGTGGAAAGACTATAGTGGAAACACTGTAGTGGACAGAATAAAGTGGAGACTATAGTGGAAAGAATAAAGTGGAAAGACTAAAGTGGACAGACTATAGTGGAAAGACTGAAGTGGACAGACTAAAGTGGAAAAACTAAAGTGGAAAGACTAAAGTGGACAGACTATAGTGGAAAGACTATAGTGGAAAGACTGTAGTGGACAGAATAAAGTGGAGACTATAGTGGAAATACTAAAGTGGACAGACTAAAGTGGATAGACTATAGTGGAAAGACTAAAGTGGAAAAACTAAAGTGGAAAGACTAAAGTGGACAGACTATAGTGGAAAGACTATAGTGGAAAGACTGTAGTGGACAGAATAAAGTGGAGATTATAGTGGAAAGACTAAAGTGGACAGAGAAAAGTGGAAAGACTAAAGTGGACATACTATAGTGGAAAGACTGTAGAGGACAGAATAAAGTGGAGACTATAGTGGAATGACTAAAGTGTAAAGACTAAAGTGGAAAGACTAAAGTTGACAGACTTTAGTGGAAAGACTTTAGTGGAAAGACTCAGTGGACAGACTAATGTGTACACACTGAAGTGGACAGAATAAAGTGGACAGAATAAAGTGGAAAGACTAAAGTGGACAGACTATAGTGGAAAGACTAAAGTGGTCAGACTAAAGTGGAAAGATTAAAGTGGAAAGACTAAAGTGGACAAACTATAGTGGAAAGACTATAGTGGAAAGACTGTAGTGGACAGAATAAAGTGGAGACTATAGTGGAAAGACTAAAGTGGAAAGACTAAACTGGACAGAGAATAGTGGAAAGACTGAAGTGGACAGACTAAAGTGGAAAAACTAAAGTGGAAAGACTGAAGTGGACAGACTATAGTGGAAAGACTATAGTGGAACGACTGTAGTGGACAGAATAAAGTGGAGACTATAGTGGAAAGACTAAAGTGGACAGAGAATAGTGGAAAGACTAAAGTGGACAGATTATAGTTGAAAGACTATAGTGGAAAGACTGTAGTGGACAGAATAAAGTGGATACTGTAGTGGAAAGACTAAAGTGGAGAGAGAATAGTGGAAAGACTAAATTGGAAAGACTGTGGTGGACAGAATAATGTAGAGACTATAGTGGAAAGACTAAAGTGGAAAGACTAAAGTGGACAGACTATAGTGGAAAGACTGAAGTGGAAAGACTCAGTGGACAGACTAAAGTGTATACACTGAAGTGGACAGAATAAAGTGGAAAGACTAAAGTGGAAAGACTAAAGTGGATAGACTATAGTGGAAAGACTAAAGTGGACAGACTAAAGTGGAAAAAACTAAAGTGGAAAGACTAAAGTGGACAGACTATAGTGGAAAGACTATAGTGTAAAGACTGTAGTGGACAGAATAAAGTGGAGACTATAGTGGAAAGACTAAAGTGGAAAAACTAAAGTGGAAAAACTAAAGTGGAAAGACTAAAGTGGACAGACTATAGTGGAAAGACTAAAGTGGACAGACTATAGTGGAAAGACTAAAGTGGAAAAACTAAAGTGGAAAAACTAAAGTGGAAAGACTAAAGTGGACAGACTATAGTGGAAAGACTATAGTGGAAAGACTGTAGTGGACAGAATAAAGTGGAGACTACAGTGGAAAGACCAAACTGGACAGAGAATTGTGGAAAGACTAAAGTGGACAGACTATAGCGGAAAGACTATAGTGGAAAGACTATAGTGCAAAGACTAAAGTGGACAGACTAAAGTGGAAAGACTAAAGTGGACAGACTCTAGTGGAAAGACTGAAGCGGAAAGACTAAAGTGGACAGAGAATAGTGGAAAGACTAAAGTGGGCGGACTATAGTGAAAAGACTAAAGTGGACAGACTATAGTGGAAAGACTATAGTGGAAAGACTATAGTGGAAAGACTAAAGTGGACAGACTATAGTGGAAAGACTAAAGTGGAAAAACTAAAGTGGAAAAACTAAAGTGGAAAGACTAAAGTGGACAGACTATAGTGGAAAGACTGTAGTGGACAGAATAAAGTGGAGACTATAGTGTAAAGACTAAAGTGAAAAGACTAAAGTGGACAGAGAGTATTGGAAAGACTAAAGTGGAAAGACTGTAGTGGACAGAATAAGGTAGAGACTATAGTGGAAAGACTAAAGTGTAAAGACTAAAGTGGAAAGACTAAAGTTGACAGACATTAGTGGAGAGACTGAAGTGGAAAGACTCAGTGGACAGACTAAAGTGTACACACTGAAGTGGACAGAATAAAGTGGAAAGAATAAAGTGGAAAGACTAAAGTGGACAGACTATAGTGGAAAGACTAAAGTGGACAGACTAAAGTGGAAAGATTAAAGTGGAAAGACTAAAGTAAGTAAGTAAGTAAGTAATTTATTTATGACCCGCCATTTTGAAAAGGCGGAGTAAATGACAAAAGTAAAGAAAATAAACAAAACACATATATACACACAGAAAAAGACACTTAATTTTTAATCTTCGGTCAGGAAGCAGTGGACGACATCGTGTGCTGGTTGGGCCTTGTTGTCCATGAGTTTTGAAAGTGATGACGAAACATCCAAAAGGGTAACACTTGCGTCTTGAATTTTGAATTTCTCCGTCAATGTATGGTTATGACATAATTTCGACAAGTGGAGGAGGTGCTTTGCATATTTAAAATAACATGATCTCATCTTTTTAATCTCCTTCTTTCGCAGAACATGAGTGACGCCAGAACGAAATAGTATAGAAGGAGCGCAGAAGGTGCTGTACAAATTACCCAAAGCTTTACGATTATAGCGCCCCCGGTTGGGGACGATGCGCCCATAGGCGCTACGGATCGACTTATAAACTTCTTGAACAACCGATGAGCAAAATTTTGACAATGAAGATTTGAATGTTATGCCGAGCCACCGTAGAGAGTCTGTTGATTTGACGATGAACGATCCAAGAGATATAGAAGCTTTAGATGCACTCGAACAATTTGACGAAGGGTTGAAATGCAGGTACTCACATTTTGAAAGGTTAACTTCAAGGCCAATTTTCAGAAGTTCTGACGACAGCTTACTTACATTTTTTGTGAGTGTGGATCGGCTACGGCTTACTAAGAGCAAGTCGTCCGCATAGGCTATGTAGCTGAAGGCATAGTCTTTATAGAAGTAAGCAGGAAGCAAAGAATCGAGACAAGAAGATATGGCCGATTTGAAGATGTAGGGAGATAAGACTCCCCCTTGGCGAACACCAGTTCGGACAGAAATAATCTCTGACAAGCTACCTTGCCATTTGAACCTTACTGAAGAATGACCATACCAAAATTTTAACAGATAGACGACAGACAGATTCACGCCAGAAGTAATGAGAGAAAATAGGGCCTGAGAATGCGTTATATTGTCAAAAGCACCAGCTATATCTATAGAACATATATGTATAGAAGACTTGTCGCGGGTAGCCTGTTTCATCATTTTTGTCAATATGTGATGAGCATGCGCACAACTGGCGCTCGAACGGAATCCAAACTGCATTGAACCAAAGCTACATTTTTCAACTAGTTCTGGAAGAAGGACGTATTCCAGGATTTTGCTTATGGTACAAGAAACTGTAATTGGCCGATAGCTTTTGCAAAGGTCCGCGTCTTTCCCTCGCTTAATCACCGATGTTATAGTACCCAGGAGGAAACTATTCGGAACCAAACCCTGGCATAAACAAATTTGAAATAGCAGCTGAAGGTGTTGTGTTAAAGCTGGACACTCGATTTTGAAAAAATCGGCACTAAGGCCATCAGAATCTGTAGAACCAGTTCTTCTTAATTTTCGGAAAGCAATTTCGATGGAAGAACAAGTAACGGGAAGAACAGAAGGTTGAAATATTTTCCTTGGTAGGTATTTAAGAAGTAAATTTTCAAAGTGCTGCTGAATCTGGTTTTTGCAACCACTGAATAGACCACGGTAGTGGTGGACAGACTATAGTGGAAAGACTATAGTGGAAAGACTGTAGTGGACAGAATAAAGTGGAGACTATAGTGGAAAGACTAAAGTGGAAAGACTAAACTGGACAGAGAATAGTGGAAAGACTAAAGTGGACAGACTATAGTGGAAAGACTATAGTGGAAAGACTGTAGTGGACAGAATAAAGTGGAGATTATAGTGGAAAGACTAAAGTGGAGAGAGAATAGTGGAAAGACTAAATTGGAAAGACTGTGGTGGACAGAATAATGTGGAGACTATAGTGGAAAGACTAAATTGAAAAGACTAAAATGGACAGACTATAGTGGAAAGACTGAAGTGGAAAGAGTCAGTGGACAGACTAAAGTGTATACACTGAAGTGGACAGAATAAAGTGGAAAGACTAAAGTGGAAAGACTAAAGTGGATAGAATATAGTGGAAAGACTAAAGTGGAAAGACTAAAGTGGAAAAACTAAAGTGTATACACTGAAGTGGACAGAATAAAGTGGAAAGACTAAAGTGGACAGACTATAGTGGAAAGACTAAAGTGGACAGACTATAGTGGAAAGACTAAAGTGGAAAAACTAAAGTGGAAAGTCTAAAGTGGACAGACTATAGTGGAAAGACTATAGTGGAAAGACTATAGTGGACAGAATACAGTGGAGACTAATGTGGAAAGACCAAGAGGACTGAGAATAGTGGAAAGACTAAAGTGGACAGACTATAGTGGAAAGACTATAGTGGAAAGACTATAGTGGAAAGACTAAAGTGGACAGACTAAAGTGGAAAGACTAAAGTGGACAGACTCTAGTGGAAAGACTGAAGCGGAAAGACTAAAGTGGACAGAGAATAGTGGAAAGACTAAAGTGGACGGACTATAGTGGAAAGACTAAAGTGGACAGGCTATAGTGGAAATGACTGAAGTGGAAAGACTGTAGTGGACAGAATACAGTGGAGACTAATGTGGAAAGACCAAAGAGGACTGAGAATAGTGGAAAGACTAAAGTGGACAGACTATAGTGGAAAGACTATAGTGGAAAGACTAAAGTGGACAGACTAAAGTGGAAAGACTAAAGTGGACAGACTCTAGTGGAAAGACTGAAGCGGAAAGACTAAAGTGGACAGAGAATAGTGGAAAGACTAAAGTGGACAGAGAATAGTGGAAAGACTAAAGTGGACAGACTATAGTGGACAGGCTAAAGTGGACAGACTAAAGTGGAAAGACTATAGTGGAAACACTGTAGTGGACAGAATAAAGTGGAGACTATAGTGGAAAGACTAAAGTGGAAAGACTAAAGTGGACAGACTATAGTGGAAAGACTGAAGTGGACAGACTAAAGTGGAAAAACTAAAGTGGAAAGACTAAAGTGGACAGACTATAGTGGAAAGACTATAGTGGAAAGACTGTAGTGGACAGAATAAAGTGGAGACTATAGTGGAAATACTAAAGTGGACAGACTAAAGTGGATAGACTATAGTGGAAAGACTAAAGTGGAAAAACTAAAGTGGAAAGACTAAAGTGGACAGACTATAGTGGAAAGACTATAGTGGAAAGACTGTAGTGGACAGAATAAAGTGGAGACTATAGTGGAAAGACTAAAGTGGACAGAGAAAAGTGGAAAGACTAAAGTGGACATACTATAGTGGAAAGACTGTAGTGGACAGAATAAAGTGGAGACTATAGTGGAATGACTAAAGTGTAAAGACTAAAGTGGAAAGACTAAAGTTGACAGACTTTAGTGGAAAGACTGAAGTGGAAAGACTCAGTGGACAGACTAAAGTGTACACACTGAAGTGGACAGAATAAAGTGGACAGAATGAAGTGGAAAGACTAAAGTGGACAGACTATAGTGGAAAGACTAAAGTGGACAGACTAAAGTGGAAAGATTAAAGTGGAAAGACTAAAGTGAACAAACTATAGTGGAAAGACTATAGTGGAAAGACTGTAGTGGACAGAATAAAGTGGAGACTATAGTGGAAAGACTAAAGTGGAAAGACTAAACTGGACAGAGAATAGTGGAAAGACTGAAGTGGACAGACTAAAGTGGAAAAACTAAAGTGGAAAGACTGAAGTGGACAGAATATAGTGGAAAGACTATAGTGGAACGACTGTAGTGGACAGAATAAAGTAGAGACTATAGTGGAAAGACTAAAGTGGACAGAGAATAGTGGAAAGACTAAAGTGGACAGATTATAGTTGAAAGACTATAGTGGAAAGACTGTAGTGGACAGAATAAAGTGGATACTGTAGTGGAAAGACTAAAGTGGAGAGAGAATAGTGGAAAGACTAAATTGGAAAGACTGTGGTGGACAGAATAATGTAGAGACTATAGTGGAAAGACTAAAGTGGAAAGACTAAAGTGGACAGACTATAGTGGAAAGACTGAAGTGGAAAGACTCAGTGGACAGACTAAAGTGTATACACTGAAGTGGACAGAATAAAGTGGAAAGACTAAAGTGGAAAGACTAAAGTGGATAGACTATAGTGGAAAGACTAAAGTGGACAGACTAAAGTGGAAAAAACTAAAGTGGAAAGACTAAAGTGGACAGACTATAGTGGAAAGACTATAGTGTAAAGACTGTAGTGGACAGAATAAAGTGGAGACTATAGTGGAAAGACTAAAGTGGAAAAACTAAAGTGGAAAAACTAAAGTGGAAAGAATAAAGTGGACAGACTATAGTGGAAAGACTAAAGTGGACAGACTATAGTGGAAAGACTAAAGTGGAAAAAACTAAAGTGGAAAAACTAAAGTGGAAAGACTAAAGTGGATCGACTATAGTGGAAAGACTATAGTGGAAAGACTGTAGTGGACAGAATAAAGTGGAGACTACAGTGGAAAGACCAAACTGGACAGAGAATTGTGGAAAGACTAAAGTGGACAGACTATAGTGGAAAGACTATAGTGGAAAGACTATAGTGCAAAGACTAAAGTGGACAGACTAAAGTGGAAAGACTAAAGTGGACAGACTCTAGTGGAAAGACTGAAGCGGAAAGACTAAAGTGGACAGAGAATAGTGGAAAGACTAGAGTGGGCGGACTATAGTGAAAAGACTAAAGTGGACAGGCTATAGTGGAAATGACTAAAGTGGAAAGACTAAAGTGGACAGACTAAAGTGGACAGACTAAAGTGGAAAGACTAAAGTGGACAGACTGTAGTGGAAAGACTGAAGCGGAAAGACTAAAGTGGACAGAGAATAGTGGAAAGACTAAAGTGGACAGACTATAGTGGACAGACTATAGTGGAAAGACTGTAGTGGACAGAATAAAGTGGAGACTATAGTGGAAAGACTAAAGTGGAAAGACTAAAGTGGACAGAGAGTATTGGAAAGACTAAAGTGGAAAGACTGTAGTGGACAGAATAAAGTGGAGACTATCGTGGAAAGACTAAAGTGGAAAGACTAAAGTGGAAAGACTAAAGTTGACAGACTTTAGTGGAAAGACGGAAGTGGAAAGACTAAAGTGGAAAGACTAAAGTGGACAGACTATAGTGGAAAGACTATAGTGGAAAGACTGTAGTGGACAGAATAAAGTGGAGACTATAGTGGAAAGACCAAACTGGACAGAGAATAGTGGAAAGACTAAAGTGGACAGACTATGGTGGAAAGACTAAAGTGGACAGACCAAAGTGGAAAGACTAAAGTGGAAAGACTAAAGTGGACAGACTATAGTGGAAAGACTATAGTGGAAAGACTGTAGTGGACAGAATAAAGTGGAGAGTATAGTGGAAAGACTAAAGTGGACAGAGAATAGTGGAAAGACTAAAGTGGACAGACTGTAGTGGAAAGACTATGGTGAAAAGACTGTAGTGGACAGAATAAAATGGAGACTATAGTGGAAAGACTAAAGTGGAAAGACTAAAGTGGACAGACTATAGTGGAAAGACTGAAGTGGACAGACTAAAGGGGAAATACTAAAGTAGAAAGACTAAAGTGGAACAGACTATAGTGGAAAGACTTTAGTGGAAAGACTGTAGTGGACAGAATAAAGTGGAGACTATAGTGGAAAGACTAAAGTGGAAAGACTAAAGTGGACAGAGAATAGTGGAAAGACTAAAGTGGAAAGACTGTAGTGGACAGGATAAAGTGGAGACTATAGGGGAAAGACTAAAGTGGAAAGAATAAAGTGGACAGACTATAGTGGAAAGACTAAGTGGAAAGACTGTAGTGGACAGAATAAAGTGGAGACTATAGTGGAAAGACTAAAGGGGACAGAGAATAGTGGAAAGACTAAAGTGGACAGACTATATTGGAAAGACTATAGTGGAAAGACTGTAGTGGACAGAATAAAGTGGAGAGTAAAGTGGAAAGACTAAAGTGGACAGAGAATAGTAGAAAGACTAAAGTGGACAGACTATAGTGGAAAGACTATGGTGGAAAGACTGTAGTGGACAGAATAAAGTGGAGACTATAGTGGAAAGACTAAAGTGGACAGAGAATAGTGGAAAGACTAAAGTGGAAAGACTGTAGTGGACAGAATAAAGTGGAGACTATAGTGGAAAGACTTAAGTGGAAAGACTAAAGTGGACAGACTATAGTGGAAAGACTATAGTGGAAATACTGTAGTGGACAGAATAAAGTGGAGAGTGTAGTGGAAAGACTAAAGTGGACAGAGAATAGTGGAAAGACTAAAGTGGACAGACTATGGTGGAAAGACTATAGTGGACAGAATAAAGTGGAGACTGTAGTGGAAAGACTAAACTGGTGGAAAGACTAAACTGGACAGAGAATAGTGGAAAGACTAAAGTGGAGACTATAGTGGAAAGACTAAAGTGGACAGAGAATAGTGGAAAGACTAAAGTGGACAGATTATAGTGGAAAGACTATAGTGGAAAGACTGTAGTGGACAGAATAAAGTGGAGACTGTAGTGGAAAGACTAAAGTGGAGAGAGAATAGTGGAAAGACTAAATTGGAAAGACTGTGGTGGACAGAATAATGTGGAGACTATGGTGGAAAGACTAAAGTGGAAAGACTAAATTGGACAGACTATAGTGGAAAGACTGAAGTGGAAAGACTCAGTGGACAGACTAAAGTGTATACACTGAAGTGGACAGAATAAAGTGAAAAGACTAAAGTGGAAAGACTAAAGTGGATAGACTATAGTGGAAAGACTAAAGTGGACAGACTAAAGTGGAAAAACTAAAGTGGAAAGACTAAAGTGGACAGACTATAGTGGAAAGACTATAGTGTAAAGACTGTAGTGGACAGAATAAAGTGGAGACTATAGTGGAAAGACTAAAGTGGAAAAACTAAAGTGGAAAAACTAAAGTGGAAAGACTAAAGTGGATAGACTATAGTGGAAAGACTATAGTGGAAAGACTGTAGTGGACAGAATAAAGTGAAGACTACAGTGGAAAGACCAAAGTGGACAGAGAATTGTGGAAAGACTAAAGTGGACAGACTATAGTGGAAAGACTATAGTGGAAAGACTATAGTGGAAAGACTAAAGTGGACAGACTATAGTGGACAGGCTAAAGTGGACAGACTAAAGTGGAAAGACTATAGTGGAAACACTGTAGTGGACAGAATAAAGTGGAGACTATAGTGGAAAGACTAAAGTGGAAAGACTAAAGTGGACAGACTATAGTGGAAAGACTGAAGTGGACAGACTAAAGTGGAAAAACTAAAGTGGAAAGACTAAAGTGGAAAGACTATAGTGGAAAGACTGTAGTGGACAGAATAAAGTGGAGACTATAGTGGAAAGACTATAGTGGAAAGACTATAGTGGAAAGACTAAAGTGGACAGGCTATAGTGGAAATGACTAAAGTGGAAAGACTAAAGAGGACAGACTAAAGTGGACAGACTAAAGTGGAAAGACTAAAGTGGACAGACTCTAGTGGAAAGACTGAAGCGGAAAGACTAAAGTGGACAGAGAATAGTGGAAAGACTAAAGTGGACAGACTATAGTGGACAGACTAAAGTGGACAGACTAAAGTGGAAAGACTATAGTGGAAAGACTGTAGTGGACAGAATAAAGTGGAGACTATAGTGGAAAGACTAAAGTGGAAAGACTAAAGTGGACAGACTATACTGGAACGACTGAAGTGGACAGACTAAAGTGGAAAAACTAAAGTGGAAAGACTAAAGTGGACAGACTATAGTGGAAAGACTATAGTGGAAAGACTATAGTGGAAAGACTGTAGTGGACAGAATAAAGTGGAGACTATAGTGGAAAGACTAAAGTGGACAGAGAAAAGTGGAAAGACTAAAGTGGACAGACTATAGTGGAAAGACTATAGTGGACAGAATAAAGTGGAGACTATAGTGGAAAGACTAAAGTGGAAAGACTAAAGTGGACAGAGAGTATTGGAAAGACTAAAGTGGAAAGACTGTAGTGGACAGAATAAAGTGGAAACTATAGTGGAAAGACTAAAGTGGAAAGACTAAAGTGGAAAGACTAAAGTTGACAGACTTTAGTGGAAAGAATGAAGTGGAAAGACTATAGTCGAAAGACTAAAGTGGAAAAACTAAAGTGGAAAGACCAAAGTGGACAGACTATAGTGGAAAGACTATAGTTGAAAGACTGTAGTGGACAGAATAAAGTGGAGACTATAGTGGAAAGACTAAAATGGACAGAGAAAAGTGGAAAGACTAAATTGGACAGACTATAGCGGAAAGACTGTAATGGACAGAATAAAGTGGAGACTATAGTGGAAAGACTAAAGTGGAAAGACTAAAGTGGACAGAGAGTATTGGAAAGACTAAAGTGGAAAGACTGTAGTGGACAGAATAAAGTGGAGACTATAGTGGAAAGACTAAAGTGGAAAGACTAAAGTTGACAGACTTTAGTGGAAAGACTGAAGTGGAAAGACTCAGTGGACAGACTAAAGTGTACACACTGAAGTGGACAGAATAAACTGGAAAGACTAAAGTGGAAAGACTAAAGTGGACAGACTATAGTGTAAAGACTAAAGTGGACAGACTAAAGTGGAAAGACTAAAGTGGACAGACTATAGTGGAAAGACTATAGTGGAAAGACTGTAGTGGACAGAATAAAGTGGAGAGTATAGTGGAAAGACTAAAGTAGACAGAGAATAGTGGAAAGACTAAAGTGGACAGACTGTAGTGGAAAGACTATAGTGGACAGAATAAAATGGAGACTATAGTGGAAAGACTAAATTGGAAAGACTAAAGTGGACAGACTGTAGTGGAAAGACTGAATTGGACAGACTAAAGTGGAAAAACTAAAGTAGAAAGACTAAAGTGGACAGATTATAGTGGAAAGACTATAGTGGAAAGACTGTAGTGGACAGAATAAAGTCGAGACTATAGTGGAAAGACTAAAGTGGACAGACTAAAGTGGACAGACTCTAGTGGACAGACTAAAGTGGAAAGACTATAGTGGAAAGACTGTAGTGAACAGAATAAAGTGGAGACTATAGTGGAAAGACTAAAGTGGAAAGACTAAAGTGGACAGAAAGTATTGGAAAGACTAAAGTGGAAAGACTGTAGTGGACAGAATAAAGTGGAGACTATAGTGGAAAGACTGTAGTGGACAGAATAAAGTGGAGACTATAGTGGAAAGACTAAACTGGACAGAGAATAGTGGAAAGACTAAAGTGGACAGACTATAGTGGAAAGACTAAAGTGGACAGACTAAAGTGGAAAGACTAAAGTGGAAAGACTAAAGTGGACAGACTATAGTGGAAAGACTATAGTGGAAAGACTGTAGTGGACAGAATAAAGTGGAGAGTATAGTGGAAAGACTAAAGTAGACAGAGAATAGTGGAAAGACTAAAGTGGACAGACTGTAGTGGAAAGACTATAGTGAAAAGACTATAGTGGACAGAATAAAATGGAGACTATAGTGGAAAGACTAAATTGGAAAGACTAAAGTGGACAGACTGTAGTGGAAAGACTGAATTGGACAGACTAAAGTGGAAAAACTAAAGTAGAAAGACTAAAGTGGACAGATTATAGTGGAAAGACTATAGTGGAAAGACTGTAGTGGACAGAATAAAGTCGAGACTATAGTGGAAAGACTAAAGTGGACAGACTAAAGTGGACAGACTCTAGTGGACAGACTAAAGTGGAAAGACTATAGTGGAAAGACTGTAGTGAACAGAATAAAGTGGAGACTATAGTGGAAAGACTAAAGTGGAAAGACTAAAGTGGACAGAAAGTATTGGAAAGACTAAAGTGGAAAGACTGTAGTGGACAGAATAAAGTGGAGACTATAGTGGAAAGACTAAAGTGGAAAGACTAAAGTGGACAGACTATAGTGGATAGAATGAAGTGGAAAGACTCAGTGGACAGACTAAAGTGTACACACTGAAGTGGACAGAATAAAGTGGAAAGACTAAAGTGGACAGACTATAGTGGAAAGACTAAAGTGGACAGACTAAAGTGGAAAGATTAAAGTGGAAAGACTAAAGTAAGTAAGTAAGTAAGTAATTTATTTATGACCCGCCATTTTGAAAAGGCGGAGTAAATGACAAAAGTAAAGAAAATAAACAAAACACATATATACACACAGAAAAAGACACTTAATTTTTAATCTTCGGTCAGGAAGCAGTGGACGACATCGTGTGCTGGTTGGGCCTTGTTGTCCATGAGTTTTGAAAGTGATGACGAAACATCCAAAAGGGTAACACTTGCGTCTTGAATTTTGAATTTCTCCGTCAATGTATGGTTATGACATAATTTCGACAAGTGGAGGAGGTGCTTTGCATATTTAAAATAACATGATCTCATCTTTTTAATCTCCTTCTTTCGCAGAACATGAGTGACGCCAGAACGAAATAGTATAGAAGGAGCGCAGAAGGTGCTGTACAAATTACCCAAAGCTTTACGATTATAGCGCCCCCGGTTGGGGACGATGCGCCCATAGGCGCTACGGATCGACTTATAAACTTCTTGAACAACCGATGAGCAAAATTTTGACAATGAAGATTTGAATGTTATGCCGAGCCACCGTAGAGAGTCTGTTGATTTGACGATGAACGATCCAAGAGATATAGAAGCTTTAGATGCACTCGAACAATTTGACGAAGGGTTGAAATGCAGGTACTCACATTTTGAAAGGTTAACTTCAAGGCCAATTTTCAGAAGTTCTGACGACAGCTTACTTACATTTTTTGTGAGTGTGGATCGGCTACGGCTTACTAAGAGCAAGTCGTCCGCATAGGCTATGTAGCTGAAGGCATAGTCTTTATAGAAGTAAGCAGGAAGCAAAGAATCGAGACAAGAAGATATGGCCGATTTGAAGATGTAGGGAGATAAGACTCCCCCTTGGCGAACACCAGTTCGGACAGAAATAATCTCTGACAAGCTACCTTGCCATTTGAACCTTACTGAAGAATGACCATACCAAAATTTTAACAGATAGACGACAGACAGATTCACGCCAGAAGTAATGAGAGAAAATAGGGCCTGAGAATGCGTTATATTGTCAAAAGCACCAGCTATATCTATAGAACATATATGTATAGAAGACTTGTCGCGGGTAGCCTGTTTCATCATTTTTGTCAATATGTGATGAGCATGCGCACAACTGGCGCTCGAACGGAATCCAAACTGCATTGAACCAAAGCTACATTTTTCAACTAGTTCTGGAAGAAGGACGTATTCCAGGATTTTGCTTATGGTACAAGAAACTGTAATTGGCCGATAGCTTTTGCAAAGGTCCGCGTCTTTCCCTCGCTTAATCACCGATGTTATAGTACCCAGGAGGAAACTATTCGGAACCAAACCCTGGCATAAACAAATTTGAAATAGCAGCTGAAGGTGTTGTGTTAAAGCTGGACACTCGATTTTGAAAAAATCGGCACTAAGGCCATCAGAATCTGTAGAACCAGTTCTTCTTAATTTTCGGAAAGCAATTTCGATGGAAGAACAAGTAACGGGAAGAACAGAAGGTTGAAATATTTTCCTTGGTAGGTATTTAAGAAGTAAATTTTCAAAGTGCTGCTGAATCTGGTTTTTGCAACCACTGAATAGACCACGGTAGTGGTGGACAGACTATAGTGGAAAGACTATAGTGGAAAGACTGTAGTGGACAGAATAAAGTGGAGACTATAGTGGAAAGACTAAAGTGGAAAGACTAAACTGGACAGAGAATAGTGGAAAGACTAAAGTGGACAGACTATAGTGGAAAGACTATAGTGGAAAGACTGTAGTGGACAGAATAAAGTGGAGATTATAGTGGAAAGACTAAAGTGGAGAGAGAATAGTGGAAAGACTAAATTGGAAAGACTGTGGTGGACAGAATAATGTGGAGACTATAGTGGAAAGACTAAATTGAAAAGACTAAAATGGACAGACTATAGTGGAAAGACTGAAGTGGAAAGAGTCAGTGGACAGACTAAAGTGTATACACTGAAGTGGACAGAATAAAGTGGAAAGACTAAAGTGGAAAGACTAAAGTGGATAGAATATAGTGGAAAGACTAAAGTGGAAAGACTAAAGTGGAAAAACTAAAGTGTATACACTGAAGTGGACAGAATAAAGTGGAAAGACTAAAGTGGACAGACTATAGTGGAAAGACTAAAGTGGACAGACTATAGTGGAAAGACTAAAGTGGAAAAACTAAAGTGGAAAGTCTAAAGTGGACAGACTATAGTGGAAAGACTATAGTGGAAAGACTATAGTGGACAGAATACAGTGGAGACTAATGTGGAAAGACCAAAGAGGACTGAGAATAGTGGAAAGACTAAAGTGGACAGACTATAGTGGAAAGACTATAGTGGAAAGACTATAGTGGAAAGACTAAAGTGGACAGACTAAAGTGGAAAGACTAAAGTGGACAGACTCTAGTGGAAAGACTGAAGCGGAAAGACTAAAGTGGACAGAGAATAGTGGAAAGACTAAAGTGGACGGACTATAGTGGAAAGACTAAAGTGGACAGGCTATAGTGGAAATGACTGAAGTGGAAAGACTGTAGTGGACAGAATACAGTGGAGACTAATGTGGAAAGACCAAAGAGGACTGAGAATAGTGGAAAGACTAAAGTGGACAGACTATAGTGGAAAGACTATAGTGGAAAGACTAAAGTGGACAGACTAAAGTGGAAAGACTAAAGTGGACAGACTCTAGTGGAAAGACTGAAGCGGAAAGACTAAAGTGGACAGAGAATAGTGGAAAGACTAAAGTGGACAGAGAATAGTGGAAAGACTAAAGTGGACAGACTATAGTGGACAGGCTAAAGTGGACAGACTAAAGTGGAAAGACTATAGTGGAAACACTGTAGTGGACAGAATAAAGTGGAGACTATAGTGGAAAGACTAAAGTGGAAAGACTAAAGTGGACAGACTATAGTGGAAAGACTGAAGTGGACAGACTAAAGTGGAAAAACTAAAGTGGAAAGACTAAAGTGGACAGACTATAGTGGAAAGACTATAGTGGAAAGACTGTAGTGGACAGAATAAAGTGGAGACTATAGTGGAAATACTAAAGTGGACAGACTAAAGTGGATAGACTATAGTGGAAAGACTAAAGTGGAAAAACTAAAGTGGAAAGACTAAAGTGGACAGACTATAGTGGAAAGACTATAGTGGAAAGACTGTAGTGGACAGAATAAAGTGGAGACTATAGTGGAAAGACTAAAGTGGACAGAGAAAAGTGGAAAGACTAAAGTGGACATACTATAGTGGAAAGACTGTAGTGGACAGAATAAAGTGGAGACTATAGTGGAATGACTAAAGTGTAAAGACTAAAGTGGAAAGACTAAAGTTGACAGACTTTAGTGGAAAGACTGAAGTGGAAAGACTCAGTGGACAGACTAAAGTGTACACACTGAAGTGGACAGAATAAAGTGGACAGAATGAAGTGGAAAGACTAAAGTGGACAGACTATAGTGGAAAGACTAAAGTGGACAGACTAAAGTGGAAAGATTAAAGTGGAAAGACTAAAGTGAACAAACTATAGTGGAAAGACTATAGTGGAAAGACTGTAGTGGACAGAATAAAGTGGAGACTATAGTGGAAAGACTAAAGTGGAAAGACTAAACTGGACAGAGAATAGTGGAAAGACTGAAGTGGACAGACTAAAGTGGAAAAACTAAAGTGGAAAGACTGAAGTGGACAGAATATAGTGGAAAGACTATAGTGGAACGACTGTAGTGGACAGAATAAAGTAGAGACTATAGTGGAAAGACTAAAGTGGACAGAGAATAGTGGAAAGACTAAAGTGGACAGATTATAGTTGAAAGACTATAGTGGAAAGACTGTAGTGGACAGAATAAAGTGGATACTGTAGTGGAAAGACTAAAGTGGAGAGAGAATAGTGGAAAGACTAAATTGGAAAGACTGTGGTGGACAGAATAATGTAGAGACTATAGTGGAAAGACTAAAGTGGAAAGACTAAAGTGGACAGACTATAGTGGAAAGACTGAAGTGGAAAGACTCAGTGGACAGACTAAAGTGTATACACTGAAGTGGACAGAATAAAGTGGAAAGACTAAAGTGGAAAGACTAAAGTGGATAGACTATAGTGGAAAGACTAAAGTGGACAGACTAAAGTGGAAAAAACTAAAGTGGAAAGACTAAAGTGGACAGACTATAGTGGAAAGACTATAGTGTAAAGACTGTAGTGGACAGAATAAAGTGGAGACTATAGTGGAAAGACTAAAGTGGAAAAACTAAAGTGGAAAAACTAAAGTGGAAAGAATAAAGTGGACAGACTATAGTGGAAAGACTAAAGTGGACAGACTATAGTGGAAAGACTAAAGTGGAAAAAACTAAAGTGGAAAAACTAAAGTGGAAAGACTAAAGTGGATCGACTATAGTGGAAAGACTATAGTGGAAAGACTGTAGTGGACAGAATAAAGTGGAGACTACAGTGGAAAGACCAAACTGGACAGAGAATTGTGGAAAGACTAAAGTGGACAGACTATAGTGGAAAGACTATAGTGGAAAGACTATAGTGCAAAGACTAAAGTGGACAGACTAAAGTGGAAAGACTAAAGTGGACAGACTCTAGTGGAAAGACTGAAGCGGAAAGACTAAAGTGGACAGAGAATAGTGGAAAGACTAGAGTGGGCGGACTATAGTGAAAAGACTAAAGTGGACAGGCTATAGTGGAAATGACTAAAGTGGAAAGACTAAAGTGGACAGACTAAAGTGGACAGACTAAAGTGGAAAGACTAAAGTGGACAGACTGTAGTGGAAAGACTGAAGCGGAAAGACTAAAGTGGACAGAGAATAGTGGAAAGACTAAAGTGGACAGACTATAGTGGACAGACTATAGTGGAAAGACTGTAGTGGACAGAATAAAGTGGAGACTATAGTGGAAAGACTAAAGTGGAAAGACTAAAGTGGACAGAGAGTATTGGAAAGACTAAAGTGGAAAGACTGTAGTGGACAGAATAAAGTGGAGACTATCGTGGAAAGACTAAAGTGGAAAGACTAAAGTGGAAAGACTAAAGTTGACAGACTTTAGTGGAAAGACGGAAGTGGAAAGACTAAAGTGGAAAGACTAAAGTGGACAGACTATAGTGGAAAGACTATAGTGGAAAGACTGTAGTGGACAGAATAAAGTGGAGACTATAGTGGAAAGACCAAACTGGACAGAGAATAGTGGAAAGACTAAAGTGGACAGACTATGGTGGAAAGACTAAAGTGGACAGACCAAAGTGGAAAGACTAAAGTGGAAAGACTAAAGTGGACAGACTATAGTGGAAAGACTATAGTGGAAAGACTGTAGTGGACAGAATAAAGTGGAGAGTATAGTGGAAAGACTAAAGTGGACAGAGAATAGTGGAAAGACTAAAGTGGACAGACTGTAGTGGAAAGACTATGGTGAAAAGACTGTAGTGGACAGAATAAAATGGAGACTATAGTGGAAAGACTAAAGTGGAAAGACTAAAGTGGACAGACTATAGTGGAAAGACTGAAGTGGACAGACTAAAGGGGAAATACTAAAGTAGAAAGACTAAAGTGGAACAGACTATAGTGGAAAGACTTTAGTGGAAAGACTGTAGTGGACAGAATAAAGTGGAGACTATAGTGGAAAGACTAAAGTGGAAAGACTAAAGTGGACAGAGAATAGTGGAAAGACTAAAGTGGAAAGACTGTAGTGGACAGGATAAAGTGGAGACTATAGGGGAAAGACTAAAGTGGAAAGAATAAAGTGGACAGACTATAGTGGAAAGACTAAGTGGAAAGACTGTAGTGGACAGAATAAAGTGGAGACTATAGTGGAAAGACTAAAGGGGACAGAGAATAGTGGAAAGACTAAAGTGGACAGACTATATTGGAAAGACTATAGTGGAAAGACTGTAGTGGACAGAATAAAGTGGAGAGTAAAGTGGAAAGACTAAAGTGGACAGAGAATAGTAGAAAGACTAAAGTGGACAGACTATAGTGGAAAGACTATGGTGGAAAGACTGTAGTGGACAGAATAAAGTGGAGACTATAGTGGAAAGACTAAAGTGGACAGAGAATAGTGGAAAGACTAAAGTGGAAAGACTGTAGTGGACAGAATAAAGTGGAGACTATAGTGGAAAGACTTAAGTGGAAAGACTAAAGTGGACAGACTATAGTGGAAAGACTATAGTGGAAATACTGTAGTGGACAGAATAAAGTGGAGAGTGTAGTGGAAAGACTAAAGTGGACAGAGAATAGTGGAAAGACTAAAGTGGACAGACTATGGTGGAAAGACTATAGTGGACAGAATAAAGTGGAGACTGTAGTGGAAAGACTAAACTGGTGGAAAGACTAAACTGGACAGAGAATAGTGGAAAGACTAAAGTGGAGACTATAGTGGAAAGACTAAAGTGGACAGAGAATAGTGGAAAGACTAAAGTGGACAGATTATAGTGGAAAGACTATAGTGGAAAGACTGTAGTGGACAGAATAAAGTGGAGACTGTAGTGGAAAGACTAAAGTGGAGAGAGAATAGTGGAAAGACTAAATTGGAAAGACTGTGGTGGACAGAATAATGTGGAGACTATGGTGGAAAGACTAAAGTGGAAAGACTAAATTGGACAGACTATAGTGGAAAGACTGAAGTGGAAAGACTCAGTGGACAGACTAAAGTGTATACACTGAAGTGGACAGAATAAAGTGAAAAGACTAAAGTGGAAAGACTAAAGTGGATAGACTATAGTGGAAAGACTAAAGTGGACAGACTAAAGTGGAAAAACTAAAGTGGAAAGACTAAAGTGGACAGACTATAGTGGAAAGACTATAGTGTAAAGACTGTAGTGGACAGAATAAAGTGGAGACTATAGTGGAAAGACTAAAGTGGAAAAACTAAAGTGGAAAAACTAAAGTGGAAAGACTAAAGTGGATAGACTATAGTGGAAAGACTATAGTGGAAAGACTGTAGTGGACAGAATAAAGTGAAGACTACAGTGGAAAGACCAAAGTGGACAGAGAATTGTGGAAAGACTAAAGTGGACAGACTATAGTGGAAAGACTATAGTGGAAAGACTATAGTGGAAAGACTAAAGTGGACAGACTATAGTGGACAGGCTAAAGTGGACAGACTAAAGTGGAAAGACTATAGTGGAAACACTGTAGTGGACAGAATAAAGTGGAGACTATAGTGGAAAGACTAAAGTGGAAAGACTAAAGTGGACAGACTATAGTGGAAAGACTGAAGTGGACAGACTAAAGTGGAAAAACTAAAGTGGAAAGACTAAAGTGGAAAGACTATAGTGGAAAGACTGTAGTGGACAGAATAAAGTGGAGACTATAGTGGAAAGACTATAGTGGAAAGACTATAGTGGAAAGACTAAAGTGGACAGGCTATAGTGGAAATGACTAAAGTGGAAAGACTAAAGAGGACAGACTAAAGTGGACAGACTAAAGTGGAAAGACTAAAGTGGACAGACTCTAGTGGAAAGACTGAAGCGGAAAGACTAAAGTGGACAGAGAATAGTGGAAAGACTAAAGTGGACAGACTATAGTGGACAGACTAAAGTGGACAGACTAAAGTGGAAAGACTATAGTGGAAAGACTGTAGTGGACAGAATAAAGTGGAGACTATAGTGGAAAGACTAAAGTGGAAAGACTAAAGTGGACAGACTATACTGGAACGACTGAAGTGGACAGACTAAAGTGGAAAAACTAAAGTGGAAAGACTAAAGTGGACAGACTATAGTGGAAAGACTATAGTGGAAAGACTATAGTGGAAAGACTGTAGTGGACAGAATAAAGTGGAGACTATAGTGGAAAGACTAAAGTGGACAGAGAAAAGTGGAAAGACTAAAGTGGACAGACTATAGTGGAAAGACTATAGTGGACAGAATAAAGTGGAGACTATAGTGGAAAGACTAAAGTGGAAAGACTAAAGTGGACAGAGAGTATTGGAAAGACTAAAGTGGAAAGACTGTAGTGGACAGAATAAAGTGGAAACTATAGTGGAAAGACTAAAGTGGAAAGACTAAAGTGGAAAGACTAAAGTTGACAGACTTTAGTGGAAAGAATGAAGTGGAAAGACTATAGTCGAAAGACTAAAGTGGAAAAACTAAAGTGGAAAGACCAAAGTGGACAGACTATAGTGGAAAGACTATAGTTGAAAGACTGTAGTGGACAGAATAAAGTGGAGACTATAGTGGAAAGACTAAAATGGACAGAGAAAAGTGGAAAGACTAAATTGGACAGACTATAGCGGAAAGACTGTAATGGACAGAATAAAGTGGAGACTATAGTGGAAAGACTAAAGTGGAAAGACTAAAGTGGACAGAGAGTATTGGAAAGACTAAAGTGGAAAGACTGTAGTGGACAGAATAAAGTGGAGACTATAGTGGAAAGACTAAAGTGGAAAGACTAAAGTTGACAGACTTTAGTGGAAAGACTGAAGTGGAAAGACTCAGTGGACAGACTAAAGTGTACACACTGAAGTGGACAGAATAAACTGGAAAGACTAAAGTGGAAAGACTAAAGTGGACAGACTATAGTGTAAAGACTAAAGTGGACAGACTAAAGTGGAAAGACTAAAGTGGACAGACTATAGTGGAAAGACTATAGTGGAAAGACTGTAGTGGACAGAATAAAGTGGAGAGTATAGTGGAAAGACTAAAGTAGACAGAGAATAGTGGAAAGACTAAAGTGGACAGACTGTAGTGGAAAGACTATAGTGAAAAGACTATAGTGGACAGAATAAAATGGAGACTATAGTGGAAAGACTAAATTGGAAAGACTAAAGTGGACAGACTGTAGTGGAAAGACTGAATTGGACAGACTAAAGTGGAAAAACTAAAGTAGAAAGACTAAAGTGGACAGATTATAGTGGAAAGACTATAGTGGAAAGACTGTAGTGGACAGAATAAAGTCGAGACTATAGTGGAAAGACTAAAGTGGACAGACTAAAGTGGACAGACTCTAGTGGACAGACTAAAGTGGAAAGACTATAGTGGAAAGACTGTAGTGAACAGAATAAAGTGGAGACTATAGTGGAAAGACTAAAGTGGAAAGACTAAAGTGGACAGAAAGTATTGGAAAGACTAAAGTGGAAAGACTGTAGTGGACAGAATAAAGTGGAGACTATAGTGGAAAGACTGTAGTGGACAGAATAAAGTGGAGACTATAGTGGAAAGACTAAACTGGACAGAGAATAGTGGAAAGACTAAAGTGGACAGACTATAGTGGAAAGACTAAAGTGGACAGACTAAAGTGGAAAGACTAAAGTGGAAAGACTAAAGTGGACAGACTATAGTGGAAAGACTATAGTGGAAAGACTGTAGTGGACAGAATAAAGTGGAGAGTATAGTGGAAAGACTAAAGTAGACAGAGAATAGTGGAAAGACTAAAGTGGACAGACTGTAGTGGAAAGACTATAGTGAAAAGACTATAGTGGACAGAATAAAATGGAGACTATAGTGGAAAGACTAAATTGGAAAGACTAAAGTGGACAGACTGTAGTGGAAAGACTGAATTGGACAGACTAAAGTGGAAAAACTAAAGTAGAAAGACTAAAGTGGACAGATTATAGTGGAAAGACTATAGTGGAAAGACTGTAGTGGACAGAATAAAGTCGAGACTATAGTGGAAAGACTAAAGTGGACAGACTAAAGTGGACAGACTCTAGTGGACAGACTAAAGTGGAAAGACTATAGTGGAAAGACTGTAGTGAACAGAATAAAGTGGAGACTATAGTGGAAAGACTAAAGTGGAAAGACTAAAGTGGACAGAAAGTATTGGAAAGACTAAAGTGGAAAGACTGTAGTGGACAGAATAAAGTGGAGACTATAGTGGAAAGACTAAAGTGGAAAGACTAAAGTGGACAGACTATAGTGGATAGAATGAAGTGGAAAGACTCAGTGGACAGACTAAAGTGTACACACTGAAGTGGACAGAATAAAGTGGAAAGACTAAAGTGGACAGACTATAGTGGAAAGACTAAAGTGGACAGACTAAAGTGGAAAGATTAAAGTGGAAAGACTAAAGTGGACAAACTATAGTGGAAAGACTATAGTGGAAAGACTGTAGTGGACAGAATAAAGTGGAGACTCTAGTGGAAGGACTAAAGTGGACAGAGAATAGTGGAAAGACTAAAGTGGACAGACTATATTGGAAAGACTATAGTGGAAAGGCTGTAGTGGACAGAATAAAGTGGAGAGTATAGTGGAAAGACTAAAGTGGACAGAGAATAGTGGAAAGACTAAAGTGGACAGAGAATAGTGGAAAGATTAAAGTGGAAAGACTGTAGTGGACAAACTATAGTGGAAAGACTATAGTGGAAAGACTAAAGTGGAAAGAATTAAGTGGACAGAGAATAGTGGAAAGACTAAAGTGGAAAGACTGTAGTGGACAGAATAAAGTGGAGACTATAGTGGAAAGACTAAAGTGGACAGACTAAGGTGGAAAGACTAAAGTGGAAAGACTAAAGTGGACAGACTATATTGGAAAGACTATAGTGGAAAGGCTGTAGTGGACAGAATAAAGTGGAGAGTATAGTGGAAAGACTAAAGTGGACAGAGAATAGTGGAAAGACTAAAGTGGACAGAGAATAGTGGAAAGACTAAAGTGGAAAGACTGTAGTGGACAGAATAAAGTGGAGACTATAGTGGAAAGACTAAAGTGGAAAGAATTAAGTGGACAGAGAATAGTGGAAAGACTAAAGTGGAAAGACTGTAGTGGACAGAATAAAGTGGAGACTATAGTGGAAAGACTAAAGTGGACAGACTAAAGTGGATAGACTATAGTGGAAAGACTAAAGTGGAAAAACTAAAGTGGAAAGACTAAAGTGGACAGACTATAGTGGAAAGACTATAGTGGAAAGACTGTAGTGGACAGAATAAAGTGGAGACTATAGTGGAAAGACTAAAGTGGACAGAGAAAAGTGGAAAGACTAAAGTGGACATACTATAGTGGAAAGACTGTAGTGGACAGAATAAAGTGGAGACTATAGTGGAATTACTAAAGTGTAAAGACTAAAGTGGAAAGACTAAAGTTGACAGACTTTAGTGGAAAGACTGAAGTGGAAAGACTCAGTGGACAGACTAAAGTGTACACACTGAAGTGGACAGAATAAAGTGGACAGAATAAAGTGGAAAGACTAAAGTGGACAGACTATAGTGGAAAGACTAAAGTGGACAGACTAAAGTGGAAAGATTAAAGTGGAAAGACTAAAGTGGACAAACTATAGTGGAAAGACTGTAGTGGACAGAATAAAGTGGAGACTATAGTGGAAAGACTAAAATGGAAAGACTAAACTGGACAGAGAATAGTGGAAAGACTGAAGTGGACAGACTAAAGTGGAAAAACTAAAGTGGAAAGACTGAAGTGGACAGACTATAGTGGAAAGACTATAGTGGAACGACTGTAGTGGATAGAATAAAGTGGAGACTATAGTGGAAAGACTAAAGTGGACAGAGAATAGTGGAAAGACTAAAGTGGACAGATTATAGTTGAAAGACTATAGTGGAAAGACTGTAGTGGACAGAATAAAGTGGATACTGTAGTGGAAAGACTAAAGTGGAGAGAGAATAGTGGAAAGACTAAATTGGAAAGACTGTGGTGGACAGAATAATGTAGAGACTATAGTGGAAAGACTAAAGTGGAAAGACTAAAGTGGACAGACTATAGTGGAAAGACTGAAGTGGAAAGACTCAGTGGACAGACTAAAGTGTATACACTGAAGTGGACAGAATAAAGTGGAAAGACTAAAGTGGAAAGACTAAAGTGGATAGACTATAGTGGAAAGACTAAAGTGGACAGACTAAAGTGGAAAAAACTAAAGTGGAAAGACTAAAGTGGACAGACTATAGTGGAAAGACTAAAGTGGAAAAACTAAAGTGGAAAAACTAAAGTGGAAAGACTAAAGTGGACAGACTATAGTGGAAAGACTAAAGTGGACAGACTATAGTGGAAAGACTAAAGTGGAAAAACTAAAGTGGAAAAACTAAAGTGGAAAGACTAAAGTGGACAGACTATAGTGGAAAGACTATAGTGGAAAGACTGTAGTGGACAGAATAAAGTGGAGACTACAGTGGAAAGACCAAACTGGACAGAGAATTGTGGAAAGACTAAAGTGGACAGACTATAGTGGAAAGACTGTAGTGGAAAGACTATAGTGCAAAGACTAAAGTGGACAGACTAAAGTGGAAAGACTAAAGTGGACAGACTCTAGTGGAAAGACTGAAGCGGAAAGACTAAAGTGGACAGAAAATAGTGGAAAGACTAAAGTGGGCGGACTATAGTGAAAAGACTAAAGTGGACAGGCTATAGTGGAAATGACTAAAGTGGAAAGACTAAAGTGGACAGACTAAAGTGGACAGACTAAAGTGGAAAGACTAAAGTGGACAGACTGTAGTGGAAAGACTGAAGCGGAAAGACTAAAGTGGACAGAGAATAGTGGAAAGACTAAAGTGGACAGACTATAGTGGACCGACTATAGTGGAAAGACTGTAGTTGACAGAATAAAGTGGAGACTATAGTGGAAAGACTAAAGTGGAAAGACTAAAGTGGACAGAGAGTATTGGAAAGACTAAAGTGGAAAGACTGTAGTGGACAGAATAAAGTGGAGACTATCGTGGAAAGACTAAAGTGGAAAGACTAAAGTGGAAAGACTAAAGTTGACAGACTTTAGTGGAAAGACTGAAGTGGAAAGACTAAAGTGGAAAGACTAAAGTGGACAGACTATAGTGGAAAGACTATAGTGGAAAGACTGTAGTGGACAGAATAAAGTGGAGACTGTAGTGGAAAGACCAAACTGGACAGAGAATAGTGGAAAGACTAAAGTGGACAGACTATGGTGGAAAGACTAAAGTGGACAGACCAAAGTGGAAAGACTAAAGTGGAAAGACTAAAGTGGACAGACTATAGTGGAAAGACTATAGTGGAAAGACTGTAGTGGACAGAATAAAGTGGAGAGTATAGTGGAAAGACTAAAGTGGACAGAGAATAGTGGAAAGACTAAAGTGGACAGACTGTAGTGGAAAGACTATGGTGAAAAGACTGTAGTGGACAGAATAAAATGGAGACTATAGTGGAAAGACTAAAGTGGAAAGACTAAAGTGGACAGACTATAGTGGAAAGACTGAAGTGGACAGACTAAAGGGGAAAAACTAAAGTAGAAAGACTAAAGTGGAACAGACTATAGTGGAAAGACTTTAGTGGAAAGACTGTAGTGGACAGAATAAAGTGGAGACTATAGTGGAAAGACTAAAGTGGAAAGACTAAAGTGGACAGAGAATAGTGGAAAGACTAAAGTGGAAAGACTGTAGTGGACAGGATAAAGTGGAGACTATAGTGGAAAGACTAAAGGGGACAGAGAATAGTGGAAAGACTAAAGTGGACAGACTATATTGGAAAGACTATAGTGGAAAGACTGTAGTGGACAGAATAAAGTGGAGAGTATAGTGGAAAGACTAAAGTGGACAGAGAATAGTAGAAAGACTAAAGTGGACAGACTATAGTGGAAAGACTATGGTGGAAAGACTGTAGTGGACAGAATAAAGTGGAGACTATAGTGGAAAGACTAAAGTGGACAGAGAATAGTGGAAAGACTAAAGTGGAAAGACTGTAGTGGACAGAATAAAGTGGAGACTATAGTGGAAAGACTTAAGTGGAAAGACTAAAGTGGACAGACTATAGTGGAAAGACTATAATGGAAAGACTGTAGTGGACAGAATAAAGTGGAGAGTGTAGTGGAAAGACTAAAGTGGACAGAGAATAGTGGAAAGACTAAAGTGGACAGACTATGGTGGAAAGACTATAGTGGACAGAATAAAGTGGAGACTGTAGTGGAAAGACTAAACTGGTGGAAAGACTAAACTGGACAGAGAATAGTGGAAAGACTAAAGTGGAGACTATAGTGGAAAGACTAAAGTGGACAGAGAATAGTGGAAAGGCTAAAGTGGACAGATTATAGTGGAAAGACTATAGTGGAAAGACTGTAGTGGACAGAATAAAGTGGAGACTGTAGTGGAAAGACTAAAGTGGAGAGAGAATAGTGGAAAGACTAAATTGGAAAGACTGTGGTGGACAGAATAATGTGGAGCCTATGGTGGAAAGACTAAATTGGACAGACTATAGTGGAAAGACTGAAGTGGAAAGACTCAGTGGACAGACTAAAGTGTATACACTGAAGTGGACAGAATAAAGTGAAAAGACTAAAGTGGAAAGACTAAAGTGGATAGACTATAGTGGAAAGACTAAAGTGGACGGACTAAAGTGGAAAAACTAAAGTGGAAAGACTAAAGTGGACAGACTATAGTGGAAAGACTATAGTGTAAAGACTGTAGTGGACAGAATAAAGTGGAGACTATAGTGGAAAGACTAAAGTGGAAAAACTAAAGTGGAAAAACTAAAGTGGAAAGACTAAAGTGGATAGACTATAGTGGAAAGACTATAGTGGAAAGACTGTAGTGGACAGAATAAAGTGAAGACTACAGTGGAAAGACCAAAGTGGACAGAGAATTGTGGAAAGACTAAAGTGGACAGACTATAGTGGAAAGACTAAAGTGGACAGACCAAAGTGGAAAGACTAAAGTGGACAGACTCTAGTGGAAAGACTGAAGCGGAAAGACTAAAGTGGACAGAGAATAGTGGAAAGACTAAAGTGGACGGACTATAGTGAAAAGACTAAAGAGGACAGGCTATAGTGGAAATGACTAAAGTGGAAAGACTAAAGAGGACAGACTAAAGTGGACAGACTAAAGTGGAAAGACTAAAGTGGACAGACTCTAGTGGAAAAACTGAAGCGGAAAGACTAAAGTGGACAGAGAATAGTGGAAAGACTAAAGTGGACAGACTATAGTGGACAGACTAAAGTGGACAGACTAAAGTGGTAAGACTATAGTGGAAAGACTGTAGTGGACAGAATAAAGTGGAGACTATAGTGGAAAGACTAAAGTGGAAAGACTAAAGTGGACAGACTATACTGGAACGACTGAAGTGGACAGACTAAAGTGGAAAAACTAAAGTGGAAAGACTAAAGTGGACAGACTATAGTGGAAAGACTATAGTGGAAAGACTATAGTGGAAAGACTGTAGTGGACAGAATAAAGTGGAGACTATAGTGGAAAGACTAAAGTGGACAGAGAAAAGTGGAAAGACTAAAGTGGACAGACTATAGTGGAAAGACTATAGTGGACAGAATAAAGTGGAGACTATAGTGGAAAGACTAAAGTGGAAAGACTAAAGTAGACAGAGAGTATTGGAAAGACTAAAGTGGAAAGACTGTAGTGGACAGAATAAAGTGGAGACTATAGTGGAAAGACTAAAGTGGAAAGACTAAAGTGGAAAGACTAAAGTTGACAGACTTTAGTGGAAAGAATGAAGTGGAAAGACTATAGTCGAAAGACTAAAGTGGAAAAACTAAAGTGGAAAGACTAAAGTGGACAGACTATAGTGGAAAGACTATAGTTGAAAGACTGTAGTGGACAGAATAAAGTGGAGACTATAGTGGAAAGACTAAAATGGACAGAGAAAAGTGGAAAGACTAAATTGGACAGACAATAGTGGAAAGACTGTAGTGGACAGAATAAAGTGGAGACTATAGTGGAAAGACTAAAGTGGAAAGACTAAAGTGGACAGAGAGTATTGGAAAGACTAAAGTGGAAAGACTGTAGTGGACAGAATAAAGTGGAGACTATAGTGGAAAGACTAAAGTGGAAAGACTAAAGTTGACAGACTTTAGTGGAAAGACTGAAGTGTAAAGACTAAAGTGGAAAGACTAAAGTGGACAGACTATAGTGGAAAGACTATAGTGGAAAGACTGTAGTGGACAGAATAAAGTGGAGACTATAGTGGAAAGACCAAACTGGACAGAGAATAGTGGAAAGACTAAAGTGGACAGACTATGGTGGAAAGACTAAAGTGGACAGACCAAAGTGGAAAGACTAAAGTGGAAAGACTAAAGTGGACAGACTAAAGGGGAAAAACTAAAGTAGAAAGACTAAAGTGGAACAGACTATAGTGGAAAGACTAAAGTGGACAGAGAATAGTGGAAAGACTAAAGTGGACAGACTGTAGTGGAAAGACTATGGTGAAAAGACTGTAGTGGACAGAATAAAATGGAGACTATAGTGGAAAGACTAAAGTGGAAAGATTAAAGTGGACAAACTATAGTGGAAAGACTGAAGTGGACAGACTAAAGGGGAAAAACTAAAGTAGAAAGACTAAAGTGGAACAGACTATAGTGGAAAGACTTTAGTGGAAAGACTGTAGTGGACAGAATAAAGTGGAGACTATAGTGGAAAGACTAAAGTGGAAAGACTAAAGTGGACAGAGAATAGTGGAAAGACTAAAGTGGAAAGACTAAAGTGGACAGACTATATTGGAAAGACTATAGTGGAAAAACTAAAGTGGAAAAACTAAAGTGGAAAGACTAAAGTGGATAGACTATAGTGGAAAGACTAAACTGGTGGAAAGACTAAACTGGACAGAGAATAGTGGAAAGACTAAAGTGGAGACTATAGTGGAAAGACTAAAGTGGACAGAGAATAGTGGAAAGACTAAAGTGGACAGATTATAGTGGAAAGACTATAGTGGAAAGACTGTAGTGGACAGAATAAAGTGGAGAGTATAGTGGAAAGACTAAAGTGGACAGAGAATAGTAGAAAGACTAAAGTGGACAGACTATAGTGGAAAGACTGTAGTGGAAAGACTATAGTGCAAAGACTAAAGTGGACAGACTAAAGTGGAAAGACTAAAGTGGACAGACTCTAGTGGAAAGACTGAAGCGGAAAGACTAAAGTGGACAGAAAATAGTGGAAAGACTAAAGTGGGCGGACTATAGTGAAAAGACTAAAGTGGACAGGCTAAAGTGGAAAAACTAAAGTGGAAAAACTAAAGTGGAAAGACTAAAGTGGACAGACTATAGTGGAAAGACTATAGTGGAAAGACTGTAGTGGACAGAATAAAGTGGAGACTACAGTGGAAAGACCAAACTGGACAGAGAATTGTGGAAAGACTAAAGTGGACAGACTATAGTGGAAAGACTGTAGTGGAAAGACTATAGTGCAAAGACTAAAGTGGACAGACTAAAGTGGAAAGACTAAAGTGGACAGACTCTAGTGGAAAGACTGAAGCGGAAAGACTAAAGTGGACAGAAAATAGTGGAAAGACTAAAGTGGGCGGACTATAGTGAAAAGACTAAAGTGGACAGGCTATAGTGGAAATGACTAAAGTGGAAAGACTAAAGTGGACAGACTAAAGTGGACAGACTAAAGTGGAAAGACTAAAGTGGACAGACTGTAGTGGAAAGACTGAAGCGGAAAGACTAAAGTGGACAGAGAATAGTGGAAAGACTAAAGTGGACAGACTATAGTGGACCGACTATAGTGGAAAGACTGTAGTTGACAGAATAAAGTGGAGACTATAGTGGAAAGACTAAAGTGGAAAGACTAAAGTGGACAGAGAGTATTGGAAAGACTAAAGTGGAAAGACTGTAGTGGACAGAATAAAGTGGAGACTATCGTGGAAAGACTAAAGTGGAAAGACTAAAGTGGAAAGACTAAAGTTGACAGACTTTAGTGGAAAGACTGAAGTGGAAAGACTAAAGTGGAAAGACTAAAGTGGACAGACTATAGTGGAAAGACTATAGTGGAAAGACTGTAGTGGACAGAATAAAGTGGAGACTGTAGTGGAAAGACCAAACTGGACAGAGAATAGTGGAAAGACTAAAGTGGACAGACTATGGTGGAAAGACTAAAGTGGACAGACCAAAGTGGAAAGACTAAAGTGGAAAGACTAAAGTGGACAGACTATAGTGGAAAGACTATAGTGGAAAGACTGTAGTGGACAGAATAAAGTGGAGAGTATAGTGGAAAGACTAAAGTGGACAGAGAATAGTGGAAAGACTAAAGTGGACAGACTGTAGTGGAAAGACTATGGTGAAAAGACTGTAGTGGACAGAATAAAATGGAGACTATAGTGGAAAGACTAAAGTGGAAAGACTAAAGTGGACAGACTATAGTGGAAAGACTGAAGTGGACAGACTAAAGGGGAAAAACTAAAGTAGAAAGACTAAAGTGGAACAGACTATAGTGGAAAGACTTTAGTGGAAAGACTGTAGTGGACAGAATAAAGTGGAGACTATAGTGGAAAGACTAAAGTGGAAAGACTAAAGTGGACAGAGAATAGTGGAAAGACTAAAGTGGAAAGACTGTAGTGGACAGGATAAAGTGGAGACTATAGTGGAAAGACTAAAGGGGACAGAGAATAGTGGAAAGACTAAAGTGGACAGACTATATTGGAAAGACTATAGTGGAAAGACTGTAGTGGACAGAATAAAGTGGAGAGTATAGTGGAAAGACTAAAGTGGACAGAGAATAGTAGAAAGACTAAAGTGGACAGACTATAGTGGAAAGACTATGGTGGAAAGACTGTAGTGGACAGAATAAAGTGGAGACTATAGTGGAAAGACTAAAGTGGACAGAGAATAGTGGAAAGACTAAAGTGGAAAGACTGTAGTGGACAGAATAAAGTGGAGACTATAGTGGAAAGACTTAAGTGGAAAGACTAAAGTGGACAGACTATAGTGGAAAGACTATAATGGAAAGACTGTAGTGGACAGAATAAAGTGGAGAGTGTAGTGGAAAGACTAAAGTGGACAGAGAATAGTGGAAAGACTAAAGTGGACAGACTATGGTGGAAAGACTATAGTGGACAGAATAAAGTGGAGACTGTAGTGGAAAGACTAAACTGGTGGAAAGACTAAACTGGACAGAGAATAGTGGAAAGACTAAAGTGGAGACTATAGTGGAAAGACTAAAGTGGACAGAGAATAGTGGAAAGACTAAAGTGGACAGATTATAGTGGAAAGACTATAGTGGAAAGACTGTAGTGGACAGAATAAAGTGGAGACTGTAGTGGAAAGACTAAAGTGGAGAGAGAATAGTGGAAAGACTAAATTGGAAAGACTGTGGTGGACAGAATAATGTGGAGACTATGGTGGAAAGACTAAAGTGGAAAGACTAAATTGGACAGACTATAGTGGAAAGACTGAAGTGGAAAGACTCAGTGGACAGACTAAAGTGTATACACTGAAGTGGACAGAATAAAGTGAAAAGACTAAAGTGGAAAGACTAAAGTGGATAGACTATAGTGGAAAGACTAAAGTGGACAGACTAAAGTGGAAAAACTAAAGTGGAAAGACTAAAGTGGACAGACTATAGTGGAAAGACTATAGTGTAAAGACTGTAGTGGACAGAATAAAGTGGAGACTATAGTGGAAAGACTAAAGTGGAAAAACTAAAGTGGAAAAACTAAAGTGGAAAGACTAAAGTGGATAGACTATAGTGGAAAGACTATAGTGGAAAGACTGTAGTGGACAGAATAAAGTGAAGACTACAGTGGAAAGACCAAAGTGGACAGAGAATTGTGGAAAGACTAAAGTGGACGGACTATAGTGGAAAGACTATAGTGGAAAGACTATAGTGGAAAGACTAAAGTGGACAGACCAAAGTGGAAAGACTAAAGTGGACAGACTCTAGTGGAAAGACTGAAGCGGAAAGACTAAAGTGGACAGAGAATAGTGGAAAGACTAAAGTGGACGGACTATAGTGAAAAGACTAAAGTGGACAGGCTATAGTGGAAATGACTAAAGTGGAAAGACTAAAGAGGACAGACTAAAGTGGACAGACTAAAGTGGAAAGACTAAAGTGGACAGACTCTAGTGGAAAGACTGAAGCGGAAAGACTAAAGTGGACAGAGAATAGTGGAAAGACTAAACTGGACAGACTATAGTGGACAGACTAAAGTGGACAGACTAAAGTGGAAAGACTATAGTGGAAAGACTGTAGTGGACAGAATAAAGTGGAGACTATAGTGGAAAGACTAAAGTGGAAAGACTAAAGTGGACAGACTATACTGGAACGACTGAAGTGGACAGACTAAAGTGGAAAAACTAAAGTGGAAAGACTAAAGTGGACAGACTATAGTGGAAAGACTATAGTGGAAAGACTATAGTGGAAAGACTGTAGTGGACAGAATAAAGTGGAGACTATAGTGGAAAGACTAAAGTGGACAGAGAAAAGTGGAAAGACTAAAGTGGACAGACTATAGTGGAAAGACTATAGTGGACAGAATAAAGTGGAGACTATAGTGGAAAGACTAAAGTGGAAAGACTAAAGTGGACAGAGAGTATTGGAAAGACTAAAGTGGAAAGACTGTAGTGGACAGAATAAAGTGGAGACTATAGTGGAAAGACTAAAGTGGAAAGACTAAAGTGGAAAGACTAAAGTTGACAGACTTTAGTGGAAAGAATGAAGTGGAAAGACTATAGTCGAAAGACTAAAGTGGAAAAACTAAAGTGGAAAGACTAAAGTGGACAGACTATAGTGGAAAGACTATAGTTGAAAGACTGTAGTGGACAGAATAAAGTGGAGACTATAGTGGAAAGACTAAAATGGACAGAGAAAAGTGGAAAGACTAAATTGGACAGACTATAGTGGAAAGACTGTAGTGGACAGAATAAAGTGGAGACTATAGTGGAAAGACTAAAGTGGAAAGACTAAAGTGGACAGGGAGTATTGGAAAGACTAAAGTGGAAAGACTGTAGTGGACAGAATAAAGTGGAGACTATAGTGGAAAGACTAAAGTGGAAAGACTAAAGTTGACAGACTTTAGTGGAAAGACTGAAGTGGAAAGACTCAGTGGACAGACTAAAGTGTACACACTGAAGTGGACAGAATAAACTGGAAAGACTAAAGAGGAAAGACTAAAGTGGACAGACTATAGTGGAAAGACTAAAGTGGACAGACTAAAGTGGAAAGATTAAAGTGGAAAGACTAAAGTGGACAGACTATAGTGGAAAGACTGTAGTGGACAGAATAAAGTGGAGACTATAGTGGAAAGACTAAACTGGACAGAGAATAGTGGAAAGACTAAAGTGGACAGACTATAGTGGAAAGACTAAAGTGGACAGACTAAAGTGGAAAGACTAAAGTGGAAAGACTAAAGTGGACAGACTATAGTGGAAAGACTATAGTGGAAAGACTGTAGTGGACAGAATAAAGTGGAGAGTATAGTGGAAAGACTAAAGTAGACAGAGAATAGTGGAAAGACTAAAGTGGACAGACTGTAGTGGAAAGACTATAGTGAAAAGACTATAGTGGACAGAATAAAATGGAGACTATAGTGGAAAGACTAAATTGGAAAGACTAAAGTGGACAGACTGTAGTGGAAAGACTGAATTGGACAGACTAAAGTGGAAAAACTAAAGTAGAAAGACTAAAGTGGACAGATTATAGTGGAAAGACTATAGTGGAAAGACTGTAGTGGACAGAATAAAGTCGAGACTATAGTGGAAAGACTAAAGTGGACAGACTAAAGTGGACAGACTCTAGTGGACAGACTAAAGTGGAAAGACTATAGTGGAAAGACTGTAGTGAACAGAATAAAGTGGAGACCATAGTGGAAAGACTAAAGTGGAAAGACTGTAGTGGACAGAATAAAGTGGAGACTATAGTGGAAAGACTAAAGTGGAAAGACTAAATTGGACAGACTATAGTGGAAAGAATGAAGTGGAAAGACTCAGTGGACAGACTAAAGTGTACACACTGAAGTGGACAGAATAAAGTGGAAAGACTAAAGTGGACAGACTATAGTGGAAAGACTAAAGTGGACAGACTAAAGTGGAAAGATTAAAGTGGAAAGACTAAAGTGGACAAACTATAGTGGAAAGACTATAGTGGAAAGACTGTAGTGGACAGAATAAAGTGGAGACTCTAGTGGAAGGACTAAAGTGGACAGAGAATAGTGGAAAGACTAAAGTGGACAGACTATAGTGGAAAGACTAAAGTGGACAGACTAAGGTGGAAAGACTAAAGTGGAAAGACTAAAGTGGACAGACTATATTGGAAAGACTATAGTGGAAAGGCTGTAGTGGACAGAATAAAGTGGAGAGTATAGTAGAAAGACTAAAGTGGACAGAGAATAGTGGAAAGACTAAAGTGGACAGAGAATAGTGGAAAGACTAAAGTGGAAAGACTGTAGTGGACAGAATAAAGTGGAGACTATAGTGGAAAGACTAAAGTGGAAAGAATTAAGTGGACAGAGAATAGTGGAAAGACTAAAGTGGAAAGACTGTAGTGGACAGAATAAAGTGGAGACTATAGTGGAAAGACTAAAGTGGAAAGACTAAAGTGGACAGACTATAGTGGAAAGACTATAGTGGAAAGACTGTAGTGGGCAGAATAAAGTGGAGACTATAGTGGAAAGACTAAAGTGGACAGAGAATAGTGGAAAGACTAAAGTGGATAGACTACAGTGGAAAGACTATAGTGGAAAGACTGTAGTGGACAGAATAAAGTGGAGACTATAGTGGAAAGACTAAAGTTGAAAGACTAAACTGGACAGACTATAGTGGAAAGACTGAAGTGGACAGACTAAAGTGGAAAAACTAAAGTGGAAAGACTGTAGTGGACAGAATAAAGTGGAGACTATAGTTGAAAGACTAAAGTGGACAGAGAATAGTGGAATAAACTGGAGACTATAGTGGAAAGACTAAGTGGAAAAACTAAAGTGAAAAAACTAAAGTAGAAAGACTAAAGTGGACAGACTATAGTGGAAAGACTAAAGTGGACAGACTATACTGGAAAGACTAAAGTGGAAAAACTAAAAACTAAAGTGGAAAGACTAAAGTGGACAGACTATAGTGGAAAGACTATAGTGGAAAGACTGTAATAACAAGAGTCTTTCCACTATAGTCTGTCCACTTTAGTCTTTCCACTATAGTCTCCACTTTATTCTGTCCACTACAGTCTTTCCACTATTCACTGTCCACTTTAGTCTTTCCACTTTAGTCTTTCCAATTTATTCTGTCCACTTTATTCTGTCCACTACAGTCTCTCCACTATAGTCTTTCCACTATAGTCTGTTCACTTTAGTCTTTCCAATTTAGTCTGTCCACTTTAGTCTTTCCACTACAGTCTGACCACTTTATTCTGTCCACTACAGTTTTTCCACTATAGTCTTTCCACTATAGTCTGTCCACTTTAGTCTTCCCACTTTAGTCTTTCCACTTTAGTCTGTCCACTTTAGTCTTTCCACTACAGTCTGTCCACTTTAGTCTTTCCACTATTCTCTGTCCACTTTAGTCTTTCTACTTTAGTCTTTCCACTATAGTCTCCACTTTATTCAGTCCACTACAGTCTTTCCACTATAGTCTTTCCACTATAGGCTGTCCACTTAGTCTTTCCACTTTAGTCTTTCCACTTTAGTCTGTCCACTTTAGTCTTTCCACTATAGTCTGTCCACTTTGGTCTTTCCACTTTAGTCTTTCCACTTTAGTCTGTCCACATAGTCTTTCCGCTTCAGTCTTTCCACCAGAGTCTGTCCACTTTAGTCTTTCCACTTTAGTCTGTCCACTTAGTCTTTCCTCTTCAGTCTTTCCACTAAAGTCTGTCCACTTTAGTCTTTCCACTTTAGTCTTTCCACTATAGTCTCCACTTTATTCTGTCCACTACAGTCTTTCCACTTTCGTCTTTCCACTATTCTATGTCCACTTTAGTCTTTCCACAATTGTCTCCACTTTATTCTGTCCACTACAGTCTTTTTACTATAGTCTTTCCACTATAGTCTGTCCACTTTAGTCTTTCCACTTTAGTCTTTCTACTATAGTCTCCACTTTATTCTGTCCACTACAGTCTTTCCACTTTAGTCTTTCCACTATTCTTTGTCCACTTTAGTCTTTCCACTTTATTCTTTCCACTATAGTCTCCACTTTATTCTGTCCACTACAGTCTTTCCACTATAGTCTTTCCACTATCGTCTGTCCACTTAAGTCTTTCCACTAATCTCTGTCCACTTTAGTCTTTCCACTACATTCTCCACTTTATTCTGTCCACTATAGTCTTTCCACTATAGTCTTTCCACTATATAGTCTGTCCACTTTAGTCTTTCCACTTTAGTCTTTCCACTTTAGTCTGTCCACTTTAGACTTTCCACTATAGTCTGTCCACTTTAGTCTTTCCACTATAGTCCGTCCACTTTAGTCTTTCCACTTTCGTATTTCCACTTTAGTCTGTCCACTTTAGTCTTTCCACTATAGTCTGTCCACTTGAGTCTGTCCACTTTAGTCTTTCCACTTTATTCTCTCCAATTCAGTGTGTACACTTTAGTTTGTCCACCGAGTCTTTCCACTTCAGTCTTTCCACTATAGTCTGTCCACTTTAGTCTTTCCACTTTAGTCTTTCCACTATAGTCTTTCCACTTCAGTCTGTCCACTTTAGTCTTTCCACTATAGTCTTTCCACCTTAGTCTTTCCACTATAGTCTTCCCACTTTAGTCTGTCCACTGAGTCTTTCCACTTCAGTGTTTCCACTATAGTCTGTCCACTTTAGTCTTTCCACTATAGTCTCCACTTTATTCTGTCCACTACAGTCTTTCCACTTTAGTCTTTCCACTATTTTCTGTCCACTTTTGTCTTTCCACTATAGTTTTCACTTTATTCTGTCCACTACAGTCTTTCCACTATAGTCTTTCCACTATAGTCTGTCCACTTTAGTCTTTCCACTATTCTCTGTCCACTTTAGTCTTTCCACTATACTCTCCACTTTATTCTGTCCACTACAGCCTTTCCACTATAGTCTTTCCAATATAGTCTGTCCACTTTAGTCTTTCCACTTTAGTCTTTCCACCTTAGTCTGTCCACTTTAGTCTTTCCACTATAGTCTGTCCACTTTAGTCTTTCCACTATTCTCTGTCCACTTTAGTCCTTCCACTAGAGTCTCCACTTTATTCTGTCCACTACAGTCTTTCCACTATAGTCTTTCCACTATAGTTTGTCCACTTTAGTCTTTCCACTTTAATCTTTCCACTTTAGTCTGTCCACTTTAGTCTTTCCACTATAGTCTGTCCACTTTAGTCTTTCCACTTTATTCTGTCCACTTCAGTGTGTACACTTTAGTCTGTCCACTGAGTCTTTCCACTTCATTCTTTCCACTATAGTCTGTCCACTTTAGTCTTTCCACTTTAGTCTTTCCACTATAGTTTGTCCACTTTAGTCTTTCCACTTTAATCTTTCCACTTTAGTCTGTCCACTTTAGTCTTTCCACTATAGTCTTTCCACTATAGTCTCCACTTTATTCTGTCCACTACAGTCTTTCCACTATAGTCTTTCCACTATAGTCTGTCCACTTTAGTCTTTCCACTTTAGTCTTTCCACTATAGTCTCCACTTTATTCTGTCCACTACAGTCTTTCCACTATAGTCTTTCAACTATAGTCTGTCCACTTTAGTCTTTCAACTATAGTCTCCACTTTATTCTGTCCACTACAGTCTTTCCACTTTAGTCTTTCCACTATTTTCTGTCCACTTTAGTCTTTCCACTATGGTCTCCACTTTATTCTGTCCAGTACAGTCTTTCCACTATAGTCTTTCCACTATAGTCTGTCCACTTTAGTCTTTCATATATTCTCCGTCCACTTTAGTCTTTCCACTATAGTCTCCACTTTATTCTGTCCACTACAGTCTTTCCACTATAGTCTTTCCACTATAGTCTGTCCACTTTAGTCTTTCCACTATAGTCTCCACTTTATTCTGTCCACTACACTCTTTCCACTATTCTCTGTCCACTTTAGTCTTTCCACTGTAGTCTCCACTTTATTCTGTCCACTACAGTCTCTCCACTATAGTCTTTCCACTATAGTTTGTCCACTTTAGTCTGTCCACTTTAGTCTTTCCACTTTAGTCTTTCCACTACAGTCTCCACTTTATTCTGTCCACTACAGTCTTTCCACTATAGTCTTTCCACTATAGTCTGTCCACTATAGTCTGTCCACTTTAATCTTTCTATTATTCTCTGTCCACTTTAGTCTTTCCACTACAGTCTTCACCTTATTCTGTCCACTACAGTCTTTCCACTATAGTCTTTCCACTTTAGTCTTTCTACTATAGTCTCCACTTGAATCTGTCCACTACAGTCTTTCCACTTTAGTCTTTCCACTATTCCTTGTCCACTTTAGTCTTTCCACTTTAGTCTTTCCACTACAGTCTGTCCACTTTAGTCTTTCCACTATTCTCTGTCCACTTTAGTCTTTCCACTTTAGTCTTTCCAATATAGTCTCCACTTTATTCTGTCCACTACAGTCTTTCCACTATAGTCTTTCCACTATAGTCTGTCCACTTAGTCTTTCCACTTTAGTCTTTCCACTTTAGTCTGTCCACTTTAGTCTTTCCACTATAGTCTGTCCACTTTGGTCTTTCCACTTTAGTCTTTCCGCTTTAGTCTGTCCACTTAGTCTTTCCGCTTCAGTCTTTCCACCAGAGTCTGTCCACTTTAGTCTTTCCACTTTAGTCTGTCCACTTAGTCTTTCCTCTTCAGTCTTTCCACTATAGTCTGTCCACTTTAGTCTTTCCACTTTCCACTATAGTCTCCACTTTATTCTGTCCACTACAGTCTTTCCACTTTCGTCTTTCCACTATTCTCTGTCCACTTTAGTCTTTCCACTATAGTCTCCACTTTATTCTGTCCACTACAGTCTTTTCACTATAGTCTTTCCACTATAGTCTGTCCACTTTAGTCTTTCCACTTTAGTCTTTCTACTATAGTCTCCACTTTATTCTGTCCACTACAGTCTTTCCACTTTAGTCTTTCCACTATTCTTTGTCCACTTTAGTCTTTCCACTTTATTCTTTCCACTACAGTCTCCACTTTATTCTGTCCACTACAGTCTTTCCACTATAGTCTTTCCACTATCGTCTGTCCACTTAAGTCTTTCCACTAATCTCTGTCCACTGTAGTCTTTCCACTACAGTCTCCACTTTATTCTGTCCACTATAGTCTTTCCACTATAGTCTTTCCACTATAGTCTGTCCACTTTAGTCTTTCCACTTTAGTCTTTCCACTTTAGTCTGTCCACTTTAGACTTTCCACTATAGTCTGTCCACTTTAGTCTTTCCACTATAGTCCGTCCACTTTAGTCTTTCAACTTTCGTCTTTCCACTTTAGTCTGTCCACTTTAGTCTTTCCACTATAGTCTGTCCACTTGAGTCTTTCCACTTTAGTCTTTCCGCTTTATTCTCTCCACTTCAGTGTGTACACTTTAGTTTGTCCACCGAGTCTTTCCACTTCAGTCTTTCCACTATAGTCTGTCCACTTTAGTCTTTCCACTTTAGTATTTCCACTATAGTCTTTCCACTTCAGTCTGTCCACTTTAGTCTTTCCACTATAGTCTGTCCACATTAGTCTTTCCACTATAGTCTCCACTTTATTCTGTCCACTACAGTCTTTCCACTTTAGTCTTTCCACTATTCTCTGTCCACTTTAGTCTTTCCACTATAGTCTCCACTTTATTCTGTCCACTACAGTCTTTCCACTATAGTCTTTCCACTATAGTCTGTCCACTTTAGTCTTTCCACTATTCTCCGTCCACTTTAGTCTTTCCACTATAGTCTCCACTTTATTCTGTCCACTACAGTCTTTCCACTATAGTCTTTCCACTATAGTCTGTCCATTTTAGTCTTTCCAATTTAGTTTTTCCACTTTAGTCTGTCCACTTCAGTCTTTCCACTATAGTCTGTCCACTTTAGTCTTTCAACTTTCGTCTTTCCACTATTCTCTGTCCACTTTAGTCTTTCCACTATAGTCTCCACTTTATTCTGTCCACTACAGTCTTTCCACTATAGTCTTTCCACTATAGTCTGTCCACTTTAGTCTTTCCACTTTAGTCGTTCTATTTTAGTCTCCACTTTATTCTGTCCACTACAGTCTTTCCACTTTAGTCTTTCCACTATTCTCTGTCCACTTTAGTCTTTCCACTTTATTCTTTCCACTATAGTCTCCACTTTATTCTGTCCACTACAGTCTTTCCACTATAGTCTTTCCACTATCGTCTGTCCACTTAAGTCTTTCCACTAATCTCTGTCCACTGTAGTCTTTCCACTACAGTCTCCACTTTATTCTGTCCACTATAGTCTTTCCACTATAGTCTTTCCACTATAGTCTGTCCACTTTAGTCTTTCCACTTTAGTCTTTCCACTTTAGTCTGTCCACTTTAGACTTTCCACTATAGTCTGTCCACTTTAGTCTTTCCACTATAGTCCGTCCACTTTAGTCTTTCAACTTTCGTCTTTCCACTTTAGTCTGTCCACTTTAGTCTTTCCACTATAGTCTGTCCACTTGAGTCTTTCCACTTTAGTCTTTCCACTTTATTCTCTCCACTTCAGTGTGTACACTTTAGTTTGTCCACCGAGTCTTTCCACTTCAGTCTTTCCACTATAGTCTGTCCACTTTAGTCTTTCCACTTTAGTATTTCCACTATAGTCTTTCCACTTCAGTCTGTCCACTTTAGTCTTTCCACTATAGTCTGTCCACATTAGTCTTTCCACTATAGTCTCCACTTTATTCTGTCCACTACAGTCTTTCCACTTTAGTCTTTCCACTATTCTCTGTCCACTTTAGTCTTTCCACTATAGTCTCCACTTTATTCTGTCCACTACAGTCTTTCCACTATAGTCTTTCCACTATAGTCTGTCCACTTTAGTCTTTCCACTATTCTCCGTCCACTTTAGTCTTTCCACTATAGTCTCCACTTTATTCTGTCCACTACAGTCTTTCCACTATAGTCTTTCCACTAAGTCTGTCCACTTTAGTCTTTCCATTTAGTTTTTCCACTTTAGTCTGTCCACTTCAGTCTTTCCACTATAGTCTGTCCACTTTAGTCTTTCAACTTTCGTCTTTCACTATTCTCTGTCCACTTTAGTCTTTCTACTATAGTCTCCACTTTATTCTGTCCACTACAGTCTTTCCACTATAGTCTTTCCACTATAGTCTGTCCACTTTAGTCTTTCCACTTTAGTCGTTCTATTTTAGTCTCCACTTTATTCTGTCCACTACAGTCTTTCCACTTTAGTCTTTCCACTATTCTCTGTCCACTTTAGTCTTTCCACTTTATTCTTTCCACTATAGTCTCCACTTTATTCTGTCCACTACAGTCTTTCCACTATAGTCTTTCCACTATCGTCTGTCCACTTTAGTCTTTCCACTAATCTCTGTCCACTTTAGTCTTTCCACTATAGTCTCCACTTCAATCTGTCCACTACAGTCTTTTAACTATAGTCTTTCCACTATAGTCTGTCCACTTTAGTCTTTCCACTTTAGTCTTTCCACTTTAGTCTGTCCACTTTAGTCTTTCCACTATAGTCTGTCCACTTTAGTCTTTCCACTATTCTCCACTTTAGTCTTTCCACTTTAGTCTTTCCACTATAGTCTCCACTTTCTTCTTTCCACTACAGTCTTTCCTCTATAGTCTTTCCACTATAGTCTGTCCACTTTAGTCTTTCCACTTTAGTCTTTCCACTATAGTCTGTCCACTTTAGTCTTTCCACTATAGTCTGTCCACTTTGGTCTTTCCACTTTAGTCTTTCAACTTTATTCTGTCCACTGCAGTGTGTACACTTTAGTCTTTCCACTGAGTCTTTCCACTTCAGTCTTTCCACTATAGTCTGTCCACTTTAGTCTTTCCACTTTAGTCTTTTCGCTTTAGTCTGTCCACTTAGTCTTTCCACTAGAGTTTGTCCACTTTAGTCTTTCCACTTTAGTCTGTCCACTTTAGTCTTTCCACTTTAGTCATTTCCACAATCGTCTGTCCACTTTAGTCTTTCCACTTTAGTCTGTCCACTTTAGTCTTTCCCCTATAGTCTGTACACTTTAGTCTTTCCACTATAGTCCGTCCACTTTAGTCTTTCCACTTTCGTCTTTCCACTTTAGTCTGTCCACATTAGTCTTTCCACAATAGTCTGTCCACTTGAGTCTTTCCACTTTAGTCTTTCCACTTTATTCTCTCCACTTCAGTGTGTACACTTTAGTTTGTCCACTGAGTCTTTCCACTATAGTCTGTCCACTTTAGTCTTTCCACTTTATTCTTTCCACTATAGTCTTTCCACTTCAGTCTGTCCACTTTAGTCTTTCCACTATAGTCTGTCCACTTTAGTCTTTCCACTATAGTCTTCCCACTTTAGTCTGTCCACTTAGTCTTTCCACTTCAGTCTGTCCACTTTAGTCTTTCCACTATAGTCTTTCCACTTCAGTCTTTCCACTATAGTCTTCCCACTTTAGTCTTTCCACTTTATTCTTTCCACTATAGTCTCCACTTTATTCTGTCCACTACAGTCTTTCCACTATAGTCTTTCCACTACAGTCTGTCCACTTGAGTCTTTCCACTTTAGTCTTTCCACTTTATTCTCTCCACTTCAGTGTGTGCACTTTAGTTTGTCCTCTGAGTTTTTCCACTTCAGTCTTTCCACTATAGTCTGTCCACTTTAGTCTTTCCACTATCGTCTGTCCACTTTAGTCTTTCCACTATAGTCTTCCCACTTTAGTCTGTCCACTTTAGTCTTTCCACTTTATTCTTTCCAATATAGTCTTTCCACTTCAGTGTTTCCACTATAGTCTGTCCACTTTAGTCTTTCCACTATAGTCTCCACTTTATTCTGTCCACTACAGTCTTTCCACTTTAGTCTTTCCACTATTTTCTGTCCACTTTAGTCTTTCCCCTACAGTTTTCACTTTATTCTGTCCACTACAGTCTTTCCACTATAGTCTTTCCACTATAGTCTGTCAACTTTAGTCTTTCCACTATTCTCCGTCCACTTTAGTCTTTCCACTATAGTCTCCACTTTATTCTGTCCACTACAGTCTTTCGACTATAGTCTTTCCACTATAGTCTGTCCACTTTAGTCTTTCCACTTTAGTCTTTTCGCTTTAGTCTGTCCACTTAGTCTTTCCACTAGAGTCTGTCCACTTTAGTCTTTCCACTTTAGTCTGTCCACTTTAGTCTTTCCACTTTAGTCATTTCCACAATCGTCTGTCCACTTTAGTCTTTCCACTTTAGTCTGTCCACTTTAGTCTTTCCCCTATAGTCTGTACACTTTAGTCTTTCCACTATAGTCCGTCCACTTTAGTCTTTCCAATTTCGTCTTTCCACTTTAGTCTGTCCACATTAGTCTTTCCACAATAGTCTGTCCACTTGAGTCTTTCCACTTTAGTCTTTCCACTTTATTCTCTCCACTTCAGTGTGTACACTTTAGTTTGTCCACTGAGTCTTTCCACTATAGTCTGTCCACTTTAGTCTTTCCACTTTATTCTTTCCACTATAGTCTTTCCACTTCAGTCTGTCCACTTTAGTCTTTCCACTATAGTCTGTCCACTTTAGTCTTTCCACTATAGTCTTCCCACTTTAGTCTGTCCACTTAGTCTTTCCACTTCAGTCTGTCCACTTTAGTCTTTCCACTATAGTCTTTCCACTTCAGTCTTTCCACTATAGTCTTCCCACTTTAGTCTTTCCACTTTATTCTTTCCACTATAGTCTCCACTTTATTCTGTCCACTACAGTCTTTCCACTATAGTCTTTCCACTACAGTCTGTCCACTTGAGTCTTTCCACTTTAGTCTTTCCACTTTATTCTCTCCACTTCAGTGTGTGCACTTTAGTTTGTCCTCTGAGTTTTTCCACTTCAGTCTTTCCACTATAGTCTGTCCACTTTAGTCTTTCCACTATCGTCTGTCCACTTTAGTCTTTCCACTATAGTCTTCCCACTTTAGTCTGTCCACTTTAGTCTTTCCACTTTATTCTTTCCAATATAGTCTTTCCACTTCAGTGTTTCCACTATAGTCTGTCCACTTTAGTCTTTCCACTATAGTCTCCACTTTATTCTGTCCACTACAGTCTTTCCACTTTAGTCTTTCCACTATTTTCTGTCCACTTTAGTCTTTCCTCTACAGTTTTCACTTTATTCTGTCCACTACAGTCTTTCCACTATAGTCTTTCCACTATAGTCTGTCAACTTTAGTCTTTCCACTATTCTCCGTCCACTTTAGTCTTTCCACTATAGTCTCCACTTTATTCTGTCCACTACAGTCTTTCCACTATAGTCTTTCCACTATAGTCTGTCCACTTTAGTCTTTCCACTTTAGTCTTTCCACTATAGTCTCCACTTTATTCTGTCCACTACAGTCTTTCCACTATAGTCTTTCCACTATAGTCTGTCCACTTTAATCTTTCTATTATTCTCTGTCCACTTTAGTCTTTCCACTATAGTCTTCCCACTTTGTCTGTCCACTGAGTCTTTCCACTTCAGTGTTTCCACTATAGTCTGTCCACTTTAGTCTTTCCACTATAGTCTCCACTTTATTCTGTCCACTACAGTCTTTCCACTTTAGTCTTTCCACTATTTTCTGTCCACTTTAGTCTTTCCACTACAGTTTTCACTTTATTCTGTCCACTACAGTCTTTCCACTATAGTCTTTCCACTATAGTCTGTCCACTTTAATCTTTCTATTATTCTCTGTCCACTTTAGTCTTTCCACTATAGTCTTCCCACTTTAGTCTGTCCACTGAGTCTTTCCACTTCAGTGTTTCCACTATAGTCTGTCCACTTTAGTCTTTCCACTATAGTCTCCACTTTATTCTGTCCACTACAGTCTTTCCACTTTCGTCTTTCCACTATTCTCTGTCTACTTTAGTCTTTCCACTATAGTCTCCACTTTATTCTGTCCACTACAGTCTTTTCACTATAGTCTTTCCACTATAGTCTGTCCACTTTAGTCTTTCCACTTTAGTCTTTCTACTATAGTCTCCACTTTATTCTGTCCACTACAGTCTTTCCACTTTAGTCTTTCCACTATTCTTTGTCCTTTTTAGTCTTTCCACTTTATTCTTTCCACTACAGTCTCCACTTTATTCTGTCCACTACAGTCTTTCCACTATAGTCTTTCCACTATCGTCTGTCCACTTAAGTCTTTCCACTAATCTCTGTCCACTTTAGTCTTTCCACTACAGTCTCCACTTTATTCTGTCCACTATAGTCTTTCCACTATAGTCTTTCCACTATAGTCTGTCCACTTTAGTCTTTCCACTTTAGTCTTTCCACTTTAGTCTGTCCACTTTAGACTTTCCACTATAGTCTGTCCACTTTAGTCTTTCCACTATAGTCCGTCCACTTTAGTCTTTCCACTTTCGCCTTTCCACTTTAGTCTGTCCACTTTAGTCTTTCCACTATAGTCTGTCCACTTGAGTCTTTCCACTTTAGTCTTTCCACTTTATTCTCTCCACTTCAGTGTGTACACTTTAGTTTGTCCACCGAGTCTTTCCCCTTCAGTCTTTCCACTATAGTCTGTCCACTTTAGTCTTTCCACTTTAGTCTTTCCACTATAGTCTTTCCACTTCAGTCTGTCCACTTTAGTCTTTCCACTATAGTCTGTCCACATTAGTCTTTCCACTATAGTCTCCACTTTATTCTGTCCACTACAGTCTTTCCATTTTAGTCTTTCCACTATTCTCTGTCCACTTTAGTCTTTCCACTATAGTCTCCACTTTATTCTGTCCACTACAGTCTTTCCACTATAGTCTTTCCACTATAGTCTGTCCACTTTAGTCTTTCCACTATTCTCCATCCACTTTAGTCTTTCTACTATAGTCTCCACTTTATTCTGTCCACTACAGTCTTTCCACTATAGTCTTTCCACTATAGTCTGTCCACTTTAGTCTTTCCAATTTAGTTTTTCCACTTTAGTCTGTCCACTTCAGTCTTTCCACTATAGTCTGTCCACTTTAGTCTTTCAACTTTCGTCTTTCCACTATTCTCTGTCCACTTTAGTCTTTCCACTATAGTCTCCACTTTATTCTGTCCACTACAGTCTTTCCACTATAGTCTTTCCACTATAGTCTGTCCACTTTAGTCTTTCCACTTTAGTCTTTCTATTTTAGTCTCCACTTTATTCTGTCCACTACAGTCTTTCCACTTTAGTCTTTCCACTATTCTCTGTCCACTTTAGTCTTTCCACTTTATTCTTTCCACTATAGTCTCCACTTTATTGCCCACTACAGTCTTTCCACTATAGTCTTTCCACTATTGTCTGTCCACTTTAGTCTTTCCACTAATCTCTGTCCACTTTAGTCTTTCCACTATAGTCTCCACTTCAATCTGTCCACTACAGTCTTTTAACTATAGTCTTTCCACTATAGTCTGTCCACTTTAGTCTTTCCACTTTAGTCTTTCCACTTTAGTCTGTCCACTTTAGTCTTTCCACTATAGTCTTTCCACTTTAGTCTTTCCACTTTATTCTCTCCACTTCAGTGTGTACACTTTAGTTTGTCCACCGAGTCTTTCCACTTCAGTCTTTCCACTATAGTCTGTCCACTTTAGTCTTTCCACTTTAGTCTTTCCACTATAGTCTTTCCACTTCAGTCTGTCCACTTTAGTCTTTCCACTATAGTCTGTCCACATTAGTCTTTCCACTATAGTCTCCACTTTATTCTGTCCACTACAGTCTTTCCACTTTAGTCTTTCCACTATTCTCTGTCCACTTTAGTCTTTCCACTATAGTCTCCACTTTATTCTGTCCACTACAGTCTTTCCACTATAGTCTTTCCACTATAGTCTGTCCACTTTAGTCTTTCCACTATTCTCCGTCCACTTTAGTCTTTCCACTATAGTCTCCACTTTATTCTGTCCACTACAGTCTTTCCACTATAGTCTTTCCACTATAGTCTGTCCACTTTAGTCTTTCCAATTTAGTTTTTCCACTTTAGTCTGTCCACTTCAGTCTTTCCACTATAGTCTGTCCAAATTAGTCTTTCAACTTTCGTCTTTCCACTATTCTCTGTCCACTTTAGTCTTTCCACTATAGTCTCCACTTTATTCTGTCCACTACAGTCTTTCCACTATAGTCTTTCCACTATAGTCTGTCCACTTTAGTCTTTCCACTTTAGTCTTTCTATTTTAGTCTCCACTTTATTCTGTCCACTACAGTCTTTCCACTTTAGTCTTTCCACTATTCTCTGTCCACTTTAGTCTTTCCACTTTATTCTTTCCACTATAGTCTCCACTTTATTCTGTCCACTACAGTCTTTCCACTATAGTCTTTCCACTATCGTCTGTCCACTTTAGTCTTTCCACTAATCTCTGTCCACTTTAGTCTTTCCACTATAGTCTCCACTTCAATCTGTCCACTACAGTCTTTTATCTATAGTCTTTCCACTATAGTCTGTCCACTTTAGTCTTTCCACTTTAGTCTTTCCACTTTAGTCTGTCCACTTTAGTCTTTCCACTATAGTCTGTCCACTTTAGTCTTTCGACTATTCTCCACTTTAGTCTTTCCACTTTAGTCTTTCCACTATAGTCTCCACTTTCTTCTGTCCACTACAGTCTTTCCTCTATAGTCTTTCCACTATAGTCTGTCCACTTTAGTCTTTCCTCTATAGTCTTTCCACTATAGTCTGTCCACTTTAGTCTTTCCACTTTAGTCTTTCCACTATAGTCTGTCCACTTTAGTCTTTCCACTATAGTCTGTCCACTTTAGTCTTTCCACTTTAGTCTTTCAACTTTATTCTGTCCACTGCAGTGTGTACACTTTAGTCTGTCCACTGAGTCTTTCCACTTCAGTCTTTCCACTATAGTCTGTCCACTTTAGTCTTTCCACTTTAGTCTTTTCGCTTTAGTCTGTCCACTTAGTCTTTCCACTAGAGTCTGTCCACTTTAGTCTTTCCACTTTAGTCTGTCCACTTTAGTCTTTCCACTTTAGTCATTTCCACAATCGTCTGTCCACTTTAGTCTTTCCACTTTAGTCTGTCCACTTTAGTCTTTCCCCTATAGTCTGTACACTTTAGTCTTTCCACTATAGTCCGTCCACTTTAGTCTTTCCACTTTCGTCTTTCCACTTTAGTCTGTCCACATTAGTCTTTCCACAATAGTCTGTCCACTTGAGTCTTTCCACTTTAGTCTTTCCACTTTATTCTCTCCACTTCAGTGTGTACACTTTAGTTTGTCCACTGAGTCTTTCCACTATAGTCTGTCCACTTTAGTCTTTCCACTTTATTCTTTCCACTATAGTCTTTCCACTTCAGTCTGTCCACTTTAGTCTTTCCACTATAGTCTGTCCACTTTAGTCTTTCCACTATAGTCTTCCCACTTTAGTCTGTCCACTTAGTCTTTCCACTTCAGTCTGTCCACTTTAGTCTTTCCACTATAGTCTTTCCACTTCAGTCTTTCCACTATAGTCTTCCCACTTTAGTCTTTCCACTTTATTCTTTCCACTATAGTCTCCACTTTATTCTGTCCACTACAGTCTTTCCACTATAGTCTTTCCACTACAGTCTGTCCACTTGAGTCTTTCCACTTTAGTCTTTCCACTTTATTCTCTCCACTTCAGTGTGTACACTTTAGTTTGTCCTCTGAGTTTTTCCACTTCAGTCTTTCCACTATAGTCTGTCCACTTTAGTCTTTCCACTATCGTCTGTCCACTTTAGTCTTTCCACTATAGTCTTCCCACTTTAGTCTGTCCACTTTAGTCTTTCCACTTTATTCTTTCCACTGTAGTCTTTCCACTTCAGTGTTTCCACTATAGTCTGTCCACTTTAGTCTTTCCACTATAGTCTCCACTTTATTCTGTCCACTACAGTCTTTCCACTTTGGTCTTTCCACTATTTTCTGTCCACTTTAGTCTTTCCTCTACAGTTTTCACTTTATTCTGTCCACTACAGTCTTTCCACTATAGTCTTTCCACTATAGTCTGTCAACTTTAGTCTTTCCACTATTCTCCGTCCACTTTATTCTTTCCACTATAGTCTCCACTTTATACTGTCCACTACAGTCTTTCCACTATAGTCTTTCCACTATAGTCTGTCCACTTTAGTCTTTCCACTTTAGTCTTTCCACTATAGTCTCCACTTTATTCTGTCCACTACAGTCTTTCCACTATAGTCTTTCCACTATAGTCTGTCCACTTTAATCTTTCTATTATTCTCTGTCCACTTTAGTCTTTCCACTATAGTCTTCACACTTTAGTCTGTCCACTGAGTCTTTCCACTTCAGTGTTTCCACTATAGTCTGTCCACTTTAGTCTTTCCACTATAGTCTCCACTTTATTCTGTCCACTACAGTCTTTCCACTTTAGTCTTTCCACTATTTTCTGTCCACTTTAGTCTTTCCACTACAGTTTTCACTTTATTCTGTCCACTACAGTCTTTCCACTATAGTCTTTCCACTATAGTCTGTCAACTTTAGTCTTTCCACTATTCTCCGTCCACTTTAGTCTTTCCACTATAGTCTCCACTTTATTCTGTCCACTACAGTCTTTCCACTATAGTCTTTCCACTATAGTCTGTCCACTTTAGTCTTTCCACTTTAGTCTTTCCACTATAGTCTCCACTTTATTCTGTCCACTACAGTCTTTCCACTATAGTCTTTCCACTATAGTCTGTCCACTTTAATCTTTCTATTATTCTCTGTCCACTTCAGTCTTTCCACTATAGTCTGTCCACTTTAGTCTTTCCACTATCGTCTGTCCACTTTAGTCTTTCCACTATAGTCTTCCCACTTTAGTCTGTCCACTGAGTCTTTCCACTTCAGTGTTTCCACTATAGTCTGTCCACTTTAGTCTTTCCACTATAGTCTCCACTTTATTCTGTCCACTACAGTCTTTCCACTTTAGTCTTTCCACTATTTTCTGTCCACTTTAGTCTTTCCACTACAGTTTTCACTTTATTCTGTCCACTACAGTCTTTCCACTATAGTCTTTCCACTATAGTCTGTCAACTTTAGTCTTTCCACTATTCTCCGTCCACTTTAGTCTTTCCACTATAGTCTCCACTTTATTCTGTCCACTACAGTCTTTCCACTATAGTCTTTCCACTATAGTCTGTCCACTTTAGTCTTTCCACTTTAGTCTTTCCACTATAGTCTCCACTTTATTCTGTCCACTACAGTCTTTCCACTATAGTCTTTCCACTATAGTCTGTCCACTTTAATCTTTCTATTATTCTCTGTCCACTTTAGTCTTTCCACTACAGTCTCCACTTTATTCTGTCCACTACAGTCTTTCCACTATAGTCTTTCAACTATAGTCTGTCCACTTTAGTCTTTCCACTATAGTCTCCACTTTATTCTTTCCAATATTTTCTGTCCACTTTAGTCTTTCCACTATAGTCTCCACTTTATTCTGTCCACTACGGTCTTTCCACTATAGTCTTTCCACTATAGTCTCCACTTTATTCTGTCCACTACAGTCTTTCCACTTTAGTCTTTCCACTATTTTCTGTCCACTTTAGTCTTTCCACTATAGTCTCCACTTTATTCTGTCCAATACAGTCTTTCCACTATAGTCTTTCCACTATAGTCTGTCCACTTTAGTCTTTCCACTATTCTCCGTCCACTTCAGTCTTTCCACTATAGTCTCCACTTTATTATGTCCACTACAGTCTTTCCACTATAGTCTTTCCACTATAGTCCGTCCACTTTAGTCTTTCCAATTTAGTTTTTCGACTTTAGTCTGTCCACTTCAGTCTTTCCACTATAGTCTGTCCACTTTAGTCTTTCCACTATAGTCCGTCCACTTTAGTCTTTCCACTTTAGTCTTTCCACTATTCTCTGTCCACTTTAGTCTTTCCACTATAGTCTCCACTTTATTCTGTCCACTACAGTCTTTCCACTATAGTCTTTCCACTATTGTCTGTCCACTTAATCTTTCCACTATAGTCTCCAGTTTATTCTGTCCACTACAGTCTTTCCACTATAGTCTTTCCACTATAGTCTCCCCTTTAGTCTTTCCACTTTAGTCTTTCCTTTATTCTGCCCACTACAGTCTTTCCACTATAGTCTTTCCACTATAGTCTGTCCACTTTAGTATTTCCACTTTAGTCTTTCCAGTATAGTCTCCACTTTATTCTGTCCACTACAGTCTTTCCACTTTAGTCTTTCCACTATTCTCTGTCCACTTTAGTCTTTCCACTTTAGTCTTTCCACTATAGTCTCCACTTTATTCTGTCCACTACAGTCTCTCCACTATAGTCTTTCCACTATAGTCTGTCCACTTTAGTCTTTCCACTGTTCTTTGTCCACTTTAGTCTTTCCACTATACTCGCCACTTTATTCTGTCCACTACAGTCTTTCCACTATAGTCTTTCCACTATAGTCTGTCCCCTTTAGTCTTTCAACTTTAGTCTTTCCACTATGGTCTCCACTTTATTCTGCCCACTACAGTCTTTCCACTATAGTCTTTCCACTATAGTCCGTCCACTTCAGTCTTCCACTATAGTCTCCCCTTTAGTCTTTCCACTACAGTCTCTCCACTATAGTCTTTCCACTATAGTCTGTCCACTTTTGTCTTTCCACTGTTCTCTGTCCACTTTAGTCTTTCCACTATAGTCTCCACTTTATTCTGTCCACTACAGTCTTTCCACTTTAGTCTTTCCACTATTCTCTGTCCACTTTAGTCTTTCCACTTTAGTCTTTCCACTATAGTCTCCACTTTATTCTGTCCACTACAGTCTCTCCACTATAGTCTTTCCACTATAGTCTGTCCACTTTAGTCTTTCCACTGTTCTCTGTCCATTTTAGTCTTTCCACTATACTCTCCACTTTATTCTGTCCACTACAGTCTTTCCACTATAGTCTTTCCACTATAGTCTGTCCACTTTAGTCTGTCCACTTCAGTCTTTCCACTATAGTCTGTCCACTTTAGTCTTTCCACTATAGTCTGTCCACTTTAGTCTTTCCACTTTAGTCTTTCCACTATAGTCTCCACTTTATTCTGTCCACTACAGTCTTTCCACTTTAGTCTTTCCACTATTCTCTGTCCACTTTAATCTTTCCACTATAGTCTCCAATTTATTCTGTCCACTACAGTCTTTCCACTATAGTCTTTCCACTATTGTCTGTCCACTTAATCTTTTCACTATAGTCTCCACTTTATTCTGTCCACTACAGTCTTTCCACTATAGTCTTTCCACTATAGTCTCCCCTTTAGTCTTTCCACTTTAGTCTTTCCACTATAGTCTCCACTTTATTCTGCCCACTACAGTCTTTCCACTATAGTCTTTCCACTATAGTCTGTCCACTTTAGTATTTCCACTTTAGTCTTTCCACTATAGTCTCCACTTTATTCTGTCCACTACAGTCTTTCCACTATAGTCTTTCCACTATAGTCTGTCCACTTTAATCTTTCTATTATTCTCTGTCCACTTCAGTCTTTCCACTATAGTCTGTCCACTTTAGTCTTTCCACTATCGTCTGTCCACTTTAGTCTTTCCACTATAGTCTTCCCACTTTAGTCTGTCCACTGAGTCTTTCCACTTCAGTGTTTCCACTATAGTCTGTCCACTTTAGTCTTTCCACTATAGTCTCCACTTTATTCTGTCCACTACAGTCTTTCCACTTTAGTTTTTCCACTATTTTCTGTCCACTTTAGTCTTTCCACTACAGTTTTCACTTTATTCTGTCCACTACAGTCTTTCCACTATAGTCTTTCCACTATAGTCTGTCCACTTTAGTCTTTCCACTTTAGTCTTTCAACTTTATTCTGTCCACTGCAGTGTGTACACTTTAGTCTGTCCACTGAGTCTTTCCACTTCAGTCTTTCCACTATAGTCTGTCCACTTTAGTCTTTCCACTTTAGTCTTTTCGCTTTAGTCTGTCCACTTAGTCTTTCCACTAGAGTCTGTCCACTTTAGTCTTTCCACTTTAGTCTGTCCACTTTAGTCTTTCCACTTTAGTCATTTCCACAATCGTCTGTCCACTTTAGTCTTTCCACTTTAGTCTGTCCACTTTAGTCTTTCCCCTATAGTCTGTACACTTTAGTCTTTCCACTATAGTCCGTCCACTTTAGTCTTTCCACTTTCGTCTTTCCACTTTAGTCTGTCCACATTAGTCTTTCCACAATAGTCTGTCCACTTGAGTCTTTCCACTTTAGTCTTTCCACTTTATTCTCTCCACTTCAGTGTGTACACTTTAGTTTGTCCACTGAGTCTTTCCACTATAGTCTGTCCACTTTAGTCTTTCCACTTTATTCTTTCCACTATAGTCTTTCCACTTCAGTCTGTCCACTTTAGTCTTTCCACTATAGTCTGTCCACTTTAGTCTTTCCACTATAGTCTTCCCACTTTAGTCTGTCCACTTAGTCTTTCCACTTCAGTCTGTCCACTTTAGTCTTTCCACTATAGTCTTTCCACTTCAGTCTTTCCACTATAGTCTTCCCACTTTAGTCTTTCCACTTTATTCTTTCCACTATAGTCTCCACTTTATTCTGTCCACTACAGTCTTTCCACTATAGTCTTTCCACTACAGTCTGTCCACTTGAGTCTTTCCACTTTAGTCTTTCCACTTTATTCTCTCCACTTCAGTGTGTACACTTTAGTTTGTCCTCTGAGTTTTTCCACTTCAGTCTTTCCACTATTGTCTGTCCACTTTAGTCTTTCCACTATCGTCTGTCCACTTTAGTCTTTCCACTATAGTCTTCCCACTTTAGTCTGTCCACTTTAGTCTTTCCACTTTATTCTTTCCACTGTAGTCTTTCCACTTCAGTGTTTCCACTATAGTCTGTCCACTTTAGTCTTTCCACTATAGTCTCCACTTTATTCTGTCCACTACAGTCTTTCCACTTTAGTCTTTCCACTATTTTCTGTCCACTTTAGTCTTTCCTCTACAGTTTTCACTTTATTCTGTCCACTACAGTCTTTCCACTATAGTCTTTCCACTATAGTCTGTCAACTTTAGTCTTTCCACTATTCTCCGTCCACTTTATTCTTTCCACTATAGTCTCCACTTTATTCTGTCCACTACAGTCTTTCCACTATAGTCTTTCCACTATAGTCTGTCCACTTTAGTCTTTCCACTTTAGTCTTTCCACTATAGTCTCCACTTTATTCTGTCCACTACAGTCTTTCCACTATAGTCTTTCCACTATAGTCTGTCCACTTTAATCTTTCTATTATTCTCTGTCCACTTTAGTCTTTCCACTATAGTCTTCACACTTTAGTCTGTCCACTGAGTCTTTCCACTTCAGTGTTTCCACTCTAGTCTGTCCACTTTAGTCTTTCCACTATAGTCTCCACTTTATTCTGTCCACTACAGTCTTTCCACTTTAGTCTTTCCACTATTTTCTGTCCACTTTAGTCTTTCCACTACAGTTTTCACTTTATTCTGTCCACTACAGTCTTTCCACTATAGTCTTTCCACTATAGTCTGTCAACTTTAGTCTTTCCACTATTCTCCGTCCACTTTAGTCTTTCCACTATAGTCTCCACTTTATTCTGTCCACTACAGTCTTTCCACTATAGTCTTTCCACTATAGTCTGTCCACTTTAGTCTTTCCACTTTAGTCTTTCCACTATAGTCTCCACTTTATTCTGTCCACTACAGTCTTTCCACTATAGTCTTTCCACTATAGTCTGTCCACTTTAATCTTTCTATTATTCTCTGTCCACTTCAGTCTTTCCACTATAGTCTGTCCACTTTAGTCTTTCCACTATCGTCTGTCCACTTTAGTCTTTCCACTATAGTCTTCCCACTTTAGTCTGTCCACTGAGTCTTTCCACTTCAGTGTTTCCACTATAGTCTGTCCACTTTAGTCTTTCCACTATAGTCTCCACTTTATTCTGTCCACTACAGTCTTTCCACTTTAGTCTTTCCACTATTTTCTGTCCACTTTAGTCTTTCCACTACAGTTTTCACTTTATTCTGTCCACTACAGTCTTTCCACTATAGTCTTTCCACTATAGTCTGTCAACTTTAGTCTTTCCACTATTCTCCGTCCACTTTAGTCTTTCCACTATAGTCTCCACTTTATTCTGTCCACTACAGTCTTTCCACTATAGTCTTTCCACTATAGTCTGTCCACTTTAGTCTTTCCACTTTAGTCTTTCCACTATAGTCTCCACTTTATTCTGTCCACTACAGTCTTTCCACTATAGTCTTTCCACTATAGTCTGTCCACTTTAATCTTTCTATTATTCTCTGTCCACTTTAGTCTTTCCACTACAGTCTCCACTTTATTCTGTCCACTACAGTCTTTCCACTATAGTCTTTCAACTATAGTCTGTCCACTTTAGTCTTTCCACTATAGTCTCCACTTTATTCTTTCCAATATTTTCTGTCCACTTTAGTCTTTCCACTATAGTCTCCACTTTATTCTGTCCACTACGGTCTTTCCACTATAGTCTTTCCACTATAGTCTCCACTTTATTCTGTCCACTACAGTCTTTCCACTTTAGTCTTTCCACTATTTTCTGTCCACTTTAGTCTTTCCACTATAGTCTCCACTTTATTCTGTCCAATACAGTCTTTCCACTATAGTCTTTCCACTATAGTCTGTCCACTTTAGTCTTTCCACTATTCTCCGTCCACTTCAGTCTTTCCACTATAGTCTCCACTTTATTATGTCCACTACAGTCTTTCCACTATAGTCTTTCCACTACAGTCCGTCCACTTTAGTCTTTCCAATTTAGTTTTTCGACTTTAGTCTGTCCACTTCAGTCTTTCCACTATAGTCTGTCCACTTTAGTCTTTCCACTATAGTCCGTCCACTTTAGTCTTTCCACTTTAGTCTTTCCACTATTCTCTGTCCACTTTAGTCTTTCCACTATAGTCTCCACTTTATTCTGTCCACTACAGTCTTTCCACTATAGTCTTTCCACTATTGTCTGTCCACTTAATCTTTCCACTATAGTCTCCAGTTTATTCTGTCCACTACAGTCTTTCCACTATAGTCTTTCCACTATAGTCTCCCCTTTAGTCTTTCCACTTTAGTCTTTCCTTTATTCTGCCCACTACAGTCTTTCCACTATAGTCTTTCCACTATAGTCTGTCCACTTTAGTATTTCCACTTTAGTCTTTCCAGTATAGTCTCCACTTTATTCTGTCCACTACAGTCTTTCCACTTTAGTCTTTCCACTATTCTCTGTCCACTTTAGTCTTTCCACTTTAGTCTTTCCACTATAGTCTCCACTTTATTCTGTCCACTACAGTCTCTCCACTATAGTCTTTCCACTATAGTCTGTCCACTTTAGTCTTTCCACTGTTCTTTGTCCACTTTAGTCTTTCCACTATACTCGCCACTTTATTCTGTCCACTACAGTCTTTCCACTATAGTCTTTCCACTATAGTCTGTCCCCTTTAGTCTTTCAACTTTAGTCTTTCCACTATAGTCTCCACTTTATTCTGCCCACTACAGTCTTTCCACTATAGTCTTTCCACTATAGTCTGTCCTCTACAGTCTTCCACTATAGTCTCCCCTTTAGTCTTTACACTTTAGTCTTTCCACTATTCTCTGTCCACTTTAGTCTTTCCACTTCTGCCCACTACAGTCTTTCCACTATAGTCTTTCCACTATAGTCCGTCCACTTCAGTCTTCCACTATAGTCTCCCCTTTAGTCTTTCCACTACAGTCTCTCCACTATAGTCTTTCCACTATAGTCTGTCCACTTTTGTCTTTCCACTGTTCTCTGTCCACTTTAGTCTTTCCACTATAGTCTCCACTTTATTCTGTCCACTACAGTCTTTCCACTTTAGTCTTTCCACTATTCTCTGTCCACTTTAGTCTTTCCACTTTAGTCTTTCCACTATAGTCTCCCCTTTATTCTGTCCACTACAGTCTCTCCACTATAGTCTTTCCACTATAGTCTGTCCACTTTAGTCTTTCCACTGTTCTCTGTCCATTTTAGTCTTTCCACTATACTCTCCACTTTATTCTGTCCACTACAGTCTTTCCACTATAGTCTTTCCACTATAGTCTGTCCACTTTAGTCTGTCCACTTCAGTCTTTCCACTATAGTCTGTCCACTTTAGTCTTTCCACTATAGTCTGTCCACTTTAGTCTTTCCACTTTAGTCTTTCCACTATAGTCTCCACTTTATTCTGTCCACTACAGTCTTTCCACTTTAGTCTTTCCACTATTCTCTGTCCACTTTAATCTTTCCACTATAGTCTCCAATTTATTCTGTCCACTACAGTCTTTCCACTATAGTCTTTCCACTATTGTCTGTCCACTTAATCTTTTCACTATAGTCTCCACTTTCTTCTGTCCACTACAGTCTTTCCACTATAGTCTTTCCACTATAGTCTCCCCTTTAGTCTTTCCACTTTAGTCTTTCCACTATAGTCTCCACTTTATTCTGCCCACTACAGTCTTTCCACTATAGTCTTTCCACTATAGTCTGTCCACTTTAGTATTTCCACTTTAGTCTTTCCACTATAGTCTCCACTTTATTCTGTCCACTACAGTCTTTCCACTATAGTCTTTCCACTATAGTCTGTCCACTTTAATCTTTCTATTATTCTCTGTCCACTTCAGTCTTTCCACTATAGTCTGTCCACTTTAGTCTTTCCACTATCGTCTGTCCACTTTAGTCTTTCCACTATAGTCTTCCCACTTTAGTCTGTCCACTGAGTCTTTCCACTTCAGTGTTTCCACTATAGTCTGTCCACTTTAGTCTTTCCACTATAGTCTCCACTTTATTCTGTCCACTACAGTCTTTCCACTTTAGTTTTTCCACTATTTTCTGTCCACTTTAGTCTTTCCACTACAGTTTTCACTTTATTCTGTCCACTACAGTCTTTCCACTATAGTCTTTCCACTATAGTCTGTCAACTTTAGTCTTTCCACTATTCTCTGTCCACTTTAGTCTTTCCACTATAGTCTCCACTTTATTCTGTCCACTACAGTCTTTCCACTATAGTCTTTCCACTATAGTCTGTCCACTTTAGTCTTTCCACTTTAGTCTTTCCACTATAGTTTCCACTTTATTCTGTCCACTACAGTCTTTCCATTATAGTCTTTCCACTATAGTCTGTCCACTTTAATCTTTCTATTATTCTCTGTCCACTTTAGTCTTTCCACTACAGTCTCCACTTTATTCTGTCCACTACAGTCTTTCCACTATAGTCTTTCAACTATAGTCTGTCCACTTTAGTCTTTCCACTTTAGTCTTTCCACTATAGTCTCCACTTTATTCTGTCCACTACAGTCTTTCCATTATAGTCTTTCCACTATAGTCTGTCCACTTTAATCTTTCTATTATTCTCTGTCCACTTTAGTCTTTCCACTACAGTCTCCACTTTATTCTGTCCACTACAGTCTTTCCACTATAGTCTTTCCACTATAGTCTCCACTTTATTCTGTCCACTACAGTCTTTCCACTTTAGTCTTTCCACTGTTTTCTGTCCACTTTAGTCTTTCCACTATAGTCTCCACTTTATTCTGTCCACTACAGTCTTTCCACTATAGTCTGTCCACTTTAGTCTTTCCACTATTCTCCGTCCACTTCAGTCTTTCCACTACAGTCTCCACTTTATTATGTCCACTAAAGTCTTTCAACTATAGTCTTTCCACTATAGTCTGTCCACTTTAGTCATTCCAATTTAGTTTTTCGACTTTAGTCTGTCCACTTCAGTCTTTCCACTATAGTCTTTCCACTATAGTCTGTCCACTTTAGTCTTTCCACTATCGTCTGTCCACTTTAGTCTTTCCACTATAGTCTTCCCACTTTAGTCTGTCCACTGAGTCTTTCCACTTCAGTGTTTCCACTAAAGTCTGTCCACTTTAGTCTTTCCACTATAGTCTCCACTTTATTCTGTCCACTACAGTCTTTCCACTTTAGTTTTTCCACTATTTTCTGTCCACTTTAGTCTTTCCACTACAGTTTTCACTTTATTCTGTCCACTACAGTCTTTCCACTATAGTCTTTCCACTATAGTCTGTCAACTTTAGTCTTTCCACTATTCTCCGTCCACTTTAGTCTTTCCACTATAGTCTCCACTTTATTCTGTCCACTACAGTCTTTCCACTATAGTCTTTCCACTATAGTCTGTCCACTTTAGTCTTTCCACTTTAGTCTTTCCACTATAGTCTCCACTTTATTCTGTCCACTACAGTCTTTCCATTATAGTCTTTCCACTATAGTCTGTCCACTTTAATCTTTCTATTATTCTCTGTCCACTTTAGTCTTTCCACTACAGTCTCCACTTTATTCTGTCCACTACAGTCTTTCCACTATAGTCTTTCAACTATAGTCTGTCCACTTTAGTCTTTCCACTTTAGTCTTTCCACTATAGTCTCCACTTTATTCTGTCCACTACAGTCTTTCCATTATAGTCTTTCCACTATAGTCTGTCCACTTTAATCTTTCTATTATTCTCTGTCCACTTTAGTCTTTCCACTACAGTCTCCACTTTATTCTGTCCACTACAGTCTTTCCACTATAGTCTTTCCACTATAGTCTCCACTTTATTCTGTCCACTACAGTCTTTCCACTTTAGTCTTTCCACTGTTTTCTGTCCACTTTAGTCTTTCCACTATAGTCTCCACTTTATTCTGTCCACTACAGTCTTTCCACTATAGTCTGTCCACTTTAGTCTTTCCACTATTCTCCGTCCACTTCAGTCTTTCCACTACAGTCTCCACTTTATTATGTCCACTAAAGTCTTTCAACTATAGTCTTTCACCTATAGTCTGTCCACTTTAGTCATTCCAATTTAGTTTTTCGACTTTAGTCTGTCCACTTCAGTCTTTCCACTATAGTCTGTCCACTTTAGTCTTTCCACTATAGTCTGTCCACTTTAGTCTTTCCACTTTAGTCTTTCCACTATAGTCTCCACTTTATTCTGTCCACTAAAGTCTTTCCACTTTAGTCTTTCCACTATTCTCTGTCCACTTTAGTCTTTCCACTATAGTCTCCACTTTATTCTGTCCACTACAGTCTTTCCACTATAGTCTTTCCACTATTGTCTGTCCACTTAATCTTTCCACTATAGTCTCCACTTTATTCTGTCCACTACAGTCTTTCCACTATAGTCTTTCCACTATAGTCTCCCCTTTAGTCTTTCCACTTTAGTCTTTCCTTTATTCTGCCCACTACAGTCTTTCCACTATAGTCTTTCCACTATAGTCTGTCCACTTTAGTATTTCCACTTTAGTCTTTCCAGTATAGTCTCCACTTTATTCTGTCCACTACAGTCTCTCCACTATAGTCTTTCCACTATAGTCTGTCCACTTTAGTCTTTCCACTTTAGTCTTTCCACTTTAGTCTGTCCACTTTAGTCTTTCCACTATAGTCTGTCCACTTTAGTCTTTCCACTATTCTCCACTTTAGTCTTTCCACTTTAGTCTTTCCACTATAGTCTCCACTTTCTTCTTTCCACTACAGTCTTTCCTCTATAGTCTTTCCACTATAGTCTGTCCACTTTAGTCTTTCCACTTTAGTCTTTCCACTATAGTCTGTCCACTTTAGTCTTTCCACTATAGTCTGTCCACTTTAGTCTTTCCACTTTAGTCTTTCAACTTTATTCTGTCCACTGCAGTGTGTACACTTTAGTCTGTCCACTGAGTCTTTCCACTTCAGTCTTTCCACTATAGTCTGTCCACTTTAGTCTTTCCACTTTAGTCTTTTCGCTTTAGTCTGTCCACTTAGTCTTTCCACTAGAGTCTGTCCACTTTAGTCTTTCCACTTTAGTCATTTCCACAACCGTCTGTCCACTTTAGTCTTTCCACTTTAGTCTGTCCACTTTAGTCTTTCCCCTATAGTCTGTCCACTTGAGTCTTTCCACTTTAGTCTTTCCACTTTATTCTCTCCACTTCAGTGTGTACACTTTAGTTTGTCCACTGAGTCTTTCCACTTCATTCTCTCCACTATAGTCTGTCCACTTTAGTCTTTCCACTTTATTCTTTCCACTATAGTCTTTCCACTTCAGTCTGTCCACTTTAGTCTTTCCACTGAGTCTTTCCACTTCATTCTCTCCACTATAGTCTGTCCACTTTAGTCTTTCCACTTTATTCTTTCCTTTATTCTGCCCACTACAGTCTTTCCACTATAGTCTTTCCACTATAGTCTGTCCACTTTAGTATTTCCACTTTAGTCTTTCCAGTATAGTCTCCGATTTATTCTGTCCACTACAGTCTTTCCACTTTAGTCTTTCCACTATTCTACGTCCACTTTAGTCTTTCCACTTTAGTCTTTCCACTATAGTCTCCACTTTATGCTGTCCACTACAGTCTCTCCACTATAGTCTTTCCACTATAGTCTGTCCACTTTAGTCTTTCCACTTTAGTCTTTCCACTTTAGTCTGTCCACTTTAGTCTTTCCACTATAGTCTGTCCACTTTAGTCTTTCCACTATTCTCCACTTTAGTCTTTCCACTTTAGTCTTTCCACTATAGTCTCCACTTTCTTCTGTCCACTACAGTCTTTCCTCTATAGTCTTTCCACTATAGTCTGTCCACTTTAGTCTTTCCACTTTAGTCTTTCCACTATAGTCTGTCCACTTTAGTCTTTCCACTATAGTCTGTCCACTTTAGTCTTTCCACTTTAGTCTTTCAACTTTATTCTGTCCACTGCAGTGTGAACACTTTAGTCTGTCCACTGAGTCTTTCCACTTCAGTCTTTCCACTATAGTCTGTCCACTTTAGTCTTTCCACTTTAGTCTTTTCGCTTTAGTCTGTCCACTGAGTCTTTCCACTTCAGTCTTTCCACTATAGTCTTTCCACTATAGTCTGTCCACTTTAATCTTTCTATTATTCTCTGTCCACTTTAGTCTTTCCACTATAGTCTTCACACTTTAGTCTGTCCACTGAGTCTTTCCACTTCAGTGTTTCCACTATAGTCTGTCCACTTTAGTCTTTCCACTATAGTCTCCACTTTATTCTGTCCACTACAGTCTTTCCACTTTAGTCTTTCCACTATTTTCTGTCCACTTTAGTCTTTCCACTACAGTTTTCACTTTATTCTGTCCACTACAGTCTTTCCACTATAGTCTTTCCACTATAGTCTGTCAACTTTAGTCTTTCCACTATTCTCCGTCCACTTTAGTCTTTCCACTATAGTCTCCACTTTATTCTGTCCACTACAGTCTTTCCACTATAGTCTTTCCACTATAGTCTGTCCACTTTAGACTTTCCACTTTAGTCTTTCCACTATAGTCTCCACTTTATTCTGTCCACTACAGTCTTTCCACTATAGTCTTTCCACTATAGTCTGTCCACTTTAATCTTTCTATTATTCTCTGTCCACTTCAGTCTTTCCACTATAGTCTGTCCACTTTAGTCTTTCCACTATCGTCTGTCCACTTTAGTCTTTCCACTATAGTCTTCCCACTTTAGTCTGTCCACTGAGTCTTTCCACTTCAGTGTTTCCACTATAGTCTGTCCACTTTAGTCTTTCCACTATAGTCTCCACTTTATTCTGTCCACTACAGTCTTTCCACTTTAGTCTTTCCACTATTTTCTGTCCACTTTAGTCTTTCCACTACAGTTTTCACTTTATTCTGTCCACTACAGTCTTTCCACTATAGTCTTTCCACTATAGTCTGTCAACTTTAGTCTTTCCACTATTCTCCGTCCACTTTAGTCTTTCCACTATAGTCTCCACTTTATTCTGTCCACTACAGTCTTTCCACTATAGTCTTTCCACTATAGTCTGTCCACTTTAGTCTTTCCACTTTAGTCTTTCCACTATAGTCTCCACTTTATTCTGTCCACTACAGTCTTTCCACTATAGTCTTTCCACTATAGTCTGTCCACTTTAATCTTTCTATTATTCTCTGTCCACTTTAGTCTTTCCACTACAGTCTCCACTTTATTCTGTCCACTACAGTCTTTCCACTATAGTCTTTCAACTATAGTCTGTCCACTTTAGTCTTTCCACTATAGTCTCCACTTTATTCTTTCCAATATTTTCTGTCCACTTTAGTCTTTCCACTATAGTCTCCACTTTATTCTGTCCACTACGGTCTTTCCACTATAGTCTTTCCACTATAGTCTCCACTTTATTCTGTCCACTACAGTCTTTCCACTTTAGTCTTTCCACTATTTTCTGTCCACTTTAGTCTTTCCACTATAGTCTCCACTTTATTCTGTCCAATACAGTCTTTCCACTATAGTCTTTCCACTATAGTCTGTCCACTTTAGTCTTTCCACTATTCTCCGTCCACTTCAGTCTTTCCACTATAGTCTCCACTTTATTATGTCCACTACAGTCTTTCCACTATAGTCTTTCCACTACAGTCCGTCCACTTTAGTCTTTCCAATTTAGTTTTTCGACTTTAGTCTGTCCACTTCAGTCTTTCCACTATAGTCTGTCCACTTTAGTCTTTCCACTATAGTCCGTCCACTTTAGTCTTTCCACTTTAGTCTTTCCACTATTCTCTGTCCACTTTAGTCTTTCCACTATAGTCTCCACTTTATTCTGTCCACTACAGTCTTTCCACTATAGTCTTTCCACTATTGTCTGTCCACTTAATCTTTCCACTATAGTCTCCAGTTTATTCTGTCCACTACAGTCTTTCCACTATAGTCTTTCCACTATAGTCTCCCCTTTAGTCTTTCCACTTTAGTCTTTCCTTTATTCTGCCCACTACAGTCTTTCCACTATAGTCTTTCCACTATAGTCTGTCCACTTTAGTATTTCCACTTTAGTCTTTCCAGTATAGTCTCCACTTTATTCTGTCCACTACAGTCTTTCCACTTTAGTCTTTCCACTATTCTCTGTCCACTTTAGTCTTTCCACTTTAGTCTTTCCACTATAGTCTCCACTTTATTCTGTCCACTACAGTCTCTCCACTATAGTCTTTCCACTATAGTCTGTCCACTTTAGTCTTTCCACTGTTCTTTGTCCACTTTAGTCTTTCCACTATACTCGCCACTTTATTCTGTCCACTACAGTCTTTCCACTATAGTCTTTCCACTATAGTCTGTCCCCTTTAGTCTTTCAACTTTAGTCTTTCCACTATAGTCTCCACTTTATTCTGCCCACTACAGTCTTTCCACTATAGTCTTTCCACTATAGTCTGTCCACTACAGTCTTCCACTATAGTCTCCCCTTTAGTCTTTACACTTTAGTCTTTCCACTTTAGTCTTTCCACTATTCTCTGTCCACTTTAGTCTTTCCACTTCTGCCCACTACAGTCTTTCCACTATAGTCTTTCCACTATAGTCCGTCCACTTCAGTCTTCCACTATAGTCTCCCCTTTAGTCTTTCCACTACAGTCTCTCCACTATAGTCTTTCCACTATAGTCTGTCCACTTTTGTCTTTCCACTGTTCTCTGTCCACTTTAGTCTTTCCACTATAGTCTCCACTTTATTCTGTCCACTACAGTCTTTCCACTTTAGTCTTTCCACTATTCTCTGTCCACTTTAGTCTTTCCACTTTAGTCTTTCCACTATAGTCTCCACTTTATTCTGTCCACTACAGTCTCTCCACTATAGTCTTTCCACTATAGTCTGTCCACTTTAGTCTTTCCACTGTTCTCTGTCCATTTTAGTCTTTCCACTATACTCTCCACTTTATTCTGTCCACTACAGTCTTTCCACTATAGTCTTTCCACTATAGTCTGTCCACTTTAGTCTGTCCACTTCAGTCTTTCCACTATAGTCTGTCCACTTTAGTCTTTCCACTATAGTCTGTCCACTTTAGTCTTTCCACTTTAGTCTTTCCACTATAGTCTCCACTTTATTCTGTCCACTACAGTCTTTCCACTTTAGTCTTTCCACTATTCTCTGTCCACTTTAATCTTTCCACTATAGTCTCCAATTTATTCTGTCCACTACAGTCTTTCCACTATAGTCTTTCCACTATTGTCTGTCCACTTAATCTTTTCACTATAGTCTCCACTTTCTTCTGTCCACTACAGTCTTTCCACTATAGTCTTTCCACTATAGTCTCCCCTTTAGTCTTTCCACTTTAGTCTTTCCACTATAGTCTCCACTTTATTCTGCCCACTACAGTCTTTCCACTATAGTCTTTCCACTATAGTCTGTCCACTTTAGTATTTCCACTTTAGTCTTTCCACTATAGTCTCCACTTTATTCTGTCCACTACAGTCTTTCCACTATAGTCTTTCCACTATAGTCTGTCCACTTTAATCTTTCTATTATTCTCTGTCCACTTCAGTCTTTCCACTATAGTCTGTCCACTTTAGTCTTTCCACTATCGTCTGTCCACTTTAGTCTTTCCACTATAGTCTTCCCACTTTAGTCTGTCCACTGAGTCTTTCCACTTCAGTGTTTCCACTATAGTCTGTCCACTTTAGTCTTTCCACTATAGTCTCCACTTTATTCTGTCCACTACAGTCTTTCCACTTTAGTTTTTCCACTATTTTCTGTCCACTTTAGTCTTTCCACTACAGTTTTCACTTTATTCTGTCCACTACAGTCTTTCCACTATAGTCTTTCCACTATAGTCTGTCAACTTTAGTCTTTCCACTATTCTCCGTCCACTTTAGTCTTTCCACTATAGTCTCCACTTTATTCTGTCCACTACAGTCTTTCCACTATAGTCTTTCCACTATAGTCTGTCCACTTTAGTCTTTCCACTTTAGTCTTTCCACTATAGTTTCCACTTTATTCTGTCCACTACAGTCTTTCCATTATAGTCTTTCCACTATAGTCTGTCCACTTTAATCTTTCTATTATTCTCTGTCCACTTTAGTCTTTCCACTACAGTCTCCACTTTATTCTGTCCACTACAGTCTTTCCACTATAGTCTTTCAACTATAGTCTGTCCACTTTAGTCTTTCCACTTTAGTCTTTCCACTATAGTCTCCACTTTATTCTGTCCACTACAGTCTTTCCATTATAGTCTTTCCACTATAGTCTGTCCACTTTAATCTTTCTATTATTCTCTGTCCACTTTAGTCTTTCCACTACAGTCTCCACTTTATTCTGTCCACTACAGTCTTTCCACTATAGTCTTTCCACTATAGTCTCCACTTTATTCTGTCCACTACAGTCTTTCCACTTTAGTCTTTCCACTGTTTTCTGTCCACTTTAGTCTTTCCACTATAGTCTCCACTTTATTCTGTCCACTACAGTCTTTCCACTATAGTCTGTCCACTTTAGTCTTTCCACTATTCTCCGTCCACTTCAGTCTTTCCACTACAGTCTCCACTTTATTATGTCCACTAAAGTCTTTCAACTATAGTCTTTCCACTATAGTCTGTCCACTTTAGTCATTCCAATTTAGTTTTTCGACTTTAGTCTGTCCACTTCAGTCTTTCCACTATAGTCTTTCCACTATAGTCTGTCCACTTTAGTCTTTCCACTATCGTCTGTCCACTTTAGTCTTTCCACTATAGTCTTCCCACTTTAGTCTGTCCACTGAGTCTTTCCACTTCAGTGTTTCCACTATAGTCTGTCCACTTTAGTCTTTCCACTATAGTCTCCACTTTATTCTGTCCACTACAGTCTTTCCACTTTAGTTTTTCCACTATTTTCTGTCCACTTTAGTCTTTCCACTACAGTTTTCACTTTATTCTGTCCACTACAGTCTTTCCACTATAGTCTTTCCACTATAGTCTGTCAACTTTAGTCTTTCCACTATTCTCCGTCCACTTTAGTCTTTCCACTATAGTCTCCACTTTATTCTGTCCACTACAGTCTTTCCACTATAGTCTTTCCACTATAGTCTGTCCACTTTAGTCTTTCCACTTTAGTCTTTCCACTATAGTCTCCACTTTATTCTGTCCACTACAGTCTTTCCATTATAGTCTTTCCACTATAGTCTGTCCACTTTAATCTTTCTATTATTCTCTGTCCACTTTAGTCTTTCCACTACAGTCTCCACTTTATTCTGTCCACTACAGTCTTTCCACTATAGTCTTTCAACTATAGTCTGTCCACTTTAGTCTTTCCACTTTAGTCTTTCCACTATAGTCTCCACTTTATTCTGTCCACTACAGTCTTTCCATTATAGTCTTTCCACTATAGTCTGTCCACTTTAATCTTTCTATTATTCTCTGTCCACTTTAGTCTTTCCACTACAGTCTCCACTTTATTCTGTCCACTACAGTCTTTCCACTATAGTCTTTCCACTATAGTCTCCACTTTATTCTGTCCACTACAGTCTTTCCACTTTAGTCTTTCCACTGTTTTCTGTCCACTTTAGTCTTTCCACTATAGTCTCCACTTTATTCTGTCCACTACAGTCTTTCCACTATAGTCTGTCCACTTTAGTCTTTCCACTATTCTCCGTCCACTTCAGTCTTTCCACTACAGTCTCCACTTTATTATGTCCACTAAAGTCTTTCAACTATAGTCTTTCACCTATAGTCTGTCCACTTTAGTCATTCCAATTTAGTTTTTCGACTTTAGTCTGTCCACTTCAGTCTTTCCACTATAGTCTGTCCACTTTAGTCTTTCCACTATAGTCTGTCCACTTTAGTCTTTCCACTTTAGTCTTTCCACTATAGTCTCCACTTTATTCTGTCCACTAAAGTCTTTCCACTTTAGTCTTTCCACTATTCTCTGTCCACTTTAGTCTTTCCACTATAGTCTCCACTTTATTCTGTCCACTACAGTCTTTCCACTATAGTCTTTCCACTATTGTCTGTCCACTTAATCTTTCCACTATAGTCTCCACTTTATTCTGTCCACTACAGTCTTTCCACTATAGTCTTTCCACTATAGTCTCCCCTTTAGTCTTTCCACTTTAGTCTTTCCTTTATTCTGCCCACTACAGTCTTTCCACTATAGTCTGTCCACTTTAGTATTTCCACTTTAGTCTTTCCAGTATAGTCTCCACTTTATTCTGTCCACTACAGTCTCTCCACTATAGTCTTTCCACTATAGTCTGTCCACTTTAGTCTTTCCACTTTAGTCTTTCCACTTTAGTCTGTCCACTTTAGTCTTTCCACTATAGTCTGTCCACTTTAGTCTTTCCACTATTCTCCACTTTAGTCTTTCCACTTTAGTCTTTCCACTATAGTCTCCACTTTCTTCTTTCCACTACAGTCTTTCCTCTATAGTCTTTCCACTATAGTCTGTCCACTTTAGTCTTTCCACTTTAGTCTTTCCACTATAGTCTGTCCACTTTAGTCTTTCCACTATAGTCTGTCCACTTTAGTCTTTCCACTTTAGTCTTTCAACTTTATTCTGTCCACTGCAGTGTGTACACTTTAGTCTGTCCACTGAGTCTTTCCACTTCAGTCTTTCCACTATAGTCTGTCCACTTTAGTCTTTCCACTTTAGTCTTTTCGCTTTAGTCTGTCCACTTAGTCTTTCCACTAGAGTCTGTCCACTTTAGTCTTTCCACTTTAGTCATTTCCACAACCGTCTGTCCACTTTAGTCTTTCCACTTTAGTCTGTCCACTTTAGTCTTTCCCCTATAGTCTGTCCACTTGAGTCTTTCCACTTTAGTCTTTCCACTTTATTCTCTCCACTTCAGTGTGTACACTTTAGTTTGTCCACTGAGTCTTTCCACTTCATTCTCTCCACTATAGTCTGTCCACTTTAGTCTTTCCACTTTATTCTTTCCACTATAGTCTTTCCACTTCAGTCTGTCCACTTTAGTCTTTCCACTGAGTCTTTCCACTTCATTCTCTCCACTATAGTCTGTCCACTTTAGTCTTTCCACTTTATTCTTTCCTTTATTCTGCCCACTACAGTCTTTCCACTATAGTCTTTCCACTATAGTCTGTCCACTTTAGTATTTCCACTTTAGTCTTTCCAGTATAGTCTCCGATTTATTCTGTCCACTACAGTCTTTCCACTTTAGTCTTTCCACTATTCTACGTCCACTTTAGTCTTTCCACTTTAGTCTTTCCACTATAGTCTCCACTTTATGCTGTCCACTACAGTCTCTCCACTATAGTCTTTCCACTATAGTCTGTCCACTTTAGTCTTTCCACTTTAGTCTTTCCACTTTAGTCTGTCCACTTTAGTCTTTCCACTATAGTCTGTCCACTTTAGTCTTTCCACTATTCTCCACTTTAGTCTTTCCACTATAGTCTCCACTTTCTTCTGTCCACTACAGTCTTTCCTCTATAGTCTTTCCACTATAGTCTGTCCACTTTAGTCTTTCCACTTTAGTCTTTCCACTATAGTCTGTCCACTTTAGTCTTTCCACTATAGTCTGTCCACTTTAGTCTTTCCACTTTAGTCTTTCAACTTTATTCTGTCCACTGCAGTGTGAACACTTTAGTCTGTCCACTGAGTCTTTCCACTTCAGTCTTTCCACTATAGTCTGTCCACTTTAGTCTTTCCACTTTAGTCTTTTCGCTTTAGTCTGTCCACTTAGTCTTTCCACTAGAGTCTGTCCACTTTAGTCTTTCCACTTTAGTCATTTCCACAATCGTCTGTCCACTTTAGTCTTTCCACTTTAGTCTGTCCACTTTAGTCTTTCCCCTATAGTCTGTCCACTTGAGTCTTTCCACTTTAGTCTTTCCACTTTATTCTCTCCACTTCAGTGTGTACACTTTAGTTTGTCCACTGAGTCTTTCCACTTCATTCTCTCCACTATAGTCTGTCCACTTTAGTCTTTCCACTTTATTCTTTCCACTATAGTCTTTCCACTTCAGTCTGTCCACTTTAGTCTTTCCACTATAGTCTGTCCACTTTAGTCTTTCCACTATAGTCTTCCCACTTTAGTCTGTCCACTTAGTCTTTCCACTTCAGTCTGTCCACTTTAGTCTTTCCACTATAGTCTTTCCACTTCAGTCTTTCCACTATAGTCTGTCCACTTTAGTCTTTCCACTTTATTCTTTCCACTATAGTCTCCACTTTATTATTCTGTCCACTACAGTCTTTCCACTATAGTCTTTCCACTACAGTCTGTCCACTTGAGTCTTTCCACTTTAGTCTTTCCACTTTATTCTCTCCACTTCAGTGTGTACACTTTAGTTTGTCCTCTGAGTTTTTCCACTTCAGTCTTTCCACTATAGTCTGTCCACTTTAGTCTTTCCACTATCGTCTGTCCACTTTAGTCTTTCCACTATAGTCTTCCCGCTTTAGTCTGTCCACTGAGTCTTTCCACTTCAGTGTTTCCACTATAGTCTGTCCACTTTAGTCTTTCCACTATAGTCTCCACTTTATTCTGTCCACTACAGTCTTTCCACTTTAGTCTTTCCACTATTTTCTGTCCACTTTAGTCTTTCCTCTACAGTTTTCACTTTATTCTGTCCACTACAGTCTTTCCACTATAGTCTTTCCACTACAGTCTGTCAACTTTAGTCTTTCCACTATTCTCCGTCCACTTTAGTCTTTCCACTATAGTCTCCACTTTATTCTGTCCACTACAGTCTTTCCACTATAGTCTTTCCACTATAGTCTGTCCACTTTAGTCTTTCCACTCCTCTAGTCTTTCCACTATAGTCTCCACTTTATTCTGTCCACTACAGTCTTTCCACTATAGTCTTTCCACTATAGTCTGTCCACTTTAATCTTTCTATTATTCTCTGTCCACTTTAGTCTTTCCACTATAGTCTTCCCACTTTAGTCTGTCCACTGAGTCTTTCCACTTCAGTGTTTCCACTATAGTCTGTCCACTTTAGTCTTTCCACTATAGTCTCCACTTTATTCTGTCCACCACAGTCTTTCCACTTTAGTCTTTCCACTATTTTCTGTCCACTTTAGTCTTTCTACTACAGTTTTCACTTTATTCTGTCCACTACAGTCTTTCCACTATAGTCTTTCCACTATAGTCTGTCAACTTTAGTCTTTCCACTATTCTCCGTCCACTTTAGTCTTTCCACTATAGTCTCCACTTTATTCTGTCCACTACAGTCTTTCCACTATAGTCTTTCCACTATAGTCTGTCCACTTTAGTCTTTCCACTTTAGTCTTTCCACTATAGTCTCCACTTTATTCTGTCCACTACAGTCTTTCCACTATAGTCTTTCCACTATAGTCTGTCCACTTTAATCTTTCTATTATTCTCTGTCCACTTCAGTCTTTCCACTATAGTCTGTCCACTTTAGTCTTTCCACTATCGTCTGTCCACTTTAGTCTTTCCACTATAGTCTTCCCACTTTAGTCTGTCCACTGAGTCTTTCCACTTCAGTGTTTCCACTATAGTCTGTCCACTTTAGTCTTTCCACTATAGTCTCCACTTTATTCTGTCCACTACAGTCTTTCCACTTTAGTCTTTCCACTATTTTCTGTCCACTTTAGTCTTTCCACTACAGTTTTCACTTTATTCTGTCCACTACAGTCTTTCCACTATAGTCTTTCCACTATAGTCTGTCAACTTTAGTCTTTCCACTATTCTCCGTCCACTTTAGTCTTTCCACTATAGTCTCCACTTTATTCTGCCCACTACAGTCTTTCCACTATACTCTTTCCACTATAGTCTGTCCACTTTAGTCTTTCCACTTTAGTCTTTCCACTATAGTCTCCACTTTATTCTGTCCACTACAGTCTTTCCACTATAGTCTTTCCACTATAGTCTGTCCACTTTAATCTTTCTATTATTCTCTGTCCACTTTAGTCTTTCCACTACAGTCTCCACTTTATTCTGTCCACTACAGTCTTTCCACTATAGTCTTTCAACTATAGTCTGTCCACTTTAGTCTTTCCACTATAGTCTCCACTTTATTCTTTCCAATATTTTCTGTCCACTTTAGTCTTCCACTATAGTCTCCACTTTATTCTGTCCACTACGGTCTTTCCACTATAGTCTTTCCACTATAGTCTCCACTTTATTCTGTCCACTACAGTCTTTCCACTTTAGTCTTTCCACTATTTTCTGTCCACTTTAGTCTTTCCACTATAGTCTCCACTTTATTCTGTCCACTACAGTCTTTCCACTATAGTCTTTCCACTATAGTCTGTCCACTTTAGTCTTTCCACTATTCTCCGTCCACTTCAGTCTTTCCACTATAGTCTCCACTTTATTATGTCCACTACAGTCTTTCCACTATAGTCTTTCCACTATAGTCTGTCCACTTTAGTCTTTCCAATTTAGTTTTTCGACTTTAGTCTGTCCACTTCAGTCTTTCCACTATAGTCTGTCCACTTTAGTCTTTCCACTATAGTCTGTCCACTTTAGTCTTTCCACTTTAGTCTTTCCACTATAGTCTCCACTTTATTATGTCCACTACAGTCTTTCCACTATAGTCTTTCCACTATAGTCTGTCCACTTTAGTCTTTCCAATTTAGTTTTTCGACTTTAGTCTGTCCACTTCAGTCTTTCCACTATAGTCTGTCCACTTTAGTCTTTCCACTATAGTCTCCACTTTATTCTGTCCACTACAGTCTTTCCACTATAGTCTTTCCACTATTGTCTGTCCACTTAATCTTTCCACTATAGTCTCCACTTTATTCTGTCCACTACAGTCTTTCCACTATAGTCTTTCCACTATAGTCTCCCCTTTAGTCTTTCCACTTTAGTCTTTCCTTTATTCTGCCCACTACAGTCTTTCCACTATAGTCTTTCCACTATAGTCTGTCCACTTTAGTATTTCCACTTTAGTCTTTCCAGTATAGTCTCCACTTTATTCTGTCCACTACAGTCTTTCCACTTTAGTCTTTCCACTATTCTCTGTCCACTTTAGTCTTTCCACTTTAGTCTTTCCACTATAGTCTCCACTTTATTCTGTCCACTACAGTCTCTCCACTATAGTCTTTCCACTATAGTCTGTCCACTTTAGTCTTTCCACTGTTCTTTGTCCACTTTAGTCTTTCCACTATACTCGCCACTTTATTCTGTCCACTACAGTCTTTCCACTATAGTCTTTCCACTATAGTCTGTCCCCTTTAGTCTTTCAACTTTAGTCTTTCCACTATAGTCTCCACTTTATTCTGCCCACTACAGTCTTTCCACTATAGTCTTTCCACTATAGTCTGTCCACTTCAGTCTTCCACTATAGTCTCCCCTTTAGTCTTTACACTTTAGTCTTTCCACTTTAGTCTTTCCACTATTCTCTGTCCACTTTAGTCTTTCCACTTCTGCCCACTACAGTCTTTCCACTATAGTCTTTCCACTATAGTCCGTCCACTTCAGTCTTCCACTATAGTCTCCCCTTTAGTCTTTCCAATACAGTCTCTCCACTATAGTCTTTCCACTATAGTCTTTCCACTTTAGTCTTTCCACTTTAGTCTGTCCACTTTAGTCTTTCCACTATAGTCTGTCCACTTTAGTCTTTCCACGATAGACTCCACTTTATTCTGTCCACTACAGTCTCTCCACTATAGTTTTTCCACTATAGTCTGTCCACTTTAGTCTTTCCACTGTTCTCTGTCCACTTTAGTCTTTCCACTATACTCTCCACTTTATTCTGTCCACTACAGTCTTTCCACTATAGTCTTTCCACTATAGTCTGTCCACTTTAGTCTGTCCACTTCAGTCTTTCCACTATAGTCTGTCCACTTTAGTCTTTCCACTATAGTCTGTCCACTTTAGTCTTTCCACTTTAGTCTTTCCACTATAGTCTCTACTTTATTCTGTCCACTACAGTCTTTCCACTTTAGTCTTTCCACTATTCTCTGTCCACTTTAATCTTTCCACTATAGTCTCCAATTTATTCTGTCCACTACAGTCTTTCCACTATAGTCTTTCCTCTATTGTCTGTCCACTTAATCTTTTCACTATAGTCTCCACTTTATTCTGTCCACTACAGTCTGTCCACTATAGTCTTTCCACTATAGTCTCCCCTTTAGTCTTTCCACTTTAGTCTTTCCACTATAGTCTCCACTTTATTCTGCCCACTACAGTCTTTCCACTATAGTCTTTCCACTATAGTCTGTCCACTTTAGTATTTCCACTTTAGTCTTTCCACTATAGTCTCCACTTTATTCTGTCCACTACAGTCTTTCCACTATAGTCTTTCCACTATAGTCTGTCCACTTTAATCTTTCTATTATTCTCTGTCCACTTCAGTCTTTCCACTATAGTCTGTCCACTTTAGTCTTTCCACTATCGTCTGTCCACTTTAGTCTTTCCACTATAGTCTTCCCACTTTAGTCTGTCCACTGAGTCTTTCCACTTCAGTGTTTCCACTATAGTCTGTCCACTTTAGTCTTTCCACTATAGTCTCCACTTTATTCTGTCCACTACAGTCTTTCCACTTTAGTTTTTCCACTATTTTCTGTCCACTTTAGTCTTTCCACTACAGTTTTCACTTTATTCTGTCCACTACAGTCTTTCCACTATAGTATTTCCACTATAGTCTGTCAACTTTAGTCTTTCCACTATTCTCCGTCCACTTTAGTCTTTCCACTATAGTCTCCACTTTATTCTGTCCACTACAGTCTTTCCACTATAGTCTTTCCACTATAGTCTGTCCACTTTAGTCTTTCCACTTTAGTCTTTCCACTATAGTCTCCACTTTATTCTGTCCACTACAGTCTTTCCATTATAGTCTTTCCACTATAGTCTGTCCACTTTAATCTTTCTATTATTCTCTGTCCACTTTAGTCTTTCCACTACAGTCTCCACTTTATTCTGTCCACTACAGTCTTTCCACTATAGTCTTTCAACTATAGTCTGTCCACTTTAGTCTTTCCACTTTAGTCTTTCCACTATAGTCTCCACTTTATTCTGTCCACTACAGTCTTTCCATTATAGTCTTTCCACTATAGTCTGTCCACTTTAATCTTTCTATTATTCTCTGTCCACTTTAGTCTTTCCACTACAGTCTCCACTTTATTCTGTCCACTACAGTCTTTCCACTATAGTCTTTCCACTATAGTCTCCACTTTATTCTGTCCACTACAGTCTTTCCACTTTAGTCTTTCCACTGTTTTCTGTCCACTTTAGTCTTTCCACTATAGTCTCCACTTTATTCTGTCCACTACAGTCTTTCCACTATAGTCTGTCCACTTTAGTCTTTCCACTATTCTCCGTCCACTTCAGTCTTTCCACTATAGTCTCCACTTTATTATGTCCACTAAAGTCTTTCAACTATAGTCTTTCCACTATAGTCTCCACTTTATTCTGTCCACTACAGTCTTTCCACTATAGTCTGTCCACTTTAGTCTTTCCACTATTCTCCGTCCACTTCAGTCTTTCCACTATAGTCTGTCCACTTTAGTCTTTCCACTATAGTCTGTCCACTTTAGTCTTTCCACTTTAGTCTTTCCACTATAGTCTCCACTTTATTCTGTCCACTAAAGTCTTTCCACTTTAGTCTTTCCACTATTCTCTGTCCACTTTAGTCTTTCCACTATAGTCTCCACTTTATTCTGTCCACTACAGTCTTTCCACTATAGTCTTTCCACTATTGTCTGTCCACTTAATCTTTCCACTATAGTCTCCACTTTATTCTGTCCACTACAGTCTTTCCACTATAGTCTTTCCACTATAGTCTCCCCTTTAGTCTTTCCACTTTAGTCTTTCCTTTATTCTGCCCACTACAGTCTTTCCACTATAGTCTGTCCACTTTAGTATTTCCACTTTAGTCTTTCCAGTATAGTCTCCACTTTATTCTGTCTACTACAGTCTTTCCACTTTAGTCTTTCCACTATTCTCTGTCCACTTTAGTCTTTCCACTATAGTCTCCACTTTATGCTGTCCACTACAGTCTCTCCACTATAGTCTTTCCACTATAGTCTGTCCACTTTAGTCTTTCCACTTTAGTCTTTCCACTTTAGTCTGTCCACTTTAGTCTTTCCACTATAGTCTGTCCACTTTAGTCTTTCCACTATTCTCCACTTTAGTCTTTCCACTTTAGTCTTTCCACTATAGTCTCCACTTTCTTCTGTCCACTACAGTCTTTCCTCTATAGTCTTTCCACTATAGTCTGTCCACTTTAGTCTTTCCACTTTAGTCTTTCCACTATAGTCTGTCCACTTTAGTCTTTCCACTATAGTCTGTCCACTTTAGTCTTTCCACTTTAGTCTTTCAACTTTATTCTGTCCACTGCAGTGTGTACACTTTAGTCTGTCCACTGAGTCTTTCCACTTCAGTCTTTCCACTATAGTCTGTCCACTTTAGTCTTTCCACTTTAGTCTATTCGCTTTAGTCTGTCCACTTAGTCTTTCCACTAGAGTCTGTCCACTTTAGTCTTTCCACTTTAGTCATTTCCACAATCGTCTGTCCACTTTAGTCTTTCCACTTTAGTCTGTCCACTTTAGTCTTTCCCCTATAGTCTGTCCAGTTTAGTCTTTCCACTATAGTCCGTCCACTTTAGTCTTTCCACTTTCGTCTTTCCACTTTAGTCTGTCCACTTTAGTCTTTCCACAATAGTCTGTCCACTTGAGTCTTTCCACTTTAGTCTTTCCACTTTATTCTCTCCACTTCAGTGTGTACACTTTAGTTTGTCCACTGAGTCTTTCCACTTCATTCTCTCCACTATAGTCTGTCCACTTTAGTCTTTCCACTTTATTCTTTCCACTATAGTCTTTCCACTTCAGTCTGTCCACTTTAGTCTTTCCACTATAGTCTGTCCACTTTAGTCTTTCCACTATAGTCTTCCCACTTTAGTCTGTCCACTTAGTCTTTCCACTTCAGTCTGTCCACTTTAGTCTTTCCACTATAGTCTTTCCACTTCAGTCTTTCCACTATAGTCTGTCCACTTTAGTCTTTCCACTTTATTCTTTCCACTATAGTCTCCACTTTATTCTGTCCACTACAGTCTTTCCACTATAGTCTTTCCACTACAGTCTGTCCACTTGAGTCTTTCCACTTTAGTCTTTCCACTTTATTCTCTCCACTTCAGTGTGTACACTTTAATTTGTCCTCTGAGTTTTTCCACTTCAGTCTTTCCACTATAGTCTGTCCACTTTAGTCTTTCCACTATCGTCTGTCCACTTTAGTCTTTCCACTATAGTCTTCACACTTTAGTCTGTCCACTGAGTCTTTCCACTTCAGTGTTTCCACTATAGTCTGTCCACTTTAGTCTTTCCACTATAGTCTCCACTTTATTCTGTCCACTACAGTCTTTCCACTTTAGTCTTTCCACTATTTTCTGTCCACTTTAGTCTTTCCTCTACAGTTTTCACTTTATTCTGTCCACTACAGTCTTTCCACTATAGTCTTTCCACTACAATCTGTCAACTTTAGTCTTTCCACTATTCTCCGTCCACTTTAGTCTTTCCACTATAGTCTCCACTTTATTCTGTCCACTACAGTCTTTCCACTATAGTCTTTCCACTATAGTCTGTCCACTTTAGTCTTTCCACTCCTCTAGTCTTTCCACTATAGTCTCCACTTTATTCTGTCCACTACAGTCTTTCCACTATAGTCTTTCCACTATAGTCTGTCCACTTTAATCTTTCTATTATTCTCTGTCCACTTTAGTCTTTCCACTATAGTCTTCCCACTTTAGTCTGTCCACTGAGTCTTTCCACTTCAGTGTTTCCACTATAGTATGTCCACTTTAGTCTTTCCACTATAGTCTCCACTTTATTCTGTCCACTACAGTCTTTCCACTTTAGTCTTTCCACTATTTTCTGTCCACTTTAGTCTTTCCACTACAGTTTTCACTTTATTCTGTCCACTACAGTCTTTCCACTATAGTCTTTCCACTATAGTCTGTCAACTTTAGTCTTTCCACTATTCTCCGTCCACTTTAGTCTTTCCACTATAGTCCCCACTTTATTCTGTCCACTAAAGTCTTTCCACTATAGTCTTTCCACTATAGTCTGTCCACTTTAGTCTTTCCACTTTAGTCTTTCCACTATAGTCTCCACTTTATTCTGTCCACTACAGTCTTTCCACTATAGTCTTTCCACTATAGTCTGTCCACTTTAATCTTTCTATTATTCTCTGTCCACTTTAGTCTTTCCACTATAGTCTGTCCACTTTAGTCTTTCCAATTTAGTTTTTCCACTTTAGTCTGTCCACTTCAGTCTTTCCACTATAGTCTGTCCACTTTAGTCTTTCAACTTTCGTCTTTCCACTATTCTCTGTCCACTTTAGTCTTTCCACTATAGTCTCCACTTTATTCTGTCCACTACAGTCTTTCCACTATAGTCTTTCCACTATAGTCTGTCCACTTTAGTCTTTCCACTTTAGTCTTTCTATTTTAGTCTCCACTTTATTCTGTCCACTACAGTCTTTCCACTTTAGTCTTTCCACTATTGTCTGTCCACTTTAGTCTTTCCACTTTATTCTTTCCACTATAGTCTCCACTTTATTCTGTCCACTACATTCTTTCCACTATAGTCTTTCCACTATCGTCTGTCCACTTTAGTCTTTCCACTAATCTCTGTCCACTTTAGTCTTTCCACTATAGTCTCCACTTCAATCTGTCCACTACAGTCTTTCAACTATAGTCTTTCCACTATAGTCTGTCCACTTTAGCCTTTTCACTTTAATCTTTCCACTTTAGTCTGTCCACTTTAGTCTTTCCACTATAGTCTGTCCACTTTAGTCTTTCCACTATTCTCCACTTTAGTCTTTCCTCTTTAGTCTTTCCACTATAGTCTCCACTTTCTTCTGTCCACTACAGTCTTTCCTCTAAAGTCTTTCCACTATAGTCTGTCCACTTTAGTCTTTCCACTTTAGTCTTTCCACTATAGTCTGTCCACTTTAGTCTTTCCACTATAGTCTGTCCACTTTAGTCTTTCCACTTTAGTCTTTCAACTTTATTCTGTCCACTGCAGTGTGTACACTTTAGTCTGTCCACTGAGTCTTTCCACTTCAGTCTTTCCACTATAGTCTGTCCACTTTAGTCTTTCCACTTTAGTCTTTTCGCTTTAGTCTGTCCACTTAGTCTTTCCACTAGAGTCTGTCCACTTTAGTCTTTCCACTTTAGTCTGTCCACTTTAGTTTTTCCACTTTAGTCATTTCCACAATCGTCTGTCCACTTTAGTCTTTCCACTTTAGTCTGTCCACTTTAGTCTTTCCCCTATAGTCTGTCCACTTTAGTCTTTCCACTATAGTCCGTCCACTTTAGTCTTTCCACTTTCGTCTTTCCACTTTAGTCTGTCCACTTTAGTCGTTCCACAATAGTCTGTCCACTTGAGTCTTTCCACTTTAGTCTTTCCACTTTATTCTCTCTACTTCAGTGTGTACACTTTAGTTTGTCCACTGAGTCTTTCCACTTCAGTCTCTCCACTATAGTCTGTCCACTTTAGTCTTTCCACTTTATTCTTTCCACTATAGTCTTTCCACTTCAGTCTGTCCACTTTAGTCTTTCCACTTTAGTCTGTCCACTTTAGTCTTTCCAATATAGTCTTCCCACTTTAGTCTGTCCACTTAGTCTTTCCACTTCAGTCTGTCCACTTTAGTCTTTCCACTATAGTCTTTCCACTTTATTCTTTCCACTATAGTCTCCACTTTATTCTGTCCACTACAGTCTTTCCACTATAGTCTTTCCACTACAGTCTGTCCACTTGAGTCTTTCCACTTTAGTCTTTCCACTTTATTCTCTCCACTTCAGTGTGTACACTTTAGTTTGTCCTCTGAGTTTTTCCACTTCAGTCTTTCCACTATAGTCTGTCCACTTTAGTCTTTCCACTATCGTCTGTCCACTTTAGTCTTTCCACTATAGTCTTCACACTTTAGTCTGTCCACTGAGTCTTTCCACTTCAGTGTTTCCACTATAGTCTGTCCACTTTAGTCTTTCCACTATAGTCTCCACTTTATTCTGTCCACTACAGTCTTTCCACTTTAGTCTTTCCACTATTTTCTGTCCACTTTAGTCTTTCCTCTACAGTTTTCACTTTATTCTGTCCACTACAGTCTTTCCACTATAGTCTTTCCACTACAATCTGTCAACTTTAGTCTTTCCACTATTCTCCGTCCACTTTAGTCTTTCCACTATAGTCTCCACTTTATTCTGTCCACTACAGTCTTTCCACTATAGTCTTTCCACTATAGTCTGTCCACTTTAGTCTTTCCACTCCTCTAGTCTTTCCACTATAGTCTCCACTTTATTCTGTCCACTACAGTCTTTCCACTATAGTCTTTCCACTATAGTCTGTCCACTTTAATCTTTCTATTATTCTCTGTCCACTTTAGTCTTTCCACTATAGTCTTCCCACTTTAGTCTGTCCACTGAGTCTTTCCACTTCAGTGTTTCCACTATAGTATGTCCACTTTAGTCTTTCCACTATAGTCTCCACTTTATTCTGTCCACTACAGTCTTTCCACTTTAGTCTTTCCACTATTTTCTGTCCACTTTAGTCTTTCCACTACAGTTTTCACTTTATTCTGTCCACTACAGTCTTTCCACTATAGTCTTTCCACTATAGTCTGTCAACTTTAGTCTTTCCACTATTCTCCGTCCACTTTAGTCTTTCCACTATAGTCCCCACTTTATTCTGTCCACTAAAGTCTTTCCACTATAGTCTTTCCACTATAGTCTGTCCACTTTAGTCTTTCCACTTTAGTCTTTCCACTATAGTCTCCACTTTATTCTGTCCACTACAGTCTTTCCACTATAGTCTTTCCACTATAGTCTGTCCACTTTAATCTTTCTATTATTCTCTGTCCACTTTAGTCTTTCCACTATAGTCTGTCCACTTTAGTCTTTCCAATTTAGTTTTTCCACTTTAGTCTGTCCACTTCAGTCTTTCCACTATAGTCTGTCCACTTTAGTCTTTCAACTTTCGTCTTTCCACTATTCTCTGTCCACTTTAGTCTTTCCACTATAGTCTCCACTTTATTCTGTCCACTACAGTCTTTCCACTATAGTCTTTCCACTATAGTCTGTCCACTTTAGTCTTTCCACTTTAGTCTTTCTATTTTAGTCTCCACTTTATTCTGTCCACTACAGTCTTTCCACTTTAGTCTTTCCACTATTGTCTGTCCACTTTAGTCTTTCCACTTTATTCTTTCCACTATAGTCTCCACTTTATTCTGTCCACTACATTCTTTCCACTATAGTCTTTCCACTATCGTCTGTCCACTTTAGTCTTTCCACTAATCTCTGTCCACTTTAGTCTTTCCACTATAGTCTCCACTTCAATCTGTCCACTACAGTCTTTCAACTATAGTCTTTCCACTATAGTCTGTCCACTTTAGCCTTTTCACTTTAATCTTTCCACTTTAGTCTGTCCACTTTAGTCTTTCCACTATAGTCTGTCCACTTTAGTCTTTCCACTATTCTCCACTTTAGTCTTTCCTCTTTAGTCTTTCCACTATAGTCTCCACTTTCTTCTGTCCACTACAGTCTTTCCTCTATAGTCTTTCCACTATAGTCTGTCCACTTTAGTCTTTCCACTTTAGTCTTTCCACTATAGTCTGTCCACTTTAGTCTTTCCACTATAGTCTGTCCACTTTAGTCTTTCCACTTTAGTCTTTCAACTTTATTCTGTCCACTGCAGTGTGTACACTTTAGTCTGTCCACTGAGTCTTTCCACTTCAGTCTTTCCACTATAGTCTGTCCACTTTAGTCTTTCCACTTTAGTCTTTTCGCTTTAGTCTGTCCACTTAGTCTTTCCACTAGAGTCTGTCCACTTTAGTCTTTCCACTTTAGTCTGTCCACTTTAGTTTTTCCACTTTAGTCATTTCCACAATCGTCTGTCCACTTTAGTCTTTCCACTTTAGTCTGTCCACTTTAGTCTTTCCCCTATAGTCTGTCCACTTTAGTCTTTCCACTATAGTCCGTCCACTTTAGTCTTTCCACTTTCGTCTTTCCACTTTAGTCTGTCCACTTTAGTCGTTCCACAATAGTCTGTCCACTTGAGTCTTTCCACTTTAGTCTTTCCACTTTATTCTCTCTACTTCAGTGTGTACACTTTAGTTTGTCCACTGAGTCTTTCCACTTCAGTCTCTCCACTATAGTCTGTCCACTTTAGTCTTTCCACTTTATTCTTTCCACTATAGTCTTTCCACTTCAGTCTGTCCACTTTAGTCTTTCCACTTTAGTCTGTCCACTTTAGTCTTTCCAATATAGTCTTCCCACTTTAGTCTGTCCACTTAGTCTTTCCACTTCAGTCTGTCCACTTTAGTCTTTCCACTATAGTCTTTCCACTTCAGTCTTTCCACTATAGTCTGTCCACTTTAGTCTTTCCACTTTATTCTTTCCACTATAGTCTCCACTTTATTCTGTCCACTACAGTCTTTCCACTATAGTCTTTCCACTACAGTCTGTCCACTTGAGTCTTTCCACTTTAGTCTTTCCACTTTATTCTCTCCACTTCAGTGTGTACACTTTAGTTTGTCCTCTGAGTTTTTCCACTTCAGTCTTTCCACTATAGTCTGTCCACTTTAGTCTTTCCACTATCGTCTTTCCACTTTAGTCTTTCCACTATAGTCTTCCCACTTTAGTCTGTCCACTGAGTCTTTCCACTTCAGTGTTTCCACTATAGTCTGTCCACTTTAGTCTTTCCACTATAGTCTCCACTTTATTCTGTCCACTACAGTCTTTCCACTTTAGTCTTTCCACTATTTTCTGTCCACTTTAGTCTTTCCTCTACAGTTTTCACTTTATTCTGTCCACTACAGTCTTTCCACTATAGTCTTTCCACTATAGTCTGTCAACTTTAGTCTTTCCACTATTCTCCGTCCACTTTAGTCTTTCCACTATAGTCTCCACTTTATTCTGTCCACTACAGTCTTTCCACTATAGTCTTTCCACTATAGTCTGTCCACTTTAGTCTTTCCACTTTAGTCTTTCCACTATAGTCTCCACTTTATTCTGGCCACTACAGTCTTTCCACTATAGTCTTTCCACTATAGGGTGTCCACTTTAATCTTTCTATTATTCTCTGTCCACTTTAGTCTTTCCACTATAGTCTTCCCACTTTAGTCTGTCCACTGAGTCTTTCCACTTCAGTGTTTCCACTATAGTCTGTCCACTTTAGTCTTTCCACTATAGTCTCCACTTTATTCTGTCCACTACAGTCTTTCCACTTTAGTCTTTCCACTATTTTCTGTCCACTTTAGTCTTTCCACTACAGTTTTCACTTTATTCTGTCCACTACAGTCTTTCCACTATAGTCTTTCCACTATAGTCTGTCAACTTTAGTCTTTCCACTATTCTCCGTCCACTTTAGTCTTTTCACTATAGTCTCCACTTTATTCTGTCCACTACAGTCTTTCCACTATAGTCTTTCCACTATAGTCTGTCCACTTTAGTCTTTCCACTTTAGACTTTCTATTTTGTCTCCACTTTATTCTGTCCACTACAGTCTTTCCACTTTAGTCTTTCCACTATTCTCTGTCCACTTTAGTCTTTCCACTTTATTCTTTCCACTATAGTCTCCACTTTATTCTGTCCACTACAGTCTTTCCACTATAGTCTTTCCACTATAGTCTGTCCACTTTAATCTTTCTATTATTCTCTGTCCACTTCAGTCTTTCCACTATAGTCTGTCCACTTTAGTCTGTCCACTTTAGTCTTTCCACTATAGTCTTCCCACTTTAGTCTGTCCACTGAGTCTTTCCACTTCAGTCTTTCCACTATAGTCTCCACTTTATTCTGTCCACTACAGTCTTTCCAATATAGTCTTTCCACTATAGTCTGTCCACTTTAGTCTTTCCACTATTCTCCGTCCACTTTAGTCTTTCCACTATAGTCTCCACTTTATTCTGTCCACTACAGTCTTTCCACTTTAGTCTTTCCTTTATTCTGCCCACTACAGTCTTTCCACTATAGTCTTTCCACTATAGTCTGTCCACTTTAGTATTTCCACTTTAGTCTTTCCAGTATAGTCTCCACTTTATTCTGTCCACTACAGTCTTTCCACTTTAGTCTTTCCACTATTCTCTGTCCACTTTAGTCTTTCCACTATAGTCTCCACTTTATGCTGTCCACTACAGTCTCTCCACTATAGTCTTTCCACTATAGTCTGTCCACTTTAGTCTTTCCACTTTAGTCTTTCCACTTTAGTCTGTCCACTTTAGTCTTTCCACTATAGTCTGTCCACTTTAGTCTTTCCACTATTCTCCACTTTAGTCTTTCCACTTTAGTCTTTCCACTATAGTCTCCACTTTCTTCTGTCCACTACAGTCTTTCCTCTATAGTCTTTCCACTATAGTCTGTCCACTTTAGTCTTTCCACTTTAGTCTTTCCACTATAGTCTGTCCACTTTAGTCTTTCCACTATAGTCTGTCCACTTTAGTCTTTCCACTTTAGTCTTTCAACTTTATTCTGTCCACTGCAGTGTGTACACTTTAGTCTGTCCACTGAGTCTTTCCACTTCAGTCTTTCCACTATAGTCTGTCCACTTTAGTCTTTCCACTTTAGTCTATTCGCTTTAGTCTGTCCACTTAGTCTTTCCACTAGAGTCTGTCCACTTTAGTCTTTCCACTTTAGTCATTTCCACAATCGTCTGTCCACTTTAGTCTTTCCACTTTAGTCTGTCCACTTTAGTCTTTCCCCTATAGTCTGTCCAGTTTAGTCTTTCCACTATAGTCCGTCCACTTTAGTCTTTCCACTTTCGTCTTTCCACTTTATTCTGTCCACTTTAGTCTTTCCACAATAGTCTGTCCACTTGAGTCTTTCCACTTTAGTCTTTCCACTTTATTCTCTCCACTTCAGTGTGTACACTTTAGTTTGTCCACTGAGTCTTTCCACTTCATTCTCTCCACTATAGTCTGTCCACTTTAGTCTTTCCACTTTATTCTTTCCACTATAGTCTTTCCACTTCAGTCTGTCCACTTTAGTCTTTCCACTATAGTCTGTCCACTTTAGTCTTTCCACTATAGTCTTCCCACTTTAGTCTGTCCACTTAGTCTTTCCACTTCAGTCTGTCCACTTTAGTCTTTCCACTATAGTCTTTCCACTTCAGTCTTTCCACTATAGTCTGTCCACTTTAGTCTTTCCACTTTATTCTTTCCACTATAGTCTCCACTTTATTCTGTCCACTACAGTCTTTCCACTATAGTCTTTCCACTACAGTCTGTCCACTTGAGTCTTTCCACTTTAGTCTTTCCACTTTATTCTCTCCACTTCAGTGTGTACACTTTAGTTTGTCCTCTGAGTTTTTCCACTTCAGTCTTTCCACTATGGTCTGTCCACTTTAGTCTTTCCACTATCGTCTGTCCACTTTAGTCTTTCCACTATAGTCTTCCCACTTTAGTCTGTCCACTGAGTCTTTCCACTTCAGTGTTTCCACTATAGTCTGTCCACTTCAGTGTTTCCACTATAGTCTGTCCACTTTAGTCTTTCCACTATAGTCTCCACTTTATTCTGTCCACTACAGTCTTTCCACTTTAGTCTTTCCACTATTTTCTGTCCACTTTAGTCTTTCCTCTACAGTTTTCACTTTATTCTGTCCACTACAGTCTTTCCACTATAGTCTTTCCACTACAGTCTGTCAACTTTAGTCTTTCCACTATTCTCCGTCCACTTTAGTCTTTCCACTATAGTCTCCACTTTATTCTGTCCACTACAGTCTTTTCACTATAGTCTTTCCACTATAGTCTGTCCACTTTAGTCTTTCCACTCCTCTAGTCTTTCCACTATAGTCTCCACTTTATTCTGTCCACTACAGTCTTTCCACTATAGTCTTTCCACTATAGTCTGTCCACTTTAATCTTTCTATTATTCTCTGTCCACTTTAGTCTTTCCACTATAGTCTTCCCACTTTAGTCTGTCCACTGAGTCTTTCCACTTCAGTGTTTCCACTATAGTCTGTCCACTTTAGTCTTTCCACTATAGTCTCCACTTTATTCTGTCCACTACAGTCTTTCCACTTTAGTCTTTCCACTATTTTCTGTCCACTTTAGTCTTTCCACTACAGTTTTCACTTTATTCTGTCCACTACAGTCTTTCCACTATAGTCTTTCCACTATAGTCTGTCAACTTTAGTCTTTCCACTATTCTCCGTCCACTTTAGTCTTTCCACTATAGTCCCCACTTTATTCTGTCCACTACAGTCTTTCCACTATAGTCTTTCCACTATAGTCTGTCCACTTTAGTCTTTCCACTTTAGTCTTTCCACTATAGTCTCCACTTTATTCTGTCCACTACAGTCTTTCCACTATAGTCTTTCCACTTTAATCTTTCTATTATTCTCTGTCCACTTTAGTCTTTCCACTATAGTCTGTCCACTTTAGTCTTTCCAATTTAGTTTTTCCACTTTAGTCTGTCCACTTCAGTCTTTCCACTATAGTCTGTCCACTTTAGTCTTTCAACTTTCGTCTTTCCACTATTCTCTGTCCACTTTAGTCTTTCCACTATAGTCTCCACTTTATTCTGTCCACTACAGTCTTTCCACTATCGTCTTTCCACTATAGTCTGTCCACTTTAGTCTTTCCACTTTAGTCTTTCTATTTTAGTCTCCACTTTATTCTGTCCACTACAGTCTTTCCACTTTAGTCTTTCCACTATTCTCTGTCCACTTTAGTCTTTCCACTTTATTCTTTCCACTATAGTCTCCACTTTATTCTGTCCACTACAGTCTTTCCACTATAGTCTTTCCACTATCGTCTGTCCACTTTAGTCTTTCCACTAATCTCTGTCCACTTTAGTCTTTCCACTATAGTCTCCACTTCAATCTGTCCACTACAGTCTTTCAACTATAGTCTTTCCACTATAGTCTGTCCACTTTAGCCTTTTCACTTTAATCTTTCCACTTTAGTCTGTCCACTTTAGTCTTTCCACTATAGTCTGTCCACTTTAGTCTTTCCACTATTCTCCACTTTAGTCTTTCCTCTTTAGTCTTTCCACTATAGTCTCCACTTTCTTCTGTCCACTACAGTCTTTCCTCTATAGTCTTTCCACTATAGTCTGTCCACTTTAGTCTTTCCACTTTAGTCTTTCCACTATAGTCTGTCCACTTTAGTCTTTCCACTATAGTCTGTCCACTTTAGTCTTTCCACTTTAGTCTTTCAACTTTATTCTGTCCACTGCAGTGTGTACACTTTAGTCTGTCCACTGAGTCTTTCCACTTCAGTCTTTCCACTATAGTCTGTCCACTTTAGTCTTTCCACTTTAGTCTTTTCGCTTTAGTCTGTCCACTTAGTCTTTCCACTAGAGTCTGTCCACTTTAGTCTTTCCACTTTAGTCTGTCCACTTTAGTTTTTCCACTTTAGTCATTTCCACAATCGTCTGTCCACTTTAGTCTTTCCACTTTAGTCTGTCCACTTTAGTCTTTCCCCTATAGTCTGTCCACTTTAGTCTTTCCACTATAGTCCGTCCACTTTAGTCTTTCCACTTTCGTCTTTCCACTTTAGTCTGTCCACTTTAGTCTTTCCACAATAGTCTGTCCACTTGAGTCTTTCCACTTTAGTCTTTCCACTTTATTCTCTCTACTTCAGTGTGTACACTTTAGTTTGTCCACTGAGTCTTTCCACTTCAGTCTCTCCACTATAGTCTGTCCACTTTAGTCTTTCCACTTTATTCTTTCCACTATAGTCTTTCCACTTCAGTCTGTCCACTTTAGTCTTTCCACTTTAGTCTGTCCACTTTAGTCTTTCCAATATAGTCTTCCCACTTTAGTCTGTCCACTTAGTCTTTCCACTTCAGTCTGTCCACTTTAGTCTTTCCACTATAGTCTTTCCACTTCAGTCTTTCCACTATAGTCTGTCCACTTTAGTCTTTCCACTTTATTCTTTCCACTATAGTCTCCACTTTATTCTGTCCACTACAGTCTTTCCACTATAGTCTTTCCACTACAGTCTGTCCACTTGAGTCTTTCCACTTTAGTCTTTCCACTTTATTCTCTCCACTTCAGTGTGTACACTTTAGTTTGTCCTCTGAGTTTTTCCACTTCAGTCTTTCCACTATAGTCTGTCCACTTTAGTCTTTCCACTATCGTCTTTCCACTTTAGTCTTTCCACTATAGTCTTCCCACTTTAGTCTGTCCACTGAGTCTTTCCACTTCAGTGTTTCCACTATAGTCTGTCCACTTTAGTCTTTCCACTATAGTCTCCACTTTATTCTGTCCACTACAGTCTTTCCACTTTAGTCTTTCCACTATTTTCTGTCCACTTTAGTCTTTCCTCTACAGTTTTCACTTTATTCTGTCCACTACAGTCTTTCCACTATAGTCTTTCCACTATAGTCTGTCCACTTTAGTCTTTCCACTTTAGTCTTTCCAATATAGTCTCCACTTTATTCTGGCCACTACAGTCTTTCCACTATAGTCTTTCCACTATAGTCTGTCCACTTTAATCTTTCTATTATTCTCTGTCCACTTTAGTCTTTCCACTATAGTCTTCCCACTTTAGTCTGTCCACTGAGTCTTTCCACTTCAGTGTTTCCACTATAGTCTGTCCACTTTAGTCTTTCCACTATAGTCTCCACTTTATTCTGTCCACTACAGTCTTTCCACTTTAGTCTTTCCACTATTTTCTGTCCACTTTAGTCTTTCCACTACAGTTTTCACTTTATTCTGTCCACTACAGTCTTTCCACCATAGTCTTTCCACTATAGTCTGTCAACTTTAGTCTTTCCACTATTCTCCGTCCACTTTAGTCTTTTCACTATAGTCTCCACTTTATTCTGTCCACTACAGTCTTTCCACTATAGTCTTTCCACTATAGTCTGTCCACTTTAGTCTTTCCACTTTAGACTTTCTATTTTGTCTCCACTTTATTCTGTCCACTACAGTCTTTCCACTTTAGTCTTTCCACTATTCTCTGTCCACTTTAGTCTTTCCACTTTATTCTTTCCACTATAGTCTCCACTTTATTCTGTCCACTACAGTCTTTCCACTATAGTCTTTCCACTATAGTCTGTCCACTTTAATCTTTCTATTATTCTCTGTCCACTTCAGTCTTTCCACTATAGTCTGTCCACTTTAGTCTGTCCACTTTAGTCTTTCCACTATAGTCTTCCCACTTTAGTCTGTCCACTGAGTCTTTCCACTTCAGTCTTTCCACTATAGTCTCCACTTTATTCTGTCCACTACAGTCTTTCCACTATAGTCTTTCCACTATAGTCTGTCCACTTTAGTCTTTCCACTATTCTCCGTCCACTTTAGTCTTTCCACTATAGTCTCCACTTTATTCTGTCAACTACAGTCTTTCCACTATAGTCTTTCCACTATAGTCTGTCCACTTTAGTCTTTCCAATTTAGTTTTTCCACTTTAGTCTGTCCACTTCAGTCTTTCCACTATAGTCTGTCCAAATTAGTCTTTCAACTTTCGTCTTTCCACTATTCTCTGTCCACTTTAGTCTTTCCACTATAGTCTCCACTTTATTCTGTCCACTACAGTCTTTCCACTATAGTCTTTCCACTATAGTCTGTCCACTTTAGTCTTTCCACTTTAGTCTTTCTATTTTAGTCTCCACTTTATTCTGTTCACTACAGTCTTTCCACTTTAGTCTTTCCACTATTCTCTGTCCTCTTTAGTCTTTCCACTTTATTCTTTCCACTATAGTCTCCACTTTATTCTGTCCACTACAGTCTTTCCACTATAGTCTTTCCACTATCGTCTGTCCACTTTAGTCTTTCCACTAATCTCTGTCCACTTTAGTCTTTCCACCATAGTCTCCACTTCAATCTGTCCACTACAGTCTTTTAACTATAGTCTTTCCACTATAGTCTGTCCACTTTAGTCTTTCCACTTTAGTCTTTCCACTTTAGTCTGTCCACTTTAGTCTTTCCACTATAGTCTGTCCACTTTAGTCTTTCGACTATTCTCCACTTTAGTCTTTCCACTTTAGTCTTTCCACTATAGTCTCCACTTTCTTCTGTCCACTACAGTCTTTCCTCTATAGTCTTTCCACTATAGTCTGTCCACTTTAGTCTTTCCACTTTAGTCTTTCCACTATAGTCTGTCCACTTTAGTCTTTCCACTATAGTCTGTCCACTTTAGTCTTTCCACTTTAGTCTTTCAACTTTATTCTGTCCACTGCAGTGTGTACACTTTAGTCTGTCCACTGAGTCTTTCCACTTCAGTCTTTCCACTATAGTCTGTCCACTTTAGTCTTTCCACTTTAGTCTTTTCGCTTTAGTCTGTCCACTTAGTCTTTCCACTAGAGTCTGTCCACTTTAGTCTTTCCACTTTAGTCTGTCCACTTTAGTCTTTCCACTTTAGTCATTTCCACAATCGTCTGTCCACTTTAGTCTTTCCACTTTAGTCTGTCCACTTTAGTCTTTCCCCTATAGTCTGTACACTTTAGTCTTTCCACTATAGTCCGTCCACTTTAGTCTTTCCACTTTCGTCTTTCCACTTTAGTCTGTCCACATTAGTCTTTCCACAATAGTCTCTCCACTTGAGTCTTTCCACTTTAGTCTTTCCACTTTATTCTCTCCACTTCAGTGTGTACACTTTAGTTTGTCCGCTGAGTCTTTCCACTATAGTCTGTCCACTTTAGTCTTTCCACTTTATTCTTTCCACTATAGTCTTTCCACTTCAGTCTGTCCACTTTAGTCTTTCCACTATAGTCTGTCCACTTTAGTCTTTCCACTATAGTCTTCCCACTTTAGTCTGTCCACTTAGTCTTTCCACTTCAGTCTGTCCACTTTAGTCTTTCCACTATAGTCTTTCCACTTCAGTCTTTCCACTATAGTCTTCCCACTTTAGTCTTTCCACTTTATTCTTTCCACTATAGTCTCCACTTTATTCTGTCCACTACAGTATTTCCACTATAGTCTTTCCACTACAGTCTGTCCACTTGAGTCTTTCCACTTTAGTCTTTCCACTTTATTCTCTCCACTTCAGTGTGTACACTTTAGTTTGTCCTCTGAGTTTTTCCACTTCAGTCTTTCCACTATAGTCTGTCCACTTTAGTCTTTCCACTATCGTCTGTCCACTTTAGTCTTTCCACTATAGTCTTCCCACTTTAGTCTGTCCACTTTAGTCTTTCCACTTTATTCTTTCCACTATAGTCTTTCCACTTCAGTGTTTCCACTATAGTCTGTCCACTTTAGTCTTTCCACTATAGTCTCCACTTTATTCTGTCCACTACAGTCTTTCCACTTTAGTCTTTCCACTATTTTCTGTCCACTTTAGTCTTTCCTCTACAGTTTTCACTTTATTCTGTCCACTACAGTCTTTCCACTATAGTCTTTCCACTATAGTCTGTCAACTTTAGTCTTTCCACTATTCTCCGTCCACTTTAGTCTTTCCACTATAGTCTCCACTTTATTCTGTCCACTACAGTCTTTCCACTATAGTCTTTCCACTATAGTCTGTCCACTTTAGTCTTTCCACTTTAGTCTTTCCACTATAGTCTCCACTTTATTCTGTCCACTACAGTCTTTCCACTATAGTCTTTCCACTATAGTCTGTCCACTTTAATCTTTCTATTATTCTCTGTCCACTTTAGTCTTTCCACTATAGTCTTCACACTTTAGTCTGTCCACTGAGTCTTTCCACTTCAGTGTTTCCACTATAGTCTGTCCACTTTAGTCTTTCCACTATAGTCTCCACTTTATTCTGTCCACTACAGTCTTTCCACTTTAGTCTTTCCACTATTTTCTGTCCACTTTAGTCTTTCCACTACAGTTTTCACTTTATTCTGTCCACTACAGTCTTTCCACTATAGTCTTTCCACTATAGTCAGTCAACTTTAGTCTTTCCACTATTCTCCGTCCACTTTAGTCTTTCCACTATAGTCTCCACTTTATTCTGTCCACTACAGTCTTTCCACTATAGTCTTTCCACTATAGTCTGTCCACTTTAGTCTTTCCACTTTAGTCTTTCCACTATAGTCTCCACTTTATTCTGTCCACTACAGTCTTTCCACTATAGTCTTTCCACTATAGTCTGTCCACTTTAATCTTTCTATTATTCTCTGTCCACTTCAGTCTTTCCACTATAGTCTGTCCACTTTAGTCTTTCCACTATCGTCTGTCCACTTTAGTCTTTCCACTATAGTCTTCCCACTTTAGTCTGTCCACTGAGTCTTTCCACTTCAGTGTTTCCACTATAGTCTGTCCACTTTAGTCTTTCCACTATAGTCTCCACTTTATTCTGTCCACTACAGTCTTTCCACTTTAGTCTTTCCACTATTTTCTGTCCACTTTAGTCTTTCCACTACAGTTTTCACTTTATTCTGTCCACTACAGTCTTTCCACTATGGTCTTTCCACTATAGTCTGTCAACTTTAGTCTATCCACTATTCTCCGTCCACTTTAGTCTTTCCACTATAGTCTCCACTTTATTCTGTCCACTACAGTCTTTCCACTATAGTCTTTCCACTATAGTCTGTCCACTTTAGTCTTTCCACTTTAGTCTTTCCACTATAGTCTCCACTTTATTCTGTCCACTACAGTCTTTCCACTATAGTCTTTCCACTATAGTCTGTCCACTTTAATCTTTCTATTATTCTCTGTCCACTTTAGTCTTTCCACTACAGTCTCCACTTTATTCTGTCCACTACAGTCTTTCCAAGATAGTCTTTCAACTATAGTCTGTCCACTTTAGTCTTTCCACTATAGTCTCCACTTTATTCTTTCCAATATTTTCTGTCCACTTTAGTCTTTCCACTATAGTCTCCACTTTATTCTGTCCACTACGGTCTTTCCACTATAGTCTTTCCACTATAGTCTCCACTTTATTCTGTCCACTACAGTCTTTCCACTTTAGTCTTTCCACTATTTTCTGTCCACTTTAGTCTTTCCACTTTAGTCTCCACTTTATTCTGTCCACTACAGTCTTTCCACTATAGTCTTTCCACTATAGTCTGTCCACTTTAGTCTTTCCACTATTCTCCTTCCACTTCAGTCTTTCCACTATAGTCTCCACTTTATTATGTCCACTACAGTCTTTCCACTATAGTCTTTCCACTATAGTCTGTCCACTTTAGTCTTTCCAATTTAGTTTTTCGACTTTAGTCTGTCCACTTCAGTCTTTCCACTATAGTCTGTCCACTTTAGTCTTTCCACTATAGTCTGTCCACTTTAGTCTTTCCACTTTAGTCTTTCCACTATAGTCTCCACTTTATTCTGTCCACTAAAGTCTTTCCACTTTAGTCTTTCCACTATTCTCTGTCCACTTTAGTCTTTCCACTATAGTCTCCACTTTATTCTGTCCACTACAGTCTTTCCACTATAGTCTTTCCACTATTGTCTGTCCACTTAATCTTTCCACTATAGTCTCCACTTTATTCTGTCCACTACAGTCTTTCCACTATAGTCTTTCCACTATAGTCTCCCCTTTAGTCTTTCCACTTTAGTCTTTCCTTTATTCTGCCCACTACAGTCTTTCCACTATAGTCTTTCCACTATAGTCTGTCCACTTTAGTATTTCCACTTTAGTCTTTCCAGTATAGTCTCCACTTTATTCTGTCCACTACAGTCTTTCCACTTTAGTCTTTCCACTATTCTCTGTCCACTTTAGTCTTTCCACTTTAGTCTTTCCACTATAGTCTCCACTTTATTCTGTCCACTACAGTCTCTCCACTTTAGTTTTTCCACTATTTTCTGTCCACTTTAGTCTTTCCACTATACTCGCCACTTTATTCTGTCCACTACAGTCTTTCCACTATAGTCTTTCCACTATAGTCTGTCCCCTTTAGTCTTTCAACTTTAGTCTTTCCACTATAGTCTCCACTTTATTCTGCCCACTACAGTCTTTCCACTATAGTCTTTCCACTATAGTCTGTCCACTTCAGTCTTCCACTATAGTCTCCCCTTTAGTCTTTACACTTTAGTCTTTCCACTTTAGTCTTTCCACTATTCTCTGTCCACTTTAGTCTTTCCACTTCTGCCCACTACAGTCTTTCCACTATAGTCTTTCCACTATAGTCCGTCCACTTCAGTCTTCCACTATAGTCTCCCCTTTAGTCTTTCCACTACAGTCTCTCCACTATAGTCTTTCCACTATAGTCTGTCCACTTTTGTCTTTCCACTGTTCTCTGTCCACTTTAGTCTTTCCACTATAGTCTCCACTTTATTCTGTCCACTACAGTCTTTCCACTTTAGTCTTTCCACTATTCTCTGTCCACTTTAGTCTTTCCACTTTAGTCTTTCCACTATAGTCTCCACTTTATTCTGTCCACTACAGTCTCTCCACTATAGTCTTTCCACTATAGTCTGTCCACTTTAGTCTTTCCACTGTTCTCTGTCCACTTTAGTCTTTCCACTATACTCTCCACTTTATTCTGTCCACTACAGTCTTTCCACTATAGTCTTTCCACTATAGTCTGTCCACTTTAGTCTGTCCACTTCAGTCTTTCCACTATAGTCTGTCCACTTTAGTCTTTCCACTATAGTCTGTCCACTTTAGTCTTTCCACTTTAGTCTTTCCACTATAGTCTCCACTTTATTCTGTCCACTACAGTCTTTCCACTTTAGTCTTTCCACTATTCTCTGTCCACTTTAATCTTTCCACTATAGTCTCCAATTTATTCTGTCCACTACAGTCTTTCCACTATAGTCTTTCCACTATTGTCTGTCCACTTAATCTTTTCACTATAGTCTCCACTTTATTCTGTCCACTACAGTCTTTCCACTATAGTCTTTCCACTATAGTCTCCCCTTTAGTCTTTCCACTTTAGTCTTTCCACTATAGTCTCCACTTTATTCTGCCCACTACAGTCTTTCCACTATAGTCTTTCCACTATAGTCTGTCCACTTTAGTATTTCCACTTTAGTCTTTCCACTATAGTCTCCACTTTATTCTGTCCACTACAGTCTTTCCACTATAGTCTTTCCACTATAGTCTGTCCACTTTAATCTTTCTATTATTCTCTGTCCACTTCAGTCTTTCCACTATAGTCTGTCCACTTTAGTCTTTCCACTATCGTCTGTCCACTTTAGTCTTTCCACTATAGTCTTCCCACTTTAGTCTGTCCACTGAGTCTTTCCACTTCAGTGTTTCCACTATAGTCTGTCCACTTTAGTCTTTCCACTATAGTCTCCACTTTATTCTGTCCACTACAGTCTTTCCACTTTAGTTTTTCCACTATTTTCTGTCCACTTTAGTCTTTCCACTACAGTTTTCACTTTATTCTGTCCACTACAGTCTTTCCACTATAGTCTTTCCACTATAGTCTGTCAACTTTAGTCTTTCCACTATTCTCCGTCCACTTTAGTCTTTCCACTATAGTCTCCACTTTATTCTGTCCACTACAGTCTTTCCACTATAGTCTTTCCAGTATAGTCTTTCCACTATTCTCCGTCCACTTTAGTCTTTCCACTATAGTCTCCACTTTATTCTGTCCACTACAGTCTTTCCACTTTAGTCTTTCCACTTTAGTCTTTCCACTATAGTCTCCACTTTATTCTGTCCACTACAGTCTTTCCATTATAGTCTTTCCACTATAGTCTGTCCACTTTAATCTTTCTATTATTCTCTGTCCACTTTAGTCTTTCCACTACAGTCTCCACTTTATTCTGTCCACTACAGTCTTTCCACTATAGTCTTTCAACTATAGTCTGTCCACTTTAGTCTTTCCACTTTAGTCTTTCCACTATAGTCTCCACTTTATTCTGTCCACTACAGTCTTTCCATTATAGTCTTTCCACTATAGTCTGTCCACTTTAATCTTTCTATTATTCGCTGTCCACTTTAGTCTTTCCACTACAGTCTCCACTTTATTCTGTCCACTACAGTCTTTCCACTATAGTCTTTCCACTATAGTCTCCACTTTATTCTGTCCACTACAGTCTTTCCACTTTAGTCTTTCCACTGTTTTCTGTCCACTTTAGTCTTTCCACTATAGTCTCAACTTTATTCTGTCCACTACAGTCTTTCCACTATAGTCTGTCCACTTTAGTCTTTCCACTATTCTCCGTCCACTTCAGTCTTTCCACTATAGTCTCCACTTTATTATGTCCACTAAAGTCTTTCAACTATAGTCTTTCCACTATAGTCTGTCCACTTTAGTCATTCCAATTTAGTTTTTCGACTTTAGTCTGTCCACTTCAGTCTTTCCACTATAGTCTGTCCACTTTAGTCTTTCCACTATAGTCTGTCCACTTTAGTCTTTCCACTTTAGTCTTTCCACTATAGTCTCCACTTTCTTCTGTCCACTAAAGTCTTTCCACTTTAGTCTTTCCACTATTCTCTGTCCACTTTAGTCTTTCCACTATAGTCTCCACTTTATTCTGTCCACTACAGTCTTTCCACTATAGTCTTTCCACTATTGTCTGTCCACTTAATCTTTCCACTATAGTCTCCACTTTATTCTGTCCACTAAAGTCTTTCCACTATAGTCTTTCCACTATAGTCTCCCCTTTAGTCTTTCCACTTTAGTCTTTCCTTTATTCTGCCCACTACAGTCTTTCCACTATAGTCTTTCCACTATAGTCTGTCCACTTTAGTATTTCCACTTTAGTCTTTCCAGTATAGTCTCCACTTTATTCTGTCCACTACAGTCTTTCCACTTTAGTCTTTCCACTATTCTCTGTCCACTTTAGTCTTTCCACTTTAGTCTTTCCACTATAGTCTCCACTTTATGCTATCCACTACAGTCTCTCCACTATAGTCTTTCCACTATAGTCTGTCCACTTTAGTCTTTCCACTTTAGTCTTTCCACTTTAGTCTGTCCACTTTAGTCTTTCCACTATAGTCTGTCCACTTTAGTCTTTCCACTATTCTCCACTTTAGTCTTTCCACTTTAGTCTTTCCACTATAGTCTCCACTTTCTTCTGTCCACTACAGTCTTTCCTCTATAGTCTTTCCACTATAGTCTGTCCACTTTAGTCTTTCCACTTTAGTCTTTCCACTATAGTCTGTCCACTTTAGTCTTTCCACTATAGTCTGTCCACTTTAGTCTTTCCACTTTAGTCTTTCAACTTTATTCTGTCCACTGCAGTGTGTACACTTTAGTCTGTCCACTGAGTCTTTCCACTTCAGTCTTTCCACTATAGTCTGTCCACTTTAGTCTTTCCACTTTAGTCTTTTCGCTTTAGTCTGTCCACTTAGTCTTTCCACTAGAGTCTGTCCACTTTAGTCTTTCCACTTTAGTCATTTCCACAATCGTCTGTCCACTTTAGTCTTTCCACTTTAGTCTGTCCACTTTAGTCTTTCCCCTATAGTCTGTCCAGTTTAGTCTTTCCACTATAGTCCGTCCACTTTAGTCTTTCCACTTTCGTCTTTCCACTTTAGTCTGTCCACTTTAGTCTTTCCACAATAGTCTGTCCACTTGAGTCTTTCCACTTTAGTCTTTCCACTTTATTCTCTCCACTTCAGTGTGTACACTTTAGTTTGTCCACTGAGTCTTTCCACTTCATTCTCTCCACTATAGTCTGTCCACTTTAGTCTTTCCACTTTATTCTTTCCACTATAGTCTTTCCACTTCAGTCTGTCCACTTTAGTCTTTCCACTATAGTCTGTCCACTTTAGTCTTTCCACTATAGTCTTCCCACTTTAGTCTGTCCACTTAGTCTTTCCACTTCAGTCTGTCCACTTTAGTCTTTCCACTATAGTCTTTCCACTTCAGTCTTTCCACTATAGTCTGTCCACTTTAGTCTTTCCACTTTATTCTTTCCACTATAGTCTCCAATTTATTCTGTCCACTACAGTCTTTCCACTATAGTCTTTCCACTACAGTCTGTCCACTTGAGTCTTTCCACTTTAGTCTTTCCACTTTATTCTCTCCACTTCAGTGTGTACACTTTAGTTTGTCCTCTGAGTTTTTCCACTTCAGTCTTTCCACTATAGTCTGTCCACTTTAGTCTTTCCACTATCGTCTGTCCACTTTAGTCTTTCCACTATAGTCTTCCCACTTTAGTCTGTCCACTGAGTCTTTCCACTTCAGTGTTTCCACTATAGTCTGTCCACTTTAGTCTTTCCACTATAGTCTCCACTTTATTCTGTCCACTACAGTCTTTCCACTTTAGTCTTTCCACTATTTTCTGTCCACTTTAGTCTTTCCTCTACAGTTTTCACTTTATTCTGTCCACTACAGTCTTTCCACTATAGTCTTTCCACTACAGTCTGTCAACTTTAGTCTTTCCACTATTCTCCGTCCACTTTGGTCTTTCCACTATAGTCTCCACTTTATTCTGTCCACTACAGTCTTTCCACTATAGTCTTTCCACTATAGTCTTTCCACTATAGTCTGTCCACTTTAGTCTTTCCACTCCTCTAGTCTTTCCACTATAGTCTCCACTTTATTCTGTCCACTACAGTCTTTCCACTATAGTCTTTCCACTATAGTCTGTCCACTTTAATCTTTCTATTATTCTCTGTCCACTTTAGTCTTTCCACTATAGTCTTCCCACTTTAGTCTGTCCACTGAGTCTTTCCACTTCAGTGTTTCCACTATAGTCTGTCCACTTTAGTCTTTCCACTATAGTCTCCACTTTATTCTGTCCACTACAGTCTTTCCACTTTAGTCTTTCCACTATTTTCTGTCCACTTTAGTCTTTCCACTACAGTTTTCACTTTATTCTGTCCACTACAGTCTTTCCACTATAGTCTGTCAACTTTAGTCTTTCCACTATTCTCCGTCCACTTTAGTCTTTCCACTATAGTCTCCACTTTATTCTGTCCACTACAGTCTTTCCACTATAGTCTTTCCACTATAGTCTGTCCACTTTAGTCTTTCCACTTTAGTCTTTCCACTATAGTCTCCACTTTATTCTGTCCACTACAGTCTTTCCACTATAGTCTTTCCACTATAGTCTGTCCACTTTAATCTTTCTATTATTCTCTGTCCACTTCAGTCTTTCCACTATAGTCTGTCCACTTTAGTCTTTCCAATTTAGTTTTTCCACTTTAGTCTGTCCACTTCAGTCTTTCCACTATAGTCTGTCCACTTTAGTCTTTCAACTTTCGTCTTTCCACTATTCTCTGTCCACTTTAGTCTTTCCACTATAGTCTCCACTTTTTCTGTCCACTACAGTCTTTCCACTATAGTCTTTCCACTATAGTCTGTCCACTTTAGTCTTTCCACTTTAGTCTTTCTATTTTAGTCTCCACTTTATTCTGTCCACTACAGTCTTTCCACTTTAGTCTTTCCACTATTCTCTGTCCACTTTAGTCTTTCCACTTTATTCTTTCCACTATAGTCTCCACTTTATTCTGTCCACTACAGTCTTTCCACTATAGTCTTTCCACTATCGTCTGTCCACTTTAGTCTTTCCACTAATCTCTGTCCACTTTAGTCTTTCCACTATAGTCTCCACTTCAATCTGTCCACTACAGTCTTTCAACTATAGTCTTTCCACTATAGTCTTTCAACTTTCGTCTTTCCACTATTCTCTGTCCACTTTAGTCTTTCCACTATAGTCTCCACTTTTTCTGTCCACTTCAGTCTTTCCACTATAGTCTGTCCACTTTAGTCTTTCAACTTTCGTCTTTCCACTATTCTCTGTCCACTTTAGTCTTTCCACTATAGTCTCCACTTTTTCTGTCCACTACAGTCTTTCCACTATAGTCTTTCCACTATAGTCTGTCCACTTTAGTCTTTCCACTTTAGTCTTTCTATTTTAGTCTCCACTTTATTCTGTCCACTACAGTCTTTCCACTTTAGTCTTTCCACTATTCTCTGTCCACTTTAGTCTTTCCACTTTATTCTTTCCACTATAGTCTCCACTTTATTCTGTCCACTACAGTCTTTCCACTATAGTCTTTCCACTATCGTCTGTCCACTATAGTCTTTCCACTATAGTCTGTCCACTTTAATCTTTCTATTATTCTCTGTCCACTTCAGTCTTTCCACTATAGTCTGTCCACTTTAGTCTTTCCACTATCGTCTGTCCACTTTAGTCTTTCCACTATAGTCTTCCCACTTTAGTCTGTCCACTGAGTCTTTCCACTTCAGTGTTTCCACTATAGTCTGTCCACTTTAGTCTTTCCACTATAGTCTCCACTTTATTCTGTCCACTACAGTCTTTCCACTTTAGTTTTTCCACTATTTTCTGTCCACTTTAGTCTTTCCACTACAGTTTTCACTTTATTCTGTCCACTACAGTCTTTCCACTATAGTCTTTCCACTATAGTCTGTCAACTTTAGTCTTTCCACTATTCTCCGTCCACTTTAGTCTTTCCACTATAGTCTCCACTTTATTCTGTCCACTACAGTCTTTCCACTATAGTCTTTCCAGTATAGTCTTTCCACTATTCTCCGTCCACTTTAGTCTTTCCACTATAGTCTCCACTTTATTCTGTCCACTACAGTCTTTCCACTTTAGTCTTTCCACTTTAGTCTTTCCACTATAGTCTCCACTTTATTCTGTCCACTACAGTCTTTCCATTATAGTCTTTCCACTATAGTCTGTCCACTTTAATCTTTCTATTATTCTCTGTCCACTTTAGTCTTTCCACTACAGTCTCCACTTTATTCTGTCCACTACAGTCTTTCCACTATAGTCTTTCAACTATAGTCTGTCCACTTTAGTCTTTCCACTTTAGTCTTTCCACTATAGTCTCCACTTTATTCTGTCCACTACAGTCTTTCCATTATAGTCTTTCCACTATAGTCTGTCCACTTTAATCTTTCTATTATTCGCTGTCCACTTTAGTCTTTCCACTACAGTCTCCACTTTATTCTGTCCACTACAGTCTTTCCACTATAGTCTTTCCACTATAGTCTCCACTTTATTCTGTCCACTACAGTCTTTCCACTTTAGTCTTTCCACTGTTTTCTGTCCACTTTAGTCTTTCCACTATAGTCTCAACTTTATTCTGTCCACTACAGTCTTTCCACTATAGTCTGTCCACTTTAGTCTTTCCACTATTCTCCGTCCACTTCAGTCTTTCCACTATAGTCTCCACTTTATTATGTCCACTAAAGTCTTTCAACTATAGTCTTTCCACTATAGTCTGTCCACTTTAGTCATTCCAATTTAGTTTTTCGACTTTAGTCTGTCCACTTCAGTCTTTCCACTATAGTCTGTCCACTTTAGTCTTTCCACTATAGTCTGTCCACTTTAGTCTTTCCACTTTAGTCTTTCCACTATAGTCTCCACTTTCTTCTGTCCACTAAAGTCTTTCCACTTTAGTCTTTCCACTATTCTCTGTCCACTTTAGTCTTTCCACTATAGTCTCCACTTTATTCTGTCCACTACAGTCTTTCCACTATAGTCTTTCCACTATTGTCTGTCCACTTAATCTTTCCACTATAGTCTCCACTTTATTCTGTCCACTAAAGTCTTTCCACTATAGTCTTTCCACTATAGTCTCCCCTTTAGTCTTTCCACTTTAGTCTTTCCTTTATTCTGCCCACTACAGTCTTTCCACTATAGTCTTTCCACTATAGTCTGTCCACTTTAGTATTTCCACTTTAGTCTTTCCAGTATAGTCTCCACTTTATTCTGTCCACTACAGTCTTTCCACTTTAGTCTTTCCACTATTCTCTGTCCACTTTAGTCTTTCCACTTTAGTCTTTCCACTATAGTCTCCACTTTATGCTATCCACTACAGTCTCTCCACTATAGTCTTTCCACTATAGTCTGTCCACTTTAGTCTTTCCACTTTAGTCTTTCCACTTTAGTCTGTCCACTTTAGTCTTTCCACTATAGTCTGTCCACTTTAGTCTTTCCACTATTCTCCACTTTAGTCTTTCCACTTTAGTCTTTCCACTATAGTCTCCACTTTCTTCTGTCCACTACAGTCTTTCCTCTATAGTCTTTCCACTATAGTCTGTCCACTTTAGTCTTTCCACTTTAGTCTTTCCACTATAGTCTGTCCACTTTAGTCTTTCCACTATAGTCTGTCCACTTTAGTCTTTCCACTTTAGTCTTTCCACTATAGTCTCCACTTTATTCTGTCCACTACAGTCTTTCCACTATAGTCTTTCCACTATAGTCTGTCCACTTTAATCTTTCTATTATTCTCTGTCCACTTCAGTCTTTCCACTATAGTCTGTCCACTTTAGTCTTTCCAATTTAGTTTTTCCACTTTAGTCTGTCCACTTCAGTCTTTCCACTATAGTCTGTCCACTTTAGTCTTTCAACTTTCGTCTTTCCACTATTCTCTGTCCACTTTAGTCTTTCCACTATAGTCTCCACTTTTTCTGTCCACTACAGTCTTTCCACTATAGTCTTTCCACTATAGTCTGTCCACTTTAGTCTTTCCACTTTAGTCTTTCTATTTTAGTCTCCACTTTATTCTGTCCACTACAGTCTTTCCACTTTAGTCTTTCCACTATTCTCTGTCCACTTTAGTCTTTCCACTTTATTCTTTCCACTATAGTCTCCACTTTATTCTGTCCACTACAGTCTTTCCACTATAGTCTTTCCACTATCGTCTGTCCACTTTAGTCTTTCCACTAATCTCTGTCCACTTTAGTCTTTCCACTATAGTCTCCACTTCAATCTGTCCACTACAGTCTTTCAACTATAGTCTTTCCACTATAGTCTTTCAACTTTCGTCTTTCCACTATTCTCTGTCCACTTTAGTCTTTCCACTATAGTCTCCACTTTTTCTGTCCACTTCAGTCTTTCCACTATAGTCTGTCCACTTTAGTCTTTCAACTTTCGTCTTTCCACTATTCTCTGTCCACTTTAGTCTTTCCACTATAGTCTCCACTTTTTCTGTCCACTACAGTCTTTCCACTATAGTCTTTCCACTATAGTCTGTCCACTTTAGTCTTTCCACTTTAGTCTTTCTATTTTAGTCTCCACTTTATTCTGTCCACTACAGTCTTTCCACTTTAGTCTTTCCACTATTCTCTGTCCACTTTAGTCTTTCCACTTTATTCTTTCCACTATAGTCTCCACTTTATTCTGTCCACTACAGTCTTTCCACTATAGTCTTTCCACTATCGTCTGTCCACTATAGTCTTTCCACTATAGTCTGTCCACTTTAATCTTTCTATTATTCTCTGTCCACTTCAGTCTTTCCACTATAGTCTGTCCACTTTAGTCTTTCCACTATCGTCTGTCCACTTTAGTCTTTCCACTATAGTCTTCCCACTTTAGTCTGTCCACTGAGTCTTTCCACTTCAGTGTTTCCACTATAGTCTGTCCACTTTAGTCTTTCCACTATAGTCTCCACTTTATTCTGTCCACTACAGTCTTTCCACTTTAGTTTTTCCACTATTTTCTGTCCACTTTAGTCTTTCCACTACAGTTTTCACTTTATTCTGTCCACTACAGTCTTTCCACTATAGTCTTTCCACTATAGTCTGTCAACTTTAGTCTTTCCACTATTCTCCGTCCACTTTAGTCTTTCCACTATAGTCTCCACTTTATTCTGTCCACTACAGTCTTTCCACTATAGTCTTTCCAGTATAGTCTTTCCACTATTCTCCGTCCACTTTAGTCTTTCCACTATAGTCTCCACTTTATTCTGTCCACTACAGTCTTTCCACTTTAGTCTTTCCACTTTAGTCTTTCCACTATAGTCTCCACTTTATTCTGTCCACTACAGTCTTTCCATTATAGTCTTTCCACTATAGTCTGTCCACTTTAATCTTTCTATTATTCTCTGTCCACTTTAGTCTTTCCACTACAGTCTCCACTTTATTCTGTCCACTACAGTCTTTCCACTATAGTCTTTCAACTATAGTCTGTCCACTTTAGTCTTTCCACTTTAGTCTTTCCACTATAGTCTCCACTTTATTCTGTCCACTACAGTCTTTCCATTATAGTCTTTCCACTATAGTCTGTCCACTTTAATCTTTCTATTATTCGCTGTCCACTTTAGTCTTTCCACTACAGTCTCCACTTTATTCTGTCCACTACAGTCTTTCCACTATAGTCTTTCCACTATAGTCTCCACTTTATTCTGTCCACTACAGTCTTTCCACTTTAGTCTTTCCACTGTTTTCTGTCCACTTTAGTCTTTCCACTATAGTCTCAACTTTATTCTGTCCACTACAGTCTTTCCACTATAGTCTGTCCACTTTAGTCTTTCCACTATTCTCCGTCCACTTCAGTCTTTCCACTATAGTCTCCACTTTATTATGTCCACTAAAGTCTTTCGACTATAGTCTTTCCACTATAGTCTGTCCACTTTAGTCATTCCAATTTAGTTTTTCGACTTTAGTCTGTCCACTTCAGTCTTTCCACTATAGTCTGTCCACTTTAGTCTTTCCACTATAGTCTGTCCACTTTAGTCTTTCCACTTTAGTCTTTCCACTATAGTCTCCACTTTCTTCTGTCCACTAAAGTCTTTCCACTTTAGTCTTTCCACTATTCTCTGTCCACTTTAGTCTTTCCACTATAGTCTCCACTTTATTCTGTCCACTACAGTCTTTCCACTATAGTCTTTCCACTATTGTCTGTCCACTTAATCTTTCCACTATAGTCTCCACTTTATTCTGTCCACTAAAGTCTTTCCACTATAGTCTTTCCACTATAGTCTCCCCTTTAGTCTTTCCACTTTAGTCTTTCCTTTATTCTGCCCACTACAGTCTTTCCACTATAGTCTTTCCACTATAGTCTGTCCACTTTAGTATTTCCACTTTAGTCTTTCCAGTATAGTCTCCACTTTATTCTGTCCACTACAGTCTTTCCACTTTAGTCTTTCCACTATTCTCTGTCCACTTTAGTCTTTCCACTTTAGTCTTTCCACTATAGTCTCCACTTTATGCTATCCACTACAGTCTCTCCACTATAGTCTTTCCACTATAGTCTGTCCACTTTAGTCTTTCCACTTTAGTCTTTCCACTTTAGTCTGTCCACTTTAGTCTTTCCACTATAGTCTGTCCACTTTAGTCTTTCCACTATTCTCCACTTTAGTCTTTCCACTTTAGTCTTTCCACTATAGTCTCCACTTTCTTCTGTCCACTACAGTCTTTCCTCTATAGTCTTTCCACTATAGTCTGTCCACTTTAGTCTTTCCACTTTAGTCTTTCCACTATAGTCTGTCCACTTTAGTCTTTCCACTATAGTCTGTCCACTTTAGTCTTTCCACTTTAGTCTTTCAACTTTATTCTGTCCACTGCAGTGTGTACACTTTAGTCTGTCCACTGAGTCTTTCCACTTCAGTCTTTCCACTATAGTCTGTCCACTTTAGTCTTTCCACTTTAGTCTTTTCGCTTTAGTCTGTCCACTTAGTCTTTCCACTAGAGTCTGTCCACTTTAGTCTTTCCACTTTAGTCATTTCCACAATCGTCTGTCCACTTTAGTCTTTCCACTTTAGTCTGTCCACTTTAGTCTTTCCCCTATAGTCTGTCCAGTTTAGTCTTTCCACTATAGTCCGTCCACTTTAGTCTTTCCACTTTCGTCTTTCCACTTTAGTCTGTCCACTTTAGTCTTTCCACAATAGTCTGTCCACTTGAGTCTTTCCACTTTAGTCTTTCCACTTTATTCTCTCCACTTCAGTGTGTACACTTTAGTTTGTCCACTGAGTCTTTCCACTTCATTCTCTCCACTATAGTCTGTCCACTTTAGTCTTTCCACTTTATTCTTTCCACTATAGTCTTTCCACTTCAGTCTGTCCACTTTAGTCTTTCCACTATAGTCTGTCCACTTTAGTCTTTCCACTATAGTCTTCCCACTTTAGTCTGTCCACTTAGTCTTTCCACTTCAGTCTGTCCACTTTAGTCTTTCCACTATAGTCTTTCCACTTCAGTCTTTCCACTATAGTCTGTCCACTTTAGTCTTTCCACTTTATTCTTTCCACTATAGTCTCCAATTTATTCTGTCCACTACAGTCTTTCCACTATAGTCTTTCCACTACAGTCTGTCCACTTGAGTCTTTCCACTTTAGTCTTTCCACTTTATTCTCTCCACTTCAGTGTGTACACTTTAGTTTGTCCTCTGAGTTTTTCCACTTCAGTCTTTCCACTATAGTCTGTCCACTTTAGTCTTTCCACTATCGTCTGTCCACTTTAGTCTTTCCACTATAGTCTTCCCACTTTAGTCTGTCCACTGAGTCTTTCCACTTCAGTGTTTCCACTATAGTCTGTCCACTTTAGTCTTTCCACTATAGTCTCCACTTTATTCTGTCCACTACAGTCTTTCCACTTTAGTCTTTCCACTATTTTCTGTCCACTTTAGTCTTTCCTCTACAGTTTTCACTTTATTCTGTCCACTACAGTCTTTCCACTATAGTCTTTCCACTACAGTCTGTCAACTTTAGTCTTTCCACTATTCTCCGTCCACTTTGGTCTTTCCACTATAGTCTCCACTTTATTCTGTCCACTACAGTCTTTCCACTATAGTCTTTCCACTATAGTCTTTCCACTATAGTCTGTCCACTTTAGTCTTTCCACTCCTCTAGTCTTTCCACTATAGTCTCCACTTTATTCTGTCCACTACAGTCTTTCCACTATAGTCTTTCCACTATAGTCTGTCCACTTTAATCTTTCTATTATTCTCTGTCCACTTTAGTCTTTCCACTATAGTCTTCCCACTTTAGTCTGTCCACTGAGTCTTTCCACTTCAGTGTTTCCACTATAGTCTGTCCACTTTAGTCTTTCCACTATAGTCTCCACTTTATTCTGTCCACTACAGTCTTTCCACTTTAGTCTTTCCACTATTTTCTGTCCACTTTAGTCTTTCCACTACAGTTTTCACTTTATTCTGTCCACTACAGTCTTTCCACTATAGTCTGTCAACTTTAGTCTTTCCACTATTCTCCGTCCACTTTAGTCTTTCCACTATAGTCTCCACTTTATTCTGTCCACTACAGTCTTTCCACTATAGTCTTTCCACTATAGTCTGTCCACTTTAGTCTTTCCACTTTAGTCTTTCCACTATAGTCTCCACTTTATTCTGTCCACTACAGTCTTTCCACTATAGTCTTTCCACTATAGTCTGTCCACTTTAATCTTTCTATTATTCTCTGTCCACTTCAGTCTTTCCACTATAGTCTGTCCACTTTAGTCTTTCCAATTTAGTTTTTCCACTTTAGTCTGTCCAGTTCAGTCTTTCCACTATAGTCTGTCCACTTTAGTCTTTCAACTTTCGTCTTTCCACTATTCTCTGTCCACTTTAGTCTTTCCACTATAGTCTCCACTTTTTCTGTCCACTACAGTCTTTCCACTATAGTCTTTCCACTATAGTCTGTCCACTTTAGTCTTTCCACTTTAGTCTTTCTATTTTAGTCTCCACTTTATTCTGTCCACTACAGTCTTTCCACTTTAGTCTTTCCACTATTCTCTGTCCACTTTAGTCTTTCCACTTTATTCTTTCCACTATAGTCTCCACTTTATTCTGTCCACTACAGTCTTTCCACTATAGTCTTTCCACTATCGTCTGTCCACTTTAGTCTTTCCACTAATCTCTGTCCACTTTAGTCTTTCCACTATAGTCTCCACTTCAATCTGTCCACTACAGTCTTTCAACTATAGTCTTTCCACTATAGTCTGTCCACTTTAGCCTTTTCACTTTAATCTTTCCACTTTAGTCTGTCCACTTTAGTCTTTCCACTATAGTCTGTCCACTTTAGTCTTTCCACTATTCTCCACTTTAGTCTTTCCTCTTTAGTCTTTCCACTATAGTCTCCACTTTCTTCTGTCCACTACAGTCTTTCCTCTATAGTCTTTCCACTATAGTCTGTCCACTTTAGTCTTTCCACTTTAGTCTTTCCACTATAGTCTGGCCACTTTAGTCTTTCCACTATAGTGTGTCCACTTTAGTCTTTCCACTTTAGTCTTTCAACTTTATTCTGTCCACTGCAGTGTGTACACTTTAGTCTGTCCACTGAGTCTTTCCACTTCAGTCTTTCCACTATAGTCTGTCCACTTTAGTCTTTCCACTTTAGTCTTTTCGCTTTAGTCTGTCCACTTAGTCTTTCCACTAGAGTCTGTCCACTTTAGTCTTTCCACTTTAGTCTGTCCACTTTAGTTTTTCCACTTTAGTCATCTCCACAATCGTCTGTCCACTTTAGTCTTTCCACTTTAGTCTGTCCACTTTAGTCTTTCCCCTATAGTCTGTCCACTTTAGTCTTTCCACTATAGTCCGTCCACTTTAGTCTTTCCACTTTCGTCTTTCCACTTTAGTCTGTCCACTTTAGTCTTTCCACAATAGTCTGTCCACTTGAGTCTTTCCACTTTAGTCTTTCCACTTTATTCTCTCCACTTCAGTGTGTACACTTTAGTTTGTCCACTGAGTCTTTCCACTTCAGTCTCTCCACTATAGTCTGTCCACTTTAGTCTTTCCACTTTATTCTTTCCACTATAGTCTTTCCACTTCAGTCTGTCCACTTTAGTCTTTCCACTTTAGTCTGTCCACTTTAGTCTTTCCAATATAGTCTTCCCACTTTAGTCTGTCCACTTAGTCTTTCCACTTCAGTCTGTCCACTTTAGTCTTTCCACTATAGTCTTTCCACTTCAGTCTTTCCACTATAGTCTGTCCACTTTAGTCTTTCCACTTTATTCTTTCCACTATAGTCTCCACTTTATTCTGTCCACTACAGTCTTTCCACTATAGTCTTTCCACTACAGTCTGTCCACTTGAGTCTTTCCACTTTAGTCTTTCCACTTTATTCTCTCCACTTCAGTGTGTACACTTTAGTTTGTCCTCTGAGTTTTTCCACTTCAGTCTTTCCACTATAGTCTGTCCACTTTAGTCTTTCCACTATCGTCTTTCCACTTTAGTCTTTCCACTATAGTCTTCCCACTTTAGTCTGTCCACTGAGTCTTTCCACTTCAGTGTTTCCACTATAGTCTGTCCACTTTAGTCTTTCCACTATAGTCTCCACTTTATTCTGTCCACTACAGTCTTTCCACTTTAGTCTTTCCACTATTTTCTGTCCACTTTAGTCTTTCCTCTACAGTTTTCACTTTATTCTGTCCACTACAGTCTTTCCACTATAGTCTTTCCACTATAGTCTGTCAACTTTAGTCTTTCCACTATTCTCCGTCCACTTTAGTCTTTCCACTATAGTCTCCACTTTATTCTGTCCACTACAGTCTTTCCACTATAGTCTTTCCACTATAGTCTGTCCACTTTAGTCTTTCCACTTTAGTCTTTCCACTATAGTCTCCACTTTATTCTGGCCACTACAGTCTTTCCACTATAGTCTTTCCACTATAGTCTGTCCACTTTAATCTTTCTATTATTCTCTGTCCACTTTAGTCTTTCCACTATAGTCTTCCCACTTTAGTCTGTCCACTGAGTCTTTCCACTTCAGTGTTTCCACTATAGTCTGTCCACTTTAGTCTTTCCACTATAGTCTCCACTTTATTCTGTCCACTACAGTCTTTCCACTTTAGTCTTTCCACTATTTTCTGTCCACTTTAGTCTTTCCACTACAGTTTTCACTTTATTCTGTCCACTACAGTCTTTCCACTATAGTCTTTCCACTATAGTCTGTCAACTTTAGTCTTTCCACTATTCTCCGTCCACTTTAGTCTTTTCACTATAGTCTCCACTTTATTCTGTCCACTACAGTCTTTCCACTATAGTCTGTCCACTTTAGTCTTTCCACTTTAGTCTTTCTATTTTAGTCTCCACTTTATTCTATTCACTACAGTCTTTCCACTTTAGTCTTTCCACTATTCTCTGTCCTCTTTAGTCTTTCCACTTTATTCTTTCCACTATAGTCTCCACTTTATTCTGTCCACTACAGTCTTTCCACTATAGTCTTTCCACTATCGTCTGTCCACTTTAGTCTTTCCACTAATCTCTGTCCACTTTAGTCTTTCCACTATAGTCTCCACTTCAATCTGTCCACTACAGTCTTTTAACTATAGTCTTTCCACTATAGTCTGTCCACTTTAGTCTTTCCACTTTAGTCTTTCCACTTTAGTCTGTCCACTTTAGTCTTTCCACTATAGTCTGTCCACTTTAGTCTTTCGACTATTCTCCACTTTAGTCTTTCCACTATAGTCTCCACTTTCTTCTGTCCACTACAGTCTTTCCTCTATAGTCTTTCCACTATAGTCTGTCCACTTTAGTCTTTCCACTTTAGTCTTTCCACTATAGTCTGTCCACTTTAGTCTTTTCACTATAGTCTGTCCACTTTAGTCTTTCCACTTTAGTCTTTCAACTTTATTCTGTCCACTGCAGTGTGTACACTTTAGTCTGTCCACTGAGTCTTTCCACTTCAGTCTTTCCACTATAGTCTGTCCACTTTAGTCTTTCCACTTTAGTCTTTTCGCTTTAGTCTGTCCACTTAGTCTTTCCACTAGAGTCTGTCCACTTTAGTCTTTCCACTTTAGTCTGTCCACTTTAGTCTTTCCACTTTAGTCATTTCCACAATCGTCTGTCCACTTTAGTCTTTCCACTTTAGTCTGTCCACTTTAGTCTTTCCCCTATAGTCTGTACACTTTAGTCTTTCCACTATAGTCCGTCCACTTTAGTCTTTCCACTTTCGTCTTTCCACTTTAGTCTGTCCACATTAGTCTTTCCACAATAGTCTGTCCACTTGAGTCTTTCCACTTTAGTCTTTCCACTTTATTCTCTCCACTTCAGTGTGTACACTTTAGTTTGTCCACTGAGTCTTTCCACTATAGTCTGTCCACTTTAGTCTTTCCACTTTATTCTTTCCACTATAGTCTTTCCACTTCAGTCTGTCCACTTTAGTCTTTCCACTATAGTCTGTCCACTTTAGTCTTTCCACTATAGTCTTCCCACTTTAGTCTGTCCACTTAGTCTTTCCACTTCAGTCTGTCCACTTTAGTCTTTCCACTATAGTCTTTCCACTTCAGTCTTTCCACTATAGTCTTCCCACTTTAGTCTTTCCACTTTATTCTTTCCACTATAGTCTCCACTTTATTCTGTCCACTACAGTATTTCCACTATAGTCTTTCCACTACAGTCTGTCCACTTGAGTCTTTCCACTTTAGTCTTTCCACTTTATTCTCTCCACTTCAGTGTGTACACTTTAGTTTGTCCTCTGAGTTTTTCCACTTCAGTCTTTCCACTATAGTCTGTCCACTTTAGTCTTTCCACTATCGTCTGTCCACTTTAGTCTTTCCACTATAGTCTTCCCACTTTAGTCTGTCCACTTTAGTCTTTCCACTTTATTCTTTCCACTATAGTCTTTCCACTTCAGTGTTTCCACTATAGTCTGTCCACTTTAGTCTTTCCACTATAGTCTCCACTTTATTCTGTCCACTACAGTCTTTCCACTATAATCTTTCCACTATAGTCTGTCCACTTTAGTCTTTCCACTTTAGTCTTTCCACTATAGTCTCCACTTTATTCTGTCCACTACAGTCTTTCCACTATAGTCTTTCCACTATAGTCTGTCCACTTTAATCTTTCTATTATTCTCTGTCCACTTTAGTCTTTCCACTATAGTCTTCACACTTTAGTCTGTCCACTGAGTCTTTCCACTTCAGTGTTTCCACTATAGTCTGTCCACTTTAGTCTTTCCACTATAGTCTCCACTTTATTCTGTCCACTACAGTCTTTCCACTTTAGTCTTTCCACTATTTTCTGTCCACTTTAGTCTTTCCACTACAGTTTTCACTTTATTCTGTCCACTACAGTCTTTCCACTATAGTCTTTCCACTATAGTCAGTCAACTTTAGTCTTTCCACTATTCTCCGTCCACTTTAGTCTTTCCACTATAGTCTCCACTTTATTCTGTCCACTACAGTCTTTCCACTATAGTCTTTCCACTATAGTCTGTCCACTTTAGTCTTTCCACTTTAGTCTTTCCACTATAGTCTCCACTTTATTCTGTCCACTACAGTCTTTCCACTATAGTCTTTCCACTATAGTCTGTCCACTTTAATCTTTCTATTATTCTCTGTCCACTTCAGTCTTTCCACTATAGTCTGTCCACTTTAGTCTTTCCACTATCGTCTGTCCACTTTAGTCTTTCCACTATAGTCTTCCCACTTTAGTCTGTCCACTGAGTCTTTCCACTTCAGTGTTTCCACTATAGTCTGTCCACTTTAGTCTGTCCACTATAGTCTCCACTTTATTCTGTCCACTACAGTCTTTCCACTTTAGTCTTTCCACTATTTTCTGTCCACTTTAGTCTTTCCACTACAGTTTTCACTTTATTCTGTCCACTACAGTCTTTCCACTATAGTCTTTCCACTATAGTCTGTCAACTTTAGTCTTTCCACTATTCTCCGTCCACTTTAGTCTTTCCACTATAGTCTCCACTTTATTCTGTCCACTACAGTCTTTCCACTATAGTCTTTCCACTATAGTCTGTCCACTTTAGTCTTTCCACTTTAGTCTTTCCACTATAGTCTCCACTTTATTCTGTCCACTACAGTCTTTCCACTATAGTCTTTCCACTATAGTCTGTCCACTTTAATCTTTCTATTATTCTCTGTCCACTTTAGTCTTTCCACTACAGTCTCCACTTTATTCTGTCCACTACAGTCTTTCCAAGATAGTCTTTCAACTATAGTCTGTCCACTTTAGTCTTTCCACTATAGTCTCCACTTTATTCTTTCCAATATTTTCTGTCCACTTTAGTCTTTCCACTATAGTCTCCACTTTATTCTGTCCACTACGGTCTTTCCACTATAGTCTTTCCACTATAGTCTCCACTTTATTCTGTCCACTACAGTCTTTCCACTTTAGTCTTTCCACTATTTTCTGTCCACTTTAGTCTTTCCACTTTAGTCTCCACTTTATTCTGTCCACTACAGTCTTTCCACTATAGTCTTTCCACTATAGTCTGTCCACTTTAGTCTTTCCACTATTCTCCTTCCACTTCAGTCTTTCCACTATAGTCTCCACTTTATTATGTCCACTACAGTCTTTCCACTATAGTCTTTCCACTATAGTCTGTCCACTTTAGTCTTTCCAATTTAGTTTTTCGACTTTAGTCTGTCCACTTCAGTCTTTCCACTATAGTCTGTCCACTTTAGTCTTTCCACTATAGTCTGTCCACTTTAGTCTTTCCACTTTAGTCTTTCCACTATAGTCTCCACTTTATTCTGTCCACTAAAGTCTTTCCACTATAGTCTGTCCACTTTAGTATTTCCACTTTAGTCTTTCCAGTATAGTCTCCACTTTATTCTGTCCACTACAGTCTTTCCACTTTAGTCTTTCCACTATTCTCTGTCCACTTTAGTCTTTCCACTTTAGTCTTTCCACTATAGTCTCCACTTTATTCTGTCCACTACAGTCTCTCCACTATAGTCTTTCCACTATAGTCTGTCCACTTTAGTCTTTCCACTGTTCTTTGTCCACTTTAGTCTTTCCACTATACTCGCCACTTTATTCTGTCCACTACAGTCTTTCCACTATAGTCTTTCCACTATAGTCTGTCCCCTTTAGTCTTTCAACTTTAGTCTTTCCACTATAGTCTCCACTTTATTCTGCCCACTACAGTCTTTCCACTATAGTCTTTCCACTATAGTCTGTCCACTTCAGTCTTCCACTATAGTCTCCCCTTTAGTCTTTACACTTTAGTCTTTCCACTTTAGTCTTTCCACTATTCTCTGTCCACTTTAGTCTTTCCACTTCTGCCCACTACAGTCTTTCCACTATAGTCTTTCCACTATAGTCCGTCCACTTCAGTCTTCCACTATAGTCTCCCCTTTAGTCTTTCCACTACAGTCTCTCCACTATAGTCTTTCCACTATAGTCTGTCCACTTTTGTCTTTCCACTGTTCTCTGTCCACTTTAGTCTTTCCACTATAGTCTCCACTTTATTCTGTCCACTACAGTCTTTCCACTTTAGTCTTTTCACTATTCTCTGTCCACTTTAGTCTTTCCACTTTAGTCTTTCCACTATAGTCTCCACTTTATTCTGTCCACTACAGTCTCTCCACTATAGTCTTTCCACTATAGTCTGTCCACTTTAGTCTTTCCACTGTTCTCTGTCCACTTTAGTCTTTCCACTATACTCTCCACTTTATTCTGTCCACTACAGTCTTTCCACTATAGTCTTTCCACTATAGTCTGTCCACTTTAGTCTGTCCACTTCAGTCTTTCCACTATAGTCTGTCCACTTTAGTCTTTCCACTATAGTCTGTCCACTTTAGTCTTTCCACTTTAGTCTTTCCACTATAGTCTCCACTTTATTCTGTCCACTACAGTCTTTCCACTTTAGTCTTTCCACTATTCTCTGTCCACTTTAATCTTTCCACTATAGTCTCCAATTTATTCTGTCCACTACAGTCTTTCCACTATAGTCTTTCCACTATTGTCTGTCCACTTAATCTTTTCACTATAGTCTCCACTTTATTCTGTCCACTACAGTCTTTCCACTATAGTCTTTCCACTATAGTCTCCCCTTTAGTCTTTCCACTTTAGTCTTTCCACTATAGTCTCCACTTTATTCTGCCCACTACAGTCTTTCCACTATAGTCTTTCCACTATAGTCTGTCCACTTTAGTATTTCCACTTTAGTCTTTCCACTATAGTCTCCACTTTATTCTGTCCACTACAGTCTTTCCACTATAGTCTTTCCACTATAGTCTGTCCACTTTAATCTTTCTATTATTCTCTGTCCACTTCAGTCTTTCCACTATAGTCTGTCCACTTTAGTCTTTCCACTATCGTCTGTCCACTTTAGTCTTTCCACTATAGTCTTCCCACTTTAGTCTGTCCACTGAGTCTTTCCACTTCAGTGTTTCCACTATAGTCTGTCCACTTTAGTCTTTCCACTATAGTCTCCACTTTATTCTGTCCACTACAGTCTTTCCACTTTAGTTTTTCCACTATTTTCTGTCCACTTTAGTCTTTCCACTACAGTTTTCACTTTATTCTGTCCACTACAGTCTTTCCACTATAGTCTTTCCACTATAGTCTGTCAACTTTAGTCTTTCCACTATTCTCCGTCCACTTTAGTCTTTCCACTATAGTCTCCACTTTATTCTGTCCACTACAGTCTTTCCACTATAGTCTTTCCACTATAGTCTTTCCACTATTCTCCGTCCACTTTAGTCTTTCCACTATAGTCTCCACTTTATTCTGTCCACTACAGTCTTTCCACTTTAGTCTTTCCACTTTAGTCTTTCCACTATAGTCTCCACTTTATTCTGTCCACTACAGTCTTTCCATTATAGTCTTTCCACTATAGTCTGTCCACTTTAATCTTTCTATTATTCTCTGTCCACTTTAGTCTTTCCACTACAGTCTCCACTTTATTCTGTCCACTACAGTCTTTCCACTATAGTCTTTCAACTATAGTCTGTCCACTTTAGTCTTTCCACTTTAGTCTTTCCACTATAGTCTCCACTTTATTCTGTCCACTACAGTCTTTCCATTATAGTCTTTCCACTATAGTCTGTCCACTTTAATCTTTCTATTATTCGCTGTCCACTTTAGTCTTTCCACTACAGTCTCCACTTTATTCTGTCCACTACAGTCTTTCCACTATAGTCTTTCCACTATAGTCTCCACTTTATTCTGTCCACTACAGTCTTTCCACTTTAGTCTTTCCACTGTTTTCTGTCCACTTTAGTCTTTCCACTATAGTCTCCACTTTATTCTGTCCACTACAGTCTTTCCACTATAGTCTGTCCACTTTAGTCTTTCCACTATTCTCCGTCCACTTCAGTCTTTCCACTATAGTCTCCACTTTATTATGTCCACTAAAGTCTTTCAACTATAGTCTTTCCACTATAGTCTGTCCACTTTAGTCATTCCAATTTAGTTTTTCGACTTTAGTCTGTCCACTTCAGTCTTTCCACTATAGTCTGTCCACTTTAGTCTTTCCACTATAGTCTTTCCACTTTAGTCTTTCCACTTTAGTCTTTCCACTATAGTCTCCACTTTCTTCTGTCCACTAAAGTCTTTCCACTTTAGTCTTTCCACTATTCTCTGTCCACTTTAGTCTTTCCACTATAGTCTCCACTTTATTCTGTCCACTACAGTCTTTCCACTATAGTCTTTCCACTATTGTCTGTCCACTTAATCTTTCCACTATAGTCTCCAATTTATTCTGTCCACTAAAGTCTTTCCACTATAGTCTTTCCACTATAGTCTCCCCTTTAGTCTTTCCACTTTAGTCTTTCCTTTATTCTGCCCACTACAGTCTTTCCACTATAGTCTTTCCACTATAGTCTGTCCACTTTAGTATTTCCACTTTAGTCTTTCCAGTATAGTCTCCACTTTATTCTGTCCACTACAGTCTTTCCACTTTAGTCTTTCCACTATTCTTTGTCCACTTTAGTCTTTCCACTTTAGTCTTTCCACTATAGTCTCCACTTTATGCTATCCACTACAGTCTCTCCACTACAGTCTTTCCACTATAGTCTGTCCACTTTAGTCTTTCCACTTTAGTCTTTCCACTTTAGTCTGTCCACTTTAGTCTTTCCACTATAGTCTGTCCACTTTAGTCTTTCCACTATTCTCCACTTTAGTCTTTCCACTTTAGTCTTTCCACTATAGTCTCCACTTTCTTCTGTCCACTACAGTCTTTCCTCTATAGTCTTTCCACTATAGTCTGTCCACTTTAGTCTTTCCACTTTAGTCTTTCCACTATAGTCTGTCCACTTTAGTCTTTCCACTATAGTCTGTCCACTTTAGTCTTTCCACTTTAGTCTTTCAACTTTATTCTGTCCACTGCAGTGTGTACACTTTAGTCTGTCCACTGAGTCTTTCCACTTCAGTCTTTCCACTATAGTCTGTCCACTTTAGTCTTTCCACTTTAGTCTTTTCGCTTTAGTCTGTCCACTTAGTCTTTCCACTAGAGTCTGTCCACTTTAGTCTTTCCACTTTAGTCATTTCCACAATCGTCTGTCCACTTTAGTCTTTCCACTTTAGTCTGTCCACTTTAGTCTTTCCCCTATAGTCTGTCCAGTTTAGTCTTTCCACTATAGTCCGTCCACTTTAGTCTTTCCACTTTCGTCTTTCCACTTTAGTCTGTCCACTTTAGTCTTTCCACAATAGTCTGTCCACTTGAGTCTTTCCACTTTAGTCTTTCCACTTTATTCTCTCCACTTCAGTGTGTACACTTTAGTTTGTCCACTGAGTCTTTCCACTTCATTCTCTCCACTATAGTCTGTCCACTTTAGTCTTTCCACTTTATTCTTTCCACTATAGTCTTTCCACTTCAGTCTGTCCACTTTAGTCTTTCCACTATAGTCTGTCCACTTTAGTCTTTCCACTATAGTCTTCCCACTTTAGTCTGTCCACTTAGTCTTTCCACTTCAGTCTGTCCACTTTAGTCTTTCCACTATAGTCTTTCCACTTCAGTCTTTCCACTATAGTCTGTCCACTTTAGTCTTTCCACTTTATTCTTTCCACTATAGTCTCCACTTTATTCTGTCCACTACAGTCTTTCCACTATAGTCTTTCCACTACAGTCTGTCCACTTGAGTCTTTCCACTTTAGTCTTTCCACTTTATTCTCTCCACTTCAGTGTGTACACTTTAGTTTGTCCTCTGAGTTTTTCCACTTCAGTCTTTCCACTATAGTCTGTCCACTTTAGTCTTTCCACTATCGTCTGTCCACTTTAGTCTTTCCACTATAGTCTTCCCACTTTAGTCTGTCCACTGAGTCTTTCCACTTCAGTGTTTCCACTATAGTCTGTCCACTTTAGTCTTTCCACTATAGTCTCCACTTTATTCTGTCCACTACAGTCTTTCCACTTTAGTCTTTCCACTATTTTCTGTCCACTTTAGTCTTTCCTCTACAGTTTTCACTTTATTCTGTCCACTACTACAGTCTTTCCACTATAGTCTTTCCACTACAGTCTGTCAACTTTAGTCTTTCCACTATTCTCCGTCCACTTTGGTCTTTCCACTATAGTCTCCACTTTATTCTGTCCACTACAGTCTTTCCACCATAGTCTTTCCACTATAGTCTGTCCACTTTAGTCTTTCCACTCCTCTAGTCTTTCCACTATAGTCTCCACTTTATTCTGTCCACTACAGTCTTTCCACTATAGTCTTTCCACTATAGTCTGTCCACTTTAATCTTTCTATTATTCTCTGTCCACTTTAGTCTTTCCACTATAGTCTTCCCACTTTAGTCTGTCCACTGAGTCTTTCCACTTCAGTGTTTCCACTATAGTCTGTCCACTTTAGTCTTTCCACTATAGTCTCCACTTTATTCTGTCCACTACAGTCTTTCCACTTTAGTCTTTCCACTATTTTCTGTCCACTTTAGTCTTTCCACTACAGTTTTCACTTTATTCTGTCCACTACAGTCTTTCCACTATAGTCTGTCAACTTTAGTCTTTCCACTATTCTCCGTCCACTTTAGTCTTTCCACTATAGTCTCCACTTTATTCTGTCCACTACAGTCTTTCCACCATAGTCTTTCCACTATAGTCTGTCCACTTTAGTCTTTCCACTTTAGTCTTTCCACTATAGTCTCCACTTTATTCTGTCCACTACAGTCTTTCCACTATAGTCTTTCCACTATAGTCTGTCCACTTTAATCTTTCTATTATTCTCTGTCCACTTCAGTCTTTCCACTATAGTCTGTCCACTTTAGTCTTTCCAATTTAGTTTTTCCACTTTAGTCTGTCCACTTCAGTCTTTCCACTATAGTCTGTCCACTTTAGTCTTTCATCTTTCGTCTTTCCACTATTCTCTGTCCACTTTAGTCTTTCCACTATAGTCTCCACTTTATTCTGTCCACTACAGTCTTTCCACTATAGTCTTTCCACTATAGTCTGTCCACTTTAGTCTTTCCACTTTAGTCTTTCTATTTTAGTCTCCACTTTATTCTGTCCACTACAGTCTTTCCACTTTAGTCTTTCCACTATTCTCTGTCCACTTTAGTCTTTCCACTTTATTCTTTCCACTATAGTCTCCACTTTATTCTGTCCACTACAGTCTTTCCACTATAGTCTTTCCACTATCGTCTGTCCACTTTAGTCTTTCCACTAATCTCTGTCCACTTTAGTCTTTCCACTATAGTCTCCACTTCAATCTGTCCACTACAGTCTTTCAACTATAGTCTTTCCACTATAGTCTGTCCACTTTAGCCTTTTCACTTTAATCTTTCCACTTTAGTCTGTCCACTTTAGTCTTTCCACTATAGTCTGTCCACTTTAGTCTTTCCACTATTCTCCACTTTAGTCTTTCCTCTTTAGTCTTTCCACTATAGTCTCCACTTTCTTCTGTCCACTACAGTCTTTCCTCTATAGTCTTTCCACTATAGTCTGTCCACTTTAGTCTTTCCACTTTAGTCTTTCCACTATAGTCTGGCCACTTTAGTCTTTCCACTATAGTGTGTCCACTTTAGTCTTTCCACTTTAGTCTTTCAACTTTATTCTGTCCACTGCAGTGTGTACACTTTAGTCTGTCCACTGAGTCTTTCCACTTCAGTCTTTCCACTATAGTCTGTCCACTTTAGTCTTTCCACTTTAGTCTTTTCGCTTTAGTCTGTCCACTTAGTCTTTCCACTAGAGTCTGTCCACTTTAGTCTTTCCACTTTAGTCTGTCCACTTTAGTTTTTCCACTTTAGTCATTTCCACAATCGTCTGTCCACTTTAGTCTTTCCACTTTAGTCTGTCCACTTTAGTCTTTCCCCTATAGTCTGTCCACTTTAGTCTTTCCACTATAGTCCGTCCACTTTAGTCTTTCCACTTTCGTCTTTCCACTTTAGTCTGTCCACTTTAGTCTTTCCACAATAGTCTGTCCACTTGAGTCTTTCCACTTTAGTCTTTCCACTTTATTCTCTCCACTTCAGTGTGTACACTTTAGTTTGTCCACTGAGTCTTTCCACTTCAGTCTCTCCACTATAGTCTGTCCACTTTAGTCTTTCCACTTTATTCTTTCCACTATAGTCTTTCCACTTCAGTCTGTCCACTTTAGTCTTTCCACTTTAGTCTGTCCACTTTAGTCTTTCCAATATAGTCTTCCCACTTTAGTCTGTCCACTTAGTCTTTCCACTTCAGTCTGTCCACTTTAGTCTTTCCACTATAGTCTTTCCACTTCAGTCTTTCCACTATAGTCTGTCCACTTTAGTCTTTCCACTTTATTCTTTCCACTATAGTCTCCACTTTATTCTGACCACTACAGTCTTTCCACTATAGTCTTTCCACTACAGTCTGTCCACTTGAGTCTTTCCACTTTAGTCTTTCCACTTTATTCTCTCCACTTCAGTGTGTACACTTTAGTTTGTCCTCTGAGTTTTTCCACTTCAGTCTTTCCACTATAGTCTGTCCACTTTAGTCTTTCCACTATCGTCTTTCCACTTTAGTCCTTCCACTATAGTCTTCCCACTTTAGTCTGTCCACTGAGTCTTTCCACTTCAGTGTTTCCACTATAGTCTGTCCACTTTAGTCTTTCCACTATAGTCTCCACTTTATTCTGTCCATTACAGTCTTTCCACTTTAGTCTTTCCACTATTTTCTGTCCACTTTAGTCTTTCCTCTACAGTTTTCACTTTATTCTGTCCACTACAGTCTTTCCACTATAGTCTTTCCACTATAGTCTGTCAACTTTAGTCTTTCCACTATTCTCCGTCCACTTTAGTCTTTCCACTATAGTCTCCACTTTATTCTGTCCACTACAGTCTTTCCACTATAGTCTTTCCACTATAGTCTGTCCACATTAGTCTTTCCACTTTAGTCTTTCCACTATAGTCTCCACTTTATTCTGGCCACTACAGTCTTTCCACTATAGTCTTTCCACTATAGTCTGTCCACTTTAATCTTTCTATTATTCTCTGTCCACTTTAGTCTTTCCACTATAGTCTTCCCACTTTAGTCTGTCCACTGAGTCTTTCCACTTCAGTGTTTCCACTATAGTCTGTCCACTTTAGTCTTTCCACTATAGTCTCCACTTTATTCTGTCCACTACAGTCTTTCCACTTTAGTCTTTCCACTATTTTCTGTCCACTTTAGTCTTTCCACTACAGTTTTCACTTTATTCTGTCAACTACAGTCTTTCCACTATAGTCTTTCCACTATAGTCCGTCAACTTTAGTCTTTCCACTATTCTCCGTCCACTTTAGTCTTTTCACTATAGTCTCCACTTTATTCTGTCCACTACAGTCTTTCCACTATAGTCTCTCCACTATAGTCTGTCCACTTTAGTCTTTCCACTTTAGTCTTTCTATTTTAGTCTCCACTTTATTCTGTCCACTACAGTCTTTCCACTTTAGTCTTTCCACTATTCTCTGTCCACTTTAGTCTTTCCACTTTATTCTTTCCACTATAGTCTCCACTTTATTCTGTCCACTACAGTCTTTCCACCATAGTCTTTCCACTATAGTCTGTCCACTTTAATCTTTCTATTATTCTCTGTCCACTTCAGTCTTTCCACTATAGTCTGTCCACTTTAGTCTTTCCACTATCGTCTGTCCACTTTAGTCTTTCCACTATAGTCTTCCCACTTTAGTCTGTCCACTGAGTCTTTCCACTTCAGTGTTTCCACTATAGTCTGTCCACTTTAGTCTTTCCACTATAGTCTCCACTTTATTCTGTCCACTACAGTCTTTCCACTTTAGTATTTCCACTATTTTCTGTCCACTTTAGTCTTTCCACTACAGTTTTCACTTTATTCTGTCCACTACAGTCTTTCCACTATAGTCTTTCCACTATAGTCTGTCAACTTTAGTCTTTCCACTATTCTCCGTCCACTTTAGTCTTTCCACTATAGTCTCCACTTTATTCTGTCCACTACAGTCTTTCCACTATAGTCTTTCCACTATAGTCTGTCCACTTTAGTCTTTCCACTTTAGTCTTTCCACTATAGTCTGTCCACTTTAGTCTTTCAACTTTCGTCTTTCCACTATTCTCTGTCCACTTTAGTCTTTCCACTATAGTCTCCACTTTATTCTGTCCACTACAGTCTTTCCACTATAGTCTTTCCACTATAGTCTGTCCACTTTAGTCTTTCCACTTTAGTCTTTCTATTTTAGTCTCCACTTTATTCTGTCCACTACAGTCTTTCCACTTTAGTCTTTCCACTATTCTCTGTCCACTTTAGTCTTTCCACTTTATTCTTTCCACTATAGTCTCCACTTTATTCTGTCCACTACAGTCTTTCCACTATAGTCTTTCCACTATCGTCTGTCCACTTTAGTCTTTCCACTAATCTCTGTCCACTTTAGTCTTTCCACTATAGTTTCCACTTCAATCTGTCCACTACAGTCTTTCAACTATAGTCTTTCCACTATAGTCTGTCCACTTTAGTCTTTCCACTTTAGTCTTTCCACTTTAGTCTGTCCACTTTAGTCTTTCCACTATAGTCTGTCCACTTTAGTCTTTCCACTATTCTCCACTTTAGTCTTTCCACTTTAGTCTTTCCACTATAGTCTCCACTTTCTTCTGTCCACTACAGTCTTTCCTCTATAGTCTTTCCACTATAGTCTGTCCACTTTAGTCTTTCCACTTTAGTCTTTCCACTATAGTCTGTCCACTTTCGTCTTTCCACTATAGTCTGTCCACTTTAGTCTTTCCACTTTAGTCTTTCAACTTTATTCTGTCCACTGCAGTGTGTACACTTTAGTCTGTCCACTGAGTCTTTCCACTTCAGTCTTTCCACTATAGTCTGTCCACTTTAGTCTTTCCACTTTAGTCTTTTCGCTTTAGTCTGTCCACTTAGTCTTTCCACTAGAGTCTGTCCACTTTAGTCTTTCCACTTTAGTCTGTCCTTTAGTCTTTCCACTTTAGTCATTTCCACAATCGTCTGTCCACTTTAGTCTTTCCACTTTAGTCTGTCCACTTTAGTCTTTCCCCTATAGTCTGTCCACTTTAGTCTTTCCACTATAGTCCGTCCACTTTAGTCTTTCCACTTTCGTCTTTCCACTTTAGTCTGTCCACTTTAGTCTTTCCACAATAGTCTGTCCACTTGAGTCTTTCCACTTTAGTCTTTCCACTTTATTCTCTCCACTTCAGTGTGTACACTTTAGTTTGTCCACTGAGTCTTTCCACTTCAGTCTCTCCACTATAGTCTGTCCACTTTAGTCTTTCCACTTTATTCTTTCCACTATAGTCTTTCCACTTCAGTCTGTCCACTTTAGTCTTTCAACTATAGTCTGTCCACTTTAGTCTTTCCAATATAGTCTTCCCACTTTAGTCTGTCCACTTAGTCTTTCCACTTCAGTCTGTCCACTTTAGTCTTTCCACTATAGTCTGTCCACTTTAGTCTTTCCACTTTAGTCTTTCCACTATAGTCTCCACTTTATTCTGTCCACTACAGTCTTTCCACTATAGTCTTTCCACTATAGTCTGTCCACTTTAATCTTTCTATTATTCTCTGTCCACTTCAGTCTTCCCACTATAGTCTGTCCACTTTAGTCTTTCCACCATCGTCTGTCCACTTTAGTCTTTCCACTGTAGTCTTCCCACTTTAGTCTGTCCACTGAGTCTTTCCACTTCAGTGTTTCCACTATAGTCTGTCCACTTTAGTCTTTCCACTATAGTCTCCACTTTATTCTGTCCACTACAGTCTTTCCACTTTAGTCTTTCCACTATTTTCTGTCCACTTTAGTCTTTCCACTACAGTTTTCACTTTATTCTGTCCACTACAGTCTTTCCACTATAGTCTTTCCACTATAGTCTGTCAACTTTAGTCTTTCCACTATTCTCCGTCCACTTTAGTCTTTTCACTATAGTCTCCACTTTATTCTGTCCACTACAGTCTTTCCACTATAGTCTTTCCACTATAGTCTGTCCACTTTAGTCTTTCCACTTTAGTCTTTCCACTATAGTCTCCACTTTATTCTGTCCACTACAGTCTTTCCACTATAGTCTTTCCACTATAGTCTGTCCACTTTAATCTTTCTATTATTCTCTGTCCACTTCAGTCTTTCCACTATAGTCTGTCCACTTTAGTCTTTCCAATTTAGTTTTTCCACTTTAGTCTGTCCACTTCAGTCTTTCCACTATAGTCTGTCCACTTTAGTCTTTCAACTTTCGTCTTTCCACTATTCTCTGTCCACTTTAGTCTTTCCACTATAGTCTCCACTTTATTCTGTCCACTACAGTCTTTCCACTATAGTCTTTCCACTATAGTCTGTCCACTTTAGTCTTTCCACTTTAGTCTTTCTATTTTAGTCTCCACTTTATTCTGTCCACTACAGTCTTTCCACTTTAGTCTTTCCACTATTCTCTGTCCACTTTAGTCTTTCCACTTTATTCTTTCCACTATAGTCTCCACTTTATTCTGTCCACTACAGTCTTACCACTATAGTCTTTCCACTATCGTCTGTCCACTTTAGTCTTTCCACTAATCTCTGTCCACTTTAGTCTTTCCACTATAGTCTCCACTTCAATCTGTCCACTACAGTCTTTCAACTATAGTCTTTCCACTATAGTCTGTCCACTTTATTCTGTCCACTACAGTCTTTCCACTATAGTCTTTCCACTATAGTCTGTCCACTTTAGTCTTTCCACTTTAGTCTTTCCACTATAGTCTCCACTTTATTCTGGCCACTACAGTCTTTCCACTATAGTCTTTCCACTATAGTCTGTCCACTTTAATCTTTCTATTATTCTCTGTCCACTTTAGTCTTTCCACTATAGTCTTCCCACTTTAGTCTGTCCACTGAGTCTTTCCACTTCAGTGTTTCCACTATAGTCTGTCCACTTTAGTCTTTCCACTATAGTCTCCACTTTATTCTGTCCACTACAGTCTTTCCACTTTAGTCTTTCCACTATTTTCTGTCCACTTTAGTCTTTCCACTACAGTTTTCACTTTATTCTGTCCACTACAGTCTTTCCACTATAGTCTTTCCACTATAGTCTGTCAACTTTAGTCTTTCCACTATTCTCCGTCCACTTTAGTCTTTTCACTATAGTCTCCACTTTATTCTGTCCACTACAGTCTTTCCACTATAGTCTTTCCACTATAGTCTGTCCACTTTAGTCTTTCCACTTTAGTCTTTCCACTATAGTCTCCACTTTATTCTGTCCACTACAGTCTTTCCACTATAGTCTTTCCACTATAGTCTGTCCACTTTAATCTTTCTATTATTCTCTGTCCACTTCAGTCTTTCCACTATAGTCTGTCCACTTTAGTCTTTCCACTTTATTCTTTCCACTATAGTCTTTCCACTTCAGTCTGTCCACTTTAGTCTTTCAACTATAGTCTGTCCACTTTAGTCTTTCCAATATAGTCTTCCCACTTTAGTCTGTCCACTTAGTCTTTCCACTTCAGTCTGTCCACTTTAGTCTTTCCACTATAGTCTGTCCACTTTAGTCTTTCCACTTTAGTCTTTCCACTATAGTCTCCACTTTATTCTGTCCACTACAGTCTTTCCACTATAGTCTTTCCACTATAGTCTGTCCACTTTAATCTTTCTATTATTCTCTGTCCACTTCAGTCTTCCCACTATAGTCTGTCCACTTTAGTCTTTCCACCATCGTCTGTCCACTTTAGTCTTTCCACTATAGTCTTCCCACTTTAGTTTGTCCACTGAGTCTTTCCACTTCAGTGTTTCCACTATAGTCTGTCCACTTTAGTCTTTCCACTATAGTCTCCACTTTATTCTGTCCACTACAGTCTTTCCACTTTAGTCTTTCCACTATTTTCTGTCCACTTTAGTCTTTCCACTACAGTTTTCACTTTATTCTGTCCACTACAGTCTTTCCACTATAGTCTTTCCACTATAGTCTGTCAACTTTAGTCTTTCCACTATTCTCCGTCCACTTTAGTCTTTCCACTATAGTCTCCACTTTATTCTGTCCACTACAGTCTTTCCACTATAGTCTTTCCACTATAGTCTGTCCACTTTAGTCTTTCCACTTTAGTCTTTCCACTATAGTCTCCACTTTATTCTGTCCACTACAGTCTTTCCACTATAGTCTTTCCACTATAGTCTGTCCACTTTAATCTTTCTATTATTCTCTGTCCACTTCAGTCTTTCCACTATAGTCTGTCCACTTTAGTCTTTCCAATTTAGTTTTTCCACTTTAGTCTGTCCACTTCAGTCTTTCCACTATAGTCTGTCCACTTTAGTCTTTCAACTTTCGTCTTTCCACTATTCTCTGTCCACTTTAGTCTTTCCACTATAGTCTCCACTTTATTCTGTCCACTACAGTCTTTCCACTATAGTCTTTCCACTATAGTCTGTCCACTTTAGTCTTTCCACTTTAGTCTTTCTATTTTAGTCTCCACTTTATTCTGTCCACTACAGTCTTTCCACTTTAGTCTTTCCACTATTCTCTGTCCACTTTAGTCTTTCCACTTTATTCTTTCCACTATAGTCTCCACTTTATTCTGTCCACTACAGTCTTACCACTATAGTCTTTCCACTATCGTCTGTCCACTTTAGTCTTTCCACTAATCTCTGTCCACTTTAGTCTTTCCACTATAGTCTCCACTTCAATCTGTCCACTACAGTCTTTCAACTATAGTCTTTCCACTATAGTCTGTCCACTTTATTCTGTCCACTACAGTCTTTCCACTATAGTCTTTCCACTATAGTCTGTCCACTTTAGTCTTTCCACTTTAGTCTTTCCACTATAGTCTCCACTTTATTCTGGCCACTACAGTCTTTCCACTATAGTCTTTCCACTATAGTCTGTCCACTTTAATCTTTCTATTATTCTCTGTCCACTTTAGTCTTTCCACTATAGTCTTCCCACTTTAGTCTGTCCACTGAGTCTTTCCACTTCAGTGTTTCCACTATAGTCTGTCCACTTTAGTCTTTCCACTATAGTCTCCACTTTATTCTGTCCACTACAGTCTTTCCACTTTAGTCTTTCCACTATTTTCTGTCCACTTTAGTCTTTCCACTACAGTTTTCACTTTATTCTGTCCACTACAGTCTTTCCACTATAGTCTTTCCACTATAGTCTGTCAACTTTAGTCTTTCCACTATTCTCCGTCCACTTTAGTCTTTTCACTATAGTCTCCACTTTATTCTGTCCACTACAGTCTTTCCACTATAGTCTGTCCACTATAGTCTGTCCACTTTAGTCTTTCCACTTTAGTCTTTCCACTATAGTCTCCACTTTATTCTGTCCACTACAGTCTTTCCACTATAGTCTTTCCACTATAGTCTGTCCACTTTAATCTTTCTATTATTCTCTGTCCACTTCAGTCTTTCCACTATAGTCTGTCCACTTTAGTCTTTCCACTATCGTCTGTCCACTTTAGTCTTTCCACTATAGTCTTCCCACTTTAGTCTGTCCACTGAGTCTTTCCACTTCAGTGTTTCCACTATAGTCTGTCCACTTTAGTCTTTCCACTATAGTCTCCACTTTATTCTGTCCACTACAGTCTTTCCACTTTAGTCTTTCCACTATTTTCTGTCCACTTTAGTCTTTCCACTACAGTTTTCACTTTATTCTGTCCACTACAGTCTTTCCACTATAGTCTTTCCACTATAGTCTGTCAACTTTAGTCTTTCCACTATTCTCCGTCCACTTTAGTCTTTCCACTATAGTCTCCACTTTATTCAGTCCACTACAGTCTTTCCACTATAGTCTTTCCACTATAGTCTGTCCACTTTAGTCTTTCCACTTTAGTCTTTCCACTATAGTCTCCACTTTATTCTGTCCACTACAGTCTTTCCACTATAGTCTTTCCACTATAGTCTGTCCACTTTAATCTTTCTATTATTCTCTGTCCACTTCAGTCTTTCCACTATACTCTGTCCACTTTAGTCTTTCCAATTTAGTTTTTCCACTTTAGTCTGTCCACTTCAGTCTTTCCACTATAGTCTGTCCACTTTAGTCTTTCAACTTTCGTCTTTCCACTATTCTCTGTCCACTTTAGTCTTTCCACTATAGTCTCCACTTTATTCTGTCCACTACAGTCTTTCCACTATAGTCTTTCCACTATAGTCTGTCCACTTTAGTCTTTCCACTTTAGTCTTTCTATTTTAGTCTCCACTTTATTCTGTCCACTACAGTCTTTCCACTTTAGTCTTTCCACTATTTTCTGTCCACTTTAGTCTTTCCACTACAGTTTTCACTTTATTCTGTCCACTACAGTCTTTCCACTATAGTCTTTCCACTATAGTCTGTCAACTTTAGTCTTTCCACTATTCTCCGTCCACTTTAGTCTTTCCACTATAGTCTCCACTTTATTCTGTCCACTACAGTCTTTCCACTATAGTCTTTCCACTATAGTCTGTCCACTTTAGTCTTTCCACTTTAGTCTTTCCACTATAGTCTCCACTTTATTCTGTCCACTACAGTCTTTCCACTATAGTCTTTCCACTATAGTCTGTCCACTTTAATCTTTCTATTATTCTCTGTCCACTTCAGTCTTTCCACTATAGTCTGTCCACTTTAGTCTTTCCAATTTAGTTTTTCCACTTTAGTCTGTCCACTTCAGTCTTTCCACTATAGTCTGTCCACTTTAGTCTTTCAACTTTCGTCTTTCCACTATTCTCTGTCCACTTTAGTCTTTCCACTTTATTCTTTCCACTATAGTCTCCACTTTATTCTGTCCACTACAGTCTTTCCACTATAGTCTTTCCACTATCGTCTGTCCACTTTAGTCTTTCCACTAATCTCTGTCCACTTTAGTCTTTCCACTATAGTCTCCACTTCAATCTGTCCACTACAGTCTTTCAACTATAGTCTTTCCACTATAGTCTGTCCACTTTAGTCTTTCCACTTTAGTCTTTCCACTTTAGTCTGTCCACTTTAGTCTTTCCACTATAGTCTGTCCACTTTAGTCTTTCCACTATTCTCCACTTTAGTCTTTCCACTTTAGTCTTTCCACTATTGTCTCCACTTTCTTCTGTCCACTACAGTCTTTCCTCTATAGTCTTTCCACTATTGTCTGTCCACTTTAGTCTTTCCACTTTAGTCTTTCCACTATAGTCTGTCCACTTTCGTCTTTCCACAATAGTCTGTCCACTTTAGTCTTTCCACTTTAGTCTTTCAACTTTATTCTGTCCACTGCAGTGTGTACACTTTAGTCTGTCCACTGAGTCTTTCCACTTCAGTCTTTCCACTATAGTCTGTCCACTTTAGTCTTTCCACTTTAGTCTTTTCGCTTTAGTCTGTCCACTTAGTCTTTCCACTAGAGTCTGTCCACTTTAGTCTTTCCACTTTAGTCTGTCCTTTAGTCTTTCCACTTTAGTCATTTCCACAATCGTCTGTCCACTTTAGTCTTTCCACTTTAGTCTGTCCACTTTAGTCTTTCCCCTATAGTCTGTCCACTTTAGTCTTTCCACTATAGTCCGTCCACTTTAGTCTTTCCACTTTCGTCTTTCCACTTTAGTCTGTCCACTTTAGTCTTTCCACAATAGTCTGTCCACTTGAGTCTTTCCACTTTAGTCTTTCCACTTTATTCTCTCCACTTCAGTGTGTACACTTTAGTTTGTCCACTGAGTCTTTCCACTTCAGTCTCTCCACTATAGTCTGTCCACTTTAGTCTTTCCACTTTATTCTTTCCACTATAGTCTTTCCACTTCAGTCTGTCCACTTTAGTCTTTCAACTATAGTCTGTCCACTTTAGTCTTTCCAATATAGTCTTCCCACTTTAGTCTGTCCACTTAGTCTTTCCACTTCAGTCTGTCCACTTTAGTCTTTCCACTATAGTCTGTCCACTTTAGTCTTTCCACTTTAGTCTTTCCACTATAGTCTCCACTTTATTCTGTCCACTACAGTCTTTCCACTATAGTCTTTCCACTATAGTCTGTCCACTTTAATCTTTCTATTATTCTCTGTCCACTTCAGTCTTTCCACTATAGTCTGTCCACTTTAGTCTTTCCACTATCGTCTGTCCACTTTAGTCTTTCCACTATAGTCTTCCCACTTTAGTCTGTCCACTGAGTCTTTCCACTTCAGTGTTTCCACTATAGTCTGTCCACTTTAGTCTTTCCACTATAGTCTCCACTTTATTCTGTCCACTACAGTCTTTCCACTTTAGTCTTTCCACTATTTTCTGTCCACTTTAGTCTTTCCACTACAGTTTTCACTTTATTCTGTCCACTACAGTCTTTCCACTATAGTCTTTCCACTATAGTCTGTCAACTTTAGTCTTTCCACTATTCTCCGTCCACTTTAGTCTTTCCACTATAGTCTCCACTTTATTCTGTCCACTACAGTCTTTCCACTATAGTCTTTCCACTATAGTCTGTCCACTTTAGTCTTTCCACTTTAGTCTTTCCACTACAGTCTCCACTTTATTCTGTCCACTACAGTCTTTCCACTATAGTCTTTCCACTATAGTCTGTCCACTTTAATCTTTCTATTATTCTCTGTCCACTTCAGTCTTTCCACTATAGTCTGTCCACTTTAGTCTTTCCAATTTAGTTTTTCCACTTTAGTCTGTCCACTTCAGTCTTTCCACTATAGTCTGTCCACTTTAGTCTTTCAACTTTCGTCTTTCCACTATTCTCTGTCCACTTTAGTCTTTCCACTATAGTCTCCACTTTATTCTGTCCACTACAGTCTTTCCACTATAGTCTTTCCACTATAGTCTGTCCACTTTAGTCTTTCCACTTTAGTCTTTCTATTTTAGTCTCCACTTTATTCTGTCCACTACAGTCTTTCCACTTTAGTCTTTCCACTATCGTCTGTCCACTTTAGTCTTTCCACTAATCTCTGTCCACTTTAGTCTTTCTACTATAGTCTCCACTTCAATCTGTCCACTACAGTCTTTCAACTATAGTCTTTCCACTATAGTCTGTCCACTTTAGTCTTTCCACTTTAGTCTTTCCACTTTAGTCTTTCCACTACAGTTTTCACTTTATTCTGTCCACTACAGTCTTTCCACTATAGTCTTTCCACTATAGTCTGTGAACTTTAGTCTTTCCACTATTCTCCGTCCACTTTAGTCTTTCCACTATAGTCTCCACTTTATTCTGTCCACTACAGTCTTTCCACTATAGTCTTTCCACTATAGTCTGTCCACTTTAGTCTTTCCACTTTATTCTTTCCACTATAGTCTCCATTTTATTCTGTCCACTACAGTCTTACCACTATAGTCTTTCCACTATCGTCTGTCCACTTTAGTCTTTCCACTAATCTCTGTCCACTTTAGTCTTTCCACTATAGTCTCCACTTCAATCTGTCCACTACAGTCTTTCAACTATAGTCTTTCCACTATAGTCTGTCCACTTTAGTCTTTCCACTTTAGTCTTTCCACTTTAGTCTGTCCACTTTAGTCTTTCCACTATAGTCTGTCCACTTTAGTCTTTCCACTATTCTCCACTTTAGTCTTTCCACTTTAGTCTTTCCACTATAGTCTCCACTTTCTTCTGTCCACTACAGTCTTTCCTCTATAGTCTTTCCACTATAGTCTGTCCACTTTAGTCTTTCCACTTTAGTCTTTCCACTATAGTCTGTCCACTTTAGTCTTTCCACTATAGTCTGTCCACTTTAGTCTTTCCACTTTAGTCTTTCAAATTTATTCTGTCCACTGCAGTGTGTACACTTTAGTCTGTCCACTGAGTCTTTCCACTTCAGTCTTTCCACTATAGTCTGTCCACTTTAGTCTTTCCACTTTAGTCTTTTCGCTTTAGTCTGTCCACTTAGTCTTTCCACTAGAGTCTGTCCACTTTAGTCTTTCCACTTTAGTCTGTCCTTTAGTCTTTCCACTTTAGTCATTTCCACAATCGTCTGTCCACTTTAGTCTTTCCACTTTAGTCTGTCCACTTTAGTCTTTCCCCTATAGTCTGTCCACTTTAGTCTTTCCACTATAGTCCGTCCACTTTAGTCTTTCCACTTTCGTCTTTCCACTTTAGTCTGTCCACTTTAGTCTTTCCACAATAGTCTGTCCACTTGAGTCTTTCCACTTTAGTCTTTCCACTTTATTCTCTCCACTTCAGTGTGTACACTTTAGTTTGTCCACTGAGTCTTTCCACTTCAGTCTCTCCACTATAGTCTGTCCACTTTAGTCTTTCCACTTTATTCTTTCCACTATAGTCTTTCCACTTCAGTCTGTCACCTTTAGTCTTTCAACTATAGTCTGTCCACTTTAGTCTTTCCAATATAGTCTTCCCACTTTAGTCTGTCCACTTAGTCTTTCCACTTCAGTCTGTCTCCTTTAGTCTTTCCACTATAGTCTTTCCACTTCAGTCTTTCCACTATAGTCTGTCCACTTTAGTCTTTCCACTTTATTCTTTTCACTATAGTCTCCACTTTATTCTGTCCACTACAGTCTTTCCACTATAGTCTTTCCACTACAGTCTGTCCACTTGAGTCTTTCCACTTTAGTCTTTCCACTTTATTCTCTCCACTTCAGTGTGTACACTTTAGTTTGTCCTCTGAGTTTTTCCACTTCAGTCTTTCCACTATAATCTGTCCACTTTAGTCTTTCCACTATCGTCTGTCCACTTTAGTCTTTCCACTATAGTCTTCCCACTTTAGTCTGTCCACTGAGTCTTTCCACTTCAGTGTTTCCACTATAGTCTGTCCACTTTAGTCTTTCCACTATAGTCTCCACTTTATTCTGTCCACTACAGTCTTTCCACTTTAGTCTTTCCACTATTTTCTGTCCACTTTAGTCTTTCCACTACAGTTTTCACTTTATTCTGTCCACTACAGTCTTTCCACTATAGTCTTTCCACTATAGTCTGTCAACTTTAGTCTTTCCACTATTCTCCGTCCACTTTAGTCTTTCCACTATAGTCTCCACTTTATTCTGTCCACTACAGTCTTTCCACTATAGTCTGTCCACTTTAGTCTTTCCACTTTAGTCTTTCCACTATAGTCTCCACTTTATTCTGTCCACTACAGTCTTTCCACTATAGTCTTTCCACTATAGTCTGTCCACTTTAATCTTTCTATTATTCTCTGTCCACTTCAGTCTTTCCACTATAGTCTGTCCACTTTAGTCTTTCCACTATCGTCTGTCCACTTTAGTCTTTCCACTATAGTCTTCCCACTTTAGTCTGTCCACTGAGTCTTTCCACTTCAGTGTTTCCACTATAGTCTGTCCACTTTAGTCTTTCCACTATAGTCTCCACTTTATTCTGTCCACTACAGTCTTTCCACTTTAGTCTTTCCACTATTTTCTGTCCACTTTAGTCTTTCCACTACAGTTTTCACTTTATTCTGTCCACTACAGTCTTTCCACTATAGTCTTTCCACTATAGTCTGTCAACTTTAGTCTTTCCACTATTCTCCGTCCACTTTAGTCTTTCCACTATAGTCTCCACTTTATTCTGTCCACTACAGTCTTTCCACTATAGTCTTTCCACTATAGTCTGTCCACTTTAGTCTTTCCACTTTAGTCTTTCCACTATAGTCTCCACTTTATTCTGTCCACTACAGTCTTTCCACTATAGTCTTTCCACTATAGTCTGTCCACTTTAATCTTTCTATTATTCTCTGTCCACTTCAGTCTTTCCACTATAGTCTGTCCACTTTAGTCTTTCCAATTTAGTTTTTCCACTTTAGTCTGTCCACTTCAGTCTTTCCACTATAGTCTGTCCACTTTAGTCTTTCAACTTTCGTCTTTCCACTATTCTCTGTCCACTTTAGTCTTTCCACTATAGTCTCCACTTTATTCTGTCCACTACAGTCTTTCCACTATAGTCTTTCCACTATAGTCTGTCCACTTTAGTCTTTCCACTTTAGTCTTTCTATTTTAGTCTCCACTTTATTCTGTCCACTACAGTCTTTCCACTTTAGTCTTTCCACTATTCTCTGTCCACTTTAGTCTTTCCACTTTATTCTTTCCACTATAGTCTTTCCACTATAGTCTCCACTTCAATCTGTCCACTACAGTCTTTCAACTATAGTCTTTCCACTATAGTCTGTCCACTTTAGTCTTTCCACTTTAGTCTTTCCACTTTAGTCTGTCCACTTTAGTCTTTCCACTAATCTCTGTCCACTTTAGTCTTTCCACTATATTCTCCACTTCAATCTGTCCACTAAAGTCTTTCAACTATAGTCTTTCCACTATAGTCTGTCCACTTTAGTCTTTCCACTTTAGTCTTTCCACTTTAGTCTGTCCACTTTAGTCTTTCCACTATAGTCTGTCCACTTTAGTCTTTCCACTATTCTCCACTTTAGTCTTTCCACTTTAGTCTTTCCACTATAGTCTCCACTTTCTTCTGTCCACTACAGTCTTTCCTCTATAGTCTTTCCACTATAGTCTGTCCACTTTAGTCTTTCCACTTTAGTCTTTCCACTATAGTCTGTCCACTTTAGTCTTTCCACTATAGTCTGTCCACTTTAGTCTTTCCACTTTAGTCTTTCAACTTTTTTCTGTCCACTGCAGTGTGTACACTTTAGTCTGTCCACTGAGTCTTTCCACTTCAGTCTTTCCACTATAGTCTGTCCACTTTAGTCTTTCCACTTTAGTCTTTTCACTTTAGTCTGTCCACTTAGTCTTTCCACTAGAGTCTGTCCACTTTAGTCTTTCCACTTTAGTCTGTCCTTTAGTCTTTCCACTTTAGTCATTTCCACAATCGTCTGTCCACTTTAGTCTTTCCACTTTAGTCTGTCCACTTTAGTCTTTCCCCTATAGTCTGTCCACTTTAGTCTTTCCACTATAGTCCGTCCACTTTAGTCTTTCCACTTTCGTCTTTCCACTTTAGTCTGTCCACTTTAGTCTTTCCACAATAGTCTGTCCACTTGAGTCTTTCCACTTTAGTCTTTCCACTTTATTCTCTCCACTTCAGTGTGTACACTTTAGTTTGTCCACTGAGTCTTTCCACTTCAGTCTCTCCACTATAGTCTGTCCACTTTAGTCTTTCCACTTTATTCTTTCCACTATAGTCTTTCGACTTCAGTCTGTCCACTTTAGTCTTTCAACTATAGTCTGTCCACTTTAGTCTTTCCAATATAGTCTTCCCACTTTAGTCTGTCCACTTAGTCTTTCCACTTCAGTCTGTCCACTTTAGTCTTTCCACTATAGTCTGTCCACTTTAGTCTTTCCACTTTAGTCTTTCCACTATAGTCTCCACTTTATTCTGTCCACTACAGTCTTTCCACTATAGTCTTTCCACTATAGTCTGTCCACTTTAATCTTTCTATTATTCTCTGTCCACTTCAGTCTTTCCACTATAGTCTGTCCACTTTAGTCTTTCCACTATCGTCTGTCCACTTTAGTCTTTCCACTATAGTCTTCCCACTTTAGTCTGTCCACTGAGTCTTTCCACTTCAGTGTTTCCACTATAGTCTGTCCACTTTAGTCTTTCCACTATAGTCTCCACTTTATTCTGTCCACTACAGTCTTTCCACTTTAGTCTTTCCACTATTTTCTGTCCACTTTAGTCTTTCCACTACAGTTTTCACTTTATTCTGTCCACTACAGTCTTTCCACTATAGTCTTTCCACTATAGTCTGTCAACTTTAGTCTTTCCACTATTCTCCGTCCACTTTAGTCTTTCCACTATAGTCTCCACTTTATTCTGTCCACTACAGTCTTTCCACTATAGTCTTTCCACTATAGTCTGTCCACTTTAGTCTTTCCACTTTAGTCTTTCCACTATAGTCTCCACTTTATTCTGTCCACTACAGTCTTTCCACTATAGTCTTTCCACTATAGTCTGTCCACTTTAGTCTTTCCACTTTAGTCTTTCCACTATAGTCTGTCCACTTTAGTCTTTCCACTATAGTCTGTCCACTTTAGTCTTTCCACTTTAGTCTTTCAACTTTATTCTGTCCACTGCAGTGTGTACACTTTAGTCTGTCCACTGAGTCTTTCCACTTCAGTCTTTCCACTATAGTCTGTCCACTTTAGTCTTTCCACTTTAGTCTTTTCGCTTTAGTCTGTCCACTTAGTCTTTCCACTAGAGTCTGTCCACTTTAGTCTTTCCACTTTAGTCTGTCCTTTAGTCTTTCCACTTTAGTCATTTCCACAATCGTCTGTCCACTTTAGTCTTTCCACTTTAGTCTGTCCACTTTAGTCTTTTCCCTATAGTCTGTCCACTTTAGTCTTTCCACTATAGTCCGTCCACTTTAGTCTTTCCACTTTCGTCTTTCCACTTTAGTCTGTCCACTTTAGTCTTTCCACAATAGTCTGTCCACTTGAGTCTTTCCACTTTAGTCTTTCCACTTTATTCTCTCCACTTCAGTGTGTACACTTTAGTTTGTCCACTGAGTCTTTCCACTTCAGTCTCTCCACTATAGTCTGTCCACTTTAGTCTTTCCACTTTATTCTTTCCACTATAGTCTTTCCACTTCAGTCTGTCCACTTTAGTCTTTCAACTATAGTCTGTCCACTTTAGTCTTTCCAATATAGTCTTCCCACTTTAGTCTGTCCACTTAGTCTTTCCACTTCAGTCTGTCTCCTTTAGTCTTTCCACTATAGTCTTTCCACTTCAGTCTTTCCACTATAGTCTGTCCACTTTAGTCTTTCCACTTTATTCTTTTCACTATAGTCTCCACTTTATTCTGTCCACTACAGTCTTTCCACTATAGTCTTTCCACTACAGTCTGTCCACTTGAGTCTTTCCACTTTAGTCTTTCCACTTTATTCTCTCCACTTCAGTGTGTACACTTTAGTTTGTCCTCTGAGTTTTTCCACTTCAGTCTTTCCACTATAGTCTGTCCACTTTAGTCTTTCCACTATCGTCTGTCCACTTTAGTCTTTCCACTATAGTCTTCCCACTTTAGTCTGTCCACTGAGTCTTTCCACTTCAGTGTTTCCACTATAGTCTGTCCACTTTAGTCTTTCCACTATAGTCTCCACTTTATTCTGTCCACTACAGTCTTTCCACTTTAGTCTTTCCACTATTTTCTGTCCACTTTAGTCTTTCCACTACAGTTTTCACTTTATTCTGTCCACTACAGTCTTTCCACTATAGTCTTTCCACTATAGTCTGTCAACTTTAGTCTTTCCACTATTCTCCGTCCACTTTAGTCTTTCCACTATAGCCTCCACTTTATTCTGTCCACTAAAGTCTTTCCACTATAGTCTTTCCACTATAGTCTGTCCACTTTAGTCTTTCCACTTTAGTCTTTCCACTATAGTCTACACTTTATTCTGTCCACTACAGTCTTTCCACTATAGTCTTTCCACTATAGTCTGTGCACTTTAATCTTTCTATTATTCTCTGTCCACTTCAGTCTTTCCACTATAGTCTGTCCACTTTAGTCTTTCCACTATCGTCTGTCCACTTTAGTCTTTCCACTATAGTCTTCCCACTTTAGTCTGTCCACTGAGTCTTTCCACTTCAGTGTTTCCACTATAGTCTGTCCACTTTAGTCTTTCCACTATAGTCTCCACTTTATTCTGTCCACTACAGTCTTTCCACTTTAGTCTTTCCACTATTTTCTGTCCACTTTAGTCTTTCCACTACAGTTTTCACTTTATTCTGTCCACTACAGTCTTTCCACTATAGTCTTTCCACTATAGTCTGTCAACTTTAGTCTTTCCACTATTCTCCGTCCACTTTAGTCTTTCCACTATAGTCTCCACTTTATTCTGTCCACTACAGTCTTTCCACTATAGTCTTTCCACTATAGTCTGTCCACTTTAGTCTTTCCACTTTAGTCTTTCCACTATAGTCTCCACTTTATTCTGTCCACTACAGTCTTTCCACTATAGTCTTTCCACTATAGTCTGTCCACTTTAATCTTTCTATTATTCTCTGTCCACTTCAGTCTTTCCACTATAGTCTGTCCACTTTAGTCTTTCCAATTTAGTTTTTCCACTTTAGTCTGTCCACTTCAGTCTTTCCACTATAGTCTGTCCACTTTAGTCTTTCAACTTTCGTCTTTCCACTATTCTCTGTCCACTTTAGTCTTTCCACTATAGTCTCCACTTTATTCTGTCCACTACAGTCTTTCCACTATAGTCTTTCCACTATAGTCTGTCCACTTTAGTCTTTCCACTTTAGTCTTTCTATTTTAGTCTCCACTTTATTCTGTCCACTACAGTCTTTCCACTTTAGTCTTTCCACTATTCTCTGTCCACTTTAGTCTTTCCACTTTATTCTTTCCACTATAGTCTTTCCACTATAGTCTCCACTTCAATCTGTCCACTACAGTCTTTCAACTATAGTCTTTCCACTATAGTCTGTCCACTTTAGTCTTTCCACTTTAGTCTTTCCACTTTAGTCTGTCCACTTTAGTCTTTCCACTAATCTCTGTCCACTTTAGTCTTTCCACTATAGTCTCCACTTCAATCTGTCCACTACAGTCTTTCAACTATAGTCTTTCCACTATAGTCTGTCCACTTTAGTCTTTCCACTTTAGTCTTTCCACTTTAGTCTGTCCACTTTAGTCTTTCCACTATAGTCTGTCCACTTTAGTCTTTCCACTATTCTCCACTTTAGTCTTTCCACTTTAGTCTTTCCACTATAGTCTCCACTTTCTTCTGTCCACTACAGTCTTTCCTCTATAGTCTTTCCACTATAGTCTGTCCACTTTAGTCTTTCCACTTTAGTCTTTCCACTATAGTCTGTCCACTTTAGTCTTTCCACTATAGTCTGTCCACTTTAGTCTTTCCACTTTAGTCTTTCAACTTTTTTCTGTCCACTGCAGTGTGTACACTTTAGTCTGTCCACTGAGTCTTTCCACTTCAGTCTTTCCACTATAGTCTGTCCACTTTAGTCTTTCCACTTTAGTCTTTTCGCTTTAGTCTGTCCACTTAGTCTTTCCACTAGAGTCTGTCCACTTTAGTCTTTCCACTTTAGTCTGTCCTTTAGTCTTTCCACTTTAGTCATTTCCACAATCGTCTGTCCACTTTAGTCTTTCCACTTTAGTCTGTCCACTTTAGTCTTTCCCCTATAGTCTGTCCACTTTAGTCTTTCCACTATAGTCCGTCCACTTTAGTCTTTCCACTTTCGTCTTTCCACTTTAGTCTGTCCACTTTAGTCTTTCCACAATAGTCTGTCCACTTGAGTCTTTCCACTTTAGTCTTTCCACTTTATTCTCTCCACTTCAGTGTGTACACTTTAGTTTGTCCACTGAGTCTTTCCACTTCAGTCTCTCCACTATAGTCTGTCCACTTTAGTCTTTCCACTTTATTCTTTCCACTATAGTCTTTCGACTTCAGTCTGTCCACTTTAGTCTTTCAACTATAGTCTGTCCACTTTAGTCTTTCCAATATAGTCTTCCCACTTTAGTCTGTCCACTTAGTCTTTCCACTTCAGTCTGTCCACTTTAGTCTTTCCACTATAGTCTGTCCACTTTAGTCTTTCCACTTTAGTCTTTCCACTATAGTCTCCACTTTATTCTGTCCACTACAGTCTTTCCACTATAGTCTTTCCACTATAGTCTGTCCACTTTAATCTTTCTATTATTCTCTGTCCACTTCAGTCTTTCCACTATAGTCTGTCCACTTTAGTCTTTCCACTATCGTCTGTCCACTTTAGTCTTTCCACTATAGTCTTCCCACTTTAGTCTGTCCACTGAGTCTTTCCACTTCAGTGTTTCCACTATAGTCTGTCCACTTTAGTCTTTCCACTATAGTCTCCACTTTATTCTGTCCACTACAGTCTTTCCACTTTAGTCTTTCCACTATTTTCTGTCCACTTTAGTCTTTCCACTACAGTTTTCACTTTATTCTGTCCACTACAGTCTTTCCACTATAGTCTTTCCACTATAGTCTGTCAACTTTAGTCTTTCCACTATTCTCCGTCCACTTTAGTCTTTCCACTATAGTCTCCACTTTATTCTGTCCACTACAGTCTTTCCACTATAGTCTTTCCACTATAGTCTGTCCACTTTAGTCTTTCCACTTTAGTCTTTCCACTATAGTCTCCACTTTATTCTGTCCACTACAGTCTTTCCACTATAGTCTTTCCACTATAGTCTGTCCACTTTAGTCTTTCCACTTTAGTCTTTCCACTATAGTCTGTCCACTTTAGTCTTTCCACTATAGTCTGTCCACTTTAGTCTTTCCACTTTAGTCTTTCAACTTTATTCTGTCCACTGCAGTGTGTACACTTTAGTCTGTCCACTGAGTCTTTCCACTTCAGTCTTTCCACTATAGTCTGTCCACTTTAGTCTTTCCACTTTAGTCTTTTCGCTTTAGTCTGTCCACTTAGTCTTTCCACTAGAGTCTGTCCACTTTAGTCTTTCCACTTTAGTCTGTCCTTTAGTCTTTCCACTTTAGTCATTTCCACAATCGTCTGTCCACTTTAGTCTTTCCACTTTAGTCTGTCCACTTTAGTCTTTCCCCTATAGTCTGTCCACTTTAGTCTTTCCACTATAGTCCGTCCACTTTAGTCTTTCCACTTTCGTCTTTCCACTTTAGTCTGTCCACTTTAGTCTTTCCACAATAGTCTGTCCACTTGAGTCTTTCCACTTTAGTCTTTCCACTTTATTCTCTCCACTTCAGTGTGTACACTTTAGTTTGTCCACTGAGTCTTTCCACTTCAGTCTCTCCACTATAGTCTGTCCACTTTAGTCTTTCCACTTTATTCTTTCCACTATAGTCTTTCCACTTCAGTCTGTCCACTTTAGTCTTTCAACTATAGTCTGTCCACTTTAGTCTTTCCAATATAGTCTTCCCACTTTAGTCTGTCCACTTAGTCTTTCCACTTCAGTCTGTCTCCTTTAGTCTTTCCACTATAGTCTTTCCACTTCAGTCTTTCCACTATAGTCTGTCCACTTTAGTCTTTCCACTTTATTCTTTTCACTATAGTCTCCACTTTATTCTGTCCACTACAGTCTTTCCACTATAGTCTTTCCACTACAGTCTGTCCACTTGAGTCTTTCCACTTTAGTCTTTCCACTTTATTCTCTCCACTTCAGTGTGTACACTTTAGTTTGTCCTCTGAGTTTTTCCACTTCAGTCTTTCCACTATAGTCTGTCCACTTTAGTCTTTCCACTATCGTCTGTCCACTTTAGTCTTTCCACTATAGTCTTCCCACTTTAGTCTGTCCACTGAGTCTTTCCACTTCAGTGTTTCCACTATAGTCTGTCCACTTTAGTCTTTCCACTATAGTCTCCACTTTATTCTGTCCACTACAGTCTTTCCACTTTAGTCTTTCCACTATTTTCTGTCCACTTTAGTCTTTCCACTACAGTTTTCACTTTATTCTGTCCACTACAGTCTTTCCACTATAGTCTTTCCACTATAGTCTGTCAACTTTAGTCTTTCCACTATTCTCCGTCCACTTTAGTCTTTCCACTATAGTCTCCACTTTATTCTGTCCACTAAAGTCTTTCCACTATAGTCTTTCCACTATAGTCTGTCCACTTTAGTCTTTCCACTTTAGTCTTTCCACTATAGTCTACACTTTATTCTGTCCACTACAGTCTTTCCACTATAGTCTTTCCACTATAGTCTGTGCACTTTAATCTTTCTATTATTCTCTGTCCACTTCAGTCTTTCCACTATAGTCTGTCCACTTTAGTCTTTCCACTATCGTCTGTCCACTTTAGTCTTTCCACTATAGTCTTCCCACTTTAGTCTGTCCACTGAGTCTTTCCACTTCAGTGTTTCCACTATAGTCTGTCCACTTTAGTCTTTCCACTATAGTCTCCACTTTATTCTGTCCACTACAGTCTTTCCACTTTAGTCTTTCCACTATTTTCTGTCCACTTTAGTCTTTCCACTACAGTTTTCACTTTATTCTGTCCACTACAGTCTTTCCACTATAGTCTTTCCACTATAGTCTGTCAACTTTAGTCTTTCCACTATTCTCCGTCCACTTTAGTCTTTCCACTATAGTCTCCACTTTATTCTGTCCACTACAGTCTTTCCACTATAGTCTTTCCACTATAGTCTGTCCACTTTAGTCTTTCCACTTTAGTCTTTCCACTATAGTCTCCACTTTATTCTGTCCACTACAGTCTTTCCACTATAGTCTTTCCACTATAGTCTGTCCACTTTAATCTTTCTATTATTCTCTGTCCACTTCAGTCTTTCCACTATAGTCTGTCCACTTTAGTCTTTCCAATTTAGTTTTTCCACTTTAGTCTGTCCACTTCAGTCTTTCCACTATAGTCTGTCCACTTTAGTCTTTCAACTTTCGTCTTTCCACTATTCTCTGTCCACTTTAGTCTTTCCACTATAGTCTCCACTTTATTCTGTCCACTACAGTCTTTCCACTATAGTCTTTCCACTATAGTCTGTCCACTTTAGTCTGTCCACTTTAGTCTTTCCACTTTAGTCTTTCCACTATAGTCTGTCCACTTTAGTCTTTCCACTTTAGTCTTTCCACTATAGTCTCCACTTTATTCTGTCCACTACAGTCTTTCCACTATAGTCTTTCCACTATAGTCTGTCCACTTTAATCTTTCTATTATTCTCTGTCCACTTCAGTCTTTCCACTATAGTCTGTCCACTTTAGTCTTTCCACTATCGTCTGTCCACTTTAGTCTTTCCACTATAGTCTTCCCACTTTAGTCTGTCCACTGAGTCTTTCCACTTCAGTGTTTCCACTATAGTCTGTCCACTTTAGTCTTTCCACTATAGTCTCCACTTTATTCTGTCCACTACAGTCTTTCCACTTTAGTCTTTCCACTATTTTCTGTCCACTTTAGTCTTTCCACTACAGTTTTCACTTTATTCTGTCCACTACAGTCTTTCCACTATAGTCTTTCCACTATAGTCTGTCAACTTTAGTCTTTCCACTATTCTCCGTCCACTTTAGTCTTTCCACTATAGTCTCCACTTTATTCTGTCCACTACAGTCTTTCCACTATAGTCTTTCCACTATAGTCTGTCCACTTTAGTCTTTCCACTTTAGTCTTTCCACTATAGTCTCCACTTTATTCTGTCCACTACAGTCTTTCCACTATAGTCTTTCCACTATAGTCTGTCCACTTTAGTCTTTCCACTTTAGTCTTTCCACTATAGTCTGTCCACTTTAGTCTTTCCACTATAGTCTGTCCACTTTAGTCTTTCCACTTTAGTCTTTCAACTTTATTCTGTCCACTGCAGTGTGTACACTTTAGTCTGTCCACTGAGTCTTTCCACTTCAGTCTTTCCACTATAGTCTGTCCACTTTAGTCTTTCCACTTTAGTCTTTTCGCTTTAGTCTGTCCACTTAGTCTTTCCACTAGAGTCTGTCCACTTTAGTCTTTCCACTTTAGTCTGTCCTTTAGTCTTTCCACTTTAGTCATTTCCACAATCGTCTGTCCACTTTAGTCTTTCCACTTTAGTCTGTCCACTTTAGTCTTTCCCCTATAGTCTGTCCACTTTAGTCTTTCCACTATAGTCCGTCCACTTTAGTCTTTCCACTTTCGTCTTTCCACTTTAGTCTGTCCACTTTAGTCTTTCCACAATAGTCTGTCCACTTGAGTCTTTCCACTTTAGTCTTTCCACTTTATTCTCTCCACTTCAGTGTGTACACTTTAGTTTGTCCACTGAGTCTTTCCACTTCAGTCTCTCCACTATAGTCTGTCCACTTTAGTCTTTCCACTTTATTCTTTCCACTATAGTCTTTCCACTTCAGTCTGTCCACTTTAGTCTTTCAACTATAGTCTGTCCACTTTAGTCTTTCCAATATAGTCTTCCCACTTTAGTCTGTCCACTTAGTCTTTCCACTTCAGTCTGTCTCCTTTAGTCTTTCCACTATAGTCTTTCCACTTCAGTCTTTCCACTATAGTCTGTCCACTTTAGTCTTTCCACTTTATTCTTTTCACTATAGTCTCCACTTTATTCTGTCCACTACAGTCTTTCCACTATAGTCTTTCCACTACAGTCTGTCCACTTGAGTCTTTCCACTTTAGTCTTTCCACTTTATTCTCTCCACTTCAGTGTGTACACTTTAGTTTGTCCTCTGAGTTTTTCCACTTCAGTCTTTCCACTATAGTCTGTCCACTTTAGTCTTTCCACTATCGTCTGTCCACTTTAGTCTTTCCACTATAGTCTTCCCACTTTAGTCTGTCCACTGAGTCTTTCCACTTCAGTGTTTCCACTATAGTCTGTCCACTTTAGTCTTTCCACTATAGTCTCCACTTTATTCTGTCCACTACAGTCTTTCCACTTTAGTCTTTCCACTATTTTCTGTCCACTTTAGTCTTTCCACTACAGTTTTCACTTTATTCTGTCCACTACAGTCTTTCCACTATAGTCTTTCCACTATAGTCTGTCAACTTTAGTCTTTCCACTATTCTCCGTCCACTTTAGTCTTTCCACTATAGTCTCCACTTTATTCTGTCCACTAAAGTCTTTCCACTATAGTCTTTCCACTATAGTCTGTCCACTTTAGTCTTTCCACTTTAGTCTTTCCACTATAGTCTACACTTTATTCTGTCCACTACAGTCTTTCCACTATAGTCTTTCCACTATAGTCTGTGCACTTTAATCTTTCTATTATTCTCTGTCCACTTCAGTCTTTCCACTATAGTCTGTCCACTTTAGTCTTTCCACTATCGTCTGTCCACTTTAGTCTTTCCACTATAGTCTTCCCACTTTAGTCTGTCCACTGAGTCTTTCCACTTCAGTGTTTCCACTATAGTCTGTCCACTTTAGTCTTTCCACTATAGTCTCCACTTTATTCTGTCCACTACAGTCTTTCCACTTTAGTCTTTCCACTATTTTCTGTCCACTTTAGTCTTTCCACTACAGTTTTCACTTTATTCTGTCCACTACAGTCTTTCCACTATAGTCTTTCCACTATAGTCTGTCAACTTTAGTCTTTCCACTATTCTCCGTCCACTTTAGTCTTTCCACTATAGTCTCCACTTTATTCTGTCCACTACAGTCTTTCCACTATAGTCTTTCCACTATAGTCTGTCCACTTTAGTCTTTCCACTTTAGTCTTTCCACTATAGTCTCCACTTTATTCTGTCCACTACAGTCTTTCCACTATAGTCTTTCCACTATAGTCTGTCCACTTTAATCTTTCTATTATTCTCTGTCCACTTCAGTCTTTCCACTATAGTCTGTCCACTTTAGTCTTTCCAATTTAGTTTTTCCACTTTAGTCTGTCCACTTCAGTCTTTCCACTATAGTCTGTCCACTTTAGTCTTTCAACTTTCGTCTTTCCACTATTCTCTGTCCACTTTAGTCTTTCCACTATAGTCTCCACTTTATTCTGTCCACTACAGTCTTTCCACTATAGTCTTTCCACTATAGTCTGTCCACTTTAGTCTTTCCACTTTAGTCTTTCTATTTTAGTCTCCACTTTATTCTGTCCACTACAGTCTTTCCACTTTAGTCTTTCCACTATTCTCTGTCCACTTTAGTCTTTCCACTTTATTCTTTCCACTATAGTCTTTCCACTATAGTCTCCACTTCAATCTGTCCACTACAGTCTTTCAACTATAGTCTTTCCACTATAGTCTGTCCACTTTAGTCTTTCCACTTTAGTCTTTCCACTTTAGTCTGTCCACTTTAGTCTTTCCACTAATCTCTGTCCACTTTAGTCTTTCCACTATAGTCTCCACTTCAATCTGTCCACTACAGTCTTTCAACTATAGTCTTTCCACTATAGTCTGTCCACTTTAGTCTTTCCACTTTAGTCTTTCCACTTTAGTCTGTCCACTTTAGTCTTTCCACTATAGTCTGTCCACTTTAGTCTTTCCACTATTCTCCACTTTAGTCTTTCCACTTTAGTCTTTCCACTATAGTCTCCACTTTCTTCTGTCCACTACAGTCTTTCCTCTATAGTCTTTCCACTATAGTCTGTCCACTTTAGTCTTTCCACTTTAGTCTTTCCACTATAGTCTGTCCACTTTAGTCTTTCCACTATAGTCTGTCCACTTTAGTCTTTCCACTTTAGTCTTTCAACTTTTTTCTGTCCACTGCAGTGTGTACACTTTAGTCTGTCCACTGAGTCTTTCCACTTCAGTCTTTCCACTATAGTCTGTCCACTTTAGTCTTTCCACTTTAGTCTTTTCGCTTTAGTCTGTCCACTTAGTCTTTCCACTAGAGTCTGTCCACTTTAGTCTTTCCACTTTAGTCTGTCCTTTAGTCTTTCCACTTTAGTCATTTCCACAATCGTCTGTCCACTTTAGTCTTTCCACTTTAGTCTGTCCACTTTAGTCTTTCCCCTATAGTCTGTCCACTTTAGTCTTTCCACTATAGTCCGTCCACTTTAGTCTTTCCACTTTCGTCTTTCCACTTTAGTCTGTCCACTTTAGTCTTTCCACAATAGTCTGTCCACTTGAGTCTTTCCACTTTAGTCTTTCCACTTTATTCTCTCCACTTCAGTGTGTACACTTTAGTTTGTCCACTGAGTCTTTCCACTTCAGTCTCTCCACTATAGTCTGTCCACTTTAGTCTTTCCACTTTATTCTTTCCACTATAGTCTTTCGACTTCAGTCTGTCCACTTTAGTCTTTCAACTATAGTCTGTCCACTTTAGTCTTTCCAATATAGTCTTCCCACTTTAGTCTGTCCACTTAGTCTTTCCACTTCAGTCTGTCCACTTTAGTCTTTCCACTATAGTCTGTCCACTTTAGTCTTTCCACTTTAGTCTTTCCACTATAGTCTCCACTTTATTCTGTCCACTACAGTCTTTCCACTATAGTCTTTCCACTATAGTCTGTCCACTTTAATCTTTCTATTATTCTCTGTCCACTTCAGTCTTTCCACTATAGTCTGTCCACTTTAGTCTTTCCACTATCGTCTGTCCACTTTAGTCTTTCCACTATAGTCTTCCCACTTTAGTCTGTCCACTGAGTCTTTCCACTTCAGTGTTTCCACTATAGTCTGTCCACTTTAGTCTTTCCACTATAGTCTCCACTTTATTCTGTCCACTACAGTCTTTCCACTTTAGTCTTTCCACTATTTTCTGTCCACTTTAGTCTTTCCACTACAGTTTTCACTTTATTCTGTCCACTACAGTCTTTCCACTATAGTCTTTCCACTATAGTCTGTCAACTTTAGTCTTTCCACTATTCTCCGTCCACTTTAGTCTTTCCACTATAGTCTCTACTTTATTCTGTCCACTACAGTCTTTCCACTATAGTCTTTCCACTATAGTCTGTCCACTTTAGTCTTTCCACTTTAGTCTTTCCACTATAGTCTCCACTTTATTCTGTCCACTACAGTCTTTCCACTATAGTCTTTCCACTATAGTCTGTCCACTTTAATCTTTCTATTATTCTCTGTCCACTTCAGTCTTTCCACTATAGTCTGTCCACTTTAGTCTTTCCAATTTAGTTTTTCCACTTTAGTCTGTCCACTTCAGTCTTTCCACTATAGTCTGTCCACTTTAGTCTTTCAACTTTCGTCTTTCCACTATTCTCTGTCCACTTTAGTCTTTCCACTATAGTCTCCACTTTATTCTGTCCACTACAGTCTTTCCACTATAGTCTTTCCACTATAGCCTGTCCACTTTAGTCTTTCCACTTTAGTCTTTCTATTTTAGTCTCCACTTTATTCTGTCCACTACAGTCTTTCCACTTTAGTCTTTCCACTATTCTCTGTCCACTTTAGTCTTTCCACTTTATTCTTTCCACTATAGTCTCCACTTTATTCTGTCCACTACGGTCTTTCCACTATAGTCTTTCCACTATCGTCTGTCCACTTTAGTCTTTCCACTAATCTCTGTCCACTTTAGTCTTTCCACTATAGTCTCCACTTCAATCTGTCCACTACAGTCTTTCAACTATAGTCTTTCCACTATAGTCTGTCCACTTTAGTCTTTCCACTTTAGTCTTTCCACTTTAGTCTGTCCACTTTAGTCTTTCCACTATAGTCTGTCCACTTTAGTCTTTCCACTTTTCTCCACTTTAGTCTTTCCACTTTAGTCTTTCCACTATAGTCTCCACTTTCTTCTGTCCACTACAGTCTTTCCTCTATAGTCTTTCCACTATAGTCTGTCCACTTTAGTCTTTCCACTTTAGTCTTTCCACTATAGTCTGTCCACTTTAGTCTTTCCACTATAGTCTGTCCACTTTAGTCTTTCCACTTTAGTCTTTCAACTTTATTCTGTCCACTGCAGTGTGTACACTTTAGTCTGTCCACTGAGTCTTTCCACTTCAGTCTTTCCACTATAGTCTGTCCACTTTAGTCTTTCCACTTTAGTCTTTTCGCTTTAGTCTGTCCACTTAGTCTTTCCACTAGAGTCTGTCCACTTCAGTCTTTCCACTTTAGTCTGTCCTTTAGTCTTTCCACTTTAGTCATTTCCACAATCGTCTGTCCACTTTAGTCTTTGAACTTTAGTCTGTCCACTTTAGTCTTTCCCCTATAGTCTGTCCACTTTAGTCTTTCCACTATAGTCCGTCCACTTTAGTCTTTCCACTTTCGTCTTTCCACTTTAGTCTGTCCACTTTAGTCTTTCCACAATAGTCTGTCCACTTGAGTCTTTCCACTTTAGTCTTTCCACTTTATTCTCTCCACTTCTGTGTGTACACTTTAGTTTGTCCACTGAGTCTTTCCACTTCAGTCTCTCCACTATAGTCTGTCCACTTTAGTCTTTCCACTTTATTCTTTCCACTATAGTCTTTCCACTTCAGTCTGTCCACTTTAGTCTTTCAACTATAGTCTGTCCACTTTAGTCTTTCCAATATAGTCTTCCCACTTTAGTCTGTCCACTTAGTCTTTCCACTTCAGTCTGTCCACTTTAGTCTTTCCACTATAGTCTTTCCACTTCAGTCTTTCCACTATAGTCTGTCCACTTTAGTCTTTCCACTTTATTCTTTCCACTATAGTCTCCACTTTATTCCGTCCACTACAGTCTTTCCACTATAGTCTTTCCACTACAGTCTGTCCACTTGAGTCTTTCCACTTTAGTCTTTCCACTTTATTCTCTCCACTTCAGTGTGTACACTTTAGTTTGTCCTCTGAGTTTTTCCACTTCAGTCTTTCCACTATAGTCTGTCCACTTTAGTCTTTCCACTATCGTCTGTCCACTTTAGTCTTTCCACTATAGTCTTCCCACTTTAGTCTGTCCACTGAGTCTTTCCACTTCAGTGTTTCCACTATAGTCTGTCCCCTTTAGTCTTTCCACTATAGTCTCCACTTTATTCTGTCCACTACAGTCTTTCCACTTTAGTCTTTCCACTATTTTCTGTCCACTTTAGTCTTTCCTCTACAGTTTTCACTTTATTCTGTCCACTACAGTCTTTCCACTATAGTCTTTCCACTATAGTCTGTCAACTTTAGTCTTTCCACTATTCTCCGTCCACTTTAGTCTTTCCACTATAGTCTCCACTTTATTCTGTCCACTACAGTCTTTCCACTATAGTCTTTCCACTATAGTCTGTCCACTTTAGTCTTTCCACTATTCTCCGTCCACTTCAGTCTTTCCACTATAGTCTCCACTTTATTATGTCCACTACAGTCTTTCCACTATAGTCTTTCCACTATAGTCTGTCCACTTTAGTCTTTCCAATTTAGTTTTTCGACTTTAGTCTGTCCACTTCAGTCTTTCCACTATAGTCTGTCCACTTTAGTCTTTCCACTTTAGTCTTTCCACTATAGTCTCCACTTTATTCTGTCCACTAAAGTCTTTCCACTTTAGTCTTTCCACTATTCTCTGTCCACTTCAGTCTTTCCACTATAGTCTCCACTTTATTCTGTCCACTACAGTCTTTCCACTATAGTCTTTCCACTATTGTCTGTCCACTTAATCTTTCCACTATAGTCTCCACTTTATTCTGTCCACTACAGTCTTTCCACTATAGTCTTTCCACTATAGTCTCCCCTTTAGTCTTTCCACTTTAGTCTTTCCTTTATTCTGCCCACTACAGTCTTTCCACTATAGTCTTTCCACTATAGTCTGTCCACTTTAGTATTTCCACTTTAGTCTTTCCAGTATAGTCTCCACTTTATTCTGTCCACTACAGTCTTTCCACTTTAGTCTTTCCACTATTCTCTGTCCACTTTAGTCTTTCCACTTTAGTCTTTCCACTATAGTCTCCACTTTATTCTGTCCACTACAGTCTCTCCACTATAGTCTTTCCACTATAGTTTGTCCACTTTAGTCTTTCCACTGTTCTTTGTCCACTTTAGTCTTTCCACTATGCTCTCCACTTTATTCTGCCCACTACAATCTTTCCACTATAGTCTGTCCACTTTAGTCTTTCCACTATTCTCCGTCCACTTCAGTCTTCCACTATAGTCTCCCCTTTAGTCTTTCAACTTTAGTCTTTCCACTATAGTCTCCACTTTATTCTGTCCACTACAGTCTCTCCACTATAGTCTTTCCACTATAGTCTGTCCACTTTAGTCTTTCCACTGTTCTCTATCCACTTTAGTCTTTCCACTATACTCTCCACTTTATTCTGTCCACTACAGTCTTTCCACTATAGTCTTTCCACTATAGTCTGTCCACTTTAGTCTTTCCACTTTAGTCTTTCAACTTTAGTCTGTCCACTTTAGTCTTTCCACTATAGTCTGTCCACTTTAGTCTTTCCACTTTAGTCTTTCCACCTTATTCTGTCCACTGCAGTGTGTACACTTTAGTCTGTCCACTGAGTCTTTCCACTTCAGTGTTTCCACTATAGTCTGTCCACTTTAGTCTTTCCACTTTAGTCTTTTCGCTTTAGTCTGTCCACTTTAGTCTTTCCACTTTAGTCATTTCCACAATCGTCTGTCCACTTTAGTCTTTCCACTTTAGTCTGTCCACTTTAGTCTTTCCACTATAGTCTGTCCACTTTAGTCTTTCCACTATAGTCCGTCCACTTTAGTCTTTCCACTTTAGTCTTTCCACTTTAGTCTTTCCACTTTATTCTCTCCACTTCAGTGTGTACACTGTAGTTTGTCCTCTGAGTTTTTCCACTTCAGTCTTTCCACTATAGTCTGTCCACTTTAGTCTTTCCACTATCGTCTGTCCACCTTAGTCTTTCCACTATAGTCTTCCCACTTTAGTCTGTCCACTGAGTCTTTCCACTTCAGTGTTTCCACTATAGTCTGTCCACTTGAGTCTTTCCACTTTAGTCTTTCCACTTTATTCTCTCCACTTCAGTGTGTACACTTTAGTATGTCCTCTGAGTTTTTCCACTTCAGTCTTTCCACTATAGTCTGTCCACTTTAGTCTTTCCACTATCGTCTGTCCACTTTAGTCTTTCCACTTTAGTCTTTCCACTATAGTCTCCACTTTATTCTGTCCACTACAGTCTTTCCACTATAGTCTTTCCACTATAGTCTGTCCACTTTAATCTTTCTATTATTCTTTGTCCAATTTAGTCTTTCCACTACAGTCTCCACTTTATTCTTTCCACTACAGTCTTTCCACTATAGTCTTTCAACTATAGTCTGTCCACTTTAGTCTTTCCACTATAGTCTCCACTTTATTCTGTCCACTACAGTCTTTCCACTTTAGTCTTTCCACTATTTTCTGTCCACTTTAGTCTTTCCACTATAGTCTCCACTTTATTCTGTCCAGTACAGTCTTTCCACTATAGTCTTTCCACTATAGTCTGTCCACTTTAGTCTTTCATATATTCTCCGTCCACTTTAGTCTTTCCACTATAGTCTCCACTTTATTCTGTCCACTACAGTCTTTCCACTATAGTCTTTCCGCTATAGTCTGTCCACTTTAGTCTTTCCACTATAGTGTCCACTTTATTCTGTCCACTACACTCTTTCCACTATTCTCTGTCCACTTTAGTCTTTCCACTTTAGTCTTTCCACTATAGTCTCCACTTTATTCTGTCCACTACAGTCTCTCCACTATAGTCTTTCCACTATAGTCTGTCCACTTTAGTCTTTCCACTGTTCTCTATCCACTTTAGTCTTTCCACTATACTCTCCACTTTATTCTGTCCACTACAGTCTTTCCACTATAGTCTTTCCACTATAGTCTGTCCACTTTAGTCTTTCCACTTTAGTCTTTCAACTTTAGTCTGTCCACTTTAGTCTTTCCACTATAGTCTGTCCACTTTAGTCTTTCCACTTTAGTCTTTCCACTTTATTCTGTCCACTGCAGTGTGCACACTTTAGTCTGTCCACTGAGTCTTTCCACTATCGTCTGTCCAGTTTAGTCTTTCCACTTTAGTCTTTCCACTATAGTCTCCACTTTATTCTGTCCACTACAGTCTTTCCACTATAGTCTTTCCACTATAGTCTGTCCACTTTAATCTTTCTATTATTCTCTGTCCAATTTAGTCTTTCCATTACAGCCTCCACTTTATTCTGTCCACTACAGTCTTTCCACTATAGTCTTTCAACTATAGTCTGCCCACTTTAGTCTTTCCACTATAGTCTCCACTTTATTCTGTCCAGTACAGTCTTTCCACTATAGTCTGTCCACTTTAGTCTTTCATATATTCTCCGTCCACTTTAGTCTTTCCACTATAGTCTCCACTTTATTCTGTCCACTACAGTCTTTCCACTATAGTCTTTCCACTATAGTCTGTCCACTTTAGCCTTTCCACTATAGTCTCAACTTTATTCTGTCCACTACAGTCTTTCCACTATAGTCTTTCCACTATAGTCTGTCCACTTTAGTCTTTCCACTATAGTCTCCACTTTATTCTGTCCACTACAGTCTTTCCACTATAGTCTTTCCACTATAGTCTGTCCACTTTAATCTTTCTATTATTCTCTGTCCACTTTAGTCTTTCCACTACAGTCTCCACCTTATTCTGTCCACTACAGTCTTTCCACTATAGTCTTTCCACTTTAGTCTTTCTACTATAGTCTCCACTTGAATCTGTCCACTACAGTCTTTCAAATTTAGTCTTTCCACTATTCTTTGTCCACTTTAGTCTTTCCACTTTAGTCTTTCCACTATAGTCTCCACTTTATTCTGTCCACTACAGTCTTTCCACTATAGTCTTTCCACTATAGTCTGTCCACTTTAGTCTTTCCACTATTCTCCGTCCACTTTAGTCTTTCCACTATAGTCTCCACTTTATTCTGTCCACTACAGTCTTTCCACTATAGTCTTTCCACTATAGTCTGTCCACTTTAGTCTTTCCACTATAGTCTCCACTTTATTCTGTCCACTACAGTCTTTCCACTATTCACTGTCCACTTTAGTCTTTCCACTTTAGTCTTTCCACTATAGTCTCCACTTTATTCTGTCCACTACAGTCTCTCCACTATAGTCTTTCCACTATAGTCTGTCCACTTTAGTCATTCCACTATTCTCTGTCCACTTTAGTCTTTCCACTATAGTCTCCGCTTTATTCTGTCCACTACAGTCTTTCCACTATAGTCTGTCCACTTTAGTCTTTCCACTATTCTCCGTCCACTTTAGTCTTTCCACTATAGTCTCCACTTTATTCTGTCCACTACAGTCTTTCCACTATAGTCTATCCACTATAGTCTGTCCACTTTAGTCTTTCCAATTTAGTTTTTCCACTTTAGTCTGTCCACTTCAGTCTTTCCACTATAGTCTGTCCACTTTAGTCTTTCAACTTTCGTCTTTCCACTATTCTCTGTCCACTTTAGTCTTTTCACTATAGTCTCCACTTTATTCTGTCCACTACAGTCTTTCCACTATAGTCTTTCCACTATAGTCTGTCCACTTTAGTCTTTCCACTTTAGTCTTTCTATTTTAGTCTCCACTTTATTCTGTCCACTACAGTCTTTCCATTTTAGTCTTTCCACTATTCTTTGTCCACTTTAGTCTTTCCACTTTATTCTTTCCACTATAGTCTCCACTTTATTCTGTCCACTACAGTCTTTCCACTATATTCTTTCCACTATCGTCTGTCCACTTTAGTCTTTCCACTAATCTCTGTCCACTTTATTCTTTCCACTATAGTCTCCACTTCATTCTGTCCACTACAGTCTTTCAACTATAGTCTTTCCACTTTAGTCTGTCCACTTTAGTCTTTCCACTTTAGTCTTTCCACTTTAGTCTGTCCACTTTAGTCTTTCCACTATAGTCTGTCCACTTTAGTCTTTCCACTATTCTCCACTTTAGTCCTTCCACTTTAGTCTTTCAACTATAGTCTCCACTTTCTTCTGTCCACTACAGTCTTTCCTCTATAGTCTTTCCACTATAGTCTGTCCACTTTAGTCTTTCCACTTTAGTCTTTCCACTATAGTCTGTCCACTTTAGTCTTTCCACTATAGTCTGTCCACTTTAGTCTTTCCACTTTAGTCTTTCCACTTTATTCTGTCCACTGCAGTGTGTACACTTTAGTCTGTCCACTGAGTCTTTCCACTTCAGTCTTTCCACTATAGTCTGTCCACTTTAGTCTTTCCACTTTAGTCTTTTCGCTTTAGTCTGTCCACTTAGTCTTTCCACTAGAGTCTGTCCACTTTAGTCTTTCCACTTTAGTCTGTCCACTTTAGTCTTTCCACTTTAGTCATTTCCACAATCGTCTGTCCACTTTAGTCTTTCCACTTTAGTCTGTCCACTTTAGTCTTTCCACTATAGTCTGTCCACTTTAGTCTTTCCACTATAGTCCGTCCACTTTAGTCTTTCCACTTTCGTCCTTCCACTTTAGTCTGTCCACTTTAGTCTTTCCACAATAGTCTGTCCACTTGAGTCTTTCCACTTTAGTCTTTCCACTTTATTCTCTCTACTTCAGTGTGTACACTTTAGTTTGTCCACTGAGTCTTTCCACTATAGTCTGTCCAATTTAGTCTTTCCACTTTAGTCTTTCCACTATAGTCTTTCCACTTCAGTCTGTCCACTTTAGTCTTTCCACTATAGTCTGTCCACTTTAGTCTTTCCACTATAGTCTTCCCACTTTAGTCTGTCCACTTAGTCTTTCCACTTCAGTCTGTCCACTTTAGTCTTTCCACTATAGTCTTTCCACTTCAGTCTTTCCACTATAGTCTGTCCACTTTAGTCTTTCCACTTTATTCTTTCCACTATAGTCTCCACTTTATTCTGTCCACTACAGTCTTTCCACTATAGTCTTTCCACTACAGTCTGTCCACTTGAGTCTTTCCACTTTAGTCTTTCCACTTTATTCTCTCCACTTCAGTGTGTACACTTTAGTTTGTCCTCTGAGTTTTTCCACTTCAGTCTTTCCACTATAGTCTGTCCACTTTAGTCTTTCCACTATCGTCTGTCCACTTTAGTCTTTCCACTATAGTCTTCCCACTTTAGTCTTTCCACTATAGTCTCCACTTTATTCTGTCCACACTACACTATTTTCTGTCCACTTTAGTCTTTCCACTATAGTTTTCACTTTATTCTGTCCACTACAGTCTTTCCACTATAGTCTTTCCACTATAGTCTGTCCACTTTAGTCTTTCCACTATTCTCCGTTCACTTTTATCTTTCCACTATAGTCTCCACTTTATTCTGTCCACTACAGTCTTTCCACTATAGTCTTTCCACTATAGTCTGTCCACTTTAGTCTTTCCACTATTCTCCGTTCACTTTTATCTTTCCACTATAGTCTCCACTTTATTCTGTCCACTACAGTCTTTCCACTATAGTCTTTCCACTATAGTCTTTCCACTATAGTCTGTCCACTTTAGTCTTTCCACTTTAGTCTTTCCGATATAGTCTCCACTTTATTCTGTCCACTACAGTCTTTCCACTATAGTCTTTCCACTATAGTCTGTCCACTTTAATCTTTCTATTATTCTCTGTCCACTTTAGTCTTTCCACTACAGTCTCCACTTTATTCTGTCCACTACAGTCTTTCCACTTTAGTCTTTCCACTATTTTCTGTCCACTTTAGTCTTTCCACTATAGTCTCCACTTTATTCTGTCCACTACAGTCTTTCCACTATAGTCTTGCAACTATAGTCTGTCCACTTTAGTCTTTCCACTATAGTCTCCACTTGATTCTTTCCACTATTTTCTGTCCACTTTAGTCTTTCCACTTTAGTCTTTCCACTATAGTCTCCACTTTATTCTGTCCACTACAGTCTTTCCACTATAGTCTTTCCACTATAGTCTGTCCACTTTAATCTTTCTATTATTCTCTGTCCACTTTAGTCTTTCCACTACAGTCTCCACTTTATTCTGTCCACTACAGTCTTTCCACTATAGTCTTTCAACTATAGTCTGTCCACTTTAGTCTTTCCACTATAGTCTCCACTTTAGTCTTTCCACTATAGTCTCCACTTTATTCTGTCCACTACAGTCTTTCCACTATAGTCTTTCAACTATAGTCTTTCCACTTCAGTCTGTCCACTTTAGTCTTTCCACTATAGTCTGTCCACTTTAGTCTTTCCACTATAGTCTTCCCACTTTAGTCTGTCCACTTTAGTCTTTCCCCTATAGTCTGTCCACTTTAGTCTTTCCACTATAGTCCGTCCACTTTAGTCTTTCCACTTTCGTCTTTCCACTTTAGTCTGTCCACTTTAGTCTTTCCACAATAGTCTGTCCACTTGAGTCTTTCCACTTTAGTCTTTCCACTTTATTCTCTCCACTTCAGTGTGTACACTTTAGTTTGTCCACTGAGTCTTTCCACTTCAGTCTCTCCACTATAGTCTGTCCACTTTAGTCTTTCCACTTTATTCTTTCCACTATAGTCTTTCGACTTCAGTCTGTCCACTTTAGTCTTTCAACTATAGTCTGTCCACTTTAGTCTTTCCAATATAGTCTTCCCACTTTAGTCTGTCCACTTAGTCTTTCCACTTCAGTCTGTCCACTTTAGTCTTTCCACTATAGTCTGTCCACTTTAGTCTTTCCACTTTAGTCTTTCCACTATAGTCTCCACTTTATTCTGTCCACTACAGTCTTTCCACTATAGTCTTTCCACTATAGTCTGTCCACTTTAATCTTTCTATTATTCTCTGTCCACTTCAGTCTTTCCACTATAGTCTGTCCACTTTAGTCTTTCCACTATCGTCTGTCCACTTTAGTCTTTCCACTATAGTCTTCCCACTTTAGTCTGTCCACTGAGTCTTTCCACTTCAGTGTTTCCACTATAGTCTGTCCACTTTAGTCTTTCCACTATAGTCTCCACTTTATTCTGTCCACTACAGTCTTTCCACTTTAGTCTTTCCACTATTTTCTGTCCACTTTAGTCTTTCCACTACAGTTTTCACTTTATTCTGTCCACTACAGTCTTTCCACTATAGTCTTTCCACTATAGTCTGTCAACTTTAGTCTTTCCACTATTCTCCGTCCACTTTAGTCTTTCCACTATAGTCTCTACTTTATTCTGTCCACTACAGTCTTTCCACTATAGTCTTTCCACTATAGTCTGTCCACTTTAGTCTTTCCACTTTAGTCTTTCCACTATAGTCTCCACTTTATTCTGTCCACTACAGTCTTTCCACTATAGTCTTTCCACTATAGTCTGTCCACTTTAATCTTTCTATTATTCTCTGTCCACTTCAGTCTTTCCACTATAGTCTGTCCACTTTAGTCTTTCCAATTTAGTTTTTCCACTTTAGTCTGTCCACTTCAGTCTTTCCACTATAGTCTGTCCACTTTAGTCTTTCAACTTTCGTCTTTCCACTATTCTCTGTCCACTTTAGTCTTTCCACTATAGTCTCCACTTTATTCTGTCCACTACAGTCTTTCCACTATAGTCTTTCCACTATAGTCTGTCCACTTTAGTCTTTCCACTTTAGTCTTTCTATTTTAGTCTCCACTTTATTCTGTCCACTACAGTCTTTCCACTTTAGTCTTTCCACTATTCTCTGTCCACTTTAGTCTTTCCACTTTATTCTTTCCACTATAGTCTCCACTTTATTCTGTCCACTACGGTCTTTCCACTATAGTCTTTCCACTATCGTCTGTCCACTTTAGTCTTTCCACTAATCTCTGTCCACTTTAGTCTTTCCACTATAGTCTCCACTTCAATCTGTCCACTACAGTCTTTCAACTATAGTCTTTCCACTATAGTCTGTCCACTTTAGTCTTTCCACTTTAGTCTTTCCACTTTAGTCTGTCCACTTTAGTCTTTCCACTATAGTCTGTCCACTTTAGTCTTTCCACTTTTCTCCACTTTAGTCTTTCCACTTTAGTCTTTCCACTATAGTCTCCACTTTCTTCTGTCCACTACAGTCTTTCCTCTATAGTCTTTCCACTATAGTCTGTCCACTTTAGTCTTTCCACTTTAGTCTTTCCACTATAGTCTGTCCACTTTAGTCTTTCCACTATAGTCTGTCCACTTTAGTCTTTCCACTTTAGTCTTTCAACTTTATTCTGTCCACTGCAGTGTGTACACTTTAGTCTGTCCACTGAGTCTTTCCACTTCAGTCTTTCCACTATAGTCTGTCCACTTTAGTCTTTCCACTTTAGTCTTTTCGCTTTAGTCTGTCCACTTAGTCTTTCCACTAGAGTCTGTCCACTTCAGTCTTTCCACTTTAGTCTGTCCTTTAGTCTTTCCACTTTAGTCATTTCCACAATCGTCTGTCCACTTTAGTCTTTGAACTTTAGTCTGTCCACTTTAGTCTTTCCCCTATAGTCTGTCCACTTTAGTCTTTCCACTATAGTCCGTCCACTTTAGTCTTTCCACTTTCGTCTTTCCACTTTAGTCTGTCCACTTTAGTCTTTCCACAATAGTCTGTCCACTTGAGTCTTTCCACTTTAGTCTTTCCACTTTATTCTCTCCACTTCTGTGTGTACACTTTAGTTTGTCCACTGAGTCTTTCCACTTCAGTCTCTCCACTATAGTCTGTCCACTTTAGTCTTTCCACTTTATTCTTTCCACTATAGTCTTTCCACTTCAGTCTGTCCACTTTAGTCTTTCAACTATAGTCTGTCCACTTTAGTCTTTCCAATATAGTCTTCCCACTTTAGTCTGTCCACTTAGTCTTTCCACTTCAGTCTGTCCACTTTAGTCTTTCCACTATAGTCTTTCCACTTCAGTCTTTCCACTATAGTCTGTCCACTTTAGTCTTTCCACTTTATTCTTTCCACTATAGTCTCCACTTTATTCCGTCCACTACAGTCTTTCCACTATAGTCTTTCCACTACAGTCTGTCCACTTGAGTCTTTCCACTTTAGTCTTTCCACTTTATTCTCTCCACTTCAGTGTGTACACTTTAGTTTGTCCTCTGAGTTTTTCCACTTCAGTCTTTCCACTATAGTCTGTCCACTTTAGTCTTTCCACTATCGTCTGTCCACTTTAGTCTTTCCACTATAGTCTTCCCACTTTAGTCTGTCCACTGAGTCTTTCCACTTCAGTGTTTCCACTATAGTCTGTCCCCTTTAGTCTTTCCACTATAGTCTCCACTTTATTCTGTCCACTACAGTCTTTCCACTTTAGTCTTTCCACTATTTTCTGTCCACTTTAGTCTTTCCTCTACAGTTTTCACTTTATTCTGTCCACTACAGTCTTTCCACTATAGTCTTTCCACTATAGTCTGTCAACTTTAGTCTTTCCACTATTCTCCGTCCACTTTAGTCTTTCCACTATAGTCTCCACTTTATTCTGTCCACTACAGTCTTTCCACTATAGTCTTTCCACTATAGTCTGTCCACTTTAGTCTTTCCACTATTCTCCGTCCACTTCAGTCTTTCCACTATAGTCTCCACTTTATTATGTCCACTACAGTCTTTCCACTATAGTCTTTCCACTATAGTCTGTCCACTTTAGTCTTTCCAATTTAGTTTTTCGACTTTAGTCTGTCCACTTCAGTCTTTCCACTATAGTCTGTCCACTTTAGTCTTTCCACTTTAGTCTTTCCACTATAGTCTCCACTTTATTCTGTCCACTAAAGTCTTTCCACTTTAGTCTTTCCACTATTCTCTGTCCACTTTAGTCTTTCCACTATAGTCTCCACTTTATTCTGTCCACTACAGTCTTTCCACTATAGTCTTTCCACTATTGTCTGTCCACTTAATCTTTCCACTATAGTCTCCACTTTATTCTGTCCACTACAGTCTTTCCACTATAGTCTTTCCACTATAGTCTCCCCTTTAGTCTTTCCACTTTAGTCTTTCCTTTATTCTGCCCACTACAGTCTTTCCACTATAGTCTTTCCACTATAGTCTGTCCACTTTAGTATTTCCACTTTAGTCTTTCCAGTATAGTCTCCACTTTATTCTGTCCACTACAGTCTTTCCACTTTAGTCTTTCCACTATTCTCTGTCCACTTTAGTCTTTCCACTTTAGTCTTTCCACTATAGTCTCCACTTTATTCTGTCCACTACAGTCTCTCCACTATAGTCTTTCCACTATAGTTTGTCCACTTTAGTCTTTCCACTGTTCTTTGTCCACTTTAGTCTTTCCACTATGCTCTCCACTTTATTCTGCCCACTACAATCTTTCCACTATAGTCTGTCCACTTTAGTCTTTCCACTATTCTCCGTCCACTTCAGTCTTCCACTATAGTCTCCCCTTTAGTCTTTCAACTTTAGTCTTTCCACTATAGTCTCCACTTTATTCTGTCCACTACAGTCTCTCCACTATAGTCTTTCCACTATAGTCTGTCCACTTTAGTCTTTCCACTGTTCTCTATCCACTTTAGTCTTTCCACTATACTCTCCACTTTATTCTGTCCACTACAGTCTTTCCACTATAGTCTTTCCACTATAGTCTGTCCACTTTAGTCTTTCCACTTTAGTCTTTCAACTTTAGTCTGTCCACTTTAGTCTTTCCACTATAGTCTGTCCACTTTAGTCTTTCCACTTTAGTCTTTCCACCTTATTCTGTCCACTGCAGTGTGTACACTTTAGTCTGTCCACTGAGTCTTTCCACTTCAGTGTTTCCACTATAGTCTGTCCACTTTAGTCTTTCCACTTTAGTCTTTTCGCTTTAGTCTGTCCACTTTAGTCTTTCCACTTTAGTCATTTCCACAATCGTCTGTCCACTTTAGTCTTTCCACTTTAGTCTGTCCACTTTAGTCTTTCCACTATAGTCTGTCCACTTTAGTCTTTCCACTATAGTCCGTCCACTTTAGTCTTTCCACTTTAGTCTTTCCACTTTAGTCTTTCCACTTTATTCTCTCCACTTCAGTGTGTACACTGTAGTTTGTCCTCTGAGTTTTTCCACTTCAGTCTTTCCACTATAGTCTGTCCACTTTAGTCTTTCCACTATCGTCTGTCCACCTTAGTCTTTCCACTATAGTCTTCCCACTTTAGTTTGTCCACTGAGTCTTTCCACTTCAGTGTTTCCACTATAGTCTGTCCACTTGAGTCTTTCCACTTTAGTCTTTCCACTTTATTCTCTCCACTTCAGTGTGTACACTTTAGTATGTCCTCTGAGTTTTTCCACTTCAGTCTTTCCACTATAGTCTGTCCACTTTAGTCTTTCCACTATCGTCTGTCCACTTTAGTCTTTCCACTTTAGTCTTTCCACTATAGTCTCCACTTTATTCTGTCCACTACAGTCTTTCCACTATAGTCTTTCCACTATAGTCTGTCCACTTTAATCTTTCTATTATTCTTTGTCCAATTTAGTCTTTCCACTACAGTCTCCACTTTATTCTTTCCACTACAGTCTTTCCACTATAGTCTTTCAACTATAGTCTGTCCACTTTAGTCTTTCCACTATAGTCTCCACTTTATTCTGTCCACTACAGTCTTTCCACTTTAGTCTTTCCACTATTTTCTGTCCACTTTAGTCTTTCCACTATAGTCTCCACTTTATTCTGTCCAGTACAGTCTTTCCACTATAGTCTTTCCACTATAGTCTGTCCACTTTAGTCTTTCATATATTCTCCGTCCACTTTAGTCTTTCCACTATAGTCTCCACTTTATTCTGTCCACTACAGTCTTTCCACTATAGTCTTTCCGCTATAGTCTGTCCACTTTAGTCTTTCCACTATAGTGTCCACTTTATTCTGTCCACTACACTCTTTCCACTATTCTCTGTCCACTTTAGTCTTTCCACTTTAGTCTTTCCACTATAGTCTCCACTTTATTCTGTCCACTACAGTCTCTCCACTATAGTCTTTCCACTATAGTCTGTCCACTTTAGTCTTTCCACTGTTCTCTATCCACTTTAGTCTTTCCACTATACTCTCCACTTTATTCTGTCCACTACAGTCTTTCCACTATAGTCTTTCCACTATAGTCTGTCCACTTTAGTCTTTCCACTTTAGTCTTTCAACTTTAGTCTGTCCACTTTAGTCTTTCCACTATAGTCTGTCCACTTTAGTCTTTCCACTTTAGTCTTTCCACTTTATTCTGTCCACTGCAGTGTGCACACTTTAGTCTGTCCACTGAGTCTTTCCACTATCGTCTGTCCAGTTTAGTCTTTCCACTTTAGTCTTTCCACTATAGTCTCCACTTTATTCTGTCCACTACAGTCTTTCCACTATAGTCTTTCCACTATAGTCTGTCCACTTTAATCTTTCTATTATTCTCTGTCCAATTTAGTCTTTCCATTACAGCCTCCACTTTATTCTGTCCACTACAGTCTTTCCACTATAGTCTTTCAACTATAGTCTGCCCACTTTAGTCTTTCCACTATAGTCTCCACTTTATTCTGTCCAGTACAGTCTTTCCACTATAGTCTGTCCACTTTAGTCTTTCATATATTCTCCGTCCACTTTAGTCTTTCCACTATAGTCTCCACTTTATTCTGTCCACTACAGTCTTTCCACTATAGTCTTTCCACTATAGTCTGTCCACTTTAGCCTTTCCACTATAGTCTCAACTTTATTCTGTCCACTACAGTCTTTCCACTATAGTCTTTCCACTATAGTCTGTCCACTTTAGTCTTTCCACTATAGTCTCCACTTTATTCTGTCCACTACAGTCTTTCCACTATAGTCTTTCCACTATAGTCTGTCCACTTTAATCTTTCTATTATTCTCTGTCCACTTTAGTCTTTCCACTACAGTCTCCACCTTATTCTGTCCACTACAGTCTTTCCACTATAGTCTTTCCACTTTAGTCTTTCTACTATAGTCTCCACTTGAATCTGTCCACTACAGTCTTTCAAATTTAGTCTTTCCACTATTCTTTGTCCACTTTAGTCTTTCCACTTTAGTCTTTCCACTATAGTCTCCACTTTATTCTGTCCACTACAGTCTTTCCACTATAGTCTTTCCACTATAGTCTGTCCACTTTAGTCTTTCCACTATTCTCCGTCCACTTTAGTCTTTCCACTATAGTCTCCACTTTATTCTGTCCACTACAGTCTTTCCACTATAGTCTTTCCACTATAGTCTGTCCACTTTAGTCTTTCCACTATAGTCTCCACTTTATTCTGTCCACTACAGTCTTTCCACTATTCACTGTCCACTTTAGTCTTTCCACTTTAGTCTTTCCACTATAGTCTCCACTTTATTCTGTCCACTACAGTCTCTCCACTATAGTCTTTCCACTATAGTCTGTCCACTTTAGTCATTCCACTATTCTCTGTCCACTTTAGTCTTTCCACTATAGTCTCCGCTTTATTCTGTCCACTACAGTCTTTCCACTATAGTCTGTCCACTTTAGTCTTTCCACTATTCTCCGTCCACTTTAGTCTTTCCACTATAGTCTCCACTTTATTCTGTCCACTACAGTCTTTCCACTATAGTCTATCCACTATAGTCTGTCCACTTTAGTCTTTCCAATTTAGTTTTTCCACTTTAGTCTGTCCACTTCAGTCTTTCCACTATAGTCTGTCCACTTTAGTCTTTCAACTTTCGTCTTTCCACTATTCTCTGTCCACTTTAGTCTTTTCACTATAGTCTCCACTTTATTCTGTCCACTACAGTCTTTCCACTATAGTCTTTCCACTATAGTCTGTCCACTTTAGTCTTTCCACTTTAGTCTTTCTATTTTAGTCTCCACTTTATTCTGTCCACTACAGTCTTTCCATTTTAGTCTTTCCACTATTCTTTGTCCACTTTAGTCTTTCCACTTTATTCTTTCCACTATAGTCTCCACTTTATTCTGTCCACTACAGTCTTTCCACTATATTCTTTCCACTATCGTCTGTCCACTTTAGTCTTTCCACTAATCTCTGTCCACTTTATTCTTTCCACTATAGTCTCCACTTCATTCTGTCCACTACAGTCTTTCAACTATAGTCTTTCCACTTTAGTCTGTCCACTTTAGTCTTTCCACTTTAGTCTTTCCACTTTAGTCTGTCCACTTTAGTCTTTCCACTATAGTCTGTCCACTTTAGTCTTTCCACTATTCTCCACTTTAGTCCTTCCACTTTAGTCTTTCAACTATAGTCTCCACTTTCTTCTGTCCACTACAGTCTTTCCTCTATAGTCTTTCCACTATAGTCTGTCCACTTTAGTCTTTCCACTTTAGTCTTTCCACTATAGTCTGTCCACTTTAGTCTTTCCACTATAGTCTGTCCACTTTAGTCTTTCCACTTTAGTCTTTCCACTTTATTCTGCCCACTGCAGTGTGTACACTTTAGTCTGTCCACTGAGTCTTTCCACTTCAGTCTTTCCACTATAGTCTGTCCACTTTAGTCTTTCCACTTTAGTCTTTTCGCTTTAGTCTGTCCACTTAGTCTTTCCACTAGAGTCTGTCCACTTTAGTCTTTCCACTTTAGTCTGTCCACTTTAGTCTTTCCACTTTAGTCATTTCCACAATCGTCTGTCCACTTTAGTCTTTCCACTTTAGTCTGTCCACTTTAGTCTTTCCACTATAGTCTGTCCACTTTAGTCTTTCCACTATAGTCCGTCCACTTTAGTCTTTCCACTTTCGTCTTTCCACTTTAGTCTGTCCACTTTAGTCTTTCCACAATAGTCTGTCCACTTGAGTCTTTCCACTTTAGTCTTTCCACTTTATTCTCTCTACTTCAGTGTGTACACTTTAGTTTGTCCACTGAGTCTTTCCACTATAGTCTGTCCAATTTAGTCTTTCCACTTTAGTCTTTCCACTATAGTCTTTCCACTTCAGTCTGTCCACTTTAGTCTTTCCACTATAGTCTGTCCACTTTAGTCTTTCCACTATAGTCTTCCCACTTTAGTCTGTCCACTTAGTCTTTCCACTTCAGTCTGTCCACTTTAGTCTTTCCACTATAGTCTTTCCACTTCAGTCTTTCCACTATAGTCTGTCCACTTTAGTCTTTCCACTTTATTCTTTCCACTATAGTCTCCACTTTATTCTGTCCACTACAGTCTTTCCACTATAGTCTTTCCACTACAGTCTGTCCACTTGAGTCTTTCCACTTTAGTCTTTCCACTTTATTCTCTCCACTTCAGTGTGTACACTTTAGTTTGTCCTCTGAGTTTTTCCACTTCAGTCTTTCCACTATAGTCTGTCCACTTTAGTCTTTCCACTATCGTCTGTCCACTTTAGTCTTTCCACTATAGTCTTCCCACTTTAGTCTTTCCACTATAGTCTCCACTTTATTCTGTCCACACTACACTATTTTCTGTCCACTTTAGTCTTTCCACTATAGTTTTCACTTTATTCTGTCCACTACAGTCTTTCCACTATAGTCTTTCCACTATAGTCTGTCCACTTTAGTCTTTCCACTATTCTCCGTTCACTTTTATCTTTCCACTATAGTCTCCACTTTATTCTGTCCACTACAGTCTTTCCACTATAGTCTTTCCACTATAGTCTGTCCACTTTAGTCTTTCCACTATTCTCCGTTCACTTTTATCTTTCCACTATAGTCTCCACTTTATTCTGTCCACTACAGTCTTTCCACTATAGTCTTTCCACTATAGTCTTTCCACTATAGTCTGTCCACTTTAGTCTTTCCACTTTAGTCTTTCCGATATAGTCTCCACTTTATTCTGTCCACTACAGTCTTTCCACTATAGTCTTTCCACTATAGTCTGTCCACTTTAATCTTTCTATTATTCTCTGTCCACTTTAGTCTTTCCACTACAGTCTCCACTTTATTCTGTCCACTACAGTCTTTCCACTTTAGTCTTTCCACTATTTTCTGTCCACTTTAGTCTTTCCACTATAGTCTCCACTTTATTCTGTCCACTACAGTCTTTCCACTATAGTCTTGCAACTATAGTCTGTCCACTTTAGTCTTTCCACTATAGTCTCCACTTGATTCTTTCCACTATTTTCTGTCCACTTTAGTCTTTCCACTTTAGTCTTTCCACTATAGTCTCCACTTTATTCTGTCCACTACAGTCTTTCCACTATAGTCTTTCCACTATAGTCTGTCCACTTTAATCTTTCTATTATTCTCTGTCCACTTTAGTCTTTCCACTACAGTCTCCACTTTATTCTGTCCACTACAGTCTTTCCACTATAGTCTTTCAACTATAGTCTGTCCACTTTAGTCTTTCCACTATAGTCTCCACTTTAGTCTTTCCACTATAGTCTCCACTTTATTCTGTCCACTACAGTCTTTCCACTATAGTCTTTCAACTATAGTCTTTCCACTTCAGTCTGTCCACTTTAGTCTTTCCACTATAGTCTGTCCACTTTAGTCTTTCCACTATAGTCTTCCCACTTTAGTCTGTCCACTTAGTCTTTCCACTTCAGTCTGTCCACTTTAGTCTTTCCACTATAGTCTTTCCACTTCAGTCTTTCCACTATAGTCTGTCCACTTTAGTCTTTCCACTTTATTCTTTCCACTATAGTCTCCACTTTATTCTGTCCACTACAGTCTTTCCACTATAGTCTTTCCACTACAGTCTGTCCACTTGAGTCTTTCCACTTTAGTCTTTCCACTTTATTCTCTCCACTTCAGTGTGTACACTTTAGTTTGTCCTCTGAGTTTTTCCACTTCAGTCTTTCCACTATAGTCTGTCCACTTTAGTCTTTTCACTATCGTCTGTCCACTTTAGTCTTTCCACTATAGTCTTCCCACTTTAGTCTTTCCACTATAGTCTCCACTTTATTCTGTCCACTACAGTCTTTCCACTATAGTCTTTCCACTATAGTCTGTCCACTTTAGTCTTTCCACTATTCTCCGTTCACTTTAGTCTTTCCACTATAGTCTCCACTTTATTCTGTCCACTACAGTCTTTCCACTATAGTCTTTCCACTATAGTCTGTCCACTTTAGTCTTTCCAATTTAGTCTTTCCACTATAGTCTCCACTTTATTCTGTCCACTACAGTCTTTCCACTATAGTCTTTCCACTATAGTCTGTCCACTTTAATCTTTCTATTATTCTCTGTCCACTTTAGTCTTTCCACTACAGCCTCCACTTTATTCTGTCCACTACAGTCTTTCCACTATAGTCTTTCAACTATAGTCTGTCCACTTTAGTCTTTCCACTATAGTCTCCACTTTATTCTGTCCACTACAGTCTTTCCACTTTAGTCTTTCCACTATTTTCTGTCCACTTTAGTCTTTCGACTATAGTCTCCACTTTATTCTGTCCACTACAGTCTTTCCACTATAGTCTTTCAACTATAGTCTGTCCACTTTAGTCTTTCCACTATAGTCTCCACTTGATTCTTTCCACTATTTTCTGTCCACTTTAGTCTTTCCACTTTAGTCTTTCCACTATAGTCTCCACTTTATTCTGTCCACTACAGTCTTTCCACTATAGTCTTTCCACTATTGTCTGTCCACTTAATCTTTCCACTATAGTCTCCCCTTTAGTCTTTCCACTTTAGTCTTTCCTTTATTTTGCCCACTACAGTCTTTCCACTATAGGACTTTAGTCTTTCCACTATTCTCTGTCCACTAGAGTCTGTCCATTCTAGTCTTTCCACTTTAGTCTGTCCACTTTAGTCTTTCCACTTTAGTCATTTCCACAATCGTCTGTCCACTTTAGTCTTTCCACTTTAGTCTGTCCACTTTAGTCTTTCCACTATAGTCTGTCCACTTTAGTCTTTCCACTATAGTCCGTCCACTTTAGTCTTTCCACTTTAGTCTGTCCACTTTAGTCTTTCCACTATAGTCTGTCCACTTGAGTCTTTCCACTTTAGTCTTTCCACTTTATTCTCTCCACTTCATCGTGTACACTTTAGTTTGTCCTCTGAGTTTTTCCACTTCAGTCTTTCCACTATAGTCTGTCCACTTTAGTCTTTCCACTTCAGTGTTTCCACTATAGTCTGTCCACTTTAGTTTTTCCACTATAGTCTCCACTTTATTCTGTCCACTACAGTCTTTCCACTTTAGTCTTTCCACTATTTTCTGTCCACTTTAGTCTTTCCACTATAGTTTTCACTTTATTCTGTCCACTACAGTCTTTCCACTATAGTCTTTCCACTATAGTCTGTCCACTTTAGTCTTTCCACTATTCTCCGTCCACTTTAGTCTTTCCACTATAGTCTCCACTTCATTCTGTCCACTACAGTCTTTCCACTATAGTCTTTCCACTATAGTCTGTCCACTTTAGTCTTTCCACTTTAGTCTTTCCACTATAGTCTCCACTTTATTCTGTCCACTACAGTCTTTCCACTATAGTCTTTCCACTATAGTCTGTCCACTTTAATCTTTCTATTATTCTCTGTCCAATTTAGTCTTTCCACTACAGTCTCCACTTTATTCTGTCCACTGCAGTGTGTACACTTTAGTCTGTCCACTGAGTCTTTCCACTTCAGTGTTTCCACTATAGTCTGTCCACTTTAGTCTTTCCACTTTAGTCTTTTCGCTTTAGTCTGTCCACTTAGTCTTTCCACTAGAGTCTGTCCACTCTAGTCTTTCCACTTTAGTCTGTCCACTTTAGTCTTTCCACTTTAGTCATTTCCACAATCGTCTGTCCACTTTAGTCTTTCCACTTTAGTCTGTCCACTTTAGTCTTTCCACTATAGTCTGTCCACTTTAGTCTTTCCACTATAGTCCGTCCACTTTAGTCTTTCCACTTTAGTCTTTCCACTTTAGTCTGTCCACTTTAGTCTTTCCACTATAGTCTGTCCACTTGAGTCTTTCCACTTTAGTCTTTCCACTTTATTCTCTCCACTTCAGTGTGTACACTGTAGTTTGTCCTCTGAGTTTTTCCACTTCAGTCTTTCCACTATAGTCTGTCCACTTTAGTCTTTCCACTATCGTCTGTCCACCTTAGTCTTTCCACTATAGTCTTCCCACTTTAGTCTGTCCACTGAGTCTTTCCACTTCAGTGTTTCCACTATAGTCTGTCCACTTGAGTCTTTCCACTTTAGTCTTTCCACTTTATTCTCTCCACTTCAGTGTGTACACTTTAGTATGTCCTCTGAGTTTTTCCACTTCAGTCTTTCCACTATAGTCTGTCCACTTTAGTCTTTCCACTATCGTCTGTCCACTTTAGTCTTTCCACTTTAGTCTTTCCACTATAGTCTCCACTTTATTCTGTCCACTACAGTCTTTCCACTATAGTCTTTCCACTATAGTCTGTCCACTTTAATCTTTCTATTATTCTTTGTCCAATTTAGTCTTTCCACTACAGTCTCCACTTTATTCTTTCCACTACAGTCTTTCCACTATAGTCTTTCAACTATAGTCTGTCCACTTTAGTCTTTCCACTATAGTCTCCACTTTATTCTGTCCACTACAGTCTTTCCACTTTAGTCTTTCCACTATTTTCTGTCCACTTTAGTCTTTCCACTATAGTCTCCACTTTATTCTGTCCAGTACAGTCTTTCCACTATAGTCTTTCCACTATAGTCTGTCCACTTTAGTCTTTCATATATTCTCCGTCCACTTTAGTCTTTCCACTATAGTCTCCACTTTATTCTGTCCACTACAGTCTTTCCACTATAGTCTTTCCACTATAGTCTGTCCACTTTAGTCTTTCCACTATAGTCTCCACTTTATTCTGTCCACTACACTCTTTCCACTATTCTCTGTCCACTTTAGTCTTTCCACTTTAGTCTTCCCACTATAGTCTCCACTTTATTCTGTCCACTACAGTCTCTCCACTATAGTCTTTCCACTATAGTCTGTCCACTTTAGTCTTTCCACTGTTCTCTATCCACTTTAGTCTTTCCACTATACTCTCCACTTTATTCTGTCCACTACAGTCTTTCCACTATAGTCTTTCCACTATAGTCTGTCCACTTTAGTCTTTCCACTTTAGTCTTTCAACTTTAGTCTGTCCACTTTAGTCTTTCCACTATAGTCTGTCCACTTTAGTCTTTCCACTTTAGTCTTTCCACTTTATTCTGTCCACTGCAGTGTGCACACTTTAGTCTGTCCACTGAGTCTTTCCACTATCGTCTGTCCAGTTTAGTCTTTCCACTTTAGTCTTTCCACTATAGTCTCCACTTTATTCTGTCCACTACAGTCTTTCCACTATAGTCTTTCCACTATAGTCTGTCCACTTTAATCTTTCTATTATTCTCTGTCCAATTTAGTCTTTCCATTACAGCCTCCACTTTATTCTGTCCACTACAGTCTTTCCACTATAGTCTTTCAACTATAGTCTGCCCACTTTAGTCTTTCCACTATAGTCTCCACTTTATTCTGTCCAGTACAGTCTTTCCACTATAGTCTGTCCACTTTAGTCTTTCATATATTCTCCGTCCACTTTAGTCTTTCCACTATAGTCTCCACTTTATTCTGTCCACTACAGTCTTTCCACTATAGTCTTTCCACTATAGTCTGTCCACTTTAGTCTTTCCACTATAGTCTCCACTTTATTCTGTCCACTACAGTCTTTCCACTATAGTCTTTCCACTATAGTCTGTCCACTTTAGTCTTTCCACTATAGTCTCCACTTTATTCTGTCCACTACAGTCTTTCCACTATAGTCTTTCCACTATAGTCTGTCCACTTTAATCTTTCTATTATTCTCTGTCCACTTTAGTCTTTCCACTACAGTCTCCACCTTATTCTGTCCACTACAGTCTTTCCACTATAGTCTTTCCACTTTAGTCTTTCTACTATAGTCTCCACTTGAATCTGTCCACTACAGTCTTTCAAATTTAGTCTTTCCACTATTCTTTGTCCACTTTAGTCTTTCCACTTTAGTCTTTCCACTATAGTCTCCACTTTATTCTGTCCACTACAGTCTTTCCACTATAGTCTTTCCACTATAGTCTGTCCACTTTAGTCTTTCCACTATTCTCCGTCCACTTTAGTCTTTCCACTATAGTCTCCACTTTATTCTGTCCACTACAGTCTTTCCACTATAGTCTTTCCACTATAGTCTGTCCACTTTAGTCTTTCCACTATAGTCTCCACTTTATTCTGTCCACTACAGTCTTTCCACTATTCACTGTCCACTTTAGTCTTTCCACTTTAGTCTTTCCACTATAGTCTCCACTTTATTCTGTCCACTACAGTCTCTCCACTATAGTCTTTCCACTATAGTCTGTCCACTTTAGTCATTCCACTATTCTCTGTCCACTTTAGTCTTTCCACTATAGTCTCCGCTTTATTCTGTCCACTACAGTCTTTCCACTATAGTCTGTCCACTTTAGTCTTTCCACTATTCTCCGTCCACTTTAGTCTTTCCACTATAGTCTCCACTTTATTCTGTCCACTACAGTCTTTCCACTATAGTCTATCCACTATAGTCTGTCCACTTTAGTCTTTCCAATTTAGTTTTTCCACTTTAGTCTGTCCACTTCAGTCTTTCCACTATAGTCTGTCCACTTTAGTCTTTCAACTTTCGTCTTTCCACTATTCTCTGTCCACTTTAGTCTTTTCACTATAGTCTCCACTTTATTCTGTCCACTACAGTCTTTCCACTATAGTCTTTCCACTATAGTCTGTCCACTTTAGTCTTTCCACTTTAGTCTTTCTATTTTAGTCTCCACTTTATTCTGTCCACTACAGTCTTTCCATTTTAGTCTTTCCACTATTCTTTGTCCACTTTAGTCTTTCCACTTTATTCTTTCCACTATAGTCTCCACTTTATTCTGTCCACTACAGTCTTTCCACTATATTCTTTCCACTATCGTCTGTCCACTTTAGTCTTTCCACTAATCTCTGTCCACTTTAGTCTTTCCACTATAGTCTCCACTTCATTCTGTCCACTACAGTCTTTTAACTATAGTCTTTCCACTTTAGTCTGTCCACTTTAGTCTTTCCACTTTAGTCTTTCCACTTTAGTCTGTCCACTTTAGTCTTTCCACTATAGTCTGTCCACTTTAGTCTTTCCACTATTCTCCACTTTAGTCCTTCCACTTCAGTCTTTCCACTATAGTCTGTCCACTTTAGTCTTTCCACTTTAGTCTTTTCGCTTTAGTCTGTCCACTTAGTCTTTCCACTAGAGTCTGTCCACTTTAGTCTTTCCACTTTAGTCTGTCCACTTTAGTCTTTCCACTTTAGTCATTTCCACAATCGTCTGTCCACTTTAGTCTTTCCACTTTAGTCTGTCCACTTTAGTCTTTCCACTATAGTCTGTCCACTTTAGTCTTTCCACTATAGTCCGTCCACTTTAGTCTTTCCACTTTCGTCTTTCCGCTTTAGTCTGTCCACTTTAGTCTTTCCACAATAGTCTGTCCACTTGAGTCTTTCCACTTTAGTCTTTCCACTTTATTCTCTCTACTTCAGTGTGTACACTTTAGTTTGTCCACTGAGTCTTTCCACTATAGTCTGTCCACTTTAGTCTTTCCACTTTAGTCTTTCCACTATAGTCTTTCCACTTCAGTCTGTCCACTTTAGTCTTTCCACTATAGTCTGTCCACTTTAGTCTTTCCACTATAGTCTTCCCACTTTAGTCTGTCCACTTAGTCTTTCCACTTCAGTCTGTCCACTTTAGTCTTTCCACTATAGTCTTTCCACTTCAGTCTTTCCACTATAGTCTGTCTACTTTAGTCTTTCCACTTTATTCTTTCCACTATAGTCTCCACTTTATTCTGTCCACTACAGTCTTTCCACTATAGTCTTTCCACTACAGTCTGTCCACTTGAGTCTTTCCACTTTAGTCTTTCCACTTTATTCTCTCCACTTCAGTGTGTACACTTTAGTTTGTCCTCTGAGTTTTTCCACTTCAGTCTTTCCACTATAGTCTGTCCACTTTAGTCTTTCCACTATCGTCTGTCCACTTTAGTCTTTCCACTATAGTCTTCCCACTTTAGTCTTTCCACTATAGTCTCCACTTTATTCTGTCCACACTACACTATTTTCTGTCCACTTTAGTCTTTCCACTATAGTTTTCACTTTATTCTGTCCACTACAGTCTTTCCACTATAGTCTTTCCACTATAGTCTGTCCACTTTAGTCTTTCCACTATTCTCCGTTCACTTTAGTCTTTCCACTATAGTCTCCACTTTATTCTGTCCACTACAGTCTTTCCACTATAGTCTTTCCACTATAGTCTGTCCACTTTAGTCTTTCCACTTTAGTCTTTCCGATATAGTCTCCACTTTATTCTGTCCACTACAGTCTTTCCACTATAGTCTTTCCACTATAGTCTGTCCACTTTAATCTTTCTATTATTCTCTGTCCACTTTAGTCTTTCCACTACAGCCTCCACTTTATTCTGTCCACTACTTTCCACTATAGTCTTTCAACTATAGTCTGTCCACTTTAGTCTTTCCACTATAGTCTCCACTTTACTCTGTCCACTACAGTCTTTCCACTTTAGTCTTTCCACTATTTTCTGTCCACTTTAGTCTTTCCACTATAGTCTCCACTTTATTCTGTCCACTACAGTCTTTCCACTATAGTCTTTCAACTATAGTCTGTCCACTTTAGTCTTTCCACTATAGTCTCCACTTGATTCTTTCCACTATTTTCTGTCCACTTTAGTCTTTCCACTTTAGTCTTTCCACTATAGTCTCCACTTTATTCTGTCCACTACAGTCTTTCCACTATAGTCTTTCCACTATAGTCTGTCCACTTTAATCTTTCTATTATTCTCTGTCCACTTTAGTCTTTCCACTACAGTCTCCACTTTATTCTGTCCACTACAGTCTTTCCACTATAGTCTTTCAACTATAGTCTGTCCACTTTAGTCTTTCCACTATAGTCTCCACTTTAGTCTTTCCACTATAGTCTCCACTTTATTCTGTCCACTACAGTCTTTCCACTATAGTCTTTCAACTATAGTCTTTCCACTTCAGTCTGTCCACTTTAGTCTTTCCACTATAGTCTGTCCACTTTAGTCTTTCCACTATAGTCTTCCCACTTTAGTCTGTCCACTTAGTCTTTCCACTTCAGTCTGTCCACTTTAGTCTTTCCACTATAGTCTTTCCACTTCAGTCTTTCCACTATAGTCTGTCCACTTTAGTCTTTCCACTTTATTCTTTCCACTATAGTCTCCACTTTATTCTGTCCACTACAGTCTTTCCACTATAGTCTTTCCACTACAGTCTGTCCACTTGAGTCTTTCCACTTTAGTCTTTCCACTTTATTCTCTCCACTTCAGTGTGTACACTTTAGTTTGTCCTCTGAGTTTTTCCACTTCAGTCTTTCCACTATAGTCTGTCCACTTTAGTCTTTCCACTATCGTCTGTCCACTTTAGTCTTTCCACTATAGTCTTCCCACTTTAGTCTTTCCACTATAGTCTCCACTTTATTCTGTCCACTACAGTCTTTCCACTATAGTCTTTCCACTATAGTCTGTCCACTTTAGTCTTTCCACTATTCTCCGTTCACTTTAGTCTTTCCACTATAGTCTCCACTTTATTCTGTCCACTACAGTCTTTCCACTATAGTCTTTCCACTATAGTCTGTCCACTTTAGTCTTTCCAATTTAGTCTTTCCACTATAGTCTCCACTTTATTCTGTCCACTACAGTCTTTCCACTATAGTCTTTCCACTATAGTCTGTCCACTTTAATCTTTCTATTATTCTCTGTCCACTTTAGTCTTTCCACTACAGCCTCCACTTTATTCTGTCCACTACAGTCTTTCCACTATAGTCTTTCAACTATAGTCTGTCCACTTTAGTCTTTCCACTATAGTCTCCACTTTATTCTGTCCACTACAGTCTTTCCACTTTAGTCTTTCCACTATTTTCTGTCCACTTTAGTCTTTCCACTATAGTCTCCACTTTATTCTGTCCACTACAGTCTTTCCACTATAGTCTTTCAACTATAGTCTGTCCACTTTAGTCTTTCCACTATAGTCTCCACTTGATTCTTTCCACTATTTTCTGTCCACTTTAGTCTTTCCACTTTAGTCTTTCCACTATAGTCTCCACTTTATTCTGTCCACTACAGTCTTTCCACTATAGTCTTTCCACTACAGTCTGTCCACTTGAGTCTTTCCACTTTAGTCTTTCCACTTTATTCTCTCCACTTCAGTGTGTACACTTTAGTTTGTCCTCTGAGTTTTTCCACTTCAGTCTTTCCACTATAGTCTGTCCACTTTAGTCTTTCCACTATCGTCTGTCCACTTTAGTCTTTCCACTATAGTCTTCCCACTTTAGTCTTTCCACTATAGTCTCCACTTTATTCTGTCCACTACAGTCTTTCCACTATAGTCTTTCCACTATAGTCTGTCCACTTTAGTCTTTCCACTATTCTCCGTTCACTTTAGTCTTTCCACTATAGTCTCCACTTTATTCTGTCCACTACAGTCTTTCCACTATAGTCTTTCCACTATAGTCTGTCCACTTTAGTCTTTCCAATTTAGTCTTTCCACTATAGTCTCCACTTTATTCTGTCCACTACAGTCTTTCCACTATAGTCTTTCCACTATAGTCTGTCCACTTTAATCTTTCTATTATTCTCTGTCCACTTTAGTCTTTCCACTACAGCCTCCACTTTATTCTGTCCACTACAGTCTTTCCACTATAGTCTTTCAACTATAGTCTGTCCACTTTAGTCTTTCCACTATAGTCTCCACTTTATTCTGTCCACTACAGTCTTTCCACTTTAGTCTTTCCACTATTTTCTGTCCACTTTAGTCTTTCCACTATAGTCTCCACTTTATTCTGTCCACTACAGTCTTTCCACTATAGTCTTTCAACTATTGTCTGTCCACTTAATCTTTCCACTATAGTCTCCCCTTTAGTCTTTCCACTTTAGTCTTTCCTTTATTTTGCCCACTACAGTCTTTCCACTATAGGACTTTAGTCTTTCCACTATTCTCTGTCCACTAGAGTCTGTCCATTCTAGTCTTTCCACTTTAGTCTGTCCACTTTAGTCTTTCCACTTTAGTCATTTCCACAATCGTCTGTCCACTTTAGTCTTTCCACTTTAGTCTGTCCACTTTAGTCTTTCCACTATAGTCTGTCCACTTTAGTCTTTCCACTATAGTCCGTCCACTTTAGTCTTTCCACTTTAGTCTGTCCACTTTAGTCTTTCCACTATAGTCTGTCCACTTGAGTCTTTCCACTTTAGTCTTTCCACTTTATTCTCTCCACTTCATCGTGTACACTTTAGTTTGTCCTCTGAGTTTTTCCACTTCAGTCTTTCCACTATAGTCTGTCCACTTTAGTCTTTCCACTATCGTCTGTCCACCTTAGTCTTTCCACTATAGTCTTCCCACTTTAGTCTGTCCACTGAGTCTTTCCACTTCAGTGTTTCCACTATAGTCTGTCCACTTTAGTTTTTCCACTATAGTCTCCACTTTATTCTGTCCACTACAGTCTTTCCACTTTAGTCTTTCCACTATTTTCTGTCCACTTTAGTCTTTCCACTATAGTTTTCACTTTATTCTGTCCACTACAGTCTTTCCACTATAGTCTTTCCACTATAGTCTGTCCACTTTAGTCTTTCCACTATTCTCCGTCCACTTTAGTCTTTCCACTATAGTCTCCACTTCATTCTGTCCACTACAGTCTTTCCACTATAGTCTTTCCACTATAGTCTGTCCACTTTAGTCTTTCCACTTTAGTCTTTCCACTATAGTCTCCACTTTATTCTGTCCACTACAGTCTTTGCACTATAGTCTTTCCACTATAGTCTGTCCACTTTAATCTTTCTATTATTCTCTGTCCAATTTAGTCTTTCCACTACAGTCTCCACTTTATTCTGTCCACTACAGTCTTTCCACTATAGTCTTTCAACTATAGTCTGTCCACTTTAGTCTTTCCACTATAGTCTCCACTTTATTCTCTGTCCAATTTAGTCTTTCCACTACAGTCTCCACTTTATTCTGTCCACTACAGTCTTTCCACTATAGTCTTTCAATTATGCTCTGTCCACTTCAGTCTTTCCACTATAGTCTCCACTTTATTCTGTCCAGTACAGTCTTTCCACTATAGTCTGTCCACTTTAGTCTTTCATTTATTCTCCGTCCACTTTAGTCTTTCCACTATAGTCTCCACTTTATTCTGTCCACTACAGTCTTTCCACTATAGTCTTTCCACTACAGTCTGTCCACTTTAGTCTTTCCACTATAGTCTCCACTTTATTCTGTCCACTACAGTCTCTTCACTATAGTCTTTCCACTATAGTCTGTCCACTTTATTCTGTCCACTTTAGTCTTTCCACTTTAGTCTTTCCACTACAGTCTCCACTTTATTCTGTCCACTACAGTCTTTCCACTATAGTCTTTCCACTATAGTCTGTCCACTTTAATCTTTCTATTATTCTCTGTCCACTTTAGTCTTTCCACTACAGTCTCCACCTTATTCTGTCCACTACAGTCTTTCCACTATAGTCTTTCCACTTTAGTCTTTCTACTATAGTCTCCACTTGAATCTGTCCACTACAGTCTTTCCACTTTATTCTTTCCACTATTCTTTGTCCACTTTAGTCTTTCCACTTTAGTCTTTCCACTATAGTCTCCACTTTATTCTCTGTCCAATTTAGTCTTTCCACTACAGTCTCCACTTTATTCTGTCCACTACAGTCTTTCCACTATAGTCTTTCAATTATGCTCTGTCCACTTCAGTCTTTCCACTATAGTCTCCACTTTATTCTGTCCAGTACAGTCTTTCCACTATAGTCTGTCCACTTTAGTCTTTCATTTATTCTCCGTCCACTTTAGTCTTTCCACTATAGTCTCCACTTTATTCTGTCCACTACACTCTTTCCACTATTCTCTGTCCACTTTAGTCTTACCACTTTAGTCTTTCCACTATAGTCTCCACTTTATTCTGTCCACTACAGTCTCTTCACTATAGTCTTTCCACTATAGTCTGTCCACTTTATTCTGTCCACTTTAGTCTTTCCACTTTAGTCTTTCCACTACAGTCTCCACTTTATTCTGTCCACTACAGTCTTTCCACTATAGTCTTTCCACTATAGTCTGTCCACTTTAATCTTTCTATTATTCTCTGTCCACTTTAGTCTTTCCACTACAGTCTCCACCTTATTCTGTCCACTACAGTCTTTCCACTATAGTCTTTCCACTTTAGTCTTTCTACTATAGTCTCCACTTGAATCTGTCCACTACAGTCTTTCCACTTTATTCTTTCCACTATTCTTTGTCCACTTTAGTCTTTCCACTTTAGTCTTTCCACTATAGTCTCCACTTTATTCTGTCCACTACAGTCTTTCCAATATAGTCTTTCCACTATAGTCTGTCCACTTTAATCTTTCTATTATTCTCTGTCCAATTAAGTCTTTCCACTACAGTCTCCACTTTATTCTGTCCACTACAGTCTTTCCACTATAGTCTTTCAACTATAGTCTGTCCACTTTAGTCTTTCCACTATAGTCTCCACTTTATTCTGTCCCCTACAGTCTTTCCACTTTAGTCTTTCCACTATTTTCTGTCCACTTTAGTCTTTCCACTATAGTCTCCACTTTATTCTGTCCAGTACAGTCTTTCCACTATAGTCTTTCCACTATAGTCTGTCCACTTTAGTCTTTCATATATTCTCCGTCCACTTTAGTCTTTCCACTATAGTCTCCACTTTATTCTGTCCACTACAGTCTTTCCACTATAGTCTTTCCACTATAGTCTGTCCACTTTAGTCTTTCCACTATAGTCTCCACTTTATTCTGTCCACTAGACTCTTTCCACTATTCTCTGTCCACTTTAGTCTTTCCACTATAGTCTCCACTTTATTCTGTCCACTACAGTCTCTCCACTATAGTCTTTCCACTATAGTCTGTCCACTTTAATCTTTCTATTATTCTCTGTCCACTTTAGTCTTTCCACTACAGTCTCCACCTTATTCTGTCCACTACAGTCTTTCCACTATAGTCTTTCCACTTTAGTCTTTCCACTATAGTCTCCACTTTATTCTGTCCACTACAGTCTTTCCACTATAGTCTTTCCACTATAGTCTGTCCACTTTAGTCTTTCCACTATTCTCCGTCCGCTTTAGTCTTTCCACTATAGTCTCCACTTTATTCTGTCCACTACAGTCTTTCCACTATAGTCTTTCCACTATAGTCTGTCCACTTTAGTCTTTCCACTATAGTCTCCACTTTATTCTGTCCACTACAGTCTTTCCACTATTCACTGTCCACTTTAGTCTTTCCACTATAGTCTCCACTTTATTCTTTCCACTACAGTCTCTCCACTATAGTCTTTCCACTATAGTCTGTCCACTTTAGTCATTCCACTATTCTCTGTCCACTTTAGTCTTTCCACTATAGTCTCCACTTTATTCTGTCCACTACAGTCTTTCCACTATAGTCTTTCCACTATAGTCTGTCCACTTTAGTCTTTCCAATTTAGTTTTTCCACTTTAGTCTGTCCACTTCAGTCTTTCCACTATAGTCTGTCCACTTTAGTCTTTCAACTTTCGTCTTTCCACTATTCTCTGTCCACTTTAGTCTTTTCACTATAGTCTCCACTTTATTCTGTCCACTACAGTCTTTCCATTTTAGTCTTTCCACTATTCTCTGTCCACTTTAGTCTTTCCACTTTATTCTTTCCACTATAGTCTCCACTTTATTCTGTCCACTACAGTCTTTCCACTATAGTCTTTTCACTATCGTCTTTCCACTTTAGTCTTTCCACTAATCTCTGTCCACTTTAGTCTTTCCACTATAGTCTCCACTTCATTCTGTCCACAACAGTCTTTCAACTATAGTCTTTCCACTATAGTCTGTCCACTTTAGTCTTTCCACTTTAGTCTTTCCACTTTAGTCTGTCCACTTTAGTCTTTCCACTATAGTCTGTCCACTTTAGCTTTTCCACTATTCTCCACTTTAGTCCTTCCACTTTAGTCTTTCCACTGTAGTCTCCACTTTCTTCTGTCCACTACAGTCTTTCCTCTATAGTCTTTCCACTATAGTCTGTCCACTTTAGTCTTTCCACTTTAGTCTTTCCACTATAGTCTGTCCACTTTAGTCTTTCCACTATAGTCTGTCCACTTTAGTCTTTCCACTTTAGTCTTTCCACTATAGTCTGTCCACTTTAGTCTTTCCAATTTAGTTTTTCCACTTTAGTCTGTCCACTTCAGTCTTTCCACTATAGTCTGTCCACTTTAGTCTTTCAACTTTCGTCTTTCCACTATTCTCTGTCCACTTTAGTCTTTCTATTTTAGTCTCCACTTTATTCTGTCCACTACAGTCTTTCCATTTTAGTCTTTCCACTATTCTCTGTCCACTTTATTCTTTCCACTATAGTCTCCACTTTATTCTCTCCACTACAGTCTTTCCACTATAGTCTTTCCACTATCGTCTTTCCACTTTAGTCTTTCCACTAATCTCTGTCCACTTTAGTCTTTCCACTATAGTCTCCACTTCATTCTGTCCACTACAGTCTTTCAACTATAGTCTTTCCACTATAGTCTGTCCACTTTAGTCTTTCCACTTTAGTCTTTCCACTTTAGTCTGTCCACTTTAGTCTTTCCACTATAGTCAGTCCACTTTAGTCTTTCCACTATTCTCCCCTTTAGTCCTTCCACTTTAGTCTTTCCACTATAGTCTCCACTTTCTTCTGTCCACTACAGTCTTTCCTCTATAGTCTTTCCACTATAGTCTGTCCACTTTAGTCTTTCCACTTTAGTCTTTCCACTATAGTCTGTCCACTATAGTCTTTCCACTATAGTCTGTCCACTTTAGTCTTTCCACTTTAGTCTTTCCACTTTATTCTGTCCACTGCAGTGTGTACACTTTAGTCTGTCCACTGAGTCTTTCCACTTCAGTCTTTCCACTATAGTCTGTCCACTTTAGTCTTTCCACTTTAGTCTTTTCGCTTTAGTCTGTCCACTTAGTCTTTCCACTAGAGTCTGTCCACTTTAGTCTTTCCACTTTAGTCTGTCCACTTTAGTCTTTCCACTTTAGTCATTTCCACAATCGTCTGTCCACTTTAGTCTTTCCACTTTAGTCTGTCCACTTTAGTCTTTCCACTATAGTCTGTCCACTTTAGTCTTTCCACTATAGTCCGTCCACTTTAGTCTTTCCACTTTCGTCTTTCCACTTTAGTCTGTCCACTTTAGTCTTTCCACAATAGTCTGTCCACTTGAGTCTTTCCACTTTAGTCTTTCCACTTTATTCTCTCTACTTCAGTGTGTACACTTTAGTTTGTCCACTGAGTCTTTCCACTTCAGTCTTTCCACTATAGTCTGTCCACTTTAGTCTTTCCACTTTAGTCTTTCCACTATAGTCTTTCCACTTCAGTCTGTCCACTTTAGTCTTTCCACTATAGTCTGTCCACTTTAGTCTTTCCACTATAGTCTTCCCACTTTAGTCTGTCCACTTAGTCTTTCCACTTCAGTCTGTCCACTTTAGTCTTTCCACTATAGTCCTTCCACTTCAGTCTTTCCACTATAGTCTGTCCACTTTAGTCTTTCCACTTTATTCTTTCCACTATAGTCTCCACTTTATTCTGTCCACTTGAGTCTTTCCACTTTATTCTCTCCACTTCAGTGTGTACACTTTAGTTTGTCCTCTGAGTTTTTCCACTTCAGTCTTTCCACTATAGTCTGTCCACTTTAGTCTTTCCACTATCGTCTGTCCACTTTAGTCTTTCCACTATAGTCTTCCCACTTTAGTCTGTCCACTGAGTCTTTCCACTTCAGTGTTTCCACTATAGTCTGTCCACTTTAGTCTTTCCACTATAGTCTCCACTTTATTCTGTCCACTACAGTCTTTCCACTTTAGTCTTTCCACTATTTTCTGTCCACTTTAGTCTTTCCACTATAGTTTTCACTTTATTCTGTCCACTACAGTCTTTCCACTATAGTCTTTCCACTATAGTCTGTCCACTTTAGTCTTTCCACTATTCTCCGTTCACTTTAGTCTTTCCACTATAGTCTCCACTTTATTCTGTCCACTACAGTCTTTCCACTATAGTCTTTCCACTATAGTCTGTCCACTTTAGTCTTTCCACTTTAGTCTTTCCACTATAGTCTCCACTTTATTCTGTCCACTACAGTCTTTCCACTATAGTCTTTCCACTATAGTCTGTCCACTTTAATCTTTCTATTATTCTCTGTCCACTTTAGTCTTTCCACTACAGTCTCCACTTTATTCTGTCCACTACAGTCTTTCCACTATAGTCTTTCAACTATGGTCTGTCCACTTTAGTCTTTCCACTATAGTCTCCACTTTATTCTGTCCACTACAGTCTTTCCACTTTAGTCTTTCCACTATTTTCTGTCCACTTTAGTCTTTCCAGTATAGTCTCCACTTTATTCTGTCCACTACAGTCTTTCCACTATAGTCTTTCAACTATAGTCTGTCCAGTTTAGTCTTTCCACTATAGTTCCACTATTCTTTCCACTATTTTCTGTCGACTTTAGTCTTTCAACTATTCTCCGTCCACTTTAGTCTTTCCACTATAGTCTCCACTTTATTCTGTCCACTACAGTCTTTCCACTATAGTCTTTCCACTATAGTCTGTCCACTTTAGTCTTTCCAATTTAGTTTTTCCACTTTAGTCTGTCCACTTCAGTCTTTCCACTATAGTCTGTCCACTTTAGTCTTTCAACTTTCGTCTTTCCACTATAGTCTCCACTTTATTCTGTCCACTACAGTCTTTCCACTTTAGTCTTTCCACTATTTTCTGTCCACTTTAGTCTTTCCACTATAGTCTCCACTTTATTCTGTCCACTACAGTCTTTCCACTATAGTCTTTCAACTATAGTCTGTCCACTTTAGTCTTTCCACTATAGTCTCCACTTGATTCTTTCCACTATTTTCTGTCCACTTTAGTCTTTCCACTATAGTCTCCACTTTATTCTGTCCACTACAGTCTCTCCACTATAGTCTTTCCACTATAGTCTGTCCACTTTAGTCTGTCCACTTTAGTCTTTCCACTTTAGTCTTTCCACTATAGTCTCCACTTTATTCTGTCCACTACAGTCTTTCCACTATAGTCTTTCCACTATAGTCTGTCCACTTTAGTCTTTCCACTTTAGTCTTTCCACTATAGCCTCCACTTTATTCTGTCCACTACAGTCTTTCCACTATAGTCTCCACTTTATTCTGTCCACTACAGTCTTTCCACTATAGTCTTTCCACTATAGTCTGTCCACTTTAGTCTTTCCACTATTCTCCGTCCACTTCAGTCTTTCCACTATAGTCTCCACTTTATTATGTCCACTACAGTCTTTCCACTATAGTCTTTCCACTATAGTCTGTCCACTTTAGTCTTTCCAATTTAGTTTTTCCACTTTAGTCTGTCCACTTCAGTCTTTCCACTATAGTCTGTCCACTTTAGTCTTTCCACTATAGTCTGTCCACTTTAGTCTTTTCACTTTAGTCTTTCCACTATAGTCTCCACTTTATTCTGTCCACTACAGTCTTTCCACTTTAGTCTTTCCACTATTCTCTGTCCACTTTAGTCTTTCCACTATAGTCTCCACTTTATTCTGTCCACTACAGTCTTTCCACTATAGTCTTTCCACTATTGTCTGTCCACTTAATCTTTCCACTATAGTCTCCCCTTTAGTCTTTCCACTTTAGTCTTTCCTTTATTCTGCCCACTACAGTCTTTCCACTATAGGACTTTAGTCTTTCCACTATTCTCTGTCCACTAGAGTCTGTCCATTCTAGTCTTTCCACTTTAGTCTGTCCACTTTAGTCTTTCCACTTTAGTCATTTCCACAATCGTCTGTCCACTTTAGTCTTTCCACTTTAGTCTGTCCACTTTAGTCTTTCCACTATAGTCTGTCCACTTTAGTCTTTCCACTATAGTCCGTCCACTTTAGTCTTTCCACTTTAGTCTTTCCACTTTAGTCTGTCCACTTTAGTCTTTCCACTATAGTCTGTCCACTTGAGTCTTTCCACTTTAGTCTTTCCACTTTATTCTCTCCACTTCAGTGTGTACACTTTAGTTTGTCCTCTGAGTTTTTCCACTTCAGTCTTTCAACTATAGTCTGTCCACTTTAGTCTTTCCACTATCGTCTGTCCACCTTAGTCTTTCCACTATAGTCTTCCCACTTTAGTCTGTCCACTGAGTCTTTCCACTTCAGTGTTTCCACTATAGTCTGTCCACTTTAGTTTTTCCACTATAGTCTCCACTTTATTCTGTCCACTACAGTCTTTCCACTTTAGTCTTTCCACTATTCTCCGTCCACTTTAGTCTTTCCACTATAGTCTCCACTTTATTCTGTCCACTACAGTCTTTCCACTATAGCCTTTCCACTATAGTCTGTCCACTTTAGTCTTTCCAATTTAGTTTTTCCACTTTAGTCTGTCCACTTCAGTCTTTCCACTATAGTCTGTCCACTTTAGTCTTTCAACTTTCGTCTTTCCACTATTCTCTGTCCACTTTAGTCTTTTCACTATAGTCTCCACTTTATTCTGTCCACTACAGTCTTTCCACTATAGTCTTTCCACTATAGTCTGTCCACTTTAGTCTTTCCACTTTAGTCTTTCTATTTTAGTCTCCACTTTATTCTGTCCACTACAGTCTTTCCATTTTAGTCTTTCCACTATTCTCTGTCCACGTTAGTCTTTCCACTTTATTCTTTCCACTATAGTCTCCACTTTATTCTGTCCACTACAGTCTTTCCACTATAGTCTTTCCACTATCGTCTGTCCACTTTAGTCTTTCCACTAATCTCTGTCCACTTTAGTCTTTCCACTATAGTCTCCACTTCATTCTGTCCACTACAGTCTTTCAACTATAGTCTTTCCACTATAGTCTGTCCACTTTAGTCTTTCCACTTTAGTCTTTCCACTTTAGTCTGTCCACTTTAGTCTTTCCACTATAGTCTGTCCACTTTAGTCTTTCCACTATTCTCCACTTAAGTCCTTCCACTTTAGTCTTTCCACTATAGTCTCCACTTTCTTCTGTCCACTACAGTCTTTCCTCTATAGTCTTTCCACTATAGTCTGTCCACTTTAGTCTTTCCACTTTAGTCTTTCCACTATAGTTTGTCCACTTTAGTCTTTCCACTATAGTCTGTCCACTTTAGTCTTTCCACTTTAGTCTTTCCACTTTATTCTGTCCACTGCAGTGTGTACACTTTAGTCTGTACACTGAGTCTTTCCACTTCAGTCTTTCCACTATAGTCTGTCCACTTTAGTCTTTCCACTTTAGTCTTTTCACTTTAGTCTGTCCACTTAGTCTTTCCACTAGAGTCTGTCCACTTTAGTCTTTCCACTTTAGTCTGTCCACTTTAGTCTTTCCACTTTAGTCATTTCCACAATCGTCTGTCCACTTTAGTCTTTCCACTTTAGTCTGTCCACTTTAGTCTTTCCACTATAGTCTGTCCACTTTAGTCTTTCCACTATAGTCCGTCCACTTTAGTCTTTCCACTTTCGTCTTTCCACTTTAGTCTGTCCACTTTAGTCTTTCCACAATAGTCTGTCCACTTGAGTCTTTCCACTTTAGTCTTTCCACTTTATTCTCTCTACTTCAGTGTGTACACTTTAGTTTGTCCACTGAGTCTTTCCACTTCAGTCTTTCCACTATCGTCTGTCCACTTTAGTCTTTCCACTTTAGTCTTTCCACTATAGTCTTTCCACTTCAGTCTGTCCACTTTAGTCTTTCCACTATAGTCTTTCCACTTTAGTCTTTCCACTATAGTCTTCCCATTTTAGTCTGTCCACTTAGTCTTTCCACTTCAGTCTGTCCACTTTAGTCTTTCCACTATAGTCTTTCCACTTCAGTCTTTCCACTATAGTCTGTCCACTTTAGTCTTTCCACTTTATTCTTTCCACTATAGTCTCCACTTTATTCTGTCCACTACAGTCTTTCCACTATAGTCTTCCCACTACAGTCTGTCCACTTGAGTCTTTCCACTTTAGTCTTTCCACTTTATTCTCTCCACTTCAGTGTGTACACTTTAGTTTGTCCTCTGAGTTTTTCCTCTTCAGTCTTTCCACTATAGTCTGTCCACTTTAGTCTTTCCACTATCGTCTGTCCACTTTAGTCTTTCCACTATAGTCTTCCCACTTTAGTCTGTCCACTGAGTCTTTCCACTTCAGTGTTTCCACTATAGTCTGTCCATTTTAGTCTTTCCACTATAGTCTCCACTTTATTCTGTCCACTACAGTCTTTCCACTTTATTCTTTCCACTATTTTCTGTCCACTTTAGTCTTTCCACTATAGTTTTCACTTTATTCTGTCCACTACAGTCTTTCCACTATAGTCTTTCCACTATAGTCTGTCCACTTTAGTCTTTCCACTATTCTCCGTTCACTTTAGTCTTTCCACTATAGTCTCCACTTTATTCTGTCCACTACAATCTTTCCACTATAGTCTTTCCACTATAGTTTGTCCACTTTAGTCTTTCCACTTTAGTCTTTCCACTATAGTCTCCACTTTATTCTGTCCACTACAGTCTTTCCACTATAGTCTTTCCACTATAGTCTGTCCACTTTAATCTTTCTATTATTCTCTGTCCACTTTAGTCTTTCCACTACAGTCTCCGCTTTATTCTGTCCACTACAGTCTTTCCACTATAGTCTTTCAACTATAGTCTGTCCACTTTAGTCTTTCCACTATAGTCTCCACTTTATTCTGTCAACTACAGTCTTTCCACTTTAGTCTTTCCACTATTTTCTGTCCACTTTAGTCTTTCCACTATAGTCTCCACTTTATTCTGTCCACTACAGTCTTTCCACTATAGTCTTTCAACTATAGTCTGTCCACTTTAGTCTTTCCACTATAGTCTCCACTTGATTCTTTCCACTATTTTCTGTCCACTTTACTCTTTCCACTATAGTCTCCACTTTATTCTGTCCACTACGGTCTTTCCACTATAGTCTTTCCACTATAGTCTCCACTTTATTCTGTCCACTACAGTCTTTCCACTTTAGTCTTTCCACTATTTTCTGTCCACTTTAGTCTTTCCACTATAGTCTCCACTTTATTCTGTCCACTACAGTCTTTCCACTATAGTCTTTCAACTATAGTCTGTCCACTTTAGTCTTTCCACTATAGTCTCCACTTTATTCTTTCCACTATTTTCTGTCCACTTTAGTCTTTCAACTATTCTCCGTCCACTTTAGTCTTTCCACTATAGTCTCCACTTTATTCTGTCCACTACAGTCTTTCCACTATAGTCTTTCCACTATAGTCTATCCACTTTAGTCTTTCCACTATAGTCTCCACTTTATTCTGTCCACTACAGTCTCTCCACTATAGTCTTTCCACTATAGTCTGTCCACTTTAGTCTGTCCACTTTAGTCTTTCCACTTTAGTCTTTCCACTATAGTCTCCACTTTATTCTGTCCACTACAGTCTTTCCACTATAGTCTTTCCACTATAGTCTGTCCACTTTAGTCTTTCCACTTTAGTCTTTCCACTATAGTCTCCACTTTATTCTGACCACTACAGTCTTTCCACTATAGTCTTTCCACTATAGTCCACTTTAGTCTTTCCACTATAGTCTCAACTTTATTCTGTCCACTACAGTCTTTCCACTTTAGTCTTTCCACTATTTTCTGTCCACTTTAGTCTTTCCACTATAGTCTCCACTTTATTCTGTCAACTACAGTCTTTCCACTATAGTCTTTCCACTATAGTCTGTCCACTTTAGTCTTTCCACTATTCTCCGTCCACTTCAGTCTTTCCACTATAGTCTCCACTTTATTATGTCCACTACAGTCTTTCCACTATAGTCTTTCCACTATAGACTGTCCACTTTAGACTTTCCAATTAAGTTTTTCCACTTTAGTCTGTCAACTTCAGTCTTTCCACTATAGTCTGTCCACTTTAGTCTTTCCACTATAGTCTGTCCACTTTAGTCTTTCCACTATAGTCTCCACTTTATTCTGTCCACTACAGTCTTTCCACTTTAGTCTTTCCACTATTCTCTGTCCACTTTAGTCTTTCCACTATAGTCTCCACTTTATTCTGTCCACTACAGTCTTTCCACTATAGTCTTTCCACTATTGTCTGTCCACTTAATCTTTCCACTATAGTCTCCCCTTTAGTCTTTCCACTTTAGTCTTTCCTTTATTCTGCCCACTACAGTCTTTCCACTATAGGACTTTAGTCTTTCCACTATTGTCTGTCCACTTAATCTTTCCACTATAGTCTCCCCTTTAGTCTTTCCTTTTTAGTCTCCACTTTATTCTGTCCACTACAGTCTTTCCACTTTAGTCTTTCCACTATTCTCTGTCCACTTTAGTCTTTCCACTATAGTCTCCACTTTATTCTGTCCACTACAGTCTATCCACTTTAGTCTTTCCACTATAGTCTGTCCACTTTAGTCTTTCCACTATAGTCCGTAAACTTTAGTCTTTCCACTTTAGTCTTTCCACTTTAGTCTGTCCACTTTAGTCTTTCCACTATAGTCTGTCCACTTCAGTCTTTCCACTTTAGTCTTTCCACTTTATTCTCTCCACTTCAGTGTGTACACTTTAGTTTGTCCTCTGAGTTTTTCCACCTCAGTCTTTCCACTATAGTCTGTACACTTTAGTCTTTCCACTATCGTCTGTCCACCTTAGTCTTTCCACTATAGTCTTCCCACTTTAGTCTGTCCACTGAGTCTTTCCACTTCAGTGTTTCCACTATAGTCTGTCCACTTTAGTTTTTCCACTATAGTCTCCACTTTATTCTGTCCACTACAGTCTTTCCACTTTAGTCTTTCCACTATTTTCTGTCCACTTTAGTCTTTCCACTATAGTTTTCACTTTATTCTGTCCACTACAGTCTTTCCACTATAGTCTTTCCACTATAGTCTGTCCACTTAAGTCTTTCCACTATTCTCCGTCCACTTTAGTCTTTCCACTATAGTCTCCGTTTTATTCTGTCCACTACAGTCTTTCCACTATAGTCTTTCCACTATAGGTTGTCCACTTTAGTCTTTCCACTTTAGTCTTTCCACTATAGTCTCCACTCTATTCTGTCCACTACAGTCTTTCCACTATAGTCTTTCCACTATAGTCTGTCCACTTTAATCTTTCTATTATTCTCTGTCCAATTTAGTCTTTCCACTACAGTCTCCACTTTATTCTGTCCACTACAGTCTTTCCACTATAGTCTTTCAACTATAGTCTGTCCACTTTAGTCTTTCCACTATAGTCTCCACTTTATTCTGTCCACTACAGTCTTTCCACTTTAGTCTTTCCACTATTTTCTGTCCACTTTAGTCTTTCCACTATAGTCTCCACTTTATTCTGTCCAGTACAGTCTTTCCACTATAGTCTGTCCACTTTAGTCTTTCATATATTCTCCGTCCACTTTAGTCTTTCCACTATAGTCTCCACTTTATTCTGTCCACTACAGTCTTTCCACTTTAGTCTTTCCACTATAGTCTGTCCACTTTAGTCTTTCCACTATAGTCTCCACTTTATTCTGTCCACTACACTCTTTCCACTATTCTCTGTCCACTTTAGTCTTTCCACTTTAGTCTTTCCACTATAGTCTCCACTTTATTCTGTCCACTACAGTTTCTCCACTATAGTCTTTCCACTATAGTCTGTCCACTTTAGTCTGTCCACTTTAGTCTTTCCACTTTAGTCTTTCCACTACAGTCTCCACTTTATTCTGTCCACTACAGTCTTTCCACTATAGTCTTTCCACTATAGTCTGTCCACTTTAATCTTTCTATTATTCTCTGTTCACTTTAGTCTTTCCACTACAGTCTCCACCTTATTCTGTCCACTACAGTCTTTCCACTATATTCTTTCCACTTTAGTCTTTCTACTATAGTCTCCACTTGAATCTGTCCACTACAGTCTTTCCACTTTATTCTTTCCACTATTCTTTGTCCACTTTAGTCTTTCCACTTTAGTCTTTCCACTATAGTCTCCACTTTATTCTGTCCACTACAGTCTTTCCACTATAGTCTGTCCACTTTAGTCTTTCCACTATTCTCCGTCCACTTTAGTCTTTCCACTATAGTCTCCACTTTATTCTGTCCACTACAGTCTTTCCACTATAGTCTTTCCACTATAGTCTGTCCACTTTAGTCTTTCCACTATAGTCTCCACTTTATTCTGTCCACTACAGTCTTTCCACTATTCACTGTCCACTTTAGTCTTTCCACTATTCTCTGTCCACTTTAGTCTTTCCACTATACTCTCCACTTTATTCTGTCCACTACAGTTTTTCCACTATAGTCTTTCCACTATAGTCTGTCCACTTTAGTCTTTCCACTTTAGTCTTTCCACTTTAGTCTGTCCACTTTAGTCTTTCCACTATAGTCTGTCCACTTTAGTCTTTCCACTATTCTCTGTCCACTTTAGTCTTTCCACTTTAGTCTTTCCACTATAGTCTCCACTTTATTCTGTCCACTACAGTCTTTCCACTATAGTCTTTCCACTATAGTCTGTCCACTTAGTCTTTCCACTTTAGTCTTTCCACTTTAGTCTGTCCACTTTTGTCTTTCCACTATAGTCTGTCCACTTTGGTCTTTCAACTTTAGTCTTTCCGCTTTAGTTTGTCCACTTATTCTTTCCGCTTCAGTCTTTCCACCAGAGTCTGTCCACTTTAGTCTTTCCACTTTAGTCTGTCCACTTAGTCTTTCCTCTTCAGTCTTTCCACTATAGTCTATCCACTTTAGTCTTTCCACTTTATTCTTTCCACTATAGTCTCCACTTTATTCTGTCCACTACAGTCTTTCCACTATAGTCTTTCCACTATAGTCTGTCCACTTTAGTCTTTCCACTATATTCTCCACTTTATTCTGTCCACTACAGTCTTTCCACTATTCACTGTCCACTTTAGTCTTTCCACTTTAGTCTTTCCACTATTCTCTGTCCACTTTAGTCTTTCCACTATACTCTCCACTTTATTCTGTCCACTACAGTTTTTCCACTATAGTCTTTCCACTATAGTCTGTCCACTTTAGTCTTTCCACTTTAGTCTTTCCACTTTAGTCTGTCCACTTTAGTCTTTCCACTATAGTCTGTCCACTTTAGTCTTTCCACTATTCTCTGTCCACTTTAGTCTTTCCACTTTAGTCTTTCCACTATAGTCTCCACTTTATTCTGTCCACTACAGTCTTTCCACTATAGTCTTTCCACTATAATCTGTCCACTTAGTCTTTCCACTTTAGTCTTTCCACTTTAGTCTGTCCACTTTAGTCTTTCCACTATAGTCTGTCCACTTTGGTCTTTCCACTTTAGTCTTTCCGCTTTAGTCTGTCCACTTTAGTCTTTCCACTTTAGTCTTTCCACTTTAGTCTATCCACTTTAGTCTTTCCACTATAGTCTGTCCACTTTAGTCTTTCCACTATTCTCTGTCCACTTTAGTCTTTCCACTTTAGTCTTTCCACTATAGTCTCCACTTTATTCTGTCCACTACAGTCTTTCCACTATAGTCTTTCCACTATAATCTGTCCACTTAGTCTTTCCACTTTAGTCTTTCCACTTTAGTCTGTCCACTTTAGTCTTTCCACTATAGTCTGTCCACTTTAGTCTTTCCACTTTAGTCTGTCCACTTAGTCTTTCCTCTTCAGTCTTTCCACTATAGTCTGTCCACTTTAGTCTTTCCACTTTAGTCTTTCCACTATAGTCTCCACTTTATTCTGTCCACTACAGTCTTTCAACTTTCGTCTTTCCACTATTCTCTGTCCACTTTATTCTTTCCACTATAGTCTCCACTTTATTCTGTCCACTACAGTCTTTTCACTATAGTCTTTCCACTATAGTCTGTCCACTTTAGTCTTTCCACTTTAGTCTTTCCACTATTCTCCACTTTAGTCTTTCCACTATAGCCTCCACTATATTCTGTCCACTGCAGTCTTTCCTCTATAGTCTTTCCACTATAGTCTGTCCACTTTAGTCTTTCCACTTTAGTCTTTCCACTTTAGTCTGTCCACTGCAGTGTTTACACTTTAGTATGTCCACTGAGTCTTTCCACTTCAGTCTTTCCACTTTAGTATGTCCACTGAGTCTTTCCACTTCAGTCTTTCCTCTATAGTCTTTCCACTATAGTCTGTCCACTTTAGTCTTTCCACTTTAGTCTTTCCACTTTAGTCTGTCCACTTGAGTCTTTCCACTATAGTCTGTCCACTTTAGTCTTTCCACTTTATTCTGTCCACTGCAGTGTTTACACTTTAGTATGTCCACTGAGTCTTTCCACTTCAGTCTTTCCACTATAGTCTGTCCACTTTTGTCTTTCCACTTTAGTCTTTTCGCTTTAGTCTGTCCACTTAGTCTTTCCACTAGAGTCAGTCCACTTTAGTCTTTCCACTTTAGTCTGTCCACTTTAGTCTTTCCACTTTAGTCATTTCCACAATCGTCTGTCCACTTTAGTCTTTCCACTTTAGTCTGTCCACTTTAGCCTTTCCACTATAGTCTGTCCACTTTAGTCTTTCCACTATAGTCCGTCCACTTTAGTCTTTCCACTTTAGTCTTTCCACTATAGTCTCCACTTTATTCTGTCCACTACAGTCTTTCCACTTTAGTCCTTCCAATACTCTCTGTCCACTTTAGTCTTTCCACTATAGTCTCCACTTTATTCTGTCCACTATAGTCTTTCCACTATATTCTGTCAAATTTAGTCTTTCCACTATTCTCTGTCCACTTTAGTCTTTCCACTATAGCCTCCACTTTATTCTGTCCACTACAGTCTTTCCACTATAGTCTTTCCACTATAGTCTGTCCACTTTAGTCTTTCCACTATAGTCTCCACTTTATTCTGTCCACTACAGTCTTTCCACTTTAGTCTTTCCACTATTTTCTGTCCACTTTAGTCTTTCCACTATAGTGTCCACTTTATTCTGTCCACTACAGTCTTTCCACTATAGTCTTTCCACTATAGTCTGTCCACTTTAGTCTTTCCACTATTCTCCGTCCACTTCAGTCTTTCCACTATAGTCTCCACTTTATTATGTCCACTACAGTCTTTCCACTATAATCTTTCCACTATAGTCTGTCCACTTTAGTCTTTCCAATTTAGTTTTTCCACTTTAGTCTGTCCACTTCAGTCTTTCCACTATAGTCTGTCCACTTTAGTCTTTCCACTATAGTCTGTCCACTTTAGTCTTTCCACTTTAGTCTTTCCACTATAGTGTCCACTTTATTCTGTCCACTACAGTCTTTCCACTTTAGTCTTTCCACTATTCTCTGTCCACTTTAGTCTTTCCACTATAGTCTCCACTTTATTCTGTCCACTACAGTCTTTCCACTATAGTCTTTCCACTATTCTCTGTCCACTAGAGTCTGTCCATTCTAGTCTTTCCACTTTAGTCTGTCCACTTTAGTCTTTCCACTATCGTCTGTCCACCTTAGTCTTTCCACTATAGTCTTCCCACTTTAGTCTGTCCACTGAGTCTTTCCACTTCAGTGTTTCCACTATAGTCTGTCCACTTTAGTTTTTCCACTATAGTCTCCACTTTATTCTGTCCACTACAGTCTTTCCACTTTAATCTTTCCACTATTCTCCGTCCACTTTAGTCTTTCCACTATAGTCTCCACTTTATTCTGTCCACTACAGTCTTTCCACTATAGCCTTTCCACTATAGTCTGTCCACTTTAGTCTTTCCAATTTAGTTTTTCCACTTTAGTCTGTCCACTTCAGTCTTTCCACTATAGTCTGTCCACTTTAGTCTTTCAACTTTCGTCTTTCCACTATTCTCTGTCCACTTTAGTCTTTTCACTATAGTCTCCACTTTATTCTGTCCACTACAGTCTTTTCACTATAGTCTTTCCACTATAGTCTGTCCACTTTAGTCTTTCCACTTTAGTCTTTCTATTTTAGTCTCCACTTTATTCTGTCCACTACAGTCTTTCCATTTTAGTCTTTCCACTATTCTCTGTCCACTTTAGTCTTTCCACTTTATTCTTTCCACTATAGTCTCCACTTTATTCTGTCCACTACAGTCTTTCCACTATAGTCTTTCCACTATCGTCTGTCCACTTTAGTCTTTCCACTAATCTCTGTCCACTTTAGTCTTTCCACTATAGTCTCCACTTCATTCTGTCCACTACAGTCTTTCAACTATAGTCTTTCCACTATAGTCTGTCCACTTTAGTCTTTCCACTTTAGTCTTTCCACTTTAGTCTGTCCACTTTAGTCTTTCCACTATAGTCTGTCCACTTTAGTCTTTCCACTATTCTCCACTTTAGTCCTTCCACTTTAGTCTTTCCACTATAGTCTCCACTTTCTTCTGTCCACTACAGTCTTTCCTCTATAGTCTTTCCACTATAGTCTGTCCACTTTAGTCTTTCCACTTTAGTCTTTCCACTATAGTCTGTCCACTTTAGTCTTTCCACTATAGTCTGTCCACTTTAGTCTTTCCACTTTAGTCTTTCCACTTTATTCTGTCCACTGCAGTGTGTACACTTTAGTCTGTACACTGAGTCTTTCCACTTCAGTCTTTCCACTATAGTCTGTCCACTTTAGTCTTTCCACTTTAGTCTTTTCGCTTTAGTCTGTCCACTTAGTCTTTCCACTAGAGTCTGTCCACTTTAGTCTTTCCACTTTAGTCTGTCCACTTTAGTCTTTCCACTTTAGTCATTTCCACAATCGTCTGTCCACTTTAGTCTTTCCACTTTAGTCTGTCCACTTTAGTCTTTCCACTATAGTCTGTCCACTTTAGTCTTTCCACTATAGTCCATCAACTTTAGTCTTTCCACTTTCGTCTTTCGACTTTAGTCTGTCCACTTTAGTCTTTCCACAATAGTCTGTCCACTTGAGTCTTTCCACTTTAATCTTTCCACTTTATTCTCTCTACTTCAGTGTGTACACTTTAGTTTGTCCACTGAGTCTTTCCACTTCAGTCTTTCCACTATAGTCTGTCCACTTTAGTCTTTCCACTTTAGTCTTTCCACTATAGTCTTTCCACTTCAGTCTGTCCACTTTAGTCTTTCCACTATAGTCTGTCCACTTTAGTCTTTCCACTATAGTCTTCCCACTTTAGTCTGTCCACTTAGTCTTTCCACTTCAGTCTGTCCACTTTAGTCTTTCCACTATAGTCTTTCCACTTCAGTCTTTCCACTATAGTCTGTCCACTTTAGTCTTTCCACTTTATTCTTTCCACTATAGTCTCCACTTTATTCTGTCCACTACAGTCTTTCCACTATAGTCTTTCCACTACAGTCTGTCCACTTGAGTCTTTCCACTTTAGTCTTTCCACTTTATTCTCTCCACTTCAGTGTGTACACTTTAGTTTGTCCTCTGAGTTTTTCCACTTCAGTCTTTCCACTATAGTCTGTCCACTTTAGTCTTTCCACTATCGTCTGTCCACTTTAGTCTTTCCACTATAGTCTTCCCACTTTAGTCTGTCCACCGAGTCTTTCCACTTCAGTGTTTCCACTATAGTCTGTCCAATTTAGTCTTTCCACTATAGTCTCCACTTTATTCTGTCCACTACAGTCTTTCCACTTTATTCTTTCCACTATTTTCTGTCCACTATAGTCTTTCCACTATAGTTTTCACTTTATTCTGTCCACTACAGTCTTTCCACTATAGTCTTTCCACTATAGTCTGTCCACTTTAGTCTTTCCACTATTCTCCGTTCACTTTAGTCTTTCCACTATAGTCTCCACTTTATTCTGTCCACTACAGTCTTTCCACTATAGTCTTTCCACTATAGTTTGTCCACTTTAGTCTTTCCACTTTAGTCTTTCCACTATAGTCTCCACTTTATTCTGTCCACTACAGTCTTTCCACTATAGTCTTTCAACTATAGTCTGTCCACTTTAGTCTTTCCACTATAGTCTCCACTTTATTCTGTCCACTACAGTCTTTCCACTTTAGTCTTTCCACTATTTTCTGTCCACTTTAGTCTTTCCACTATAGTCTCCACTTTATTCTGTCCACTACAGTCTTTCCACTATAGTCTTTCAACTATGGTCTGTCCACTTTAGTCTTTCCACTATAGTCTCCACTTGATTCTTTCCACTATTTTCTGTCCACTTTAGTCTTTCCACTATAGTCTCCACTTTATTCTGTCCACTACGGTCTTTCCACTATAGTCTTTCCACTATAGTCTCCACTTTATTCTGTCCACTACAGTCTTTCCACTTTAGTCTTTCCACTATTTTCTGTCCACTTTAGTCTTTCCACTATAGTCTCCACTTTATTCTGTCCACTACAGTCTTGCCACTATAGTCTTTCAACTATAGTCTGTCCACTTTAGTCTTTCCACTATAGTCTCCACTTTATTCTTTCCACTATTTTCTGTCCACTTTAGTCTTTCAACTATTCTCCGTCCACTTTAGTCTTTCCACTATAGTCTCCACTTTATTCTGTCCACTACAGTCTTTCCACTATAGTCTTTCCACTATAGTCTGTGCACTTTAGTCTTTCCACTATAGTCTCCACTTTATTCTGTCCACTACAGTCTCTCCACTATAGTCTTTCCACTATAGTCTGTCCACTTTAGTCTGTCCACTTTAGTCTTTCCACTTTAGTCTTTCCACTATAGTCTCCACTTTATTCTGTCCACTACAGTCTTTCCACTATAGTCTTTCCACTATAGTCTGTCCACTTTAGTCTTTCCACTTTAGTCTTTCCACTATAGTCTCCACTTTATTCTGTCCACTACAGTCTTTCCACTATAGTCTTTCCACTATAGTCCACTTTAGTCTTTCCACTATAGTCTCCACTTTATTCTGTCCACTACAGTCTTTCCACTTTAGTCTTTCCACTATTTTCTGTCCACTTTAGTCTTTCCACTATAGTCTCCACTTTATTCTGTCCACTACAGTCTTTCCACTATAGTCTTTCCACTATAGTCTGTCCACTTTAGTCTTTCCACTATTCTCCGTCCACTTCAGTCTTTCCACTATAGTCTCCACTTTATTATGTCCACTACAGTCTTTCCACTATAGTCTTTCCACTATAGTCTGTCCACTTTAGTCTTTCCAATTTAGTTTTTACACTTTAGTCTGTCCACTTCAGTCTTTCCACTATAGTCTGTCCACTTTAGTCTTTCCACTATAGTCTGTCCACTTTAGTCTTTCCACTACAGTCTCCACTTTATTCTGTCCACTACAGTCTTTCCACTTTAGTCTTTCCACTATTCTCTTTCCACTTTAGTCTTTCCACTATAGTCTCCACTTTATTCTGTCCACTACTGTCTTTCCACTATAGTCTTTCCACTATTGTCTGTCCACTTAATCTTTCCACTATAGTCTCCCCTTTAGTCTTTCCACTTTAGTCTTTCCTTTATTCTCTCCACTTCAGTGTGTACACTTTAGTTTGTCCTCTGAGTTTTTCCACTTCAGTCTTTCCACTATAGTCTGTCCACTTTAGTCTTTCCACTATCGTCTGTCCACCTTAGTCTTTCCACTATAGTCTTCCCATTTTAGTCTGTCCACTGAGTCTTTCCACTTCAGTGTTTCCACTATAGTCTGTCCACTTTAGTTTTTCCACTATAGTCTCCACTTTATTCTGTCCACTACAGTCTTTCCACTTTAGTCTTTCCACTATTTTCTGTCCACTTTAGTCTTTCCACTATAGTTTTCACTTTATTCTGTCCACTACAGTCTTTCCACTATAGTCTTTCCACTTGAGTCTTTCCACTTTAGTCTTTCCACTTTATTCTCTCCACTTCAGTGTGTACACTTTAGTTTGTCCTCTGAGTTTTTCCACTTCAGTCTTTCCACTATAGTCTGTCCACTTTAGTCTTTCCACTATCGTCTGTCCACCTTAGTCTTTCCACTTTAGTCATTTCCACAATCGTCTGTCCACTTTAGTCATTCCCCTTTAGTCTATCCACTTTAGTCTTTCCACTATAGTCTGTCCACTTTAGTCTTTCCACTATAGTCCGTCCACTTTACTCTTTGCACTTTAGTCTTTCCACTTTAGTCTGTCCACTTTAGTCTTTCCACTATAGTCTGTCCACTTGAGTCTTTCCACTTTAGTCTTTCCACTTTATTCCCTCCACTTCAGTGTGTACACTTTAGTTTGTCCTCTGAGTTTTTCCACTTCAGTCTTTCCACTATAGTCTGTCCACTTTAGTCTTTCCACTATCGTCTGTCCACCTTAGTCTTTCCACTATAGTCTTCCCATTTTAGTCTGTCCACTGAGTCTTTCCACTTCAGTGTTTCCACTATAGTCTGTCCACTTTAGTTTTTCCACTATAGTCTCCACTTTATTCTGTCCACTACAGTCTTTCCACTTTAGTCTTTCCACTATTTTCTGTCCACTTTAGTCTTTCCACTATAGTTTTCACTTTATTCTGTCCACTACAGTCTTTCCACTATAGTCTTTCCACTATAGTCTGTCCACTTTAGTCTTTCCACTATTCTCCGTCCACTTTAGTCTTTCCACTATAGTCTCCACTTTATTCTGTCCACTACAGTCTTTCCACTATAGTCTTTCCACTATAGTCTGTCCACTTTAGTCTTTCCACTTTAGTCTTTCCACTATAGTCTCCACTTTATTCTGTCCACTACAGTCTTTCCACTATAGTCTTTCCACTATAGTCTGTCCACTTTAATCTTTCTATTATTCTCTGTCCAATTTAGTCTTTCCACTACAGTCTCCACTTTATTCTGTCCACTACAGTCTTTCCACTATAGTCTTTCAACTATAGTCTGTCCACTTTAGTCTTTCCACTATAGTCTCCACTTTATTCTGTCCACTACAGTCTTTCCACTTTAGTCTTTCCACTATTTTCTGTCCACTTTAGTCTTTCCACTATAGTCTCCACTTTATTCTGTCCAGTACAGTCTTTCCACTATAGTCTTTCCACTATAGTCTGTCCACTTTAGTCTTTCATATATTCTCCGTCCACTTTAGTCTTTCCACTATAGTCTCCACTTTATTCTGTCCACTACAGTCTTTCCACTATAGTCTGTCCACTTTAGTCTTTCCACTATAGTCTCCACTTTATTCTGTCCACTACACTCTTTCCACTATTCTCTGTCCACTTTAGTCTTTCCACTTTTTTCTTTCCACTATAGTCTCCACTTTATTCTGTCCACTACAGTCTCTCCACTATAGTCTTTCCACTATAGTCTGTCCACTTTAGTCCGTCCACTTTAGTCTTTCCACTTTAGTCTTTCCACTACAGTCTCCACTTTATTCTGTCCACTACAGTCTTTCCACTATAGTCTTTCCACTATAGTCTGTCCACTTTAGTCATTCCACTATAGTCTGTCCACTTTAGTCTTTCCACTTTAGTCTTTCCACTTTATTCTGTCCACTGCAGTGTGTACACTTTAGTCTGTACACTGAGTCTTTCCACTTCAGTCTTTCCACTATAGTCTGTCCACTTTAGTCTTTCCACTTTAGTCTTTTCGCTTTAGTCTGTCCACTTAGTCTTTCCACTAGAGTCTGTCCACTTTAGTCTTTCCACTTTAGTCTGTCCACTTTAGTCTTTCCACTTTAGTCATTTCCACAATCGTCTGTCCACTTTAGTCTTTCCACTTTAGTCTGTCCACTTTAGTCTTTCCACTATAGTCCGTCAACTTTAGTCTTTCCACTTTCGTCTTTCGACTTTAGTCTGTCCACTTTAGTCTTTCCACAATAGTCTGTCCACTTGAGTCTTTCCACTTTAATCTTTCCACTTTATTCTCTCTACTTCAGTGTGTACACTTTAGTTTGTCCACTGAGTCTTTCCACTTCAGTCTTTCCACTATAGTCTGTCCACTTTAGTCTTTCCACTTTAGTCTTTCCACTATAGTCTTTCCACTTCATTCTGTCCACTTTAGTCTTTCCACTATAGTCTGTCCACTTTAGTCTTTCCACTATAGTCTTCCCACTTTAGTCTGTCCACTTAGTCTTTCCACTTCAGTCTGTCCACTTTAGTCTTTCCACTATAGTCTTTCCACTTCAGTCTTTCCACTATAGTCTGTCCACTTTAGTCTTTCCACTTTATTCTTTCCACTATAGTCTCCACTTTATTCTGTCCACTACAGTCTTTCCACTATAGTCTTTCCACTACAGTCTGTCCACTTGAGTCTTTCCACTTTAGTCTTTCCACTTTATTCTCTCCACTTCAGTGTGTACACTTTAGTTTGTCCTCTGAGTTTTTCCACTTCAGTCTTTCCACTATAGTCTGTCCACTTTAGTCTTTCCACTATCGTCTGTCCACTTTAGTCTTTCCACTATAGTCTTCCCACTTTAGTCTGTCCACCGAGTCTTTCCACTTCAGTGTTTCCACTATAGTCTGTCCAATTTAGTCTTTCCACTATAGTCTCCACTTTATTCTGTCCACTACAGTCTTTCCACTTTATTCTTTCCACTATTTTCTGTCCACTTTAGTCTTTCCACTATAGTTTTCACTTTATTCTGTCCACTACAGTCTTTCCACTATAGTCTTTCCACTATAGTCTGTCCACTTTAGTCTTTCCACTATTCTCCGTTCACTTTAGTCTTTCCACTATAGTCTCCACTTTATTCTGTCCACTACAGTCTTTCCACTATAGTCTTTCCACTATAGTTTGTCCACTTTAGTCTTTCCACTTTAGTCTTTCCACTATAGTCTCCACTTTATTCTGTCCACTACAGTCTTTCCACTATAGTCTTTCAACTATAGTCTGTCCACTTTAGTCTTTCCACTATAGTCTCCACTTTATTCTGTCCACTACAGTCTTTCCACTTTAGTCTTTCCACTATTTTCTGTCCACTTTAGTCTTTCCACTATAGTCTCCACTTTATTCTGTCCACTACAGTCTTTCCACTATAGTCTTTCAACTATGGTCTGTCCACTTTAGTCTTTCCACTATAGTCACCACTTGATTCTTTCCACTATTTTCTGTCCACTTTAGTCTTTCCACTATAGTCTCCACTTTATTCTGTCCACGACGGTCTTTCCACTATAGTCTTTCCACTATAGTCTCCACTTTATTCTGTCCACTACAGTCTTTCCACTTTAGTCTTTCCACTATTTTCTGTCCACTTTAGTCTTTCCACTATAGTCTCCACTTTATTCTGTCCACTACAGTCTTTCCACTATAGTCTTTCAACTATAGTCTGTCCACTTTAGTCTTTCCACTATAGTCTCCACTTTATTCTTTCCACTATTTTCTGTCCACTTTAGTCTTTCAACTATTCTCCGTCCACTTTAGTCTTTCCACTATAGTCTCCACTTTATTCTGTCCACTACAGTCTTTCCACTATAGTCTTTCCACTATAGTCTGTGCACTTTAGTCTTTCCACTATAGTCTCCACTTTATTCTGTCCACTACAGTCTCTCCACTATAGTCTTTCCACTATAGTCTGTCCACTTTAGTCTGTCCACTTTAGTCTTTCCACTTTAGTCTTTCCACTATAGTCTCCACTTTATTCTGTCCACTACAGTCTTTCCACTATAGTCTTTCCACTATAGTCTGTCCACTTTAGTCTTTCCACTTTAGTCTTTCCACTATAGTCTCCACTTTATTCTGTCCACTACAGTCTTTCCACTATAGTCTTTCCACTATAGTCCACTTTAGTCTTTCCACTATAGTCTCCACTTTATTCTGTCCACTACAGTCTTTCCACTTTAGTCTTTCCACTATTTTCTGTCCACTTTAGTCTTTCCACTATAGTCTCCACTTTATTCTGTCCACTACAGTCTTTCCACTATAGTCTTTCCACTATAGTCTGTCCACTTTAGTCTTTCCACTATTCTCCGTCCACTTCAGTCTTTCCACTATAGTCTCCACTTTATTATGTCCACTACAGTCTTTCCACTATAGTCTTTCCACTATAGTCTGTCCACTTTAGTCTTTCCAATTTAGTTTTTACACTTTAGTCTGTCCACTTCAGTCTTTCCACTATAGTCTGTCCACTTTAGTCTTTCCACTATAGTCTGTCCACTTTAGTCTTTCCACTACAGTCTCCACTTTATTCTGTCCACTACAGTCTTTCCACTTTAGTCTTTCCACTATTCTCTTTCCACTTTAGTCTTTCCACTATAGTCTCCACTTTATTCTGTCCACTACTGTCTTTCCACTATAGTCTTTCCACTATTGTCTGTCCACTTAATCTTTCCACTATAGTCTCCCCTTTAGTCTTTCCACTTTAGTCTTTCCTTTATTCTCTCCACTTCAGTGTGTACACTTTAGTTTGTCCTCTGAGTTTTTCCACTTCAGTCTTTCCACTATAGTCTGTCCACTTTAGTCTTTCCACTATCGTCTGTCCACCTTAGTCTTTCCACTATAGTCTTCCCATTTTAGTCTGTCCACTGAGTCTTTCCACTTCAGTGTTTCCACTATAGTCTGTCCACTTTAGTTTTTCCACTATAGTCTCCACTTTATTCTGTCCACTACAGTCTTTCCACTTTAGTCTTTCCACTATTTTCTGTCCACTTTAGTCTTTCCACTATAGTTTTCACTTTATTCTGTCCACTACAGTCTTTCCACTATAGTCTTTCCACTTGAGTCTTTCCACTTTAGTCTTTCCACTTTATTCTCTCCACTTCAGTGTGTACACTTTAGTTTGTCCTCTGAGTTTTTCCACTTCAGTCTTTCCACTATAGTCTGTCCACTTTAGTCTTTCCACTATCGTCTGTCCACCTTAGTCTTTCCACTTTAGTCATTTCCACAATCGTCTGTCCACTTTAGTCATTCCCCTTTAGTCTATCCACTTTAGTCTTTCCACTATAGTCTGTCCACTTTAGTCTTTCCACTATAGTCCGTCCACTTTACTCTTTCCACTTTAGTCTTTCCACTTTAGTCTGTCCACTTTAGTCTTTCCACTATAGTCTGTCCACTTGAGTCTTTCCACTTTAGTCTTTCCACTTTATTCTCTCCACTTCAGTGTGTACACTTTAGTTTGTCCTCTGAGTTTTTCCACTTCAGTCTTTCCACTATAGTCTGTCCACTTTAGTCTTTCCACTATCGTCTGTCCACCTTAGTCTTTCCACTATAGTCTTCCCATTTTAGTCTGTCCACTGAGTCTTTCCACTTCAGTGTTTCCACTATAGTCTGTCCACTTTAGTTTTTCCACTATAGTCTCCACTTTATTCTGTCCACTACAGTCTTTCCACTTTAGTCTTTCCACTATTTTCTGTCCACTTTAGTCTTTCCACTATAGTTTTCACTTTATTCTGTCCACTACAGTCTTTCCACTATAGTCTTTCCACTATAGTCTGTCCACTTTAGTCTTTCCACTATTCTCCGTCCACTTTAGTCTTTCCACTATAGTCTCCACTTTATTCTGTCCACTACAGTCTTTCCACTATAGTCTTTCCACTATAGTCTGTCCACTTTAGTCTTTCCACTTTAGTCTTTCCACTATAGTCTCCACTTTATTCTGTCCACTACAGTCTTTCCACTATAGTCTTTCCACTATAGTCTGTCCACTTTAATCTTTCTATTATTCTCTGTCCAATTTAGTCTTTCCACTACAGTCTCCACTTTATTCTGTCCACTACAGTCTTTCCACTATAGTCTTTCAACTATAGTCTGTCCACTTTAGTCTTTCCACTATAGTCTCCACTTTATTCTGTCCACTACAGTCTTTCCACTTTAGTCTTTCCACTATTTTCTGTCCACTTTAGTCTTTCCACTATAGTCTCCACTTTATTCTGTCCAGTACAGTCTTTCCACTATAGTCTTTCCACTATAGTCTGTCCACTTTAGTCTTTCATATATTCTCCGTCCACTTTAGTCTTTCCACTATAGTCTCCACTTTATTCTGTCCACTACAGTCTTTCCACTATAGTCTGTCCACTTTAGTCTTTCCACTATAGTCTCCACTTTATTCTGTCCACTACACTCTTTCCACTATTCTCTGTCCACTTTAGTCTTTCCACTTTTTTCTTTCCACTATAGTCTCCACTTTATTCTGTCCACTACAGTCTCTCCACTCTAGTCTTTCCACTATAGTCTGTCCACTTTAGTCTGTCCACTTTAGTCTTTCCACTTTAGTCTTTCCACTACAGTCTCCACTTTATTCTGTCCACTACAGTCTTTCCACTATAGTCTTTCCACTATAGTCTGCCCACTTTAATCTTTCTATTATTCTCTGTCCACTTTAGTCTTTCCACTACAGTCTCCACCTTATTCTGTCCACTACAGTCTTTCCACTATAGTCTTTCCACTTTAGTCTTTCTACTATAGTCTCCACTTGAATCTGTCCACTACAGTCTTTCCACTTTAGTCTTTCCACTATTCTTTGTCCACTTTAGTCTTTCCACTTTAGTCTTTCCACTATAGTCTCCACTTTAGTCTGTCCACTTCAGTCTTTCCACTATAGTCTGTCCACTTTAGTCTTTCCACTATAGTCTGTCCACTTTAGTCTTTCCACTTTAGTCTTTCCACTATAGTCTCCACTTTATTCTGTCCACTACAGTCTTTCCACTTTAGTCTTTCCACTATTCTCTGTCCACTTTAGTCTTTCCACTATAGTCTCCACTTTATTCTGTCCACTACAGTCTTTCCACGATAGTCTTTCCACTATTGTCTGTCCACTTAATCTTTCCACTATAGTCTCCACTTTATTCTGTCCACTACAGTCTTTCCACTATAGTCTTTCCACTATAGTCTCCCCTTTAGTCTTTCCACTTTAGTCTTTCCTTTATTCTGCCCACTACAGTCTTTCCACTATAGGACTTTAGTCTTTCCACTATTCTCTGTCCACTAGAGTCTGTCCATTCTAGTCTTTCCACTTTAGTCTATCCACTTTAGTCTTTCCACTTTAGTCATTTCCACAATCGTCTGTCCACTTTAGTCTTTCCACTTTAGTCTGTCCACTTTAGTCTTTCCACTATAGTCTGTCCACTTTAGTCTTTCCACTATAGTCCGTCCACTTTAGTCTTTCCACTTTAGTCTTTCCACTTTAGTCTGTCCACTTTAGTCTTTCCACTATAGTCTGTCCACTTGAGTCTTTCCACTTTAGTCTTTCCACTTTATTCTCTCTACTTCAGTGTGTACACTTTAGTTTGTCCTCTGAGTTTTTCCACTTCAGTCTTTCCACTATAGTCTGTCCACTTTAGTTTTTCCACTATAGTCTCCACTTTATTCTGTCCACTACAGTCTTTCCACTTTAGTCTTTCCACTATTTTCTGTCCACTTTAGTCTTTCCACTATAGTTTTCACTTTATTCTGTCCACTACAGTCTTTCCACTATAGTCTTTCCACTATAGTCCGTCCACTTTAGTCTTTCCACTATTCTCCGTCCACTTTAGTCTTTCCACTATAGTCTCCACTTTATTCTGTCCACTACAGTCTTTCCACTATAGTCTTTCGACTATAGTCTGTCCACTTTAGTCTTTCCATTTTAGTCTTTCCACTATAGTCTCCACTTTATTCTGTCCACTACAGTCTTTCCACTATAGTCTTTCCACTATAGTCTGTCCACTTTAATCTTTCTATTATTCTCTGTCCAATTTAGTCTTTCCACTACAGTCTCCACTTTATTCTGTCCACTACAGTCTTTCCACTATAGTCTTTCAACTATAGTCTGTCCACTTTAGTCTTTCCACTATAGTCTCCACTTTATTCTGTCCACTACAGTCTTTCCACTTTAGTCTTTCCACTATTTTCTGTCCACTTTAGTCTTTCCACTATAGTCTCCACTTTATTCTGTCCAGTACAGTCTTTCCACTATAGTCTTTCCACTATAGTCTGTCCACTTTAGTCTTTCATATATTCTCCGTCCACTTTAGTCTTTCCACTATAGTCTCCACTTTATTCTGTCCACTACAGTCTTTCCACTATAGTCTTTCCACTATAGTCTGTCCACTTTAGTCTTTCCACTATAGTCTCCACTTTATTCTGTCCACTACACTCTTTCCACTATTCTCTGTCCACTTCAGTCTTTCCACTTTAGTCTTTCCACTATAGTCTCCACTTTATTCTGTCCACTACAGTCTCTCCACTATAGTCTTTCCACTATAGTCTGTCCACTTTAGTCTGTCCACTTTAGTCTTTCCACTTTAGTCTTTCCACTACAGTCTCCACTTTATTCTGTCCACGACAGTCTTTCCACAATAGTCTTTCCACTTTAATCTTTCTATTATTCTCTGTCCACTTTAGTCTTTCCACTACAGTCTCCACCTTATTCTGTCCACTACAGTCTTTCCACTATAGTCTTTCCACTTTAGTCTTTCTACTATAGTCTCCACTTGAATCTGTCCACTACAGTCTTTCCACTTTAGTCTTTCCACTATTCTTTGTCCACTTTAGTCTTTCCACTTTAGTCTTTCCACTATAGTCTCCACTTTATTCTGTCCACTACAGTCTTTCCACTATAGTCTGTCCACTTCAGTCTTTCCACTATTCTCCGTCCACTTTAGTCTTTCCACTATAGTCTCCACTTTATTCTGTCCACTACAGTCTTTCCACTATAGTCTTTCCACTATAGTCTGTCCACTTTAGTCTTTCCACTATAGTCTCCACTTTATTCTGTCCACTACAGTCTTTCCACTTTCCACTATATTCTCCACTTTATTCTGTCCACTACAGTCTTTCCACTATTCACTGTCCACTTTAGTCTTTCCACTTTAGTCTTTCCACTATAGTCTTTCCACTATAGTCTGTCCACTTTAGTCTTTCCACTATAGTCTCCACTTTATTCTGTCCACTACAGTCTTTCCACTTTCCACTATATTCTCCACTTTATTCTGTCCACTACAGTTTTTCCACTATAGTCTTTCCACTATAGTCTGTCCACTTTAGTCTTTCCACTATTAGTCTTTCCACTTTAGTCTGTCCACTTTAGTCTTTCCACTATAGTCTGTCCACTTTAGTCTTTCCACTATTCTCTGTCCACTTTAGTCTTTCCACTTTAGTCTTTCCACTATAGTCTCCACTTTATTCTGTCCACTACAGTCTTTCCACTATAGTCTTTCCACTATAATCTGTTCACTTATTCTTTCCACTATAGTCTGTCCACTTTGGTCTTTCCACTTTAGTCTTTCCGCTTCAGTCTCCACTTTATTCTGTCCACTACAGTCTTTCCACTATAGTCTTTCAACTATAGTCTGTCCACTTTAGTCTTTCCACTATAGTCTCCACTTTATTCTGTCCACTACAGTCTTTCCACTTTAGTCTTTCCACTATTTTCTGTCCACTTTAGTCATTCCACTATAGTCTCCACTTTATTCTGTCCAGTACAGTCTTTCCACTATAGTCTTTCCACTATTCTCTGTCCACTTTAGTCTTTCCACTTTAGTCTTTCCACTATAGTCTCCACTTTATTCTGTCCACTACAGTCTTTCCACTATAGTCTTTCCACTATAATCTGTTCACTTAGTCTTTCCACTTTAGTCTTTCCACTTTAGTCTGTCCACTTTAGTCTGTCCACTTTAGTCTTTCCACTATAGTCTGTCCACTTTGGTCTTTCCACTTTAGTCTTTCCGCTTCAGTCTCCACTTTATTCTGTCCACTACAGTCTTTCCACTATAGTCTTTCAACTATAGTCTGTCCACTTTAGTCTTTCCACTATAGTCTCCACTTTATTCTGTCCACTACAGTCTTTCCACTTTAGTCTTTCCACTATTTTCTGTCCACTTTAGTCTTTCCACTATAGTCTCCACTTTATTCTGTCCAGTACAGTCTTTCCACTATAGTCTTTCCACTATAGTCTGTCCACTTTAGTCTTTCATATATTCTAGGTCCACTTTAGTCTTTCCACTATAGTCTCCACTTTATTCTGTCCACTACAGTCTTTCCACTATAGTCTTTCCACTATAGTCTGTCCACTTTAGTCTTTCCACTATAGTCTCCACTTTATTCTGTCCACTACACTCTTTCCACTATTCTCTGTCCACTTCAGTCTTTCCACTTTAGTCTTTCCACTATAGTCTTCACTTTATTCTGTCCACTACAGTCTCTCCACTAAAGTCTTTCCACTATAGTCTGTCCACTTTAGTCTGTCCACTTTAGTCTTTCCACTTTAGTCTTTCCACTACAGTCTCCATTTTATTCTGTCCACGACAGTCTTTCCACAATAGTCTTTCCACTGTAATCTTTCTATTATTCTCTGTCCACTTTAGTCTTTCCACTACAGTCTCCACCTTATTCTGTCCACTACAGTCTTTCCACTATAGTCTTTCCACTTTAGTCTTTCTACTATAGTCTCCACTTGAATCTGTCCACTACAGTCTTTCCACTTTAGTCTTTCCACTATTCTTTGTCCACTTTAGTCTTTCCACTTTAGTCTTTCCACTATAGTCTCCACTTTATTCTGTCCACTACAGTCTTTCCACTATAGTCTGTCCACTTTAGTCTTTCCACTATTCTCCGTCCACTTTAGTCTTTCCACTATAGTCTCCACTTTATTCTGTCCACTACAGTCTTTCCACTATAGTCTTTCCACTATAGTCTGTCCACTTTAGTCTTTCCACTATAGTCTCCACTTTATTCTGTCCACTACAGTCTTTCCACTTTCCACTATATTCTCCACTTTATTCTGTCCACTACAGTCTTTCCACTATTCACTGTCCACTTTAGTCTTTCCACTTTAGTCTTTCCACTATTCTCTGTCCACTTTAGTCTTTCCACTATATTCTCCACTTTATTCTGTCCACTACAGTTTTTCCACTATAGTCTTTCCACTATAGTCTGTCCACTTTAGTCTTTCCACTTTAGTCTGTCCACTTAGTCTTTCCTCTTCAGTCTTTCCACTATAGTCTGTCCACTTTAGTCTTTCCACTTAAGTCTTTCCACTATAGTCTCCACTTTATTCTGTCCACTACAGTCTTTCAACTTTCGTCTTTCCACTATTCTCTGTCCACTTTAGTCTTTCCACTATAGTCTCCACTTTATTCTGTCCACTACAGTCTTTTCACTATAGTCTTTCCACTATAGTCTGTCCACTTTAGTCTTTCCACTTTAGTCTTTCCACTATTCTCCACTTTAGTCTTTCCACTTTAGTCTTTCCACTATAGCCTCCACTATATTCTGTCCACTGCAGTCTTTCCTCTATAGTCTTTCCACTACAGTCTTTCCACTATTTTCTGTCCACTTTAGTCTTTCCACTATAGTCTGTCCACTTCAGTCTTTCCACTATTCTCCGTCCACTTTAGTCTTTCCACTATAGTCTCCACTTTATTCTGTCCACTACAGTCTTTCCACTATAGTCTTTCCACTATAGTCTGTCCACTTTAGTCTTTCCACTATAGTCTCCACTTTATTCTGTCCACTACAGTCTTTCCACTTTCCACTATATTCTCCACTTTATTCTGTCCACTACAGTCTTTCCACTATTCACTGTCCACTTTAGTCTTTCCACTTTAGTCTTTCCACTATAGTCTTTCCACTATAGTCTGTCCACTTTAGTCTTTCCACTATAGTCTCCACTTTATTCTGTCCACTACAGTCTTTCCACTTTCCACTATATTCTCCACTTTATTCTGTCCACTACAGTTTTTCCACTATAGTCTTTCCACTATAGTCTGTCCACTTTAGTCTTTCCACTATTAGTCTTTCCACTTTAGTCTGTCCACTTTAGTCTTTCCACTATAGTCTGTCCACTTTAGTCTTTCCACTATTCTCTGTCCACTTTAGTCTTTCCACTTTAGTCTTTCCACTATAGTCTCCACTTTATTCTGTCCACTACAGTCTTTCCACTATAGTCTTTCCACTATAATCTGTTCACTTAGTCTTTCCACTTTAGTCTTTCCACTTTAGTCTGTCCACTTTAGTCTGTCCACTTTAGTCTTTCCACTATAGTCTGTCCACTTTGGTCTTTCCACTTTAGTCTTTCCGCTTCAGTCTCCACTTTATTCTGTCCACTACAGTCTTTCCACTATAGTCTTTCAACTATAGTCTGTCCACTTTAGTCTTTCCACTATAGTCTCCACTTTATTCTGTCCACTACAGTCTTTCCACTTTAGTCTTTCCACTATTTTCTGTCCACTTTAGTCTTTCCACTATAGTCTCCACTTTATTCTGTCCAGTACAGTCTTTCCACTATAGTCTTTCCACTATAGTCTGTCCACTTTAGTCTTTCATATATTCTCCGTCCACTTTAGTCTTTCCACTATAGTCTCCGCTTTATTCTGTCCACTACAGTCTTTCCACTATAGTCTTTCCACCATAGTCTGTCCACTTTAGTCTTTCCACTATAGTCTCCACTTTATTCTGTCCACTACACTCTTTCCACTATTCTCTGTTCACTTCAGTCTTTCCACTTTAGTCTTTCCACTATAGTCTTCACTTTATTCTGTCCACTACAGTCTCTCCACTATAGTCTTTCCACTATAGTCTGTCCACTTTAGTCTGTCCACTTTAGTCTTTCCACTTTAGTCTTTCCACTACAGTCTCCACTTTATTCTGTCCACGACAGTCTTTCCACAATAGTCTTTCCACTTTAATCTTTCTATTATTCTCTGTCCACTTTAGTCTTTCCACTACAGTCTCCACCTTATTCTGTCCACTACAGTCTTTCCACTATAGTCTTTCCACTTTAGTCTTTCTACTATAGTCTCCACTTGAATCTGTCCACTACAGTCTTTCCACTTTAGTCTTTCCACTATTCTTTGTCCACTTTAGTCTTTCCACTATATTCTCCACTTTATTCTGTCCACTACAGTTTTTCCACTATAGTCTTTCCACTATAGTCTCCACTTTATTCTGTCCACTACAGTCTTTCCACTATAGTCTGTCCACTTTAGTCTTTCCACTATTCTCCGTCCACTTTAGTCTTTCCACTATAGTCTCCACTTTATTCTGTCCACTACAGTCTTTCCACTTTCCACTATATTCTCCACTTTATTCTGTCCACTACAGTTTTTCCACTATAGTCTTTCCACTATAGTCTGTCCACTTTAGTCTTTCCACTATTAGTCTTTCCACTTTAGTCTGTCCACTTTAGTCTTTCCACTATAGTCTGTCCACTTTAGTCTTTCCACTATTCTCTGTCCACTTTAGTCTTTCCACTTTAGTCTTTCCACTATAGTCTCCACTTTATTCTGTCCACTACAGTCTTTCCACTATAGTCTTTCCACTATAATCTGTTCACTTAGTCTTTCCACTTTAGTCTTTCCACTTTAGTCTGTCCACTTTAGTCTGTCCACTTTAGTCTTTCCACTATAGTCTGTCCACTTTGGTCTTTCCACTTTAGTCTTTCCGCTTCAGTCTCCACTTTATTCTGTCCACTACAGTCTTTCCACTATAGTCTTTCAACTATAGTCTGTCCACTTTAGTCTTTCCACTATAGTCTCCACTTTATTCTGTCCACTACAGTCTTTCCACTTTAGTCTTTCCACTATTTTCTGTCCACTTTAGTCTTTCCACTATAGTCTCCACTTTATTCTGTCCAGTACAGTCTTTCCACTATAGTCTTTCCACTATTCTCTGTCCACTTTAGTCTTTCCACTTTAGTCTTTCCACTATAGTCTCCACTTTATTCTGTCCACTACAGTCTTTCCACTATAGTCTTTCCACTATAATCTGTTCACTTAGTCTTTCCACTTTAGTCTTTCCACTTTAGTCTGTCCACTTTAGTCTGTCCACTTTAGTCTTTCCACTATAGTCTGTCCACTTTGGTCTTTCCACTTTAGTCTTTCCGCTTCAGTCTCCACTTTATTCTGTCCACTACAGTCTTTCCACTATAGTCTTTCAACTATAGTCTGTCCACTTTAGTCTTTCCACTATAGTCTCCACTTTATTCTGTCCACTACAGTCTTTCCACTTTAGTCTTTCCACTATTTTCTGTCCACTTTAGTCTTTCCACTATAGTCTCCACTTTATTCTGTCCAGTACAGTCTTTCCACTATAGTCTTTCCACTATAGTCTGTCCACTTTAGTCTTTCATATATTCTCCGTCCACTTTAGTCTTTCCACTATAGTCTCCACTTTATTCTGTCCACTACAGTCTTTCCACTATAGTCTTTCCACTATAGTCTGTCCACTTTAGTCTTTCCACTATAGTCTCCACTTTATTCTGTCCACTACACTCTTTCCACTATTCTCTGTCCACTTCAGTCTTTCCACTTTAGTCTTTCCACTATAGTCCTCACTTTATTCTGTCCACTACAGTCTCTCCACTATAGTCTTTCCACTATAGTCTGTCCACTTTAGTCTGTCCACTTTAGTCTTTCCACTTTAGTCTTTCCACTACAGTCTCCACTTTATTCTGTCCACGACAGTCTTTCCACAATAGTCTTTCCACTTTAATCTTTCTATTATTCTCTGTCCACTTTAGTCTTTCCACTACAGTCTCCACCTTATTCTGTCCACTACAGTCTTTCCACTATAGTCTTTCCACTTTAGTCTTTCTACTATAGTCTCCACTTGAATCTGTCCACTACAGTCTTTCCACTTTAGTCTTTCCACTATTCTTTGTCCACTTTAGTCTTTCCACTTTAGTCTTTCCACTATAGTCTCCACTTTATTCTGTCCACTACAGTCTTTCCACTATAGTCTGTCCACTTTAGTCTTTCCACTATTCTCTGTCCACTTTAGTCTTTCCACTATAGTCTCCACTTTATTCTGTCCACTACAGTCTTTCCACTATAGTCTTTCCACTATAGTCTGTCCACTTTAGTCTTTCCACTATAGTCTCCACTTTATTCTGTCCACTACAGTCTTTCCACTTTCCACTATATTCTCCACTTTATTCTGTCCACTACAGTCTTTCCACTATTCACTGTCCACTTTAGTCTTTCCACTTTAGTCTTTCCACTATTCTCTGTCCACTTTAGTCTTTCCACTATATTCTCCACTTTATTCTGTCCACTACAGTTTTTCCACTATAGTCTTTCCACTATAGTCTGTCCACTTTAGTCTTTCCACTTTAGTCTGTCCACTTAGTCTTTCCTCTTCAGTCTTTCCACTATAGTCTGTCCACTTTAGTCTTTCCACTTAAGTCTTTCCACTATAGTCTCCACTTTATTCTGTCCACTACAGTCTTTCAACTTTCGTCTTTCCACTATTCTCTGTCCACTTTAGTCTTTCCACTATAGTCTCCACTTTATTCTGTCCACTACAGTCTTTTCACTATAGTCTTTCCACTATAGTCTGTCCACTTTAGTCTTTCCACTTTAGTCTTTCCACTATTCTCCACTTTAGTCTTTCCACTTTAGTCTTTCCACTATAGCCTCCACTATATTCTGTCCACTGCAGTCTTTCCTCTATAGTCTTTCCACTACAGTCTTTCCACTATTTTCTGTCCACTTTAGTCTTTCCACTATAGTCTGATCACTTCAGTCTTTCCACTATTCTCCGTCCACTTTAGTCTTTCCACTATAGTCTCCACTTTATTCTGTCCACTACAGTCTTTCCACTATAGTCTTTCCACTATAGTCTGTCCACTTTAGTCTTTCCACTATAGTCTCCACTTTATTCTGTCCACTACAGTCTTTCCACTTTCCACTATATTCTCCACTTTATTCTGTCCACTACAGTCTTTCCACTATTCACTGTCCACTTTAGTCTTTCCACTTTAGTCTTTCCACTATAGTCTTTCCACTATAGTCTGTCCACTTTAGTCTTTCCACTATAGTCTCCACTTTATTCTGTCCACTACAGTCTTTCCACTTTCCACTATATTCTCCACTTTATTCTGTCCACTACAGTTTTTCCACTATAGTCTTTCCACTATAGTCTGTCCACTTTAGTCTTTCCACTATTAGTCTTTCCACTTTAGTCTGTCCACTTTAGTCTTTCCACTATAGTCTGTCCACTTTAGTCTTTCCACTATTCTCTGTCCACTTTAGTCTTTCCACTTTAGTCTTTCCACTATAGTCTCCACTTTATTCTGTCCACTACAGTCTTTCCACTATAGTCTTTCCACTATAATCTGTTCACTTAGTCTTTCCACTTTAGTCTTTCCACTTTAGTCTGTCCACTTTAGTCTGTCCACTTTAGTCTTTCCACTATAGTCTGTCCACTTTGGTCTTTCCACTTTAGTCTTTCCGCTTCAGTCTCCACTTTATTCTGTCCACTACAGTCTTTCCACTATAGTCTTTCAACTATAGTCTGTCCACTTTAGTCTTTCCACTATAGTCTCCACTTTATTCTGTCCACTACAGTCTTTCCACTTTAGTCTTTCCACTATTTTCTGTCCACTTTAGTCTTTCCACTATAGTCTCCACTTTATTCTGTCCAGTACAGTCTTTCCACTATAGTCTTTCCACTATAGTCTGTCCACTTTAGTCTTTCATATATTCTCCGTCCACTTTAGTCTTTCCACTATAGTCTCCGCTTTATTCTGTCCACTACAGTCTTTCCACTATAGTCTTTCCACCATAGTCTGTCCACTTTAGTCTTTCCACTATAGTCTCCACTTTATTCTGTCCACTACACTCTTTCCACTATTCTCTGTCCACTTCAGTCTTTCCACTTTAGTCTTTCCACTATAGTCTTCACTTTATTCTGTCCACTACAGTCTCTCCACTATAGTCTTTCCACTATAGTCTGTCCACTTTAGTCTGTCCACTTTAGTCTTTCCACTTTAGTCTTTCCACTACAGTCTCCACTTTATTCTGTCCACGACAGTCTTTCCACAATAGTCTTTCCACTTTAATCTTTCTATTATTCTCTGTCAACTTTAGTCTTTCCACTACAGTCTCCACCTTATTCTGTCCACTACAGTCTTTCCACTATAGTCTTTCCACTTTAGTCTTTCTACTATAGTCTCCACTTGAATCTGTCCACTACAGTCTTTCCACTTTAGTCTTTCCACTATTCTTTGTCCACTTTAGTCTTTCCACTATATTCTCCACTTTATTCTGTCCACTACAGTTTTTCCACTATAGTCTTTCCACTATAGTCTCCACTTTATTCTGTCCACTACAGTCTTTCCACTATAGTCTGTCCACTTTAGTCTTTCCACTATTCTCCGTCCACTTTAGTCTTTCCACTATAGTCTCCACTTTATTCTGTCCACTACAGTCTTTCCACTATAGTCTTTCCACTATAGTCTGTCCACTTTAGTCTTTCCACTATAGTCTCCACTTTATTCTGTCCACTACAGTCTTTCCACTATATTCTCCACTTTATTCTGTCCACTACAGTCTTTCCACTATTCACTGTCCACTTTAGTCTTTCCACTTTAGTCTTTCCACTATTCTCTGTCCACTTTAGTCTTTCCACTATATTCTCCACTTTATTCTGTCCACTACAGTTTTTCCACTATAGTCTTTCCACTATAGTCTGTCCACTTTAGTCTTTCCACTTTAGTCTGTCCACTTAGTCTTTCCTCTTCAGTCTTTCCACTATAGTCTGTCCACTTTAGTCTTTCCACTTTAGTCTTTCCACTATAGTCTCCACTTTATTCTGTCCACTACAGTCTTTCAACTTTCGTCTTTCCACTATTCTCTGTCCACTTTAGTCTTTCCACTATAGTCTCCACTTTATTCTGTCCACTACAGTCTTTTCACTATAGTCTTTCCACTATAGTCTGTCCACTTTAGTCTTTCCACTTTAGTCTTTCCACTATTCTCCACTTTAGTCTTTCCACTTTAGTCTTTCCACTATAGCCTCCACTATATTCTAACCACTGCAGTCTTTCCTCTATAGTCTTTCCACTACAGTCTTTCCACTTTAGTCTTTCCACTATTTTCTGTCCACTTTAGTCTTTCCACTATAGTTTTCACTTTATTCTGTCCACTACAGTCTTTCCACTATAGTCTTTCCACTATAGTCTGTCCACTTAAGTCTTTCCACTATTCTCCGTCCACTTTAGTCTTTCCACTATAGTCTCCACTTTATTCTGTCCACTACAGTCTTTCCACTATAGTCTTTCCACTATAGTCTGTCCACTTTAGTCTTTCCACTTTATTCTTTCCACTATAGTCTCCACTTCATTCTGTCCACTACAGTCTTTCCACTATAGTCTTTCCACTATAGTCTGTCCAGTTTAATCTTTCTATTATTCTCTGTCCAATTTAGTCTTTCCACTACAGTCTCCACTTTATTCTGTCCACTACAGTCTTTCCACTATAGTCTTTCAACTATAGTCTGTCCACTTTAGTCTTTCCACTATAGTCTCCACTTTATTCTGTCCACTACAGTCTTTCCACTTTAGTCTTTCCACTATTTTCTGTCCACTTTAGTCTTTCCACTATAGTCTCCACTTTATTCTGTCCAGTACAGTCTTTCCACTATAGTCTTTCCACTATAGTCTGTCCACTTTAATCTTTCTATTATTCTCTGTCCAATTTAGTCTTTCCACTACAGTCTCCACTTTATTCTGTCCACTACAGTCTTTCCACTATAGTCTTTCAACTATAGTCTGTCCACTTTAGTCTTTCCACTATAGTCTCCACTTTATTCTGTCCACTACAGTCTTTCCACTTTAGTCTTTCCACTATTTTCTGTCCACTTTAGTCTTTCCACTATAGTCTCCACTTTATTCTGTCCAGTACAGTCTTTCCACTATAGTCTTTCCACTATTGTCTGTCCACTTAATCTTTCCACTATAGTCTCCACTTTATTCTGTCCACTACAGTCTTTCCACTATAGTCTTTCCACTATAGTCTCCCCTTTAGTCTGTCCACTTTAGTCTTTCCACTTTCGTCTGTCCACCTTAGTCTTTCCACTATAGTCATCCCACTTTAGTCTATCCACTGAGTCTTTCCACTTCAGTGTTTCCACTATAGTCTGTCCACTTTAGTTTTTCCACTATAGTCTCCACTTTATTCTGTCCACTACAGTCTTTCCACTTTAGTCTTTCCACTATTTTCTGTCCACTACAGTCTTTCCACTTTAGTCTTTCCACTATTTTCTGTCCACTTTAGTCTTTCCACTACAGTCTCCACTTTATTCTGTCCACGACAGTCTTTCCACAATAGTCTTTCCACTTTAATCTTTCTATTATTCTCTGTCCACTTTAGTCTTTCCACTACAGTCTCCACCTTATTCTGTCCACTACAGTCTGTCCACTATAGTCTTTCCACTTTAGTCTTTCTACTATAGTCTCCACTTGAATCTGTCCACTACAGTCTTTCCACTTTAGTCTTTCCACTATTCTTTGTCCACTTTAGTCTTTCCACTTTAGTCTTTCCACTTTAGCCTGTCCACTTTAGTCTTTCCACTATAGTCCGTCCACTTTAGTCTTTCCACTATTCTCTGTCCACTTTAGTCTTTCCACTTTAGTCTTTCCACTATAGTCTCCACTTTATTCTGTCCACTACAGTCTTTCCACTATAGTCTTTCCACTATAATCTGTTCACTTAGTCTTTCCACTTTAGTCTTTCCACTTTAGTCTGTCCACTTTAGTCTGTCCACTTTAGTCTTTCCACTATAGTCTGTCCACTTTGGTCTTTCCACTTTAGTCTTTCCGCTTCAGTCTCCACTTTATTCTGTCCACTACAGTCTTTCCACTATAGTCTTTCAACTATAGTCTGTCCACTTTAGTCTTTCCACTATAGTCTCCACTTTATTCTGTCCACTACAGTCTTTCCACTTTAGTCTTTCCACTATAGTCTCCACTTTATTCTGTCCAGTACAGTCTTTCCACTATAGTCTTTCCACTATAGTCTGTCCACTTTAGTCTTTCATATATTCTCCGTCCACTTTAGTCTTTCCACTTTAGTCTTTCCACTATTTTCTGTCCACTTTAGTCTTTCCACTATAGTTTTCACTTTATTCTGTCCACTACAGTCTTTCCACTATAGTCTTTCCACTATAGTCTTTCAACTATAGTCTGTCCACTTTAGTCTTTCCACTATAGTCTCCACTTTATTCTGTCCACTACAGTCTTTCCACTTTAGTCTTTCCACTATTTTCTGTCCACTTTAGTCTTTCCACTATAGTCTCCACTTTATTCTGTCCAGTACAGTCTTTCCACTATAGTCTTTCCACTATAGTCTGTCCACTTTAGTCTTTCATATATTCTCCGTCCACTTTAGTCTTTCCACTTTAGTCTTTCCACTATTTTCTGTCCACTTTAGTCTTTCCACTATAGTTTTCACTTTATTCTGTCCACTACAGTCTTTCCACTATAGTCTTTCCACTATAGTCTGTCCACTTAAGTCTTTCCACTATTCTCTGTCCCCTTTAGTCTTTCCACTTTAGTCTTTCCTTTATTCTGCCCACTACAGTCTTTCCACTATAGGACTTTAGTCTTTCCACTATTCTTTGTCCACTTTAGTCTTTCCACTTTAGTCTTTCCACTATAGTCTCCACTTTAGTCTGTCCACTTCAGTCTTTCCACTATAGTCTGTCCACTTTAGTCTTTCCACTATAGTCTGTCCACTTTAGTCTTTCCACTTTAGTCTGTCCATTCTAGTCTTTCCACTTTAGTCTGTCCACTTTAGTCTTTCCACTTTAGTCATTTCCACAATCGTCTGTCCACTTTAGTCTTTCCACTTTAGTCTGTCCACTTTAGTCTTTCCACTATAGTCTGTCCACTTTAGTCTTTCCACTATAGTCCGTCCACTTTAGTCTTTCCAGATTTAGTCTTTCCACTTTAGTCTGTCCACTTTAGTCTTTCCACTATAGTCTGTCCACTTGAGTCTTTCCAATTTAGTCTTTCCACTTTATTCTCTCCACTTCAGTGTGTACACTTTAGTTTGTCCTCTGAGTTTTTCCACTTCAGTCTTTCCACTATAGTCTGTCCACTTTAGTCTTTCCACTTTCGTCTGTCCACCTTAGTCTTTCCACTATAGTCATCCCACTTTTAGTCCACTACAGTCCACTACAGTCTTTCCACTATAGTCTTTCCACTATAGTCTGTCCACTTTAGTCTTTCCACTATAGTCTCCACTTTATTCTGTCCACTACAGTCTTTCCACTTTCCACTATATTCTCCACTTTATTCTGTCCACTACAGTCTTTCCACTATTCTTTCCACTATAGTCTCCACTTCATTCTGTCCACTACAGTCTTTCCACTATAGTCTTTCCACTATAGTCTGTCCACTTTAATCTTTCTATTATTCTCTGTCCAATTTAGTCTTTCCACTACAGTCTCCACTTTATTCTGTCCACTACAGTCTTTCCAATATAGTCTTTCAACTATAGTCTGTCCACTTTAGTCTTTCCACTATAGTCTCCACTTTATTCTGTCCACTACAGTCTTTCCACTTTAGTCTTTCCACTATTTTCTGTCCACTTTAGTCTTTCCACTATAGTCTCCACTTTATTCTGTCCAGTACAGTCTTTCCACTATAGTCTTTCCACTATAGTCTGTCCACTTTAGTCTTTCATATATTCTCCGTCCACTTTAGTCTTTCCACTATAGTCTCCACTTTATTCTGTCCACTACAGTCTTTCCACTATAGTCTGTCCACTTTAGTCTTTCCACTATAGTCTCCACTTTATTCTGTCCACTACACTCTTTCCACTATTCTCTGTCCACTTTAGTCTTTCCACTTTAGTCTTTCCACTATAGTCTCCACTTTATTCTGTCCACTACAGTCTCTCCACTATAGTCTTTCCACTATAGTCTGTCCACTTTAGTCTGTCCACTTTAGTCTTTCCACTTTAGTCTTTCCACTACAGTCTCCACTTTATTCTGTCCACTACAGTCTTTCCACTATAGTCTTTCCACTATAGTCTGTCCACTTTAATCTTTCTATTATTCTCTGTCCACTTTAGTCTTTCCACTACAGTCTCCACCTTATTCTGTCCACTACAGTCTTTCCACTATAGTCTTTCCACTTTAGTCTTTCTACTATACTCTCCACTTGAATCTGTCCACTACAGTCTTTCCACTTTAGTCTTTCCACTATTCTTTGTCCACTTTAGTCTTTCCACTTTAGTCTTTCCACTATAGTCTCCACTTTAGTCTGTCCACTTCAGTCTTTCCACTATAGTCTGTCCGCTTTAGTCTTTCCACTATAGTCTGTCCACTTTAGTCTTTCCACTTTAGTCTTTCCACTATAGTCTCCACTTTATTCTGTCCACTACAGTCTTTCCACTTTAGTCTTTCCACTATTCTCTGTCCACTTTAGTCTTTCCACTATAGTCTCCACTTTATTCTGTCCACTACAGTCTTTCCACGATAGTCTTTCCACTATTGTCTGTCCACTTAATCTTTCCACTATAGTCTCCACTTTATTCTGTCCACTACAGTCTTTCCACTATAGTCTTTCCACTATAGTCTCCCCTTTAGTCTTTCCACTTTAGTCTTTCCTTTATTCTGTCCACTACAGTCTTTCCACTTTAGTCTTTCCACTATTCTTTGTCCACTTTAGTCTTTCCACTTTAGTCTTTCCACTATAGTCTCCACTTTAGTCTGTCCACTTCAGTCTTTCCACTATAGTCTGTCCACTTTAGTCTTTCCACTATAGTCTGTCCACTTTAGTCTTTCCACTTTAGTCTGTCCATTCTAGTCTTTCCACTTTAGTCTGTCCACTTTAGTCTTTCCACTTTAGTCATTTCCACAATCGTCTGTCCACTTTAGTCTTTCCACTTTAGTCTGTCCACTTTAGTCTTTCCACTATAGTCTGTCCACTTTAGTCTTTCCACTATAGTCCGTCCACTTTAGTCTTTCCACTTTAGTCTTTCCACTTTAGTCTGTCCACTTTAGTCTTTCCACTATAGTCTGTCCACTTGAGTCTTTCCAATTTAGTCTTTCCACTTTATTCTCTCCACTTCAGTGTGTACACTTTAGTTTGTCCTCTGAGTTTTTCCACTTCAGTCTTTCCACTATAGTCTGTCTACTTTAGTCTTTCCACTTTCGTCTGTCCACCTTAGTCTTTCCACTATAGTCATCCCACTTTTAGTCCACTACAGTCCACTACAGTCTTTCCACTATAGTCTTTCCACTATAGTCTGTCCACTTTAGTCTTTCCACTATAGTCTCCACTTTATTCTGTCCACTACAGTCTTTCCACTTTCCACTATATTCTCCACTTTATTCTGTCCACTACAGTCTTTCCACTATTCACTGTCCACTTTAGTCTTTCCACTTTAGTCTTTCCACTATTCTCTGTCCACTTTAGTCTTTCCACTATATTCTCCACTTTATTCTGTCCACTACAGTTTTTCCACTATAGTCTTTCCACTATAGTCTGTCCACTTTAGTCTTTCCACTTTAGTCTTTCCACTTTAGCCTGTCCACTTTAGTCTTTCCACTATAGTCTGTCCACTTTAGTCTTTCCACTATTCTCTGTCCACTTTAGTCTTTCCACTTTAGTCTTTCCACTATAGTCTCCACTTTATTCTTTCCACTACAGTCTTTCCACTATAGTCTTTCCACTATAATCTGTTCACTTAGTCTTTCCACTTTAGTCTTTCCACTTTAGTCTGTCCACTTTAGTCTGTCCACTTTAGTCTTTCCACTATAGTCTGTCCACTTTGGTCTTTCCACTTTAGTCTTTCCGCTTCAGTCTCCACTTTATTCTGTCCACTACAGTCTTTCCACTATAGTCTTTCAACTATAGTCTGTCCACTTTAGTCTTTCCACTATAGTCTCCACTTTATTCTGTCCACTACAGTCTTTCCACTTTAGTCTTTCCACTATTTTCTGTCCACTTTAGTCTTTCCACTATAGTCTCCACTTTATTTTGTCCAGTACAGTCTTTCCACTATAGTCTTTCCACTATAGTCTGTCCACTTTAGTCTTTCATATATTCTCCGTCCACTTTAGTCTTTCCACTATAGTCTCCACTTTATTCTGTCCACTACAGTCTTTCCACTATAGTCTTTCCACTATAGTCTGTCCACTTTAGTCTTTCCACTATAGTCTCCACTTTATTCTGTCCACTACACTCTTTCCACTATTCTCTGTCCACTTCAGTCTTTCCACTTTAGTCTTTCCACTATAGTCTCCACTTTATTCTGTCCACTACAGTCTCTCCACTATAGTCTTTCCACTATAGTCTGTCCACTTTAGTCTGTCCACTTTAGTCTTTCCACTTTAGTCTTTCCACTACAGTCTCCACTTTATTCTGTCCACGACAGTCTTTCCACAATAGTCTTTCCACTTTAATCTTTCTATTATTCTCTGTCCACTTTAGTCTTTCCACTACAGTCTCCACCTTATTCTGTCCACTACAGTCTTTCCACTATAGTCTTTCCACTTTAGTCTTTCTACTATAGTCTCCACTTGAATCTGTCCACTACAGTCTTTCCACTTTAGTCTTTCCACTATTCTTTGTCCACTTTAGTCTTTCCACTTTAGTCTTTCCACTATAGTCTCCACTTTATTCTGTCCACTACAGTCTTTCCACTATAGTCTGTCCACTTTAGTCTTTCCACTATTCTCCGTCCACTTTAGTCTTTCCACTATAGTCTCCACTTTATTCTGTCCACTACAGTCTTTCCACTATAGTCTTTCCACTATAGTCTGTCCACTTTAGTCTTTCCACTATAGTCTCCACTTTATTCTGTCCACTACAGTCTTTCCACTTTCCACTATATTCTCCACTTTATTCTGTCCACTACAGTCTTTCCACTATTCACTGTCCACTTTAGTCTTTCCACTTTAGTCTTTCCACTATTCTCTGTCCACTTTAGTCTTTCCACTATATTCTCCACTTTATTCTGTCAACTACAGTTTTTCCACTATAGTCTTTCCACTATAGTCTGTCCACTTTAGTCTTTCCACTTTAGTCTTTCCACTTTAGTCTGTCCACTTAGTCTTTCCTCTTCAGTCTTTCCACTATAGTCTGTCCACTTTAGTCTTTCCACTTTAGTCTTTCCACTATAGTCTCCACTTTATTCTGTCCACTACATTCTTTCAACTTTCGTCTTTCCACTATTCTCTGTCCACTTTAGTCTTTCCACTATAGTCTCCACTTTATTCTGTCCACTACAGTCTTTTCACTATAGTCTTTAGTAGTTATATAAACCGGGATCTACCCCACCCTCCCCCAAATTTCAAAACCCCATTTTAACATCGATTTCTTAAATTTTAACATGCTTTTTTCCGAAATTTCACCCTTTTTATAGATATTTGCATTTTCTTTTTTTCCAAATAAAGGTACCAAGAAATAGGAAATATTAACCTTTATACTACATATAAACTACTACTACTTTTTTTTGCTTTTTTCAATTTTTTATCCAAATATCAATTACTGAGTAAACAGTTCCAAGTCAACGTATTGTTCCGAGTTCTTATTTACACGCAAAATAGGCTGCAAAATAAGATTGTTCTTTAGAAGTAACTCATTAGCAATCGAATTGTATCTCTGTGGTATAAACAGATCACACATCTTCTTGTTATGATTAATAACGACAACCAACTTATCACCATATTTTGTCTTAGCCATTCTTTTTTAACGATGGCATATTTCAATCCTAGAACTAGTTGTTCTTTCTTGATTGTCTCATTGTATTTATTCATGCTGATTGTATTCAAGACCTCCATTTATTAGCGGCTGATTTTCTTTAATAAAAATCCAAACTTCACTTTTCATCACATCATCAAAATTAAATCTTCTCAACAAACCCAAAAGATCTATCTCTAGTACGGAAAAAGCTCTTTGGGCTAGCAAAAAATAGAAAATCTCTTTGCGCATTAGCATTTAGCATCGGAAAACATTTGGTTCGAGAGATTTTTCGGGCCCCGTTGGTCCAATGGACCAAGCTGTTGCAATCTTGTCACCCATTGAATCAACAGCCGTGAGATCGAATCCCGCTACCAGCAATCCGTTGATAGTGAGAGATGGCGAAAAAACTCAGAGATGAGTTCCTCCCCTCACGGGGCTACCCCAGACATATCTGTATATATGTGTGTGTGTTAGATATTTTGACAACATCTTCAATCTTCATTGTCTGGGGTGGGAGGTTTTGCAAAAACTTCATATTTTTGGTAAATTTTCTCGTTTTCTCATAGATTCATTATTACAATATTTATAACCGTTTAAGCGAACCTGTTTCATGTATTTTTCGCGAGGAAAAAATCGAAAAGTTTTACGCATTTCCGCTTCGCGTTGAATAACCTCTTCGATCGACAATTGACCACATTTGAGCAAGGATACCAGTTCAGTGTAAAAATTATACGTGGTTCTGTATTCAGCTTTTCTATCTGCAATATTTAAATGTTTTTCGATTATTTCAATGACGACGGAACCCAAGCTTAAAGACGCTAAAGGTAGCATCAGAAACGCACTTAATCCTGCTGCCGAAAAGGCAAATTTGGATAAAAGAAGACCGTTGCTGACATTATTATAATATTTATAACTTCGGCGATATACAAACATTTTCTTTTCCAATTCCTCCATTTATACTATAGCTAAATTGTTTAAAAAATTACTTCCTTAGGCTTGCTTCCAAACTTAGCAATTCGGAGCACATACGCCATCTCGTAAACAATACTGCAGATAGCATGATCAGTCGGATGTAATCCAGACGGTGCATACTACGTGAACGCAAAACACTTCTGCCACCTGCGCAACTCCACTATTTCTTTCTTAACTGGTCAGAGGCAATCTAGATCGCGTATGCTCCGAGAAATACAAACAAATCAGCCGTTTCGGTAACTGTGCTCTCTGTTCATTGAGCCTTTGCTCCATGAAACACATACTGAAACCAGTGATTTTCTTTACGGCTGAGAAAACGCAGTCGGGAGAAATTCATTAATAAAAATAATCCCCTAATAAATGATGGAAACTGCAGAGGTTATTCAACGTTGTAAAACCATTATATCAAACAACGAATCGGTTATACGAAGTTTACCGAAATACAAAATTAATGAACTTCGTACATATGCAAAAATTAACAATATCAAAACAAATGGTGAAACGAAAAAGGAAATAACCGATAAGATAATAAAACAACTTAATAGGAATATTTTGCTTGCGGAAGATACAATTAATATTCGGCGTAGAAATGAAAGGATTCGGAACAAAAATAGACCATCAAATTATACACCAGAGCCAGCATTAAGGAAGATTTTGGAAGATGAGCTAAAAGAAAATAATATTGCTATTGGAAATATAAAAAAAGAGGAGAAACGGATAATAGAAAAGGATACAAGTGAATTAAAAAGGTTTCTAAAAAACAAAGGCCTACCCACTCCTGGTAACAGAGATGAAGTTATAGAACGCATTAAGGAATACTATGGTAGGATAATTAATAAGCAGAAACAAACTATGAATAAAACTAGAGGTATCCTGAGAGATCAAACAGAAAGAGGTGATAAAAATAGACACAAACTAATCGATTTATCTACTCTCTTTATAAATAAGAAACAAATCAAAGAAGAAACATCGATTCCCAAATATTTGTTTAAAACAGAAGAAGAACAACATCCCACTATTGTAAGAGAAAATGAAAACATTTACACAGTAAACGTATCGATTGAAAGCAACGGTAGAGACGAAAATACTCTCATTAGTTTTGTTTTTGAGGATTTGCAACGAAGAATGAATGAAATATACCAGTACAGAGTTCAGTTTGTGACCAAGGTTATTTTCTATCGACAAGAGAATGATGAGGAAGTAGAAGTATTTTACAACAGTACTTCTTGGGTTTTAAACAAAAATAGTGTCCTTACTCGTAGCCATTTAGATGACAACAACAGGAGACTTAGTTCTTTGAGTAATACCCCTCGATCTGGATTACAATTTAGGCGATATGATGCAATCGACTATAGGATGACTCGAATCGAATCCTACATGGGAGGAACGTTTAAAACACTGCCAGATTTCGTAAAAAATAAAAAAGCTTTCCTGAATATTGAAAATAAGGATCAAAAATGCTTTCTTTGGTCAATCTTAGCACATTTATACCCAGCTAAAGATCATGCAGAAAGAACTTCGAAATATAAACAGTATGAAAATGAATTTGATTTCAAAGGAATTACTAACTACCCGATGGATACCAAAGATATCTACAAATTTGAAAATAAATACAATATCAAGATTTGTTTATTCCAATTGGATAAAGAGAAAATAATCAGAAGTCATATACTAAAAAGTACTATCAATGGGAAAACAGCAAAACATATCATTCATTTACTGTATTTCGATAATCACTATGTACTAATAAAGGATCTCAGCAGATTAATTGGTAGTCAAATCTCTAAAATTAAAACAAAGACATACCTATGCACTTATTGCGGAAGGCATTTTTCGAAACAAGAACACTTTGAAAAACATGAATTGAAAAAGAACTGTGAAGATCCTGATATTATAATGCCTCCTGAAGGTTCAAAAATACAATTTAAAAATGTTTCGAAACAGATGACAGTACCGTACTGTATAATAGCAGACTTTGAGTCTTATAATGAAGAATACAATCAAGTCCACGGAACGAAAACAATCAAAGTGGCTGAACAGAAAGCGTTTGCATACGGAATTCAGGTGTGCTGTTCTTTTGATTCAAAGCAGAATAAATACTATGATTATTTTGGTGAAGACGCTGCAAAACATTTTGTGAAAACCATTACAGAAGTGTCCACAGAAATTGCACACAAGTATGAAAACAGACAAAGAAATCACACTTATACCGACGAAGAAATTAAAGAAAAATGGAACACACTAAAGAACAAGACTTGCCATATCTGTAACACAGAAATTACTGAAAATCCCCACTTTGATCACGACCATATGACAGGCAAGGATAGAGGTTTCACACACGCTGAATGTAACATGAAATACAGGATTCCCAAGCATATCCCTGTAGTCCTACACAACTTATCCAAGTATGACTCCCATCTATTTGTGAAAGAATTAGTACCTGATAACGGGATTTTTGAAAGTGCTGAAAGTTTTATATCATTTTCGAAATCAATAAGTATTCCAAGACAGGATAAGGAAATAAAATATGAAATCAGATTTATAGATTCTATTCGATTCATGGCTTCATCACTGGACAAACTATCAGCAAATTTAGCGAAATGTGACTGTAAAGTATCCTGTAATCATCTGAGAGAGAATTTCAAGTACACATCTGACAGTTTCAGAAACGATGCTGAATTCAAAGAAATAATTAAAAAGGGGGTGTATCCCTATGAATTTGTGGATAGTTTCAGTAAAATGGATTGTCCAAAGTTACCACCCATAGAAAGCTTTTATTCTAGGTTAACGGGGAAAGGTATTGAAAAAGCTGATTATAAAAGAGCGGTGTCTATCTGGGAACAGTTTAACTGTGAAACGTTACTGGATTATACCAAGTTGTACCTAAAAAGTGACGTTTTAATATTATCAGATGTTGTAGAGAATTTCATAAATGTATGTATACATAATTATGACCTGGATCCACTTCATTACTTCTCAGCTCCAGGATTAACGTGGGATGCTTTCCTAAAGCATTCAACAGTAGAACTACCGTTATTCTCAAAGGAAGACATGTATACATTCGTTGAAAAGGGGATAAGAGGTGGTGTATCTCAGTGTATAAAAAGATATGCGAAAGCAAATAATAAATATATGAGCGGTTATGATAAGAATAAATCATCTAATTATCTAATGTATTTTGACAAGAATAATTTGTATGGGTGGGCAATGTCACAAAAATTACCAGCGAATGATTTCCAATTCATTTCCATACCAGAAGCTTTGAAAGAGAGAAATAAAAACAGTTCACTCGAGTATTATAACCATCTAAAAAATCATGTTAACTCGGTGATACAATTACCGAATGTAGGTGCTATATATGAAGTAGATTTGGAATATCCAAAAGAACTACACGAATTACACAAAGATTTACCATTAGCACCCGAACATTTCAATGGCAAACTATGTACGACCTTACTGGATAAAAACAACTACGTAGTTCACCACAGGAACCTAGAATTCTATTTACAAAAAGGTCTGAAAATGAAAAAAGTACATAGAATACTAGGATTCACTGAAAGTGCTTACTTAAAAGGATATATAGACCACAACACATCACTTAGAACTAAAGGTACAAATGATTTTGAAAAGGACTTTTTTAAGCTGATGAATAACGCTTGCTTTGGAAAAACCATGGAGAACGTAAGGAAACGAGCTGATATGGAAATAATAACTGACGATAAAACTAGAGAAAAAATAATAAAGAAACCCAACTTTAAATCTGAGATTATTTTCAGTGAAAACTTTTCTGTGGCAAGAATATCAAAGGAAAAGATTAAACTAGACAAACCAATGTATATAGGTTTTGCTGTATTAGAACTATCCAAGTTATTGATGTATGAATTCCATTATGATTATATGAAACCTAAATATGGGGATAAAATAGATTTATGTTATATGGATACTGACTCTTTCATCTATGACATACGAACCGAGGATTTCTATCAAGATATTAAACTGGATTTGAATGAGAGGTTCGATACATCTGATTATGCGAAAGATAATCCATACGGGTTTCCTAATGTAAACAAGAAAGTGATAGGAATGATGAAAGATGAATTAGCAGGACAAGTGATGACAGAGTTTGTTGGGTTGCGGTCGAAAGTATATGCTTATTTAAAGGACAACCAAGACCTTTCAAAAGCTAGCAAAAAACTAAAAGGAATAAAAACAAACATAGTGAAAGATAAAATTACGATTCAAAACTACAAGGATGTTCTGTTTGGAAACGTTGGAAACCTTTCAGTAACCCAGTACAACTTAAGGTCATACAAACACAATATGTTTCTAGAAGAACAGAATAAAAAAGCCCTAGATCCTAAGGATGATAAAAGGATTGTATCCAGTGATAAATTCACAACTTTTCCATTAGGTTACAAACAATAAATATTCAAGTACATGGTTAAAAATTAAAGTACCTAGTTAAAAAAAGTAAGTACCTACTTAAAAATTTCAAGTACCTAGTTATAAAATTCACTTACCTAGTTAAAAAATTCAACTACCTAGTTAAAAAATTCAACTACCTAGTTAAAAAATTCAAGTACCTAGTAAAAAAATTCAACTACCTAGTTAAAAAGTTCAAGTACCTAGTTGGTAAATCTTATAATAAAAAATTCCTCATAAGTAAATGAATGAAAAGGCTCCAATCAAAGTGTATGATTTCAGCGAAAAGAATAATTATCAGAATAAGCACGACCTTGCACCTCAGTGGCCATTTAGATTATTAATTTGTGGAAGTTCAGGAACAGGGAAAACAAATTTACTCTTGAATTTAATTTATGAATATCTATGTTTCAACCGAATATACTTGTATGCAAAAGATCTTGAAGAAGATAAATATAAAGAACTTATAGACAATTTATATAACAAGACTGTCGTGGACAGAATAAAGTGGAGACTATAGTGGAAAGACTATAGTGGACAGACTATAGTGGAAAGACTACAGTGGAAAGACTGTAGTGGACATAATAAAGTGGAGACTATAGTGGAAAGACTAAAGTGGACAGAGAATATTGGAAAGACTAAAGTGTACAGACTATAGTGGAAAGACTAAAGTGGACAGAGAATAGTGGAAAGACTGTAGTGGACAGAATAAAATGGAGACTATAGTGGATAGACTAAAGTGGAAAGACTAAAGTGGACAGACTATAGCGGAAAGACTATAGTGGAAAGACTGTAGTGGACAGAATAAAGTGGAGACTATAGTGGAAAGCCTAAAGTGGACAGAGAATAGTGGAAAGACTAAAGTTGACAGACTATAGTGGAAAGACTATAGCGGAAAGACTATAGTGGAAAGACTGTAGTGGACAGAATAAAGTGGAGACTATAGTGGAAAGACTAAAGTGGACAGACTAAAGTGGAAAAACTAAAGTGGAAAGACTAAAGTGGACAGACTATAGTGGAAAGACTATAGTGGAAAGACTGTCGTGGACAGAATAAAGTGGAGACTATAGTGGAAAGACTAAAGTGGACAGACTATAGTGGAAAGACTACAGTGGAAAGACTGTAGTGGACAGAATAAAGTGGAGACTATAGTGGAAAGACTAAAGTGGACAGAGAATAGTGGAAAGACTATAGTGGAAAGACTGTAGTGGACAGAATAAAGTGGAGACTATAATGGAAAGACTATAGTGGTCAGAGAATAGTGGAAAGACTAAAGCGGAAAGACTGTAGTGGACAGAATAAAGTGGAGACTATAGTGTAAAGACTAAAGTGGAAAGACTAAAGTGGACAGACTATAGTGGAAAGACTGAAGTGGAAAGACTAAGTGGACGGACTAAAGTAGAAAGACTATAGTGGAAAGACTAAAGTGGACAGACTATAGTGGAAAGACTAAAGTGGACAGACTGAAGTGGAAAGACTATAGTAGGAAGACTAAAGTGGAAAGAATGTAGTGGACAGAATAAAGTGGAGACTATAGTGGAAAGACTAAAGTGGAAAGACTAAAGTGGACAGAGAATAGTGGAAAGACTGTATTGGACAGATTAAAGTGGAGACTATAGTGGATAGACTAAAGTGGAAAGACTAAAGTGGACAGACTATAGTGGAAAGACTATAGTGGAAAGACTGTAGTGGACAGAATAAAGTGGAGACTATAGTAGAAAGACTAAAGTGGACAGAGAATAGTGGAAAAACTAAAGTTGACAGACTATAGTGGAAAGACTATAGTGGAAAGACTATAGTGGAAAGACTGTAGTGGACAGAATAAAGTGGAGACTATAGTGGAAAGACTAAAGTGGACAGAGAATAGTGGAAAGACTAAAGTGGACAGACTATAGTGGAAAGACTATAGTGGAAAGACTGTAGTGGACAGAATAAAGTGGAGACTATAGTGGAAAGACTAAAGTGGACAGAGAATAGTGGAAAGACTAAAGTGGAAAGAATGTAGTGGACAGAATAAAGTGGAGACTATAGTGGAAAGACTAAAGTGGAAAGACTAAAGTGGACAGACTATAGTGGAAAGACTGAAGTTGAAAGACTCAGTGGACACACTAAAGTGTAAGCACTGAAGTGGACAGAATAAAGTGGAAGGACTAAAGTGGAAAGACTAAAGTGGACAGACTATAGTGGAAAGACTAAAGTGGACAGACTAAAGTGGAAAAACTAAAGTGGAAAGACTAAAGTGGACAGACTATAGTGGAAAGACTATAGTGGAAAGACTGTCGTGGACAGAATAAAGTGGAGACTGTAGTGGAAAGACTAAAGTGGACAGACTATAGTGGAAAGACTACAGTGAAAAGACTGTAGTGGACATAATAAAGTGGAGACTATAGTGGAAAGACTAAACTGGACAGAGAATAGTGGAAAGACTGAAGTGGACAGACTATAGTGGAAAGACTAAAGTGGACAGAGAATAGTGGAAAGACTAAAGTGGACAGACTATAGTGGAAAGACTAAAGTGGACAGACTAAAGTGGAAAAACTAAAGTGGAAAGACTAAAGTGTACAGACTATAGTGGAAAGACTATAGTGGAAAGACTGTAGTGGACAGAATAAAGTGGAGACTATAGTGGAAAGACTAAAGTGGACAGACTATAGTGGAAAGACTATAGTGGAAAGACTGTAGTGGACATAATAAAGTGGAGACTATAGTGGAAAGACTACGGTGGACAGAGACTGGTGGAAAGACTAAAGTGGACAGACTATAGTGGAAAGATTATAGTGGAAAGACTATAGTGGACATAATAAAGTGGAGACTATAGTGGAAAGAATAACGTGGAAAGACTAAAGTGGACAGACTATAGTGGAAAGACTGAAGTGGAAAGACTCAGTGGACAGACTAAAGTGTACACAGTGAAGTGGACAGAATAAAGTGGAAAGACTAAAGTGGAAAGACTAAATTGGACAGACTATAGTGGAAAGACTGAAGTGGACATACTAAAGCGGAAAAACTAAATTGGAAAGACTAAAGTGGACAGACTATAGTGGAAAGACTATAGTGGAAAGACTGTAATGGACAGAATAAAGTGGAGACTATAGTAGAAAGACTAAAGTGGACAGAAAATAGTGGGAAGACTATAGTGGAAAGACTGTAGTGGACAGAATAAAGTGGAGACTATTAGTGGAAAGACTAAAGTGGACAGAAAATAGTGGAAAGACTAAAGTGGAAAGACTGTAGTGGACAGAATAAAGTGGAGACTATAGTGGAAAGACTAAAGTGGAAAGACTAAAGTGGACAGACTATAGTGGAAAGACTGAAGTGGAAAGACTAAGTGGACAGACTAAAGTGGACAGACTATAGTGGAAAGACTATAGTGGAAAGGCTATAGTGGAAAGACTATAGTGGAAAGACTGTAGTGGGCAGAATAAAGTGGAGACTATAGTGGAAAGACTAAAGTGGAAAGACTAAAGGGGAGACTATAGTGGAAAGACTATAGTGGAAAGACTGTAGTGGACAGAATAAAGTGGAGACTATAGTGAAAGATTAAGTGGACAGACAATAGTGGAAAGACTATAGTGGAAAGACTGTAGTGGACAGAATAAAGTGGAGACTATAGTGGAAAGACTAAAGTGGAAAGACTAAAGTGGACAGAGAATAGTGGAAAGACTATAGTGGAAAGATTGAAGTGGACAGACTAAAGTGGGAAAACTAAAGTGGAAAGACTAAAGTGGACAGACAATAGTGGAAAGACTATACTGGAAAGACTGTAGTGGACAGAATAAAGTGTAGACTATAGTGGAAAGACTAAAGTGGACAGAGAATAGTGGAAAGAATAAAGTGGACAGACTATAGTGGAAAGACTACAGTGGAAAGACTGTAGTGGACAGAATAAAGTGGAGACTATAATAGAGAGACTAAAGTGGACAGAGAATAGTGGAAAGACTAAAGCGGAAAGACTGTAGTGGACAGAATAAAGTGGAGACTATAGTGTAAAGACTAAAGTGGAAAGACTAAAGTGGACAGACTATAGTGGAAAGATGAAGTGGAAAGACTAAGTGGACGGACTAAAGTAGAAAGACTATAGTGGAAAGACTAAAGTGGACAGACTATAGTGGAAAGACTAAAGTGGACAGACTGAAGTGGAAAGACTATAGTAGGAAGACTAAAGTGGAAAGAATGTAGTGGACAGAATAAAGTGGAGACTATAGTGGAAAGACAAAAGTGGACAGAGAATAGTGGAAAGACTAAAGTGGACAGACTATAGTGGAAAGACTATAGTGGAAAAACTGTAGTGGACGGAATAAAGTGGAGACTATAGTGGAAAGACTAAAGTGGAAAGACTAAAGTGGACAGAGAATAGTGGAAAGACTGTAGTGGACAGAATAAAGTGGAGACTATAGTGGATAGACTAAAGTGGACAGACTGTAGTGGAAAGACTATAGTGGAAAGACTGTAGTGGACAGAATAAAGTGGAGACTATAGTGGAAAGACTAAAGTGGACAGAGAATAGTGGAAAGACTAAAGTTGACAGACTATAGTGGAAAGACTATAGTGGAAAGACTGTAGTGGACAGAATAAAGTGGAGACTATAGTGGAAAGACTAAAGTGGACAGAGAATAGTGGAAAGACTAAAGTGGACAGACTATAGTGGAAAGACTGAAGTTGAAAGACTCAGTGGACACACTAAAGTGTAAGCACTGAAGTGGACAGAATAAAGTGGAAAGACTAAAGTGGAAAGACTAAAGAGGACAGACTATAGTGGAAAGACTGAAGTTGAAAGACTCAGTGGACACACTAAAGTGTAAGCACTGAAGTGGACAGAATAAAGTGGAAGGACTAAAGTGGAAAGACTAAAGTGGACGGACTATAGTGGAAAGACTAAAGTGGACAGACTAAAGTGGAAAAACTAAAGTGGAAAGACTAAAGTGGACAGACTATAGTGGAAAGACTATAGTGGAAAGACTGTCGTGGACAGAATAAAGTGGAGACTGTAGTGGAAAGACTAAAGTGGACAGACTATAGTGGAAAGACTACAGTGAAAAGACTGTAGTGGACATAATAAAGTGGAGACTATAGTGGAAAGACTAAACTGGACAGAGAATAGTGGAAAGACTGAAGTGGACAGACTATAGTGGAAAGACTAAAGTGGACAGAGAATAGTGGAAAGACTAAAGTGGACAGACTATAGTGGAAAGACTAAAGTGGACAGACTAAAGTGGAAAAACTAAAGTGGAAAGACTAAAGTGTACAGACTATAGTGGAAAGACTATAGTGGAAAGACTGTAGTGGACAGAATAAAGTGGAGACTATAGTGGAAAGACTAAAGTGGACAGACTATAGTGGAAAGACTATAGTGGAAAGACTGTAGTGGACATAATAAAGTGGAGACTATAGTGGAAAGACTACGGTGGACAGAGACTGGTGGAAAGACTAAAGTGGACAGACTATAGTGGAAAGATTATAGTGGAAAGACTATAGTGGACATAATAAAGTGGAGACTATAGTGGAAAGAATAACGTGGAAAGACTAAAGTGGACAGACTATAGTGGAAAGACTGAAGTGGAAAGACTCAGTGGACAGACTAAAGTGTACACACTGAAGTGGACAGAATAAAGTGGAAAGACTAAAGTGGAAAGACTAAATTGGACAGACTATAGTGGAAAGACTGAAGTGGACAGACTAAAGCGGAAAAACTAAATTGGAAAGACTAAAGTGGACAGACTATAGTGGAAAGACTATAGTGGAAAGACTGTAATGGACAGAATAAAGTGGAGACTATAGTAGAAAGACTAAAGTGGACAGAAAATAGTGGGAAGACTATAGTGGAAAGACTGTAGTGGACAGAATAAAGTGGAGACTATTAGTGGAAAGACTAAAGTGGACAGAAAATAGTGGAAAGACTAAAGTGGAAAGACTGTAGTGGACAGAATAAAGTGGAGACTATAGTGGAAAGACTAAAGTGGAAAGACTAAAGTGGACAGACTATAGTGGAAAGACTGAAGTGGAAAGACTAAGTGGACAGACTAAAGTGGACAGACTATAGTGGAAAGACTATAGTGGAAAGGCTATAGTGGAAAGACTATAGTGAAAGACTGTAGTGGGCAGAATAAAGTGGAGACTATAGTGGAAAGACTAAAGTGGAAAGACTAAAGGGGAGACTATAGTGGAAAGACTATAGTGGAAAGACTGTAGTGGACAGAATAAAGTGGAGACTATAGTGAAAGATTAAGTGGACAGACAATAGTGGAAAGACTATAGTGGAAAGACTGTAGTGGACAGAATAAAGTGGAGACTATAGTGGAAAGACTAAAGTGGAAAGACTAAAGTGGACAGAGAATAGTGGAAAGACTATAGTGGAAAGATTGAAGTGGACAGACTAAAGTGGGAAAGCTAAAGTGGAAAGACTAAAGTGGACAGACAATAGTGGAAAGACTGAAGTGGACAGACTAAAGCGGAAAAACTAAATTGGAAAGACTAAAGTGGACAGACTATAGTGGAAAGACTATAGTGGAAAGACTGTAATGGACAGAATAAAGTGGAGACTATAGTAGAAAGACTAAAGTGGACAGAAATAGTGGGAAGACTATAGTGGAAAGACTGTAGTGGACAGAATAAAGTGGAGACTATTAGTGGAAAGACTAAAGTGGACAGAAAATAGTGGAAAGACTAAAGTGGAAAGACTGTAGTGGACAGAATAAAGTGGAGACTATAGTGGAAAGACTAAAGTGGAAAGACTAAAGTGGACAGACTATAGTGGAAAGACTGAAGTGGAAAGACTAAGTGGACAGACTAAAGTGGACAGACTATAGTGGAAAGACTATAGTGGAAAGGCTATAGTGGAAAGACTATAGTGGAAAGACTGTAGTGGGCAGAATAAAGTGGAGACTATAGTGGAAAGACTAAAGTGGAAAGACTAAAGGGGAGACTATAGTGGAAAGACTATAGTGGAAAGACTGTAGTGGACAGAATAAAGTGGAGACTATAGTGAAAGATTAAGTGGACAGACAATAGTGGAAAGACTATAGTGGAAAGACTGTAGTGGACAGAATAAAGTGGAGACTATAGTGGAAAGACTAAAGTGGAAAGACTAAAGTGGACAGAGAATAGTGGAAAGACTATAGTGGAAAGATTGAAGTGGACAGACTAAAGTGGGAAAGCTAAAGTGGAAAGACTAAAGTGGACAGACAATAGTGGAAAGACTATAGTGGAAAGACTGTAGTGGACAGAATAAAGTGTAGACTATAGTGGAAAGACTAAAGTGGACAGAGAATAGTGGAAAGAATAAAGTGGACAGACTATAGTGGAAAGACTACAGTGGAAAGACTGTAGTGGACAGAATAAAGTGGAGACTATAATAGAGAGACTAAAGTGGACAGAGAATAGTGGAAAGACTAAAGCGGAAAGACTGTAGTGGACAGAATAAAGTGGAGACTATAGTGTAAAGACTAAAGTGGAAAGACTAAAGTGGACAGACTATAGTGGAAAGATGAAGTGGAAAGACTAAGTGGACGGACTAAAGTAGAAAGACTATAGTGGAAAGACTAAAGTGGACAGACTATAGTGGAAAGACTAAAGTGGACAGACTGAAGTGGAAAGACTATAGTAGGAAGACTAAAGTGGAAAGAATGTAGTGGACAGAATAAAGTGGAGACTATAGTGGAAAGACTAAAGTGGACAGAGAATAGTGGAAAGACTAAAGTGGACAGACTATAGTGGAAAGACTATAGTGGAAAAACTGTAGTGGACGGAATAAAGTGGAGACTATAGTGGAAAGACTAAAGTGGAAAGACTAAAGTGGACAGAGAATAGTGGAAAGACTGTAGTGGACAGAATAAAGTGGAGACTATAGTGGATAGACTAAAGTGGACAGACTGTAGTGGAAAGACTATAGTGGAAAGACTGTAGTGGACAGAATAAAGTGGAGACTATAGTGGAAAGACTAAAGTGGACAGAGAATAGTGGAAAGACTAAAGTTGACAGACTATAGTGGAAAGACTATAGTGGAAAGACTGTAGTGGACAGAATAAAGTGGAGACTATAGTGGAAAGACTAAAGTGGACAGAGAATAGTGGAAAGACTAAAGTGGACAGACTATAGTGGAAAGACTGAAGTTGAAAGACTCAGTGGACACACTAAAGTGTAAGCACTGAAGTGGACAGAATAAAGTGGAAAGACTAAAGTGGAAAGACTAAAGAGGACAGACTATAGTGGAAAGACTAAAGTGGACAGACTAAAGTGGAAAAACTAAAGTGGAAAGACTAAAGTGGACAGACTATAGTGGAAAGACTATAGTGGAAAGACTGTCGTGGACAGAATAAAGTGGAGACTGTAGTGGAAAGACTAAAGTGGACAGACTAAAGTGGAAAGACTACAGTGAAAAGACTTTAGTGGACAGAATAAAGTGGAGACTATAGTGGAAAGACTAAAGTGGACAGAGAATAGTGGAAAGACTAAAGTGGAAAGAATGTAGTGGACAGAATAAAGTGGAGACTATAGTGGAAAGACTAAAGTGGAAAGACTAAAGTGGACAGACTATAGTGGAAAGACTGAAGTTGAAAGACTCAGTGGACACACTAAAGTGTAAGCACTGAAGTGGACAGAATAAAGTGGAAAGACTAAAGTGGAAAGACTAAAGAGGACAGACTATAGTGGAAAGACTAAAGTGGACAGACTAAAGTGGAAAAACTAAAGTGGAAAGACTAAAGTGGACAGACTATAGTGGAAAGACTATAGTGGAAAGACTGTCGTGGACAGAATAAAGTGGAGACTGTAGTGGAAAGACTAAAGTGGACAGACTATAGTGGAAAGACTACAGTGAAAAGACTGTAGTGGACAGAATAAAGTGGAGACTAGTGGAGAGACTAAAGTGGACAGAGAATAGTGGAAAGACTAAAGTGGACAGACTATAGTGGAAAGACTAAAGTGGCCAGAGAATAGTGGAAAGACTAAAGTGGACAGACTATAGTGGAAAGACAATAGTGGAAAGACTAAAGTGGACAGACTAAAGTGGAAAAACTAAAGTGGAAAGACTAAAGTGGACAGACTATAGTGGAAAAACTAAAGTGGAAAGACTAAAGTGGACAGACTATAGTGGAAAGACTATAGTGGAAAGACTGTAGTGGACAGAATAAAGTGGAGACTATAGTGGAAAGACTAAAGTGGACAGACTATAGTGGAAAGATTATAGTGGAAAGACTGTAGTGGACATAATAAAGTGGAGACTATAGTGGGAAGAATAAAGTGGAAAGACTAAAGTGGACAGACTATAGTGGAAAGACTGAAGTGGAAAGACTCAGTGGACAGACTAAAGTGTACACACTGAAGTGGACAGAATAAAGTGGAAAGACTAAAGTGGAAAGACTAAAGTGGACAGACTATAGTGGAAAGATTAAGTGGACAGACAATAGTGGAAAGACTATAGTGGAAAGACTGTAGTGGACAGAATAAAGTGGAGACTATAGTGGAAAGACTAAAGTGGAAAGACTAAAGTGGACAGAGAATAGTGGAAAGACTATAGTGGAAAGATTGAAGTGGACAGACTAAAGTGGAAAAGCTAAAGTGGAAAGACTAAAGTGGACAGACAATAGTGGAAAGACTATAGTGGAAAGACTGTAGTGGACAGAATAAAGTGTAGACTATAGTGAAAGACTAAAGTGGACAGAGAATAGTGGAAAGAATAAAGTGGACAGACTATAGTCCAAAGACTACAGTGGAAAGACTGTAGTGGACAGAATAAAGTGGAGACTATAATGGAAAGACTAAAGTGGACAGAGAATAGTGGAAAGACTAAAGCGGAAAGACTGTAGTGGACAGAATAAAGTGGAGACTATAGTGTAAAGACTAAAGTGGAAAGACTAAAGTGGACAGACTATAGTGGAAAGACTGAAGTGGAAAGACTAAGTGGACGGACTAAAGTAGAAAGACTATAGTGGAAAGACTAAAGTGGACAGACTATAGTGGAAAGACTAAAGTGGACAGACTGAAGTGGAAAGACTATAGTAGGAAGACTAAAGTGGAAAGAATGTAGTGGACAGAATAAAGTGGAGACTATAGTGGAAAGACTAAAGTGGACAGAGAATAGTGGAAAGACTAAAGTGGACAGACTATAGTGGAAAAACTGTAGTGGACGGAATAAAGTGGAGACTTTACTGGAAAGACTAAAGTGGAAAGACTAAAGTGGACAGAGAATAGTGGAAAGACTGTAGTGGACAGAATAAAGTGGAGACTATAGTGGATAGACTAAAGTGGAAAGACTAAAGTGGACAGACTATAGTGGAAAGACTATAGTGGAAAGACTCTAGTGGACAGAATAAAGTGGAGACTATAGTGGAAAGACTAAAGTGGACAGAGAATAGTGGAAAGACTAAAGTTGACAGACTATAGTGGAAAGACTATAGTGGAAAGACTGTAGTGGACAGAAAAAAGTGGAGACTATAGTGGAAAGACTAAAGTGGACAGAGAATAGTGGAAAGACTAAAGTGGACAGACTATAGTGGAAAGACTATAGTGGAAAGACTGTAGTGGACAGAATAAAGTGGAGACTATAGTTGAAAGACTAAAGTGGACAGAGAATAGTGGAAAGACTAAAGTGGAAAGAATGTAGTGGACAGAATAAAGTGGAGACTATAGTGGAAAGACTAAAGTGGAAAGACTAAAGTGGACAGACATTAGTGGAAAGACTGAAGTTGAAAGACTCAGTGGACACACTATAGTGGAAAGACTATAGTGGAAAGACTGTAGTGGACAGAATAAAGTGGAGACTATAGTGGAAAGACTAAAGTGGACAGAGAATAGTGGAAAGACTAAAGTGGAACGAATGTAGTGGACAGAATAAAGTGGAGACTAAAGTGGAAAGACTAAAGTGGACAGACTATAGTGGAAAGACTAAAGTGGACAGACTAAAGTGGAAAAACTAAAGTGGAAAGACTAAAGTGGACAGACTATATTGGAAAGACTATAGTGGAAAGACTGTCGTGGACAGAATAAAGTGGAGACTGTAGTGGAAAGACTAAAGTGGACAGACTATAGTGGAAAGACTACAGTGAAAAGACTGTAGTGGACATAAAAAAAGTGGAGACTATAGTGGAAAGACTAAAGTGGACAGAGAATAGTGGAAAGACTAAAGTGGACAGACTATAGTGGAAAGACCAAAGTGGACAGAGAATAGTCGAAAGACTAAAGTGGACAGACTATAGTGGAAAGACAATAGTGGAAAGACTAAAGTGGACAGACTAAAGTGGAAAAACTAAAGTGGAAAGACTAAAGTGGACAGACTATAGTGGAAAGACTATAGTGGAAAGACTGTAGTGGACAGAATAAAGTGGAGACTATAGTGGAAAGACTAAAGTGGACAGACTATAGTGGAAAGACTATAGTGGAAAGACTGTAGTGGACATAATAAAGTGGAGACTATAGTGGAAAGACTAAAGTGGACAGAGACTGGTGGAAAGACTAAAGTGGACAGACTATAGTGGAAAGATTATAGTGGAAAGACTGTAGTGGACATAATAAAGTGGAGACTATAGTGGAAAGAATAAAGTGGAAAGACTAAAGTGGACAGACTATAGTGGAAAGACTGAAGTGGAAAGACTCAGTGGACAGACTAAAGTGTACACACTGAAGTGGACAGAATAAAGTGGAAAGACTAAAGTGGAAAGACTAAAGTGGACAGACTATAGTGGAAAGACTAAAGTGGACAGACTAAAGTGGACAGACTATAGTGGAAAGACTATAGTGGAAAGACTGTAGTGGACAGAATAAAGTGGAGACTATAGTGGAAAGACTAAAGTGGACAGACTATAGTGGAAAGACTATAGTGGAAAGACTATAGTGGAAAGTCTGTAGTGGAAATAATAAAGTGGAGACTATAGTGGAAAGACTAAAGTGGACAGAGAATAGTGGAAAGACTAAAGTGGACAGACTATAGTGGAAAGATTATAGTGGAAAGACTGTAGTGGACAGAATAAAGTGGAGACTGTAGTGGAAAGATCAAAGTGGAAAGACTAAAGTGGACAGAGAATAGCGGAAAGACTAAAGTGGACAGACTATAGTGGAAAGACTGAAGTGGAAAGACTAAGTGGACAGACAAAAGTGGAAAGACGATAGTGGAAAGACTAAAGTGGACAGACTATAGTGGAAAGACTAAAGTGGACAGACTGAAGTGAAAAGACTATAGTGGAAAGACAAAAGTGGAAAGACTAAAGTGGACAGACTATAGTGGAAAGACTGAAGCGGCAAGTATAGTGGAAAGACTGTAGTGGGCAGAATAAAGTGGAGACTATAGTTGAAAGACCAAAGTGGAAAGACTAAAGGGGAGACTATAGGGGAAAGACTATAGTGGATAGACTGTAGTGGACAGAATAAAGTGGAGACTATAGTGGAAAGATTAAGTGGACAGACAATAGTGGAAAGACTATAGTGGAAAGACTGTAGTGGACAGAATAAAGTGGAGACTATAGTGGAAAGACTAAAGTGGAAAGACTAAAGTGGACAGAGAATAGTGGAAAGACTAAAGTGGAAAGACTGTAGTGGACAGAATAAAGTGGAGACTATAGTGGAAAGACTAAAGTGGACAGAGAATAGTGGAAAGACTAAAGTGGAAAGACTGTAGTGGACAGAATAAAGTGGAGACTATAGTGGAAAGACTAAAGTGGAAAGACTAAAGTGGACAGACTACAGTGGAAAGACTAAAGTGGACAGACTATAGTGGAAAGGCTGAAGTGGACAGACTAAAGTGGAAAAACTAAATTGGAAAGACTAAAGTGGACAGACTATAGTGGAAAGACTATAGTGGAAAGACTGTAGTGGACAGAATAAAGTGGAGACTATAGTGGAAAGACTAAAGTGGAAAGACTGTAGTGGACAGAATAAAGTGGAGACTGTAGTGGAAAGACTCAGAGGACAAACTAAAGTGTACACACTGAAGTGGAGAGAATAAAGTGGAAAGACTAAAGTGGAAAGACTCAAGTGGACAGACTATAGTGGAAAGACTAAAGTGGACAGACTAAAGTGGAAAGACTAAAGTGGACGGACTATAGTGGAAAGACTAAAGTGGAAAGACTGTAGTGGACAGAATAAAGTGGAGACTGTAGTGGAAAGACTAAAGTGGACAGACTATAGTTGAAAGACTATAGTGGAAAGACTGTAGTGGACAGAATAAAGTGGAGACTGTAGTGGAAAGACTAAAGTGGACAGAGAATAATAGAAAGATTAAAGTGGACAGACTATAGTGGAAAGACTATATTGGAAAGATTGTAGTGGACATAATAAAGTGGAGACTATAGTGGAAAGACTAAAGTGGAAAGACTAAAGTGGACAGACTATAGTGGAAAGACTGAAGTGGACAGACTAAAGTGGAAAAACTAAATTGGAAAGACTAAAGTGGACAGACTATAGTGGAAAGACTATAGTGGAAAGACTGTAATGGACAGAATAAAGTGGAGACTATAGTGGAAAGAATAAAGTGGACGGAGAATAGTGGAAAGACTAAAGTGGACAGACTATAGTGGACAGACATTAGTGGAAAGACTGAAGTTGAAAGACTCAGTGGACACACTATAGTGGAAAGACTATAGTGGAAAGACTGTAGTGGACAGAATAAAGTGGAGACTATAGTGGAAAGACTAAAGTGGACAGAGAATTGTGGAAAGACTAAAGTGGAACGAATGTAAGGGACAGAATAAAGTGGAGACTAAAGTGGAAAGACTAAAGTGGACAGACTACAGTGGAAAGACTAAAGTGGACAGACTAAAGTGGAAAAACTAAAGTGGAAAGACTAAAGTGGACAGACTATATTGGAAAGACTATAGTGGAAAGACTGTCGTGGACAGAATAAAGTGGAGACTGTAGTGGAAAGACTAAAGTGGACAGACTATAGTGGAAAGACTACAGTGAAAAGACTGTAGTGGACATAAAAAAAAGTGGAGACTATAGTGGAAAGACTAAAGTGGACAGAGAATAGTGGAAAGACTAAAGTGGACAGACTATAGTGGAAAGACCAAAGTGGACAGAGAATAGTGGAAAGACTAAAGTGGACAGACTATAGTGGAAAGACAATAGTGGAAAGACTAAAGTGGACAGACTAAAGTGGAAAAACTAAAGTGGAAAGACTAAAGTGGACAGACTATAGTGGAAAGACTATAGTGGAAAGACTGTAGTGGACAGAATAAAGTGGAGACTATAGTGGAAAGACTAAAGTGGACAGACTATAGTGGAAAGACTATAGTGGAAAGACTGTAGTGGACATAATAAAGTGGAGACTATAGTGGAAAGACTAAAGTGGACAGAGACTGGTGGAAAGACTAAAGTGGACAGACTATAGTGGAAAGATTATAGTGGAAAGACTGTAGTGGACATAATAAAGTGGAGACTATAGTGGAAAGAATAAAGTGGAAAGACTAAAGTGGACAGACTATAGTGGAAAGACTGAAGTGGAAAGACTCAGTGGACAGACTAAAGTGTACACACTGAAGTGGACAGAATAAAGTGGAAAGACTAAAGTGGAAAGACTAAAGTGGACAGACTATAGTGGAAAGACTAAAGTGGACAGACTAAAGTGGACAGACTATAGTGGAAAGACTATAGTGGAAAGACTGTAGTGGACAGAATAAAGTGGAGACTATAGTGGAAAGACTAAAGTGGACAGACTATAGTGGAAAGACTATAGTGGAAAGACTATAGTGGAAAGACTGTAGTGGACAGAATAAAGTGGAGACTATAGTGGAAAGACTAAAGTGGACAGAGAATTGTGGAAAGACTAAAGTGGAACGAATGTAAGGGACAGAATAAAGTGGAGACTAAAGTGGAAAGACTAAAGTGGACAGACTACAGTGGAAAGACAAAAGTGGACAGACTAAAGTGGAAAAACTAAAGTGGAAAGACTAAAGTGGACAGACTATATTGGAAAGACTATAGTGGAAAGACTGTCGTGGACAGAATAAAGTGGAGACTGTAGTGGAAAGACTAAAGTGGACAGACTATAGTGGAAAGACTACAGTGAAAAGACTGTAGTGGACATAAAAAAAAGTGGAGACTATAGTGGAAAGACTAAAGTGGACAGAGAATAGTGGAAAGACTAAAGTGGACAGACTATAGTGGAAAGACCAAAGTGGACAGAGAATAGTGGAAAGACTAAAGTGGATAGACTATAGTGGAAAGACAATAGTGGAAAGACTAAAGTGGACAGACTAAAGTGGAAAAACTAAAGTGGAAAGACTAAAGTGGACAGACTATAGTGGAAAGACTATAGAAGAAAGACTGTAGTGGACAGAATAAAGTGGAGACTATAGTGGAAAGACTAAAGTGGACAGACTATAGTGGAAAGACTATAGTGGAAAGACTGTAGTGGACATAATAAAGTGGAGACTATAGTGGAAAGACTAAAGTGGACAGAGACTGGTGGAAAGACTAAAGTGGACAGACTATAGTGGAAAGATTATAGTGGAAAGACTGTAGTGGACATAATAAAGTGGAGACTATAGTGGAAAGAATAAAGTGGAAAGACTAAAGTGGACAGACTATAGTGGAAAGACTGAAGTGGAAAGACTCAGTGGACAGACTAAAGTGTACACACTGAAGTGGACAGAATAAAGTGGAAAGACTAAAGTGGAAAGACTAAAGTGGACAGACTATAGTGGAAAGACTGTAGTGGACAGAATAAAGTGGAGACTGTAGTGGAAAGATCAAAGTGGAAAGACTAAAGTGGACAGAGAATAGCGGAAAGACTAAAGTGGACAGACTATAGTGGAAAGACTGAAATGGAAAGACTAAGTGGACAGACTAAAGTGGAAAGACGATAGTGGAAAGACTAAAGTGGACAGACTATAGTGGAAAGACTAAAGTGGACAGACTGAAGTGAAAAGACTATAGTGGAAAGACAAAAGTGGAAAGACTAAAGTGGACAGACTATAGTGAAAAGACTGAAGCGGCAAGTATAGTGGAAAGACTGTAGTGGGCAGAATAAAGTGGAGACTATAGTTGAAAGACTAAAGTGGAAAGACTAAAGGGGAGACTATAGGGGAAAGACTATAGTGGATAGACTGTAGTGGACAGAATAAAGTGGAGACTATAGTCGAAAGATTAAGTGGACAGACAATAGTGGAAAGACTATAGTGGAAAGACTGTAGTGGACAGAATAAAGTGGAGACTATAGTGGAAAGACTAAAGTGGAAAGACTAAAGTGGACAGAGAATAGTGGAAAGACTAAAGTGGAAAGACTGTAGTGGACAGAATAAAGTGGAGACTATAGTGGAAAGACTAAAGTGGACAGAGAATAGTGGAAAGACTAAAGTGGAAAGACTGTAGTGGACAGAATAAAGTGGAGACTATAGTGGAAAGACTAAAGTGGAAAGACTAAAGTGGACAGACTACAGTGGAAAGACTAAAGTGGACAGACTATAGTGGAAAGGCTGAAGTGGACAGACTAAAGTGGAAAAACTAAATTGGAAAGACTAAAGTGGACAGACTATAGTGGAAAGACTATAGTGGAAAGACTGTAGTGGACAGAATAAAGTGGAGACTATAGTGGAAAGACTAAAGTGGACGGAGAATAGTGGAAAGACTAAAGTGGACAGACTATAGTGGAAAGACTATAGTGGAAAGACTGTAGTGGACAGAATAAAGTGGAGACTATAGTGGAAAGACTAAAGTGGAAAGACTGTAGTGGACAGAATAAAGTGGAGACTGTAGTGGAAAGACTCAGAGGACAAACTAAAGTGTACACACTGAAGTGGAGAGAATAAAGTGGAAAGACTAAAGTGGAAAGACTCAAGTGGACAGACTATAGTGGAAAGACTAAAGTGGACAGACTAAAGTGGAAAGACTAAAGTGGACGGACTATAGTGGAAAGACTAAAGTGGAAAGACTGTAGTGGACAGAATAAAGTTGAGACTGTAGTGGAAAGACTAAAGTGGACAGACTATAGTTGAAAGACTATAGTGGAAAGACTGTAGTGGACAGAATAAAGTGGAGACTGTAGTGGAAAGACTAAAGTGGACAGAGAATAATAGAAAGATTAAAGTGGACAGACTATAGTGGAAAGACTATAGTGGAAAGATTGTAGTGGACATAATAAAGTGGAGACTATAGTGGAAAGACTAAAGTGGAAAGACTAAAGTGGACAGACTATAGTGGAAAGACTGAAGTGGACAGACTAAAGTGGAAAAACTAAATTGGAAAGACTAAAGTGGACAGACTATAGTGGAAAGACTATAGTGGAAAGACTGTAATGGACAGAATAAAGTGGAGACTATAGTGGAAAGACTAAAGTGGACGGAGAATAGTGGAAAGACTAAAGTGGAAGGCTATAGTGGAAAGACTATAGTGGAAAGACTGTAGTGGACAGAATAAAGTGGAGACTATAGTGGAAAGACTGAAGTGGACAGAAAATAGTGGAAAGACTAAAGTGGAAAGACTGTAGTGGACGGAATAAAATGGAGACTATAGTGGAAAGACTAAAGTGGAAAGACTAAAGTGGACAGACTATAGTGGAAAGACTGAAGTGGAAAGACTAAGTGGACAGACTAAAGTGGGAAGACTATAGTGGAAAGACTATAGTGGAGAGACTGTAGTGGACAGAATAAAGTGGAGACTATAGTGGAAAGACTAAAGTGGAAAGACTAAAGTGGACAGAGAATAGTGGAAAGACTAAAGTGGAAAGACTGTAGTGGACAGAATAAAGTGGAGACTCTAGTGGAAAGACTAAAGTGAAAATACTAAAGTGGACAGACTATAGTGGAAAGACTATAGTGGAAACACTATAGTGGAAAGACTGTAGTGGGCAGAATAAAGTGGAGACTATAGTGGAAAGACTAAAGTGGAGAGACTAAAGGGGAGACTATAGTGGAAAGACTATAGTAGAAAGACTGTAGTGGACAGAATAAAGTGGAGACTATAGTGGAAAGATTAAGTGGACAGACAATAGTGGAAAGACTATAGTGGAAAGACTGTAGTGGACAGAATAAAGTGGAGACTATAGTGGAAAGACTAAAGTGGAAAGACTAAAGTGGGACAGAGAATAGTGGAAAGACTAAAGTGGAAAGACTGTAGTGGAAAGAATAAAGTGGATACTATAGTGGAAAGACTAAAGTGGACAGAGAATAGTGGAAAGACTAAAGTGGAACGACTGTAGTGGACAGAATAAAGTGGAGACTATAGTGGAAAGACTAAAGTGGAAAGACTAACGTGGACAGACTACAGTGGAAAGACTAAAGTGGACAGACTATAGTGGAAAGGCTGAAGTGGACAGACTAATGTGGAAAAACTAAATTGGAAAGACTAAAGTGGACAGACTATAGTGGAAAGACTATAGTGGAAAGACTGTAGTGGACAGAATAAAGTGGAGACTATAGTGGAAAGACTAAAGTGGACAGAGAATAGTGGAAAAACTAAAGTGGACAGACTATAGTGGAAAGACTATAGTGGAAAGACTGTAGTGGACAGAATAAAGTGGAGACTGTAGTGGAAAGACTCAGAGGACAAACTAAAGTGTACACACTGAAGTGGAGAGAATAAAGTGGAAAGACTAAAGTGGAAAGACTCAAGTGGACAGACTATAGTGGAAAGACTAAAGTGGACAGACTAAAGTGGAAAGACTAAAGTGGACGGACTATAGTGGAAAGACTAAAGTGGAAAAACTGTAGTGGACAGAATAAAGTGGAGACTGTAGTGGAAAGACTAAAGTGGACAGACTATAGTTGAAAGACTATAGTGGAAAGACTGTAGTTGACAGAATAAAGTGGAGACTGTAGTGGAAAGACTAAAATGGACAGAGAATAATAGAAAGATTAAAGTGGACAGACTATAGTGGAAAGACTATAGTGGAAAGATTGTAGTGGACATAATAAAGTGGAGACTATAGTGGAAAGACTAAAGTGGAAAGACTGAAGTGGACAGACTATAGTGGAAAGACTGAAGTGGACAGACTAAAGTGGAAAAACTAAATTGGAAAGACTAAAGTGGACAGACTATAGTGGAAAGACTATAGTGGAAAGACTGTAGTGGACAGAATAAAGTGGAGACTATAGTGGAAAGACTAAAGTGGACGGAGAATAGTGGAAAGACTAAAGTGGACAGACTATAGTAGAAAGACTATAGTGGAAAGACTGTAGTGGACAGAATAAAGTGGAGACTATAGTGGAAAGACTAAAGTGGACAGAAAATAGTGGAAAGACTAAAGTGGAAAGACTGTAGTGGACAGAATAAAGTGGAGACTATAGTGGAAAGACTAAAGTGGACAGACTATAGTGGAAAGACTGAAGTGGAAAGACTAAGTGGACAGACTAAAGTGGGAAGACTATAGTGGAAAGACTATAGTGGAGAGACTGTAGTGGACAGAATAAAGTGGAGACTATAGTGGAAAGACTAAAGTGGAAAGACTAAAGTGGACAGAGAATAGTGGAAAGACTAAAGTGGAAAGACTGTAGTGGACAGAATAAAGTGGAGACTATAGTGGAAAGACTAAAGTGAAAATACTAAAGTGGATAGACTATAGTGGAAAGACTGTAGTGGAAAGACTGTAGTGGGCAGAAAAAAGTGGAGACTATAGTGGACTAAAGTGTAAAGACTAAAGGGGAGACTATAGTGGATAGACAGAATAAAGTGGAGACTATAGTGGAAAGATTAAGTGGACAGACAATAGTGGAAAGACTATAGTGGAAAGACTGTAGTGGACAGAATAAAGTGGAGACTATAGTGGAAAGACTAAAATGGACAGAGAATAGTGGAAAGACTAAAGTGGAAAGACTGTACTGGACAGAATAAAGTGGAGAATATAGTGGAAAGACTAAAGTGGAAAGACTAAAGTGGACAGACTATAGTGGAAAGACTGAAGTGGACAGACTAAAGTGGAAAAACTAAATTGGAAAGACTAAAGTGGACAGACTATAGTGGAAAGACTATAGTGGAAAGACTGTAGTGGACAGAATAAAGTGGAGACTATAGTGGAAAGACTAAAGTGGACGGAGAATAGTGGAAAGACTAAAGTGGACAGACTATAGTGGAAAGACTATAGTGGAAAGACTGTAGTGGACAGAATAAAGTGGAGACTATAGTGGAAAGACTAAATCGGAAAGACTGTAGTGGACAGAATAAAGTGGAGACTGTAGTGGAAAGACTCAGAGGAAAAACTAAAGTGTACACACTGAAGTGGAGAGAATAAAGTTGAAAGACTAAAGTGGAAAGACTCAAGTGGACAGACTATAGTGGAAAGACTAAAGTGGACAGACTAAAGTGGAAAGACTAAAGTGGATGGACTATAGTGGAAAGACTAAAGTGGAAAGACTGTAGTGGACAGAATAAAGTGGAGACTGTAGTGGAAAGACTAAAGTAAACAGACTAAAGTGGAAAGACTAAAGTGGATGGACTATAGTGGAAAGACTAAAGTGGAAAGACTGTAGTGGACAGAATAAAGTGGAGACTGTAGTGGAAAGACTCACAGGAAAAACTAAAGTGTACACACTGAAGTGGAGAGAATAAAGTTGAAAGACTAAAGTGGAAAGACTCAAGTGGACAGACTATAGTGGAAAGACTAAAGTGGACAGACTAAAGTGGAAAGACTAAAGTGGATGGACTACAGTGGAAAGACTTAAGTGGTCAGACTGAAGTGAAAAGACTATAGTGGAAAGACAAAAGTGGAAAGACTAAAGTGGACAGACTATAGTGGAAAGACTGAAGCGGCAAGTATAGTGGAAAGACTGTAGTGGGCAGAATAAAGTGGAGACTATAGTTGAAAGACTAAAGTGGAAAGACTAAAGGGGAGACTATAGGGGAAAGACTATAGTGGATAGACTGTAGTGGACAGAATAAAGTGGAGACTATAGTGGAAAGATTAAGTGGACAGACAATAGTGGAAAGACTATAGTGGAAAGACTGTAGTGGACAGAATAAAGTGGAGACTATAGTGGAAAGACTAAAGTGGAAAGACTAAAGTGGACAGAGAATAGTGGAAAGACTAAAGTGGAAAGACTGTAGTGGACAGAATAAAGTGGAGACTATAGTGGAAAGACTAAAGTGGACAGAGAATAGTGGAAAGACTAAAGTGGAAAGACTGTAGTGGACAGAATAAAGTGGAGACTATAGTGGAAAGACTAAAGTGGAAAGACTAAAGTGGACAGACTACAGTGGAAAGACTAAAGTGGACAGACTATAGTGGAAAGGCTGAAGTGGACAGACTAAAGTGGAAAAACTAGATTGGAAAGACTAAAGTGGACAGACTATAGTGGAAAGACTATAGTGGAAAGACTGTAGTGGACAGAATAAAGTGGAGACTATAGTGGAAAGACTAAAGTGGACGGAGAATAGTGGAAAGACTAAAGTGGACAGACTATAGTGGAAAGACTATAGTGGAAAGACTGTAGTGGACAGAATAAAGTGGAGACTATAGTGGAAAGACTAAAGTGGAAAGACTGTAGTGGACAGAATAAAGTGGAGACTGTAGTGGAAAGACTCAGAGGACAAACTAAAGTGTACACACTGAAGTGGAGAGAATAAAGTGGAAAGACTAAAGTGGAAAGACTCAAGTGGACAGACTATAGTGGAAAGACTAAAGTGGACAGACTAAAGTGGAAAGACTAAAGTGGACGGACTATAGTGGAAAGACTAAAGTGGAAAGACTGTAGTGGACAGAATAAAGTTGAGACTGTAGTGGAAAGACTAAAGTGGACAGACTATAGTTGAAAGACTATAGTGGAAAGACTGTAGTGGACAGAATAAAGTGGAGACTGTAGTGGAAAGACTAAAGTGGACAGAGAATAATAGAAAGATTAAAGTGGACAGACTATAGTGGAAAGACTATAGTGGAAAGATTGTAGTGGACATAATAAAGTGGAGACTATAGTGGAAAGACTAAAGTGGAAAGACTAAAGTGGACAGACTAAAGTGGGAAGACTATAGTGGAAAGACTATAGTGGAGAGACTGTAGTGGACAGAATAAAGTGGAGACTATAGTGGAAAGACTAAAGTGGAAAGACTAAAGTGGACAGAGAATAGTGGAAAGACTAAAGTGGACAGAGAATAATAGAAAGATTAAAGTGGACAGACTATAGTGGAAAGATTGTAGTGGACATAATAAAGTGGAGACTATAGTGGAAAGACTGAAGTGGAAAGACTAAGTGGACAGACTAAAGTGGGAAGACTATAGTGGAAAGACTATAGTGGAGAGACTGTAGTGGACAGAATAAAGTGGAGACTATAGTGGAAAGACTAAAGTGGAAAGACTAAAGTGGACAGAGAATAGTGGAAAGACTAAAGTGGAAAGACTGTAGTGGACAGAATAAAGTGGAGACTCTAGTGGAAAGACTAAAGTGAAAATACTGAAGTGGACAGACTATAGTGGGAAGACTATAGTGGAAAGACTATAGTGGAAACACTATAGAGGAAAGACTGTAGTGGGCAGAATAAAGTGGAGACTATAGTGGAAAGACTAAAGTGGAAAGACTAAAGGGGAGACTATAGTGGAAAGACTATAGTAGAAAGACTGTAGTGGACAGAATAAAGTGGAGACTATAGTGGAAAGATTAAGTGGACAGACAATAGTGGAAAGACTATAGTGGAAAGACTGTAGTGGACAGAATAAAGTGGAGACTATAGTGGAAAGACTAAAGTGGAAAGACTAAAGTGGACAGAGAATAGTGGAAAGACTAAAGTGGAAAGACTGTAGTGGACAGAATAAAGTGGATACTATAGTGGAAAGACTAAAGTGGACAGAGAATAGTGGAAAGACTAAAGTGGAAAGACTGTAGTGGACAGAATAAAGTTTAGACTATAGTGGAAAGACTAAAGTGGAAAGACTAACGTGGACAGACTACAGTGGAAAGACTAAAGTGGACAGACTATAGTGGAAAGGCTGAAGTGGACAGACTAATGTGGAAAAACTAAATTGGAAAGACTAAAGTGGACAGACTATAGTGGAAAGACTATAGTGGAAAGACTGTAGTGGACAGATTAAAGTGGAGACTATAGTGGAAAGACTAAAGTGGACAGAGAATAGTGGAAAAACTAAAGTGGACAGACTATAGTGGAAAGACTATAGTGGAAAGACTGTAGTGGACAGAATAAAGTGGAGACTGTAGTGGAAAGACTCAGAGGACAAACTAAAGTGTACACACTGAAGTGGAGAGAATAAAGTGGAAAGACTAAAGTGGAAAGACTCAAGTGGACAGACTATAGTGGAAAGACTAAAGTGGACAGACTAAAGTGGAAAGACTAAAGTGGACGGACTATAGTGGAAAGACTAAAGTGGAAAGACTGTAGTGGACAGAATAAAGTGGAGACTGTAGTGGAAAGACTAAAGTGGACAGACTATAGTTGAAAGACTATAGTGGAGAGACTGTAGTGGACAGAATAAAGTGGAGACTGTAGTGGAAAGACTAAAGTGGACAGAGAATAATAGAAAGATTAAAGTGGACAGACTATAGTGGAAAGACTATAGTGGAAAGATTGTAGTGGACATAATAAAGTGGAGACTATAGTGGAAAGACTAAAGTGGAAAGACTGAAGTGGACAGACTATAGTGGAAAGACTGAAGTGGACAGACTAAAGTGGAAAAACTAAATTGGAAAGACTAAAGTGGACAGACTATAGTGGAAAGACTATAGTGGAAAGACTGTAGTGGACAGAATAAAGTGGAGACTATAGTGGAAAGACTAAAGTGGACGGAGAATAGTGGAAAGACTAAAGTGGACAGACTATAGCGGAAAGACTATAGTGGAAAGACTGTAGTGGAAAGAATAAAGTGAAGACTATAGTGGAAAGACTAAAGTGGACAGAAAATAGTGGAAAGACTAAAGTGGAAAGACTGTAGTGGACAGAATAAAGTGGAGACTATAGTGGAAAGACTAAAGTGGACAGACTATAGTGGAAAGACTGAAGTGGAAAGACTAAGTGGACAGACTAAAGTGGGAAGACTATAGTGGAAAGACTATAGTGGAGAGACTGTAGTGGACAGAATAAAGTGGAGACTATAGTGGAAAGACTAAAGTGGACAGAGAATAGTGTAAAGACTAAAGTGGAAAGACTGTAGTGGACAGAATAAAGTGGAGACTATAGTGGAAAGACTAAAGTGAAAATACTAAAGTGGATAGACTATAGTGGAAAGACTATAGTGGAAAGACTGTAGTGGGCAGAAAAAAGTGGAGACTATAGTGGACTAAAGTGGAAAGACTAAAGGGGGGACTATAGTGGATAGACAGAATAAAGTGGAGACTATAGTGGAAAGATTAAGTGGACAGACAATAGTGGAAAGACTATAGTGGAAAGACTGTAGTGGACAGAATAAAGTGGAGACTATAGTGGAAAGACTAAAGTGGAAAGACTAAAGTGGACAGAGAATAGTGGAAAGACTAAAGTGGAAAGACTGTACTGGACAGAATAAAGTGGAGACTATAGTGGAAAGACTAAAGTGGAAAGACTAAAGTGGACAGACTATAGTGGAAAGACTGAAGTGGACAGACTAAAGTGGAAAAACTAAATTGGAAAGACTAAAGTGGACAGACTATAGTGGAAAGACTATAGTGGAAAGACTGTAGTGGACAGAATAAAGTGGAGACTATAGTGGAAAGACTAAAGTGGACGGAGAATAGTGGAAAGACTAAAGTGGACAGACTATAGTGGAAAGACTATAGTGGAAAGACTGTAGTGGACAGAATAAAGTGGAGACTATAGTGGAAAGACTAAAGTGGAAAGACTGTAGTGGACAGAATAAAGTGGAGACTGTAGTGGAAAGACTCACAGGAAAAACTAAAGTGTACACACTGAAGTGGAGAGAATAAAGTTGAAAGACTAAAGTGGAAAGACTCAAGTGGACAGACTATAGTGGAAAGACTAAAGTGGACAGACTAAAGTGGAAAGACTAAAGTGGATGGACTACAGTGGAAAGACTAAAGTGGAAAGACTGTAGTGGACAGAATAAAGTGGAGACTGTAGTGGAAAGACTAAAGTGGACAGACTAAAGTGGAAAGACTAAAGTGGATGGAGTATAGTGGAAAGACTAAAGTGGAAAGACTGTAGTGGACAGAATAAAGTTGAGACTGTAGTGGAAAGACTAAAGTGGACAGACTATAGTTGAAAGACTATAGTGGAAAGACTGTAGTGGACAGAATAAAGTGGAGACTGTAGTGGAAAGACTAAAGTGGACAGAGAATAATAGAAAGATTAAAGTGGACAGACTATAGTGGAAAGACTATAGTGGAAAGATTGTAGTGGACATAATAAAGTGGAGACTAACTATAGTGGAAAGACTAAAGTGGACGGAGAATAGTGGAAAGACTAAAGTGGACAGACTATAGTGGAAAGACTATAGTGGAAAGACTGTAGTGGACAGAATAAAGTGGAGACTATAGTGGAAAGACTAAAGTGGACAGAAAATAGTGGAAAGACTAAAGTGGAAAGACTGTAGTGGACGGAATAAAGTGGAGACTATAGTGGAAAGACTAAAGTGGAAAGACTAAAGTGGACAGACTATAGTGGAAAGACTGAAGTGGAAAGACTAAGTGGACAGACTAAAGTGGGAAGACTATAGTGGAAAGACTATAGTGGAGAGACTGTAGTGGACAGAATAAAGTGGAGACTATAGTGGAAAGACTAAAGTGGAAAGACTAAAGTGGACAGAGAATAGTGGAAAGACTAAAGTGGAAAGACTGTAGTGGACAGAATAAAGTGGAGACTCTAGTGGAAAGACTAAAGTGAAAATACTGAAGTGGACAGACTATAGTGGAAAGACTATAGTGGAAAGACTGTAGTGGGCAGAATAAAGTGGAGACTATAGTGGAAAGACTAAAGTGGAAAGACTAAAGGGGAGACTATAGTGGAAAGACTATAGTAGAAAGACTGTAGTGGACAGAATAAAGTGGAGACTATAGTGGAAAGATTAAGTGGACAGACAATAGTGGAAAGACTATCGTTGAAAGACTGTAGTGGACAGAATAAAGTGGAGACTATAGTGGAAAGACTAAAGTGGAAAGACTAAAGTGGACAGAGAATAGTGGAAAGACTAAAGTGGAAAGACTGTAGTGGACAGAATAAAGTGGATACTATAGTGGAAAGACTAAAGTGGACAGAGAATAGTGGAAAGACTAAAGTGGAAAGACTGTAGTGGACAGAATAAAGTGGAGACTATAGTGGAAAGAATAAAGTGGAAAGACTAACGTGGACAGACTACAGTGGAAAGACTAAAGTGGACAGACTATAGTGGAAAGGCTGAAGTGGAAAGACTAAGTGGACAGACTAAAGTGGGAAGACTATAGTGGAAAGACTATAGTGGAGAGACTGTAGTGGACAGAATAAAGTGGAGACTATAGTGGAAAGACTAAAGTGGAAAGACTAAAGTGGACAGAGAATAGTGGAAAGACTAAAGTGGAAAGACTGTAGTGGACAGAATAAAGTGGAGACTCTAGTGGAAAGACTAAAGTGAAAATACTGAAGTGGACAGACTATAGTGGAAAGACTATAGTGGAAAGACTATAGTGGAAACACTATAGTGGAAAGACTGTAGTGGGCAGAATAAAGTGGAGACTATAGTGGAAAGACTAAAGTGGAAAGACTAAAGGGGAGACTATAGTGGAAAGACTATAGTAGAAAGACTGTAGTGGACAGAATAAAGTGGAGACTATAGTGGAAAGATTAAGTGGACAGACAATAGTGGAAAGACTATAGTGGAAAGACTGTAGTGGACAGAATAAAGTGGAGACTATAGTGGAAAGACTAAAGTGGAAAGACTAAAGTGGACAGAGAATAGTGGAAAGACTAAAGTGGAAAGACTGTAGTGGACAGAATAAAGTGGATACTATAGTGGAAAGACTAAAGTGGACAGAGAATAGTGGAAAGACTAAAGTGGAAAGACTGTAGTGGACAGAATAAAGTTTAGACTATAGTGGAAAGACTAAAGTGGAAAGACAAACGTGGACAGACTACAGTGGAAAGACTAAAGTGGACAGACTATAGTGGAAAGGCTGAAGTGGACAGACTAATGTGGAAAAACTAAATTGGAAAGACTAAAGTGGACAGACTATAGTGGAAAGACTATAGTGGAAAGACTGTAGTGGACAGATTAAAGTGGAGACTATAGTGGAAAGACTAAAGTGGACAGAGAATAGTGGAAAAACTAAAGTGGACAGACTATAGTGGAAAGACTATAGTGGAAAGACTGTAGTGGACAGAATAAAGTGGAGACTGTAGTGGAAAGACTCAGAGGACAAACTAAAGTGTACACACTGAAGTGGAGAGAATAAAGTGGAAAGACTAAAGTGGAAAGACTCAAGTGGACAGACTATAGTGGAAAGACTAAAGTGGACAGACTAAAGTGGAAAGACTAAAGTGGACGGACTATAGTGGAAAGACTAAAGTGGAAAGACTGTAGTTGACAGAATAAAGTGGAGACTGTAGTGGAAAGACTAAAGTGGACAGACTAAAGTTGAAAGACTATAGTGGAAAGACTGTAGTGGACAGAATAAAGTGGAGACTGTAGTGGAAAGACTAAAGTGGACAGAGAATAATAGAAAGATTAAAGTGGACAGACTATAGTGGAAAGACTATAGTGGAAAGATTGTAGTGGACATAATAAAGTGGAGACTATAGTGGAAAGACTAAAGTGGAAAGACTGAAGTGGACAGACTATAGTGGAAAGACTGAAGTGGACAGACTAAAGTGGAAAAACTAAATTGGAAAGACTAAAGTGGACAGACTATAGTGGAAAGACTATAGTGGAAAGACTGTAGTGGACAGAATAAAGTGGAGACTATAGTGGAAAGACTAAAGTGGACGGAGAATAGTGGAAAGACTAAAGTGGACAGACTATAGCGGAAAGACTATAGTGGAAAGACTGTAGTGGAAAGAATAAAGTGAAGACTATAGTGGAAAGACTAAAGTGGACAGAAAATAGTGGAAAGACTAAAGTGGAAAGACTGTAGTGGACAGAATAAAGTGGAGACTATAGTGGAAAGACTAAAGTGGACAGACTATAGTGGAAAGACTGAAGTGGAAAGACTAAGTGGACAGACTAAAGTGGGAAGACTATAGTGGAAAGACTATAGTGGAGAGACTGTAGTGGACAGAATAAAGTGAAGACTATAGTGGAAAGACTAAAGTGGAAAGACTAAAGTGGACAGAGAATAGTGTAAAGACTAAAGTGGAAAGACTGTAGTGGACAGAATAAAGTGGAGACTATAGTGGAAAGACTAAAGTGAAAATACTAAAGTGGATAGACTATAGTGGAAAGACTATAGTGGAAAGACTGTAGTGGGCAGAAAAAAGTGGAGACTATAGTGGACTAAAGTGGAAAGACTAAAGGGGGGACTATAGTGGATAGACAGAATAAAGTGGAGACTATAGTGGAAAGATTAAGTGGACAGACAATAGTGGAAAGACTATAGTGGAAAGACTGTAGTGGACAGAATAAAGTGGAGACTATAGTGGAAAGACTAAAGTGGACAGAGAATAGTGGAAAGACTAAAGTGGAAAGACTGTACTGGACAGAATAAAGTGGAGACTATAGTGGAAAGACTAAAGTGGAAAGACTAAAGTGGACAGACTATAGTGGAAAGACTGAAGTGGACAGACTAAAGTGGAAAAACTAAATTGGAAAGACTAAAGTGGACAGACTATAGTGGAAAGACTATAGTGGAAAGACTGTAGTGGACAGAATAAAGTGGAGACTATAGTGGAAAGACTAAAGTGGAAAGACTGTAGTGGACAGAATAAAGTGGAGACTGTAGTGGAAAGACTCAGAGGAAAAACTAAAGTGTACACACTGAAGTGGAGAGAATAAAGTTGAAAGACTAAAGTGGAAAGACTCAAGTGGACAGACTATAGTGGAAAGACTAAAGTGGACAGACTAAAGTGGAAAGACTAAAGTGGATGGACTACAGTGGAAAGACTAAAGTGGAAAGACTGTAGTGGACAGAATAAAGTGGAGACTGTAGTGGAAAGACTAAAGTGGACAGACTAAAGTGGAAAGACTAAAGTGGATGGAGTATAGTGGAAAGACTAAAGTGGAAAGACTGTAGTGGACAGAATAAAGTTGAGACTGTAGTGGAAAGACTAAAGTGGACAGACTATAGTTGAAAGACTATAGTGGAAAGACTGTAGTGGACAGAATAAAGTGGAGACTGTAGTGGAAAGACTAAAGTGGACAGAGAATAATAGAAAGATTAAAGTGGACAGACTATAGTGGAAAGACTATAGTGGAAAGATTGTAGTGGACATAATAAAGTGGAGACTATAATGGAAAGACTAAAGTGGAAAGACTAAAGTGGACAGACTATAGTGGAAAGACTGAAGTGGACAGACTAAAGTGGAAAAACTAAATTGGAAAGACTAAAGTGGACAGACTATAGTGGAAAGACTATAGTGGAAAGACTGTAATGGACAGAATAAAGTGGAGACTATAGTGGAAAGACTAAAGTGGACGGAGAATAGTGGAAAGACTAAAGTGGACAGACTATAGTGGAAAGACTATAGTGGAAAGACTGTAGTGGACAGAATAAAGTGGAGACTATAGTGGAAAGACTAAAGTGGACAGAAAATAGTGGAAAGACTAAAGTGGAAAGACTGTAGTGGACGGAATAAAGTGGAGACTATAGTGGAAAGACTAAAGTGGAAAGACTAAAGTGGACAGACTATAGTGGAAAGACTGAAGTGGAAAGACTAAGTGGACAGACTAAAGTGGGAAGACTATAGTGGAAAGACTATAGTGGAGAGACTGTAGTAGACAGAATAAAGTGGAGACTATAGTGGAAAGACTAAAGTGGAAAGACTAAAGTGGACAGAGAATAGTGGAAAGACTAAAGTGGAAAGACTGTAGTGGACAGAATAAAGTGGAGACTCTAGTGGAAAGACTAAAGTGAAAATACTGAAGTGGACAGACTATAGTGGAAAGACTATAGTGGAAAGACTATAGTGGAAACACTATAGTGGAAAGACTATAGTGGAAAGACTATAGTGGAAACACTATAGTGGAAAGACTGTAGTGGGCAGAATAAAGTGGAGACTATAGTGGAAAGACTAAAGTGGAAAGACTAAAGGGGAGACTATAGTGGAAAGACTATAGTAGAAAGACTGTAGTGGACAGAATAAAGTGGAGACTATAGTGGAAAGATTAAGTGGACAGACAATAGTGGAAAGACTATAGTGGAAAGACTGTAGTGGACAGAATAAAGTGGAGACTATAGTGGAAAGACTAAAGTGGAAAGACTAAAGTGGACAGAGAATAGTGGAAAGACTAAAGTGGAAAGACTGTAGTGGACAGAATAAAGTGGATACTATAGTGGAAAGACTAAAGTGGGAAGACTATAGTGGAAAGACTATAGTGGAGAGACTGTAGTGGACAGAATAAAGTGGAGACTATAGTGGAAAGACTAAAGTGGACAGAGAATAGTGTAAAGACTAAAGTGGAAAGACTGTAGTGGACAGAATAAAGTGGAGACTATAGTGGAAAGACTAAAGTGAAAATACTAAAGTGGATAGACTATAGTGGAAAGACTATAGTGGAAAGACTGTAGTGGGCAGAAAAAAGTGGAGACTATAGTGGACTAAAGTGGAAAGACTAAAGGGGGGACTATAGTGGATAGACAGAATAAAGTGGAGACTATAGTGGAAAGATTAAGTGGACAGACAATAGTGGAAAGACTATAGTGGAAAGACTGTAGTGGACAGAATAAAGTGGAGACTATAGTGGAAAGACTAAAGTGGACAGAGAATAGTGGAAAGACTAAAGTGGAAAGACTGTACTGGACAGAATAAAGTGGAGACTATAGTGGAAAGACTAAAGTGGAAAGACTAAAGTGGACAGACTATAGTGGAAAGACTGAAGTGGACAGACTAAAGTGGAAAAACTAAATTGGAAAGACTAAAGTGGACAGACTATAGTGGAAAGACTATAGTGGAAAGACTGTAGTGGACAGAATAAAGTGGAGACTATAGTGGAAAGACTAAAGTGGACGGAGAATAGTGGAAAGACTAAAGTGGACAGACTATAGTGGAAAGACTATAGTGGAAAGACTGTAGTGGACAGAATAAAGTGGAGACTATAGTGGAAAGACTAAAGTGGAAAGACTGTAGTGGACAGAATAAAGTGGAGACTGTAGTGGAAAGACTCACAGGAAAAACTAAAGTGTACACACTGAAGTGGAGAGAATAAAGTTGAAAGACTAAAGTGGAAAGACTCAAGTGGACAGACTATAGTGGAAAGACTAAAGTGGACAGACTAAAGTGGAAAGACTAAAGTGGATGGACTACAGTGGAAAGACTAAAGTGGAAAGACTGTAGTGGACAGAATAAAGTGGAGACTGTAGTGGAAAGACTAAAGTGGACAGACTAAAGTGGAAAGACTAAAGTGGATGGAGTATAGTGGAAAGACTAAAGTGGAAAGACTGTAGTGGACAGAATAAAGTTGAGACTGTAGTGGAAAGACTAAAGTGGACAGACTATAGTTGAAAGACTATAGTGGAAAGACTGTAGTGGACAGAATAAAGTGGAGACTGTAGTGGAAAGACTAAAGTGGACAGAGAATAATAGAAAGATTAAAGTGGACAGACTATAGTGGAAAGACTATAGTGGAAAGATTGTAGTGGACATAATAAAGTGGAGACTAACTATAGTGGAAAGACTAAAGTGGACGGAGAATAGTGGAAAGACTAAAGTGGACAGACTATAGTGGAAAGACTATAGTGGAAAGACTGTAGTGGACAGAATAAAGTGGAGACTATAGTGGAAAGACTAAAGTGGACAGAAAATAGTGGAAAGACTAAAGTGGAAAGACTGTAGTGGACGGAATAAAGTGGAGACTATAGTGGAAAGACTAAAGTGGAAAGACTAAAGTGGACAGACTATAGTGGAAAGACTGAAGTGGAAAGACTAAGTGGACAGACTAAAGTGGGAAGACTATAGTGGAAAGACTATAGTGGAGAGACTGTAGTGGACAGAATAAAGTGGAGACTATAGTGGAAAGACTAAAGTGGAAAGACTAAAGTGGACAGAGAATAGTGGAAAGACTAAAGTGGAAAGACTGTAGTGGACAGAATAAAGTGGAGACTCTAGTGGAAAGACTAAAGTGAAAATACTGAAGTGGACAGACTATAGTGGAAAGACTATAGTGGAAAGACTATAGTGGAAACACTATAGTGGAAAGACTGTAGTGGGCAGAATAAAGTGGAGACTATAGTGGAAAGACTAAAGTGGAAAGACTAAAGGGGAGACTATAGTGGAAAGACTATAGTAGAAAGACTGTAGTGGACAGAATAAAGTGGAGACTATAGTGGAAAGATTAAGTGGACAGACAATAGTGGAAAGACTATCGTTGAAAGACTGTAGTGGACAGAATAAAGTGGAGACTATAGTGGAAAGACTAAAGTGGAAAGACTAAAGTGGACAGAGAATAGTGGAAAGACTAAAGTGGAAAGACTGTAGTGGACAGAATAAAGTGGATACTATAGTGGAAAGACTAAAGTGGACAGAGAATAGTGGAAAGACTAAAGTGGAAAGACTGTAGTGGACAGAATAAAGTGGAGACTATAGTGGAAAGACTAAAGTGGAAAGACTAACGTGGACAGACTACAGTGGAAAGACTAAAGTGGACAGACTATAGTGGAAAGGCTGAAGTGGAAAGACTAAGTGGACAGACTAAAGTGGGAAGACTATAGTGGAAAGACTATAGTGGAGAGACTGTAGTGGACAGAATAAAGTGGAGACTATAGTGGAAAGACTAAAGTGGAAAGACTAAAGTGGACAGAGAATAGTGGAAAGACTAAAGTGGAAAGACTGTAGTGGACAGAATAAAGTGGAGACTCTAGTGGAAAGACTAAAGTGAAAATACTGAAGTGGACAGACTATAGTGGAAAGACTATAGTGGAAAGACTATAGTGGAAACACTATAGTGGAAAGACTGTAGTGGGCAGAATAAAGTGGAGACTATAGTGGAAAGACTAAAGTGGAAAGACTAAAGGGGAGACTATAGTGGAAAGACTATAGTAGAAAGACTGTAGTGGACAGAATAAAGTGGAGACTATAGTGGAAAGATTAAGTGGACAGACAATAGTGGAAAGACTATAGTGGAAAGACTGTAGTGGACAGAATAAAGTGGAGACTATAGTGGAAAGACTAAAGTGGAAAGACTAAAGTGGACAGAGAATAGTGGAAAGACTAAAGTGGAAAGACTGTAGTGGACAGAATAAAGTGGATACTATAGTGGAAAGACTAAAGTGGACAGAGAATAGTGGAAAGACTAAAGTGGAAAGACTGTAGTGGACAGAATAAAGTTTAGACTATAGTGGAAAGACTAAAGTGGAAAGACAAACGTGGACAGACTACAGTGGAAAGACTAAAGTGGACAGACTATAGTGGAAAGGCTGAAGTGGACAGACTAATGTGGAAAAACTAAATTGGAAAGACTAAAGTGGACAGACTATAGTGGAAAGACTATAGTGGAAAGACTGTAGTGGACAGATTAAAGTGGAGACTATAGTGGAAAGACTAAAGTGGACAGAGAATAGTGGAAAAACTAAAGTGGACAGACTATAGTGGAAAGACTATAGTGGAAAGACTGTAGTGGACAGAATAAAGTGGAGACTGTAGTGGAAAGACTCAGAGGACAAACTAAAGTGTACACACTGAAGTGGAGAGAATAAAGTGGAAAGACTAAAGTGGAAAGACTCAAGTGGACAGACTATAGTGGAAAGACTAAAGTGGACAGACTAAAGTGGAAAGACTAAAGTGGACGGACTATAGTGGAAAGACTAAAGTGGAAAGACTGTAGTTGACAGAATAAAGTGGAGACTGTAGTGGAAAGACTAAAGTGGACAGACTAAAGTTGAAAGACTATAGTGGAAAGACTGTAGTGGACAGAATAAAGTGGAGACTGTAGTGGAAAGACTAAAGTGGACAGAGAATAATAGAAAGATTAAAGTGGACAGACTATAGTGGAAAGACTATAGTGGAAAGATTGTAGTGGACATAATAAAGTGGAGACTATAGTGGAAAGACTAAAGTGGAAAGACTGAAGTGGACAGACTATAGTGGAAAGACTGAAGTGGACAGACTAAAGTGGAAAAACTAAATTGGAAAGACTAAAGTGGACAGACTATAGTGGAAAGACTATAGTGGAAAGACTGTAGTGGACAGAATAAAGTGGAGACTATAGTGGAAAGACTAAAGTGGACGGAGAATAGTGGAAAGACTAAAGTGGACAGACTATAGCGGAAAGACTATAGTGGAAAGACTGTAGTGGAAAGAATAAAGTGAAGACTATAGTGGAAAGACTAAAGTGGACAGAAAATAGTGGAAAGACTAAAGTGGAAAGACTGTAGTGGACAGAATAAAGTGGAGACTATAGTGGAAAGACTAAAGTGGACAGACTATAGTGGAAAGACTGAAGTGGAAAGACTAAGTGGACAGACTAAAGTGGGAAGACTATAGTGGAAAGACTATAGTGGAGAGACTGTAGTGGACAGAATAAAGTGAAGACTATAGTGGAAAGACTAAAGTGGAAAGACTAAAGTGGACAGAGAATAGTGTAAAGACTAAAGTGGAAAGACTGTAGTGGACAGAATAAAGTGGAGACTATAGTGGAAAGACTAAAGTGAAAATACTAAAGTGGATAGACTATAGTGGAAAGACTATAGTGGAAAGACTGTAGTGGGCAGAAAAAAGTGGAGACTATAGTGGACTAAAGTGGAAAGACTAAAGGGGGGACTATAGTGGATAGACAGAATAAAGTGGAGACTATAGTGGAAAGATTAAGTGGACAGACAATAGTGGAAAGACTATAGTGGAAAGACTGTAGTGGACAGAATAAAGTGGAGACTATAGTGGAAAGACTAAAGTGGACAGAGAATAGTGGAAAGACTAAAGTGGAAAGACTCTACTGGACAGAATAAAGTGGAGACTATAGTGGAAAGACTAAAGTGGAAAGACTAAAGTGGACAGACTATAGTGGAAAGACTGAAGTGGACAGACTAAAGTGGAAAAACTAAATTGGAAAGACTAAAGTGGACAGACTATAGTGGAAAGACTATAGTGGAAAGACTGTAGTGGACAGAATAAAGTGGAGACTATAGTGGAAAGACTAAAGTGGAAAGACTGTAGTGGACAGAATAAAGTGGAGACTGTAGTGGAAAGACTCAGAGGAAAAACTAAAGTGTACACACTGAAGTGGAGAGAATAAAGTTGAAAGACTAAAGTGGAAAGACTCAAGTGGACAGACTATAGTGGAAAGACTAAAGTGGACAGACTAAAGTGGAAAGACTAAAGTGGATGGACTACAGTGGAAAGACTAAAGTGGAAAGACTGTAGTGGACAGAATAAAGTGGAGACTGTAGTGGAAAGACTAAAGTGGACAGACTAAAGTGGAAAGACTAAAGTGGATGGAGTATAGTGGAAAGACTAAAGTGGAAAGACTGTAGTGGACAGAATAAAGTTGAGACTGTAGTGGAAAGACTAAAGTGGACAGACTATAGTTGAAAGACTATAGTGGAAAGACTGTAGTGGACAGAATAAAGTGGAGACTGTAGTGGAAAGACTAAAGTGGACAGAGAATAATAGAAAGATTAAAGTGGACAGACTATAGTGGAAAGACTATAGTGGAAAGATTGTAGTGGACATAATAAAGTGGAGACTATAATGGAAAGACTAAAGTGGAAAGACTAAAGTGGACAGACTATAGTGGAAAGACTGAAGTGGACAGACTAAAGTGGAAAAACTAAATTGGAAAGACTAAAGTGGACAGACTATAGTGGAAAGACTATAGTGGAAAGACTGTAATGGACAGAATAAAGTGGAGACTATAGTGGAAAGACTAAAGTGGACGGAGAATAGTGGAAAGACTAAAGTGGACAGACTATAGTGGAAAGACTATAGTGGAAAGACTGTAGTGGACAGAATAAAGTGGAGACTATAGTGGAAAGACTAAAGTGGACAGAAAATAGTGGAAAGACTAAAGTGGAAAGACTGTAGTGGACGGAATAAAGTGGAGACTATAGTGGAAAGACTAAAGTGGAAAGACTAAAGTGGACAGACTATAGTGGAAAGACTGAAGTGGAAAGACTAAGTGGACAGACTAAAGTGGGAAGACTATAGTGGAAAGACTATAGTGGAGAGACTGTAGTAGACAGAATAAAGTGGAGACTATAGTGGAAAGACTAAAGTGGAAAGACTAAAGTGGACAGAGAATAGTGGAAAGACTAAAGTGGAAAGACTGTAGTGGACAGAATAAAGTGGAGACTCTAGTGGAAAGACTAAAGTGAAAATACTGAAGTGGACAGACTATAGTGGAAAGACTATAGTGGAAAGACTATAGTGGAAACACTATAGTGGAAAGACTGTAGTGGGCAGAATAAAGTGGAGACTATAGTGGAAAGACTAAAGTGGAAAGACTAAAGGGGAGACTATAGTGGAAAGACTATAGTAGAAAGACTGTAGTGGACAGAATAAAGTGGAGACTATAGTGGAAAGATTAAGTGGACAGACAATAGTGGAAAGACTATAGTGGAAAGACTGTAGTGGACAGAATAAAGTGGAGACTATAGTGGAAAGACTAAAGTGGAAAGACTAAAGTGGACAGAGAATAGTGGAAAGACTAAAGTGGAAAGACTGTAGTGGACAGAATAAAGTGGATACTATAGTGGAAAGACTAAAGTGGACAGAGAATAGTGGAAAGACTAAAGTGGAAAGACTGTAGTGGACAGAATAAAGTGGAGACTATAGTGGAAAGACTAAAGTGGAAAGACTAACGTGGACAGACTACAGTGGAAAGACTAAAGTGGACAGACTATAGTGGAAAGGCTGAAGTGGACAGACTAATGTGGAAAAACTAAATTGGAAAGACTAAAGTGGACAGACTATAGTGGAAAGACTATAGTGGAAAGACTGTAGTGGACAGATTAAAGTGGAGACTATAGTGGAAAGACTAAAGTGGACAGAGAATAGTGGAAAAACTAAAGTGGACAGACTATAGTGGAAAGACTATAGTGGAAAGACTGTAGTGGACAGAATAAAGTGGAGACTGTAGTGGAAAGACTCAGAGGACAAACTAAAGTGTACACACTGAAGTGGAGAGAATAAAGTGGAAAGACTAAAGTGGAAAGACTCAAGTGGACAGACTATAGTGGAAAGACTAAAGTGGACAGACTAAAGTGGAAAGACTAAAGTGGACGGACTATAGTGGAAAGACTAAAGTGGAAGGACTGTAGTGGACAGAATACAGTGGAGACTGTAGTGGAAAGACTAAAGTGGACAGACTATAGTTGAAAGACTATAGTGGAAAGACTGTAGTGGACAGAATAAAGTGGAGACTGTAGTGGAAAGACTAAAGTGGACAGAGAATATTAGAAAGATTAAAGTGGACAGACTATAGTGGAAAGACTATAGTGGAAAGATTGTAGTGGACATAATAAAGTGGAGACTATAGTGGAAAGACTAAAGTGGAAAGACTGAAGTGGACAGACTATAGTGGAAAGACTGAAGTGGACAGACTAAAGTGGAAAAACTAAATTGGAAAGACTAAAGTGGACAGACTATAGTGGAAAGACTATAGTGGAAAGACTGTAGTGGACAGAATAAAGTGGAGACTATAGTGGAAAGACTAAAGTGGACGGAGAATAGTGGAAAGACTAAAGTGGACAGACTATAGCGGAAAGACTATGGTGGAAAGACTGTAGTGGAAAGAATAAAGTGAAGACTATAGTGGAAAGACTAAAGTGGACAGAAAATAGTGGAAAGACTAAAGTGGAAAGACTGTAGTGGACAGAATAAAGTGGAGACTATAGTGGAAAGACTAAAGTGGACAGATTATAGTGGAAAGACTGAAGTGGAAAGACTAAGTGGACAGACTAAAGTGGGAAGACTATAGTGGAAAGACTATAGTGGAGAGACTGTAGTGGACAGAATAAAGTGGAGACTATAGTGGAAAGACTAAAGTGGAAAGACTAAAGTGGACAGAGAATAGTGTAAAGACTAAAGTGGAAAGACTGTAGTGGACAGAATAAAGTGGAGACTATAGTGGAAAGACTAAAGTGAAAATACTAAAGTGGATAGACTATAGTGGAAAGACTATAGTGGAAAGACTGTAGTGGGCAGAAAAAAGTGGAGACTATAGTGGACTAAAGTGGAAAGACTAAAGGGGGGACTATAGTGGATAGACGGAATAAAGTGGAGACTATAGTGGAAAGATTAAGTGGACAGACAATAGTGGAAAGACTATAGTGGAAAGACTGTAGTGGACAGAATAAAGTGGAGACTATAGTGGAAAGACTAAAGTGGACAGAGAATAGTGGAAAGACTAAAGTGGAAAGACTGTACTGGACAGAATAAAGTGGAGACTATAGTGGAAAGACTAAAGTGGAAAGACTAAAGTGGACAGACTATAGTGGAAAGACTGAAGTGGACAGACTAAAGTGGAAAAACTAAATTGGAAAGACTAAAGTGGACAGACTATAGTGGAAAGACTATAGTGGAAAGACTGTAGTGGACAGAATAAAGTGGAGACTATAGTGGAAAGACTAAAGTGGACGGAGAATAGTGGAAAGACTAAAGTGGACAGACTATAGTGGAAAGACTATAGTGGAAAGACTGTAGTGGACAGAATAAAGTGGAGACTATAGTGGAAAGACTAAAGTGGAAAGACTGTAGTGGACAGAATAAAGTGGAGACTGTAGTGGAAAGACTCACAGGAAAAACTAAAGTGTACACACTGAAGTGGAGAGAATAAAGTTGAAAGACTAAAACGGAAAGACTCAAGTGGACAGACTATAGTGGAAAGACTAAAGTGGACAGACTAAAGTGGAAAGACTAAAGTGGATGGACTACAGTGGAAAGACTAAAGTGGAAAGACTGTAGTGGACAGAATAAAGTGGAGACTGTAGTGGAAAGACTAAAGTGGACAGACTAAAGTGGAAAGACTAAAGTGGATGGAGTATAGTGGAAAGACTAAAGTGGAAAGACTGTAGTGGACAGAATAAAGTGGAGACTGTAGTGGAAAGACTAAAGTGGACAGACTATAGTGGAAAGACTATAGTGGAAAGACTGTAGTGGACATAATAAAGTGGAGACAATAGTGGAAAGACTAAAGTGGAAAGACTAAAGTGGACAGACTATAGTGGAAAGACTGAAGTGGACAGACTAAAGTGGAAAAACTAAATTGGAAAGACTAAAGTGGACAGACTATAGTGGAAAGACTATAGTGGAAAGACTGTAGTGGACAGAATAAAGTTGAGACTGTAGTGGAAAGACTAAAGTGGACAGACTATAGTTGAAAGACTATAGTGGAAAGACTGTAGTGGACAGAATAAAGTGGAGACTGTAGTGGAAAGACTAAAGTGGACAGAGAATAATAGAAAGATTAAAGTGGACAGACTATAGTGGAAAGACTATAGTGGAAAGATTGTAGTGGACATAATAAAGTGGAGACTATAGTGGAAAGACTAAAGTGGAAAGACTAAAGTGGACAGACTATAGTGGAAAGACTGAAGTGGACAGACTAAAGTGGAAAAACTAAATTGGAAAGACTATAGTGGAAAGACTGTAATGGACAGAATAAAGTGGAGACTATAGTGGAAAGACTAAAGTGGACGGAGAATAGTGGAAAGACTAAAGTGGACAGACTATAGTGGAAAGACTATAGTGGAAAGACTGTAGTGGACAGAATAAAGTGGAGACTATAGTGGAAAGACTAAAGTGGAAAGACTGTAGTGGACGGAATAAAGTGGAGACTATAGTGGAAAGACTAAATTGGAAAGACTAAAGTGGACAGACTATAGTGGAAAGACTGAAGTGGAAAGACTAAGTGGACAGACTAAAGTGGGAAGACTATAGTGGAAAGACTATAGTGGAGAGACTGTAGTGGACAGAATAAAGTGGAGACTATAGTGGAAAGACTAAAGTGGAAAGACTAAAGTGGACAGAGAATAGTGGAAAGACTAAAGTGGAAAGACTGTAGTGGACAGAATAAAGTGGAGACTCTAGTGGAAAGACTAAAGTGAAAATACTAAAGTGGACAGACTATAGTGGAAAGACTAAAGTGGAAACACTATAGTGGAAAGACTGTAGTGGGCAGAATAAAGTGGAGACTATAGTGGAAAGACTAAAGTGGAAAGACTAAAGGGGAGACTATAGTGGAAAGACTATAGTAGAAAGACTGTAGTGGACAGAATAAAGTGGAGACTATAGTGGAAAGATTAAGTGGACGGACAATAGTGGAAAGACTATAGTGGAAAGACTGTAGTGGACAGAATAAAGTGGAGACTATAGTGGAAAGACTGAAGTGGAAAGACTAAAGTGGACAGAGAATAGTGGAAAGACTAAAGTAGAAAGACTGTAGTGGACAGAATAAAGTGGATACTATAGTGGAAAGACTAAAGTGGACAGAGAATAGTGGAAAGACTAAAGTGGAAAGACTGTAGTGGACAGAATAAAGTGGAGACTATAGTGGAAAGACTAAAGTGGAAAGACTAACGTGGACAGACTACAGTGGAAAGACTAAAGTGGACAGACTATAGTGGAAAGGCTGAAGTGGACAGACTAATGTGGAAAAACTAAATTGGAAAGACGAAAGTGGACAGACTATAGTGGAAAGACTATAGTGGAAAGACTGTAGTGGACAGATTAAAGTGGAGACTATAGTGGAAAGACTAAAGTGGACAGAGAATAGTGGAAAAACTAAAGTGGACAGACTATAGTGGAAAGACTATAGTGGAAAGACTGTAGTGGACAGAATAAAGTGGAGACTGTAGTGGAAAGACTCAGAGGACAAACTAAAGTGTACACACTGAAGTGGAGAGAATAAAGTGGAAAGACTAAAGTGGAAAGACTCAAGTGGACAGACAATAGTGGAAAGACTAAAGTGGACAGACTAAAGTGGAAAGACTAAAGTGGACGGACTATAGTGGAAAGACTAAAGTGGAAAGACTGTAGTGGACAGAATAAAGTGGAGACTGTAGTGGAAAGACTAAAGTGGAAAGACTCAAGTGGAAAGAGTGGACAGACTATAGTGGAAAGACTGAAGCGGCAAGTATAGTGGAAAGACTGTAGTGGGCAGAATAAAGTGGAGACTATAGTGGAAAGACTAAAGTGGAAAGACTAAAGTGGACAGAGAATAGTGGAAAGACTAAAGTGGAAAGACTGTAGTGGACAGAATAAAGTGGAGACTATAGTGGAAAGACTAAAGTGGACAGAGAATAGTGGAAAGACTAAAGTGGAAAGACTGTAGTGGACAGAATAAAGTGGAGACTATAGTTGAAAGACTATAGTGGAAAGACTGTAGTGGACAGAATAAAGTGGAGACTGTAGTGGAAAGACTAAAGTGGACAGAGAATAATAGAAAGATTAAAGTGGACAGACTATAGTGGAAAGACTATAGTGGAAAGATTGTAGTGGACATAATAAAGTGGAGACTATAGTGGAAAGACTAAAGTGGAAAGACTAAAGTGGACAGACTATAGTGGAAAGACTGAAGTGGACAGACTAAAGTGGAAAAACTAAATTGGAAAGACTAAAGTGGACAGACTATAGTGGAAAGACTATAGTGGAAAGACTGTAATGGACAGAATAAAGTGGAGACTATAGTGGAAAGACTAAAGTGGACAGAGAATAGTGGAAAGACTAAAGTGGAAAGACTGTACTGGACAGAATAAAGTGGAGACTATAGTGGAAAGACTAAAGTGGAAAGACTAAAGTGGACAGACTATAGTGGAAAGACTGAAGAGGACAGACTAAAGTGGAAAAACTAAATTGGAAAGACTAAAGTGGACAGACTATAGTGGAAAGACTATAGTGGAAAGACTGTAGTGGACAGAATAAAGTGGAGACTATAGTGGAAAGACTAAAGTGGACGGAGAATAGTGGAAAGACTAAAGTGGACAGACTATAGTGGAAAGACTATAGTGGAAAGACTGTAGTGGACAGAATAAAGTGGAGACTATAGTGGAAAGACTAAAGTGGAAAGACTGTAGTGGACAGAATAAAGTGGAGACTGTAGTGGAAAGACTCAGAGGAAAAACTAAAGTGTACACACTGAAGTGGAGAGAATAAAGTTGAAAGACTAAAGTGGAAAGACTCAAGTGGACAGACTATAGTGGAAAGACTAAAGTGGACAGACTAAAGTGGAAAGACTAAAGTGGATGGACTATAGTGGAAAGACTAAAGTGGAAAGACTGTAGTGGACAGAATAAAGTGGAGACTGTAGTGGAAAGACTAAAGTGGACAGACTAAAGTGGAAAGACTAAAGTGGATGGACTATAGTGGAAAGACTAAAGTGGAAAGATTGTAGTGGACAGAATAAAGTGGAGACTGTAGTGGAAAGACTAAAGTGGACAGACTATAGTGGAAAGACTATAGTGGAAAGACTGTAGTGGACATAATAAAGTGGAGACTATAGTGGAAAGACTAAAGTGGAAAGACTAAAGTGGACAGACTATAGTGGAAAGACTGAAGTGGACAGACTAAAGTGGTAAAACTAAATTGGAAAGACTAAAGTGGACAGACTATAGTGGAAAGACTATAGTGGAAAGACTGTAGTGGACAGAATAAAGTGGAGACTATAGTGGAAAGACTAAAGTGGACGGAGAATAGTGGAAAGACTAAAGTGGACAGACTATAGTGGAAAGACTATAGTGGCAAGACTGTAGTGGACAGAATAAAGTGGAGACTATAGTGGAAAGACTAAAGTGGAAAGACTGTAGTGGACAGAATAAAGTGGAGACTGTAGTGGAAAGACTCAGAGGACAAACTAAAGTGTACACACTGAAGTGGAGAGAATAAAGTTGAAAGACTAAAGTGGAAAGACTCAAGTGGACAGACTATAGTGGAAAGACTAAAGTGGACAGACTAAAGTGGAAAGACTAAAGTGGATGGACTATAGTGGAAAGACTAAAGTGGAAAGACTGTAGTGGACAGAATAAAGTGGAGACTGTAGTGGAAAGACTAAAGTGGACAGACTATAGTGGAAAGACTGTAGTGGACATAATAAAGTGGAGACTATAGTGGAAAGACTAAAGTGGAAAGACTAAAGTGGACAGACTAAAGTGGACAGAGAATAGTGGAAAGACTAAAGTGGAAAGACTGTAGTGGACAGAATAAAGTGGAGACTCTAGTGGAAAGACTAAAGTGAAAATACTAAAGTGGACAGACTATAGTGGAAAGACTAAAGTGGAAACACTATAGTGGAAAGACTGTAGTGGGCAGAATAAAGTGGAGACTATAGTGGAAAGACTAAAGTGGAAAGACTAAAGGGGAGACTATAGTGGAAAGACTATAGTAGAAAGACTGTAGTGGACAGAATAAAGTGGAGACTATAGTGGAAAGATTAAGTGGACGGACAATAGTGGAAAGACTATAGTGGAAAGACTGTAGTGGACAGAATAAAGTGGAGACTATAGTGGAAAGACTGAAGTGGAAAGACTAAAGTGGACAGAGAATAGTGGAAAGACTAAAGTAGAAAGACTGTAGTGGACAGAATAAAGTGGATACTATAGTGGAAAGACTAAAGTGGACAGAGAATAGTGGAAAGACTAAAGTGGAAAGACTGTAGTGGACAGAATAAAGTGGAGACTCTAGTGGAAAGACTAAAGTGAAAATACTAAAGTGGACAGACTATAGTGGAAAGACTAAAGTGGAAACACTATAGTGGAAAGACTGTAGTGGGCAGAATAAAGTGGAGACTATAGTGGAAAGACTAAAGTGGAAAGACTAAAGGGGAGACTATAGTGGAAAGACTATAGTAGAAAGACTGTAGTGGACAGAATAAAGTGGAGACTATAGTGGAAAGATTAAGTGGACGGACAATAGTGGAAAGACTATAGTGGAAAGACTGTAGTGGACAGAATAAAGTGGAGACTATAGTGGAAAGACTGAAGTGGAAAGACTAAAGTGGACAGAGAATAGTGGAAAGACTAAAGTAGAAAGACTGTAGTGGACAGAATAAAGTGGATACTATAGTGGAAAGACTAAAGTGGACAGAGAATAGTGGAAAGACTAAAGTGGAAAGACTGTAGTGGACAGAATAAAGTGGAGACTATAGTGGAAAGACTAAAGTGGAAAGACTAACGTGGACAGACTACAGTGGAAAGACTACAGTGGACAAACTATAGTGGAAAGGCTGAAGTGGACAGACTAATGTGGAAAAACTAAATTGGAAAGACGAAAGTGGACAGACTATAGTGGAAAGACTGTAGTGGACAGAATAAAGTGGAGACTGTAGTGGAAAGACTCAGAGGACAAACTAAAGTGTACACACTGAAGTGGAGAGAATAAAGTGGAAAGACTAAAGTGGAAAGACTCAAGTGGACAGACAATAGTGGAAAGACTAAAGTGGACAGACTAAAGTGGAAAGACTAAAGTGGACGGACTATAGTGGAAAGACTAAAGTGGAAAGACTGTAGTGGACAGAATAAAGTGGAGACTGTAGTGGAAAGACTAAAGTGGAAAGACTCAAGTGGAAAGAGTGGACAGACTATAGTGGAAAGACTGAAGCGGCAAGTATAGTGGAAAGACTGTAGTGGGCAGAATAAAGTGGAGACTATAGTGGAAAGACTAAAGTGGAAAGACTAAAGTGGACAGAGAATAGTGGAAAGACTAAAGTGGAAAGACTGTAGTGGACAGAATAAAGTGGAGACTATAGTGGAAAGACTAAAGTGGACAGAGAATAGTGGAAAGACTAAAGTGGAAAGACTGTAGTGGACAGAATAAAGTGGAGACTATAGTTGAAAGACTATAGTGGAAAGACTGTAGTGGACAGAATAAAGTGGAGACTGTAGTGGAAAGACTAAAGTGGACAGAGAATAATAGAAAGATTAAAGTGGACAGACTATAGTGGAAAGACTATAGTGGAAAGATTGTAGTGGACATAATAAAGTGGAGACTATAGTGGAAAGACTAAAGTGGAAAGACTAAAGTGGACAGACTATAGTGGAAAGACTGAAGTAGACAGACTAAAGTGGAAAAACTAAATTGGAAAGACTAAAGTGGACAGACTATAGTGGAAAGACTATAGTGGAAAGACTGTAATGGACAGAATAAAGTGGAGACTATAGTGGAAAGACTAAAGTGGACAGAGAATAGTGGAAAGACTAAAGTGGAAAGACTGTACTGGACAGAATAAAGTGGAGACTATAGTGGAAAGACTAAAGTGGAAAGACTAAAGTGGACAGACTATAGTGGAAAGACTGAAGTGGACAGACTAAAGTGGAAAAACTAAATTGGAAAGACTAAAGTGGACAGACTATAGTGGAAAGACTGTAGTGGAAAGACTGTAGTGGACAGAATAAAGTGGAGACTATAGTGGAAAGACTAAAGTGGACGGAGAATAGTGGAAAGACTAAAGTGGACAGACTATAGTGGAAAGACTATAGTGGAAAGACTGTAGTGGACAGAATAAAGTGGAGACTATAGTGGAAAGACTAAAGTGGAAAGACTGTAGTGGACAGAATAAAGTGGAGACTGTAGTGGAAAGACTCAGAGGAAAAACTAAAGTGTACACACTGAAGTGGAGAGAATAAAGTTGAAAGACTAAAGTGGAAAGACTCAAGTGGACAGACTATAGTGGAAAGACTAAAGTGGACAGACTAAAGTGGAAAGACTAAAGTGGATGGACTATAGTGGAAAGACTAAAGTGGAAAGACTGTAGTGGACAGAATAAAGTGGAGACTGTAGTGGAAAGACTAAAGTGGACAGACTAAAGTGGAAAGACTAAAGTGGATGGACTATAGTGGAAAGACTAAAGTGGAAAGATTGTAGTGGACAGAATAAAGTGGAGACTGTAGTGGAAAGACTAAAGTGGACAGACTATAGTGGAAAGACTATAGTGGAAAGACTGTAGTGGACATAATAAAGTGGAGACTATAGTGGAAAGACTAAAGTGGAAAGACTAAAGTGGACAGACTATAGTGGAAAGACTGAAGTGGACAGACTAAAGTGGTAAAACTAAATTGGAAAGACTAAAGTGGACAGACTATAGTGGAAAGACTATAGTGGAAAGACTGTAGTGGACAGAATAAAGTGGAGACTATAGTGGAAAGACTAAAGTGGACGGAGAATAGTGGAAAGACTAAAGTGGACAGACTATAGTGGAAAGACTATAGTGGCAAGACTGTAGTGGACAGAATAAAGTGGAGACTATAGTGGAAAGACTAAAGTGGAAAGACTGTAGTGGACAGAATAAAGTGGAGACTGTAGTGGAAAGACTCAGAGGACAAACTAAAGTGTACACACTGAAGTGGAGAGAATAAAGTTGAAAGACTAAAGTGGAAAGACTCAAGTGGACAGACTATAGTGGAAAGACTAAAGTGGACAGACTAAAGTGGAAAGACTAAAGTGGATGGACTATAGTGGAAAGACTAAAGTGGAAAGACTGTAGTGGACAGAATAAAGTGGAGACTGTAGTGGAAAGACTAAAGTGGACAGACTATAGTGGAAAGACTGTAGTGGACATAATAAAGTGGAGACTATAGTGGAAAGACTAAAGTGGAAAGACTAAAGTGGACAGACTATAGTGGAAAGACTGAAGTGGACAGACTAAAGTGGAAAAACTAAATTGGAAAGACTAAAGTGGACAGACTATAGTGGAAAGACTATAGTGGAAAGACTGTAATGGACAGAATAAAGTGGAGACTATAGTGGAAAGACTAAAGTGGACGGAGAATAGTGGAAAGACTAAAGTGGACAGACTATAGTGGAAAGACTATAGTGGAAAGACTGTAGTGGACCGAATAAAGTGGAGACTATAGTGGAAAGACTAAAGTGGACACAAAATAGTGGAAAGACTAAAGTGGAAAGACTGTAGTGGACAGAATAAAGTGGAGACTATAGTGGAAAGACTAAAGTGGACAGACTATAGTGGAAAGACTGAAGTGGAAAGACTAAGTGGACAGACTAAAGTGGGAAGACTATAGTGGAAAGACTATAGTGGAGAGACTGTAGTGGACAGAATAAAGTGGAGACTATAGTGGAAAGACTAAAGTGGAAAGACTAAAGTGGACAGAGAATAGTGGAAAGACTAAAGTGGAAAGACTGTAGTGGACAGAATAAAGTGGAGACTATAGTGGAAAGACTAAAGTGAAAATACTAAAGTGGACAGACTATAGTGGAAAGACTATAGTGGAAAGACTATAGTGGAAAGACTGTAGTGGGCAGAACAAAGTGGAGACTATAGTGGACTAAAGTGGAAAGACTAAAGGGGAGACTATAGTGGATAGACAGAATAAAGTGGAGACTATAGTGGAAAGATTAAGTGGACAGACAATAGTGGAAAGACTATAGTGGAAAGACTGTAGTGGACAGAATAAAGTGGAGACTATAGTGGAAAGACTAAAGTGGACAGAGAATAGTGGAAAGACTAAAGTGGAAAGACTGTACTGGACAGAATAAAGTGGAGACTATAGTGGAAAGACTAAAGTGGAAAGACTAAAGTGGACAGACTATAGTGGAAAGACTGAAGTGGACAGACTAAAGTGGAAAAACTAAATTGGAAAGACTAAAGTGGACAGACTATAGTGGAAAGACTATAGTGGAAAGACTGTAGTGGACAGAATAAAGTGGAGACTATAGTGGAAAGACTAAAGTGGACGGAGAATAGTGGAAAGACTAAAGTGGACAGACTATAGTGGAAAGACTATAGTGGAAAGACTGTAGTGGACAGAATAAAGTGGAGACTATAGTGGAAAGACTAAAGTGGAAAGACTGTAGTGGACAGAATAAAGTGGAGACTGTAGTGGAAAGACTCAGAGGACAAACTAAAGTGTACACACTGAAGTGGAGAGAATAAAGTTGAAAGACTAAAGTGGAAAGACTCAAGTGGACAGACTATAGTGGAAAGACTAAAGTGGACAGACTAAAGTGGAAAGACTAAAGTGGATGGACTATAGTGGAAAGACTAAAGTGGAAAGACTGTAGTGGACAGAATAAAGTGGAGACTGTAGTGGAAAGACTAAAGTGGACAGACTATAGTGGAAAGACTATAGTGGAAAGACTGTAGAGGACATGATAAAGTGGAGACTATAGTGGAAAGACTAAAGTGGACAGAGACTGGTGGAAAGTGGAAAGACTAAAGTGGACAGACTATAGTGGAAAGACTGAAGTGGACAGACTAAAGTGGAAAAACTAAATTGGAAAGACTAAAGTGGACAGACTATAGTGGAAAGACTATAGTGGAAAGACTGTAATGGACAGAATAAAGTGGAGACTATAGTGGAAAGACTAAAGTGGACGGAGAATAGTGGAAAGACTAAAGTGGACAGACTATAGTGGAAAGACTATAGTGGAAAGACTGTAGTGGACAGAATAAAGTGGAGACTATAGTGGAAAGACTAAAGTGGACAGAAAATAGTGGAAAGACTAAAGTGGAAAGACTGTAGTGGACAGAATAGAGTGGAGACTATAGTGGAAAGACTAAAGTGGAAAGACTAAAGTGGACAGACTATAGTGGAAAGACTGAAGTGGAAAGACTGAGTGGACAGACTAAAGTGGGAAGACTATAGTGGAAAGACTATAGTGGAGAGACTGTAGTGGACAGAATAAAGTGGAGACTATAGTGGAAAGACTAAAGTGGAAAGACTAAAGTGGACAGAGAATAGTGGAAAGACTAAAGTGGAAAGACTGTAGTGGACAGAATAAAGTGGAGACTCTAGTGGAAAGACTAAAGTGAAAATACTAAAGTGGACAGACTATAGTGGAAAGACTATAGTGGAAAGACTATAGTGGAAACACTATAGTGGAAAGACTGTAGTGGGCAGAATAAAGTGGAGACTATAGTGGAAAGACTAAAGTGGAAAGACTAAAGGGGAGACTATAGTGGAAAGACTATAGTGGAAAGACTGTAGTGGACAGAATAAAGTGGAGACTATAGTGGAAAGATTAAGTGGACAGACAATAGTGGAAAGACTATAGTGGAAAGACTGTAGTGGACAGAATAAAGTGGAGACTATAGTGGAAAGACTAAAGTGGAAAGACTAAAGTGGACAGAGAATGGTGGAAAGACTAAAGTGGAAAGACTGTAGTGGACAGAATAAAGTGGATACTATAGTGGAAAGACTAAAGTGGACAGAGAATAGTGGAAAGACTAAAGTGGAAAGACTGTAGTGGACAGAATAAAGTGGAGACTATAGTGGAAAGACTAAAGTGGAAAGACTAAAGTGGACAGACTACAGTGGAAAGACTAAAGTGGACAGACTATAGTGGAAAGGCTGAAGTGGACAGACTAATGTGGAAAAACTAAATTGGAAAGACTAAAGTGGACAGACTATAGTGGAAAGACTATAGTGGAAAGACTGTAGTGGACAGAATAAAGTGGAGACTATAGTGGAAAGACTAAAGTGGACAGAGAATAGTGGAAAAACTAAAGTGGACAGACTATAGTGGAAAGACTATAGTGGAAAGACTGTAGTGGACAGAATAAAGTGGAGACTATAGTGGAAAGACTAAAGTGGAAAGACTGTAGTGGACAGAATAAAGTAGAGACTGTAGTGGAAAGACTCAGAGGACAAACTAAAGTGTACACACTGAAGTGGAGAGAATAAAGTGGAAAGACTAAAGTGGAAAGACTCAAGTGGACAGACTATAGTGGAAAGACTAAAGTGGACAGACTAAAGTGGAAAGACTAAAGTGGACGCACTATAGTGGAAAGACTAAAGTGGAAAGACTGTAGTGGACAGAATAAAGTGGAGACTGTAGTGGAAAGACTAAAGTGGACAGACTATAGTTGAAAGACTATAGTGGAAAGACTGTAGTGGAAAGAATAAAGTGGAGACTGTAGTGGAAAGACTAAAGTGGACAGAGAATAATAGAAAGATTAAAGTGGAAAGACTATAGTGGAAAGACTATAGTGGAAAGATTGTAGTGGACATAATAAAGTGGAAACTATAGTGGAAAGACTAAAGTGGAAAGACTAAAGTGGACAGACTATAGTGGAAAGACTGAAGTGGACAGACTAAAGTGGAAAAACTAAATTGGAAAGACTAAAGTGGACAGACTATAGTGGAAAGACTATAGTGGAAAGACTGTAGTGGACAGAATAAAGTGGAGACTATAGTGGAAAGACCAAAGTGGACGGAGAATAGTGGAAAGACTAAAGTGGACAGACTATAGTGGAAAGACAATAGTGGAAAGACTGTAGTGGACAGAATAAAGTGGAAACTATAGTGGAAAGACTAAAGTGGACAGAAAATAGTGGAAAGACTAAAGTGGAAAGACTGTAGTGGACAGAATAAAGTGGAGACTATAGTGGAAAGACTAAAGTGGACAGACTATAGTGGAAAGACTGAAGTGGAAAGACTAAGTGGACAGACTAAAGTGGGAAGACTATAGTGGAAAGACTATAGTGGAGAGACTGTAGAGGACAGAATAAAGTGGATACTATAGTGGAAAGACTAAAGTGGAAAGACTAAAGTGGACAGAGAATAGTGGAAAGACTAAAGTGGAAAGACTGTAGTGGACAGAATAAAGTGGAGACTATAGTGGAAAGACTAAAGTGAAAATACTAAAGTGGATAGACTATAGTGGAAAGACTATAGTGGAAAGACTATAGTGGAAAGACTGTAGTGGGCAGAACAAAGTGGAGACTATAGTGGACTAAAGTGGAAAGACTAAAGGGGAGACTATAGTGGATAGACAGAATAAAGTGGAGACTATAGTGGAAAGATTAAGTGGACAGACAATAGTGGAAAGACTATAGTGGAAAGACTGTAGTGGACAGAATAAAGTGGAGACTATAGTGGAAAGACTAAAGTGGACAGAGAATAGTGGAAAGACTAAAGTGGAAAGACTGTACTGGACAGAATAAAGTAGAGACTATAGTGGAAAGACTAAAGTGGACAGACTATAGTGGAAAGACTGAAGTGGAAAGACTAAGTGGACAGACTAAAGTGGGAAGACTATAGTGGAAAGACTAAAGTGGAAAGACTATAGAATAAAGTTGAAAGACTAAAGTGGAAAGACTCAAGTGGACAGACTATAGTGGAAAGACTAAAGTGGACAGACTAAAGTGGAAAGACTAAAGTGGATGGACTATAGTGGGAAGACAAAAGTGGAAAGACTGTAGTGGACAGAATAAAGTGGAGACTGTAGTGGAAAGACTAAAGTGGACAGACTATAGTGGAAAGGCTGAAGTGGACAGACTAATGTGGAAAAACTAAATTGGAAAGACTAAAGTGGACAGACTATAGTGGAAAGACTATAGTGGAAAGACTGTAGTGGACAGAATAAAGTGGAGACTATAGTGGAAAGACTAAAGTGGACAGAGAATAGTGGAAAAACTAAAGTGGACAGACTATAGTGGAAAGACTATAGTGGAAAGACTGTAGTGGACAGAATAAAGTGGAGACTATAGTGGAAAGACTAAAGTGGAAAGACTGTAGTGGACAGAATAAAGTAGAGACTGTAGTGGAAAGACTCAGAGGACAAACTAAAGTGTACACACTGAAGTGGAGAGAATAAAGTGGAAAGACTAAAGTGGAAAGACTCAAGTGGACAGACTATAGTGGAAAGACTAAAGTGGACAGACTAAAGTGGAAAGACTAAAGTGGACGGACTATAGTGGAAAGACTAAAGTGGAAAGACTGTAGTGGACAGAATAAAGTGGAGACTGTAGTGGAAAGACTAAAGTGGACAGACTATAGTTGAAAGACTATAGTGGAAAGACTGTAGTGGAAAGAATAAAGTGGAGACTGTAGTGGAAAGACTAAAGTGGACAGAGAATAATAGAAAGATTAAAGTGGAAAGACTATAGTGGAAAGACTATAGTGGAAAGATTGTAGTGGACATAATAAAGTGGAAACTATATTGGAAAGACTAAAGTGGAAAGACTAAAGTGGACAGACTATAGTGGAAAGACTGAAGTGGACAGACTAAAGTGGAAAAACTAAATTGGAAAGACTAAAGTGGACAGACTATAGTGGAAAGACTATAGTGGAAAGACAGTAGTGGACAGAATAAAGTGGAGACTATAGTGGAAAGACTAAAGTGGACGGAGAATAGTGGAAAGACTAAAGTGGACAGACTATAGTGGAAAGACAATAGTGGAAAGACTGTAGTGGACAGAATAAAGTGGAAACTATAGTGGAAAGACTAAAGTGGACAGAAAATAGTGGAAAGACTAAAGTGGAAAGACTGTAGTGGACAGAATAAAGTGGAGACTATAGTGGAAAGACTAAAGTGGACAGACTATAGTGGAAAGACTGAAGTGGAAAGACTAAGTGGACAGACTAAAGTGGGAAGACTATAGTGGAAAGACTATAGTGGAGAGACTGTAGAGGACAGAATAAAGTGGATACTATAGTGGAAAGACTAAAGTGGAAAGACTAAAGTGGACAGAGAATAGTGGAAAGACTAAAGTGGAAAGACTGTAGTGGACAGAATAAAGTGGAGACTATAGTGGAAAGACTAAAGTGAAAATACTAAAGTGGATAGACTATAGTGGAAAGACTATAGTGGAAAGACTATAGTGGAAAGACTGTAGTGGGCAGAACAAAGTGGAGACTATAGTGGACTAAAGTGGAAAGACTAAAGGGGAGACTATAGTGGATAGACAGAATAAAGTGGAGACTATAGTGGAAAGATTAAGTGGACAGACAATAGTGGAAAGACTATAGTGGAAAGACTGTAGTGGACAGAATAAAGTGGAGACTATAGTGGAAAGACTAAAGTGGACAGAGAATAGTGGAAAGACTAAAGTGGAAAGACTGTACTGGACAGAATAAAGTGGAGACTATAGTGGAAAGACTAAAGTGGACAGACTATAGTGGAAAGACTGAAGTGGAAAGACTAAGTGGACAGACTAAAGTGGGAAGACTATAGTGGAAAGACTAAAGTGGAAAGACTATAGAATAAAGTTGAAAGACTAAAGTGGAAAGACTCAAGTGGACAGACTATAGTGGAAAGACTAAAGTGGACAGACTAAAGTGGAAAGACTAAAGTGGATGGACTATAGTGGGAAGACAAAAGTGGAAAGACTGTAGTGGACAGAATAAAGTGGAGACTGTAGTGGAAAGACTAAAGTGGACAGACTATAGTGGAAAGACTATAGTGGAAAGACTGTAGTGGACATGATAAAGTGGAGACTATAGTGGAAAGACTAAAGTGGACAGAGACTGGTGGAAAGTGGAAAGACTAAAGTGGACAGACTATAGTGGAAAGACTGAAGTGGACAGGCTAAAGTGGAAAAACTAAATTGGAAAGACTAAAGTGGACAGACTATAGTGGAAAGACTATAGTGGAAAGACTGTAATGGACAGAATAAAGTGGAGACTATAGTGGAAAGACTAAAGTGGACGGAGAATAGTGGAAAGACTAAAGTGGACAGACTATAGTGGAAAGACTATAGTGGAAAGACTGTAGTGGACAGAATAAAGTGGAGACTATAGTGGAAAGACTAAAGTGGACAAAAAATAGTGGAAAGACTAAAGTGGAAAGACTGTAGTGGACAGAATAAAGTGGAGACTATAGTGGAAAGACTAAAGTGGAAAGACTAAAGTGGACAGACTATAGTAGAAAGACTGAAGTGGAAAGACTAAGTGGACAGACTAAAGTGGGAAGACTATAGTGGAAAGACTATAGTGGAGAGACTGTAGTGGACAGAATAAAGTGGAGACTATAGTGGAAAGACTAAAGTGGAAAGACTAAAGTGGACAGAGAATAGTGGAAAGACTAAAGTGGAAAGACTGTAGTGGACAGAATAAAGTGGAGACTCTAGTGGAAAGACTAAAGTGAAAATACTAAAGTGGACAGACTATAGTGGAAAGACTATAGTGGAAAGACTATAGTGGAAACACTATAGTGGAAAGACTGTAGTGGGCAGAATAAAGTGGAGACTATAGTGGAAAGACTAATGTGGAAAGACTAAAGGGGAGACTATAGTGGAAAGACTATAGTGGAAAGACTGTATTGGACAGAATAAAGTGGAGACTATAGTGGAAAGATTAAGTGGACAGACAATAGTGGAAAGACTATAGTGGAAAGACTGTAGTGGACAGAATAAAGTGGAGACTATAGTGGAAAGACTAAAGTGGAAAGACTAAAGTGGACAGAGAATAGTGGAAAGACTAAAGTGGAAAGACTGTAGTGGACAGAATAAAGTGGATACTATAGTGGAAAGACTAAAGTGGACAGAGAATAGTGGAAAGACTAAAGTGGAAAGACTGTAGTGGACAGAATAAAGTGGAGACTATAGTGGAAAGACTAAAGTGGAAAGACTAAAGTGGACAGACTACAGTGGAAAGACTAAAGTGGACAGACTATAGTGGAAAGGCTGAAGTGGACAGACTAATGTGGAAAAACTAAATTGGAAAGACTAAAGTGGACAGACTATAGTGGAAAGACTATAGTGGAAAGACTGTAGTGGACAGAATAAAGTGGAGACTATAGTGGAAAGACTAAAGTGGACAGAGAATAGTGGAAAAACTAAAGTGGACAGACTATAGTGGAAAGACTATAGTGGAAAGACTGTAGTGGACAGAATAAAGTGGAGACTATAGTGGAAAGACTAAAGTGGAAAGACTGTAGTGGACAGAATAAAGTAGAGACTGTAGTGGAAAGACTCAGAGGACAAACTAAAGTGTACACACTGAAGTGGAGAGAATACAGTGGAAAGACTAAAGTGGAAAGACTCAAGTGGACAGACTATAGTGGAAAGACTAAAGTGGACAGACTAAAGTGGAAAGACTAAAGTGGACGGACTATAGTGGAAAGACTAAAGTCGAAAGACTGTAGTGGACAGAATAAAGTGGAGACTGTAGTGGAAAGACTAAAGTGGACAGACTATAGTTGAAAGACTATAGTGGAAAGACTGTAGTGGAAAGAATAAAGTGGAGACTGTAGTGGAAAGACTAAAGTGGACAGAGAATAATAGAAAGATTAAAGTGGACAGACTATAGTGGAAAGACTATAGTGGAAAGATTGTAGTGGACATAATAAAGTGGAGACTATAGTGGAAAGACTAAAGTGGAAAGACTAAAGTGGACAGACTATAGTGGAAAGACTGAAGTGGACAGACTAAAGTGGAAAAACTAAATTGGAAAGACTAAAGTGGACAGACTATAGTGGAAAGACTATAGTGGAAAGACTGTAGTGGACAGAATAAAGTGGAGACTATAGTGGAAAGACTAAAGTGGACGGAGAATAGTGGAAAGACTAAAGTGGACAGACTATAGTGGAAAGACAATAGTGGAAAGACTGTAGTGGACAGAATAAAGTGGAGACTATAGTGGAAAGACTAAAGTGGACAGAAAATAGTGGAAAGACTAAAGTGGAAAGACTGTAGTGGACAGACTAAAGTGGAGACTATAGTGGAAAGACTAAAGTGGACAGACTATAGTGGAAAGACTGAAGTGGAAAGACTAAGTGGACAGACTAAAGTGGGAAGACTATAGTGGAAAGACTATAGTGGAGAGACTGTAGTGGACAGAATAAAGTGGAGACTATAGTGGAAAGACTAAAGTGGAAAGACTAAAGTGGACAGAGAATAGTGGAAAGACTAAAGTGGAAAGACTGTAGTGGACAGAATAAAGTGGAGACTATAGTGGAAAGACTAAAGTGAAAATACTAAAGTGGATAGACTATAGTGGAAAGACTATAGTGGAAAGACTATAGTGGAAAGACTGTAGTGGGCAGAACAAAGTGGAGACTATAGTGGACTAAAGTGGAAAGACTAAAGGGGAGACTATAGTGGATAGACAGAATAAAGTGGAGACTATAGTGGAAAGATTAAGTGGACAGACAATAGTGGAAAGACTATAGTGGAAAGACTGTAGTGGACAGAATAAAGTGGAGACTATAGTGGAAAGACTAAAGTGGACAGAGAATAGTGGAAAGACTAAAGTGGAAAGACTGTACTGGACAGAATAAAGTGGAGACTATAGTGGAAAGACTAAAGTGGACAGACTATAGTGGAAAGACTGAAGTGGAAAGACTAAGTGGACAGACTAAAGTGGGAAGACTATAGTGGAAAGACTATAGTGGAGAGACTGTAGTGGACAGAATAAAGTGGAGACTATAGTGGAAAGACTAAAGTGGACGGAGAATAGTGGAAAGACTAAAGTGGACAGACTATAGTGGAAAGACTATAGTGGAAAGATTGTAGTGGACATAATAAAGTGGAGACTATAGTGGAAAGACTAAAGTGGACAGACTATAGTGGAAAGACTGAAGTGGACAGACTAAAGTGGAAAAACTAAATTGGAAAGACTAAAGTGGACAGACTATAGTGGAAAGACTATAGTGGAAAGACTGTAGTGGACAGAATAAAGTGGAGACTATAGTGGAAAGACTAAAGTGGACGGATAATAGTGGAAAGACTAAAGTGGACAGACTATAGTGGAAAGACTATAGTGGAAAGACTGTAGTGGACCGAATAAAGTGGAGACTATAGTGGAAAGACTAAAGTGGACAGAAAATAGTGGAAAGACTAAAGTGGAAAGACTGTAGTGGACAGAATAAAGTGGAGACTATAGTGGAAAGACTAAAGTGGACAGACTATAGTGGAAAGACTGAAGTGGAAAGACTAAGTGGACAGACTAAAGTGGGAAGACTATAGTGGAAAGACTATAGTGGAGAGACTGTAGTGGACAGAATAAAGTGGAGACTATAGTGGAAAGACTAAAGTGGAAAGACTAAAGTGGACAGAGAATAGTGGAAAGACTGTAGTGGACAGAATAAAGTGGAGACTATAGTGGAAAGACTAAAGTGAAAAGATTGTAGTGGACATAATAAAGTGGAGACTATAGTGGAAAGACTAAAGTGGACAGACTATAGTGGAAAGACTGAAGTGGACAGACTAAAGTGGAAAAACTAAATTGGAAAGACTAAAGTGGAAAGACTATAGTGGAAAGACTGTAGTGGGCAGAACAAAGTGGAGACTATAGTGGACTAAAGTGGAAAGACTAAAGAGGAGAGTATAGTGGATAGACAGAATAAAGTGGAGACTATAGTGGAAAGATTAAGTGGACAGACAATAGTGGAAAGACTATAGTGGAAAGACTGTAGTGGACAGAATAAAGTGGAGACTATAGTGGAAAGACTAAAGTGGACAGAGAATAGTGGAAAGACTAAAGTGGAAAGACTGTACTGGACAGAATAAAGTGGAGACTATAGTGGAAAGACTAAAGTGGAAAGACTAAAGTGGACAGACTATAGTGGAAAGACTGAAGTGGACAGACTAAAGTGGAAAAACTAAATTGGAAAGACTAAAGTGGACAGACTATAGTGGAAAGACTATAGTGGAAAGACTGTAGTGGACAGAATAAAGTGGAGACTATAGTGGAAAGACTAAAGTGGACGGAGAATAGTGGAAAGACTAAAGTGGACAGACTATAGTGGAAAGACTATAGTGGAAAGACTGTAGTGGACAGAATAAAGTGGAGACTATAGTGGAAAGACTAAAGTGGAAAGACTGTAGTGGACAGAATAAAGTGGAGACTGTAGTGGAAAGACTCAGAGGACAAACTAAAGTGTACAAACTGAAGTGGAGAGAATAAAGTTGAAAGACTAAAGTGGAAAGACTCAAGTGGACAGACTATAGTGGACAGAATAAAGTGGAGACTATAGTGGAAAGACTAAAGTGAAAAGATTGTAGTGGACATAATAAAGTGGAGACTATAGTGGAAAGACTAAAGTGGACAGACTATAGTGGAAAGACTGAAGTGGACAGACTAAAGTGGAAAAACTAAATTGGAAAGACTAAAGTGGAAAGACTATAGTGGAAAGACTGTAGTGGGCAGAACAAAATGGAGACTATAGTGGACTAAAGTGGAAAGACTAAAGAGGAGAGTATAGTGGATAGACAGAATAAAGTGGAGACTATAGTGGAAAGATTAAGTGGACAGACAATAGTGGAAAGACTATAGTGGAAAGACTGTAGTGGACAGAATAAAGTGGAGACTATAGTGGAAAGACTAAAGTGGACAGAGAATAGTGGAAAGACTAAAGTGGAAAGACTGTACTGGACAGAATAAAGTGGAGACTATAGTGGAAAGACTAAAGTGGAAAGACTAAAGTGGACAGACTATAGTGGAAAGACTGAAGTGGACAGACTAAAGTGGAAAAAGTAAATTGGAAAGACTAAAGTGGACAGACTATAGTGGAAAGACTAAAGTGGAAAGACTGTAGTGGACAGAATAAAGTGGAGACTGTAGTGGAAAGACTCAGAGGACAAACTAAAGTGTACAAACTGAAGTGGAGAGAATAAAGTTGAAAGACTAAAGTGGAAAGACTCAAGTGGACAGACTATAGTGGACAGAATAAAGTGGAGACTATAGTGGAAAGACTAAAGTGAAAAGATTGTAGTGGACATAATAAAGTGGAGACTATAGTGGAAAGACTAAAGTGGACAGACTATAGTGGAAAGACTGAAGTGGACAGACTAAAGTGGAAAAACTAAATTGGAAAGACTAAAGTGGAAAGACTATAGTGGAAAGACTGTAGTGGGCAGAACAAAGTGGAGACTATAGTGGACTAAAGTGGAAAGACTAAAGAGGAGAGTATAGTGGATAGACAGAATAAAGTGGAGACTATAGTGGAAAGATTAAGTGGACAGACAATAGTGGAAAGACTATAGTGGAAAGACTGTAGTGGACAGAATAAAGTGGAGACTATAGTGGAAAGACTAAAGTGGACAGAGAATAGTGGAAAGACTAAAGTGGAAAGACTGTACTGGACAGAACAAAGTGGAGACTATAGTGGAAAGACTAAAGTGGAAAGACTAAAGTGGACAGACTATAGTGGAAAGACTGAAGTGGACAGACTAAAGTGGAAAAACTAAATTGGAAAGACTAAAGTGGACAGACTATAGTGGAAAGACTATAGTGGAAAGACTGTAGTGGACAGAATAAAGTGGAGACTATAGTGGAAAGACTAAAGTGGACGGAGAATAGTGGAAAGACTAAAGTGGACAGACTATAGTGGAAAGACTATAGTGGAAAGACTGTAGTGGACAGAATAAAGTGGAGACTATAGTGGAAAGACTAAAGTGGAAAGACTGTAGTGGACAGAATAAAGTGGAGACTGTAGTGGAAAGACTCAGAGGACAAACTAAAGTGTACAAATTGAAGTGGAGAGAATAAAGTTGAAAGACTAAAGTGGAAAGACTCAAGTGGACAGACTATAGTGGAAAGACTAAAGTGGACAGACTAAAGTGGAAAGACTAAAGTGGATGGACTATAGTGGAAAGACTAAAGTGGAAAGACTGTAGTGGACAGAATAAAGTTTAGACTGTAGTGGAAAGACTAAAGTGGACAGACTATAGTGGAAAGACTATAGTGGAAAGACTGTAGTGGACATAATAAAGTGGAGACTATAGTGGAAAGACTAAAGTGGACAGAGACTGGTGGAAAGTGGAAAGACTAAAGTGGACGGAGAATAGTGGAGAGATCTAAAGTGGACAGACTATAGTGGAAAGACTATAGTGGAAAGATTGTAGTGGACATAATAAAGTGGAGACTAAAGTGGAAAGACTAAAGTGGACAGACTATAGTGGAAAGACTATAGTGGAAAGACTGTAGTGGACAAAATAAAGTGGAGACTATAGTGGAAAGACTAAAGTGGACGGAGAATAGTGGAAAGACTAAAGTGGATAGACTATAGTGGAAAGACTATAGTGGAAAGACTGTAGTGGACAGAATAAAGTGGAGACTATAGTGGAAAGACTAAAGTGGAAAGACTAAAGTGGACAGAGAATAGTGGAAAGACTAAAGTGGAAAGACTGTAGTGGACAGAATAAAGTGGAGACTATAGTGGAAAGACTAAAGTGAAAATACTAAAGTGGATAGACTATAGTGGAAAGACTATAGTGGAAAGACTATAGTGGAAAGACTGTAGTGGGCAGAACAAAGTGGAGACTATAGTGGACTAAAGTGGAAAGACTAAAGAGGAGAGTATAGTGGATAGACAGAATAAAGTGGAGACTATAGTGGAAAGATTAAGTGGACAGACAATAGTGGAAAGACTATAGTGGAAAGACTGTAGTGGACAGAATAAAGTGGAGACTATAGTGGAAAGACTAAAGTGGACAGAGAATAGTGGAAAGACTAAAGTGGAAAGACTGTACTGGACAGAATAAAGTGGAGACTATAGTGGAAAGACTAAAGTGGAAAGACTAAAGTGGACAGACTATAGTGGAAAGACTGAAGTGGACAGACTAAAGTGGAAAAAGTAAATTGGAAAGACTAAAGTGGACAGACTATAGTGGAAAGACTATAGTGGAAAGACTGTAGTGGACAGAATAAAGTGGAGACTATAGTGGAAAGACTAAAGTGGACGGAGAATAGTGGAAAGACTAAAGTGGACAGACTATAGTGGAAAGACTATAGTGGAAAGACTGTAGTGGACAGAATAAAGTGGAGACTATAGTGGAAAGACTAAAGTGGAAAGACTGTATTGGACAGAATAAAGTGGAGACTGTAGTGGAAAGACTCAGAGGACAAACTAAAGTGTACAAACTGAAGTGGAGAGAATAAAGTTGAAAGACTAAAGTGGAAAGACTCAATTGGACAGACTATAGTGGAAAGACTAAAGTGGACAGACTAAAGTGGAAAGACTAAAGTGGATGGACTATAGTGGAAAGACTAAAGTGGAAAGACTGTAGTGGACAGAATAAAGTGGAGACTGTAGTGGAAAGACTAAAGTGGACAGACTATAGTGGAAAGACTATAGTGGAAAGACTGTAGTGGACATAATAAAGTGGAGACTATAGTGGAAAGACTAAAGTGGACAGAGACTGGTGGAAAGTGGAAAGACTAAAGTGGACAGACTATAGTGGAAAGACTATAGTGGAAAAACTTAGTGGACAGAATAAAGTGGAGACTATAGTGGAAAGACTAAAGTGGACAGAGAATAGTGGAAAGACTAAAGTGGAAAGAATGTAGTGGACAGAATAAAGTGGAGACTATAGTGGAAAGACTAAAGTGGAAAGACTAAAGTAGACAGACTATAGTGGAAAGACTGAAGTGGACAGACTAAAGTGGAAAAACTAAATTGGAAAGACTAAAGTGGACAGACTATAGTGGAAAGACTATAGTGGAAAGACTGTAGTGGACAGAATAAAGTGGAGATAGTGGAAAGATTAAAGTGGACGGAGAATAGTGGAAAGACTAAAGTGGACAGACTATAGTGGAAAGACTATAGTGGAAAGACTGTAGTGGACAGAATAAAGTGGAGACTATAGTGGAAAGACTAAAGTGGAAAGACTGTAGTGGACAGAATAAAGTGGAGACTGTAGTGGAAAGACTCAGAGGACAAACTAAAGTGTACAAACTGAAGTGGAGAGAATAAAGTTGAAAGACTAAAGTGGAAAGACTCAAGTGGACAGACTATAGTGGAAAGACTAAAGTGGACAGACTAAAGTGGAAAGACTGTAGTGGACAGAATAAATTGGAGACTGTAGTGGAAAGACTAAAGTGGAAAGACTGTAGTGGACAGAATAAAGTGGAGACTGTAGTGGAAAGACTAAAGTGGACAGACTATAGTGGAAAGACTATAGTGGAAAGACTGTAGTGGACATAATAAAGTGGAGACTATAGCGGAAAGACTAAAGTGGACAGAGACTGGTGGAAAGTGGAAAGACTAAAGTGGACGGAGAATAGTGGAAAGACTAAAGTGGACAGACTATAGTGGAAAGACTATAGTGGAAAGATTGTAGTGGACATAATAAAGTGGAGACTATAGTAGAAAGACTAAAGTGGACAGACTATAGTGGAAAGACTGAAGTGGACAGACTAAAGTGGAAAAACTAAATTGGAAAGACTAAAGTGGACAGACTATAGTGGAAAGACTATAGTGGAAAGACTGTAGTGGACAGAATAAAGTGGAGACTATAGTGGAAAGACTAAAGTGGACGGAGAATAGTGGAAAGACTAAAGTGGACAGACTATAGTGGAAAGACTATAGTGGAAAGACTGTAGTGGACCGAATAAAGTGGAGACTATAGTGGAAAGACTAAAGTGGACAGAAAATATTGGAAAGACTAAAGTGGAAAGACTGTAGTGGACAGAATAAAGTGGAGACTATAGTGGAAAGACTAAAGTGGACAGACTATAGTGGAAAGACTGAAGTGGAAAGACTAAGTGGACAGACTAAAGTGGGAAGACTATAGTGGAAAGACTATAGTGGAGAGACTGTAGTGGACAGAATAAAGTGGAGACTATAGTGGAAAGACTAAAGTGGAAAGACTAAAGTGGACAGAGAATAGTGGAAAGACTAAAGTGGAAAGACTGTAGTGGACAGAATAAAGTGGAGACTATAGTGGAAAGACTATAGTGGAAAGACTATAGTGGAAAGACTGTAGTGGGCAGAACAAAGTGGAGACTATAGTGGACTAAAGTGGAAAGACTAAAGAGGAGAGTATAGTGGATAGACAGAATAAAGTGGAGACTATAGTGGAAAGATTAAGTGGACAGACAATAGTGGAAAGACTATAGTGAAAAGACTGTAGTGGACAGAATAAAGTGGAGACTATAGTGGAAAGACTAAAGTGGACAGAGAATAGTGGAAAGACTAAAGTGGAAAGACTGTACTGGACAGAATAAAGTGGAGACTATAGTGGAAAGACTAAAGTGGACAGACTATAGTGGAAAGACTGAAGTGGACAGACTAAAGTGGAAAAACTAAATTGGAAAGACTAAAGTGGACAGACTATAGTGGAAAGACTATAGAGGAAAGACTGTAGTGGACAGAATAAAGTGGAGACTATAGTGGAAAGACTAAAGTGGACGGAGAATAGTGGAAAGACTAAAGTGGACAGACTATAGTGGAAAGACTATAGTGGAAAGACTGTAGTGGACAGAATAAAGTGGAGACTATAGTGGAAAGACTAAAGTGGAAAGACTGTAGTGGACGGAATAAAGTGGAGACTGTAGTGGAAAGACTCAGAGGACAAACTAAAGTGTACAAACTGAAGTGGAGAGAATAAAGTTGAAAGACTAAAGTGGAAAGACTAAAGTGGACAGAAAATAGTGGAAAGACTAAAGTGGAATGACTGTAGTGGACAGAATAAAGTGGAGACTATAGTGGAAAGACTAAAGTGGACAGACTATAGTGGAAAGACTGAAGTGGAAAGACTAAGTGGACAGACTAAAGTGGGAAGACTATAGTGGAAAGACTATAGTGGAGAGACTGTAGTGGACAGAATAAAGTGGAGACTATAGTGGAAAGACTAAAGTGGAAAGACTAAAGTGGACAGAGAATAGTGGAAAGACTAAAGTGGAAAGACTGTAGTGGACAGAATAAAGTGGAGACTATAGTGGAAAGACTAAAGTGAAAATACTAAAGTGGATAGACTATAGTGGAAAGACTATAGTGGAAAGACTATAGTGGAAAGACTGTAGTGGGCAGAACAAAGTGGAGACTATAGTGGACTAAAGTGGAAAGACTAAAGAGGAGAGTATAGTGGATAGACAGAATAAAGTGGAGACTATAGTGGAAAGATTAAGTGGACAGACAATAGTGGAAAGACTATAGTGGAAAGACTGTAGTGGACAGAATAAAGTGGAGACTATAGTGGAAAGACTAAAGTGGACAGAGAATAGTGGAAAGACTAAAGTGGAAAGACTGTACTGGACAGAATAAAGTGGAGACTATAGTGGAAAGACTAAAGTGGAAAGACTAAAGTGGACAGACTATAGTGGAAAGACTGAAGTGGACAGACTAAAGTGGAAAAAGTAAATTGGAAAGACTAAAGTGGACAGACTATAGTGGAAAGACTATAGTGGAAAGACTGTAGTGGACAGAATAAAGTGGAGACTATAGTGGAAAGACTAAAGTGGACGGAGAATAGTGGAAAGACTAAAGTGGACAGACTATAGTGGAAAGACTATAGTGGAAAGACTGTAGTGGACAGAATAAAGTGGAGACTATAGTGGAAAGACTAAAGTGGAAAGACTGTATTGGACAGAATAAAGTGGAGACTGTAGTGGAAAGACTCAGAGGACAAACTAAAGTGTACAAACTGAAGTGGAGAGAATAAAGTTGAAAGACTAAAGTGGAAAGACTCAATTGGACAGACTATAGTGGAAAGACTAAAGTGGACAGACTAAAGTGGAAAGACTAAAGTGGATGGACTATAGTGGAAAGACTAAAGTGGAAAGACTGTAGTGGACAGAATAAAGTGGAGACTGTAGTGGAAAGACTAAAGTGGACAGACTATAGTGGAAAGACTATAGTGGAAAGACTGTAGTGGACATAATAAAGTGGAGACTATAGTGGAAAGACTAAAGTGGACAGAGACTGGTGGAAAGTGGAAAGACTAAAGTGGACAGACTATAGTGGAAAGACTATAGTGGAAAAACTTAGTGGACAGAATAAAGTGGAGACTATAGTGGAAAGACTAAAGTGGACAGAGAATAGTGGAAAGACTAAAGTGGAAAGAATGTAGTGGACAGAATAAAGTGGAGACTATAGTGGAAAGACTAAAGTGGAAAGACTAAAGTAGACAGACTATAGTGGAAAGACTGAAGTGGACAGACTAAAGTGGAAAAACTAAATTGGAAAGACTAAAGTGGACAGACTATAGTGGAAAGACTATAGTGGAAAGACTGTAGTGGACAGAATAAAGTGGAGATAGTGGAAAGATTAAAGTGGACGGAGAATAGTGGAAAGACTAAAGTGGACAGACTATAGTGGAAAGACTATAGTGGAAAGACTGTAGTGGACAGAATAAAGTGGAGACTATAGTGGAAAGACTAAAGTGGAAAGACTGTAGTGGACAGAATAAAGTGGAGACTGTAGTGGAAAGACTCAGAGGACAAACTAAAGTGTACAAACTGAAGTGGAGAGAATAAAGTTGAAAGACTAAAGTGGAAAGACTCAAGTGGACAGACTATAGTGGAAAGACTAAAGTGGACAGACTAAAGTGGAAAGACTGTAGTGGACAGAATAAATTGGAGACTGTAGTGGAAAGACTAAAGTGGAAAGACTGTAGTGGACAGAATAAAGTGGAGACTGTAGTGGAAAGACTAAAGTGGACAGACTATAGTGGAAAGACTATAGTGGAAAGACTGTAGTGGACATAATAAAGTGGAGACTATAGCGGAAAGACTAAAGTGGACAGAGACTGGTGGAAAGTGGAAAGACTAAAGTGGACGGAGAATAGTGGAAAGACTAAAGTGGACAGACTATAGTGGAAAGACTATAGTGGAAAGATTGTAGTGGACATAATAAAGTGGAGACTATAGTAGAAAGACTAAAGTGGACAGACTATAGTGGAAAGACTGAAGTGGACAGACTAAAGTGGAAAAACTAAATTGGAAAGACTAAAGTGGACAGACTATAGTGGAAAGACTATAGTGGAAAGACTGTAGTGGACAGAATAAAGTGGAGACTATAGTGGAAAGACTAAAGTGGACGGAGAATAGTGGAAAGACTAAAGTGGACAGACTATAGTGGAAAGACTATAGTGGAAAGACTGTAGTGGACCGAATAAAGTGGAGACTATAGTGGAAAGACTAAAGTGGACAGAAAATATTGGAAAGACTAAAGTGGAAAGACTGTAGTGGACAGAATAAAGTGGAGACTATAGTGGAAAGACTAAAGTGGACAGACTATAGTGGAAAGACTGAAGTGGAAAGACTAAGTGGACAGACTAAAGTGGGAAGACTATAGTGGAAAGACTATAGTGGAGAGACTGTAGTGGACAGAATAAAGTGGAGACTATAGTGGAAAGACTAAAGTGGAAAGACTAAAGTGGACAGAGAATAGTGGAAAGACTAAAGTGGAAAGACTGTAGTGGACAGAATAAAGTGGAGACTATAGTGGAAAGACTATAGTGGAAAGACTATAGTGGAAAGACTGTAGTGGGCAGAACAAAGTGGAGACTATAGTGGACTAAAGTGGAAAGACTAAAGAGGAGAGTATAGTGGATAGACAGAATAAAGTGGAGACTATAGTGGAAAGATTAAGTGGACAGACAATAGTGGAAAGACTATAGTGGAAAGACTGTAGTGGACAGAATAAAGTGGAGACTATAGTGGAAAGACTAAAGTGGACAGAGAATAGTGGAAAGACTAAAGTGGAAAGACTGTACTGGACAGAATAAAGTGGAGACTATAGTGGAAAGACTAAAGTGGACAGACTATAGTGGAAAGACTGAAGTGGACAGACTAAAGTGGAAAAACTAAATTGGAAAGACTAAAGTGGACAGACTATAGTGGAAAGACTATAGAGGAAAGACTGTAGTGGACAGAATAAAGTGGAGACTATAGTGGAAAGACTAAAGTGGACGGAGAATAGTGGAAAGACTAAAGTGGACAGACTATAGTGGAAAGACTATAGTGGAAAGACTGTAGTGGACAGAATAAAGTGGAGACTATAGTGGAAAGACTAAAGTGGAAAGACTGTAGTGGACGGAATAAAGTGGAGACTGTAGTGGAAAGACTCAGAGGACAAACTAAAGTGTACAAACTGAAGTGGAGAGAATAAAGTTGAAAGACTAAAGTGGAAAGACTCAAGTGGACAGACTATAGTGGAAAGACTAAAGTGGACAGACTAAAGTGGAAAGACTAAAGTGGATGGACTATAGTGGAAAGACTAAAGTGGAAAGACTGTAGTGGACAGAATAAAGTGGAGACTGTAGTGGAAAGACTAAAGTGGACAGACTATAGTTGAAAGACTATAGTGGAAAGACTGTAGTGGACATAATAAAGTGGAGACTATAGTGGAAAGACTAAAGTGGACAGAGACTGGTGGAAAGTGGAAAGACTAAAGTGGACAGACTATAGTGGAAAGACTATAGTGGAAAAACTTAGTGGACAGAATAAAGTGGAGACAATAGTGGAAAGACTAAAGTGGACAGAGAATAGTGGAAAGACTAAAGTGGAAAGAATGTAGTGGACAGAATAAAGTGGAGACTATAGTGGAAAGACTAAAGTGGAAAGACTAAAGTGGACAGACTATAGAGGAAAGACTGAAGTGGAAAGACTGTAGTGGACAGAATAAAGTGGAGACTGTAGTGGAAAGACTAAAGTGGACAGACTATAGTGGAAAGACTGAACTGGAAAAACTCAGAGGACAAACTAAAGTGTATACACTGAAGTGGAGAGAATAAAGTGGAAAGACTAAAGTGGAAAGACTCAAGTGGACAGACTATAGTGGAAAGACTAAAGTTGACAGACTAAAGTGGAAAGACTAAAGTGGAAAGACTAAAGTGGACGGACTATAGTGGAAAGACTAAAGTGGACAGACTATAGTGGAAAGACTAAAGTGGACAGACTAAAGTGGAAAGACTATAGTTGAAAGACTATAGTGGAAAGACTGTAGTGGACAGAATAAAGTGGAGACCGTAGTGGAAAGACAAAGTGGACAGAGAATAATAGAAAGATTAAAGTGGACAGACTATAGTGGAAAGACGATAGTGGAAAGATTGTAGTGGACATAATAAAGTGGAGACTATAGTGGAAAGACTAAAGTGGAAAGACTAAAGTGGACAGACTATAGTGGAAAGACGATAGTGGAAAGATTGTAGTGGACATAATAAAGTGGAGACTATAGTGGAAAGACTAAAGTGGAAAGACTAAAGTGGACAGACTATAGTGGAAAGACTGAAGTGGACAGACTAAAGTGGAAAAACTAAATTGGAAAGACTAAAGTGGACAGACTATAGTGGAAAGACTATAGTGGAAAGACTGTAGTGGACAGAATAAAGTGGAGACTATAGTGGAAAGACTAAAGTGGACGGAGAATAGTGGAAAGACTAAAGTGGACAGACTATAGTGGAAAGACTATAGTGGAAAGACTGTAGTGGACAGAATAAAGTGGAGACTATAGTGGAAAGACTAAAGTGGACAGAAAATAGTGGAAAGACTAAAGTGGAAAGACTGTAGTGGACAGAATAAAGTGGAGACTATAGTGGAAAGACTAAAGTGGAAAGACTAAAGTGGACAGACTATAGTGGAAAGACTGAAGTGGAAAGACTAAGTGGACAGACTAAAGTGGGAAGACTATAGTGGAAAGACTAATGTGGACAGACGATAGTGGAAAGACTAAAGTGGACAGACTATAGTGGAAAGACTGAAGTGGAAAAACTCAGAGGACAAACTAAAGTGTATACACTGAAGTGGAGAGAATAAAGTGGAAAGACTAAAGTGGAAAGACTAAAGTGGACAGACTATAGTGGAAAGACTAAAGTGGACAGACTAAAGTGGAAAGACTAAAGTGGAAAGACTAAAGTGGACAGACTATAGTGGAAAGACTATAGAGGAAAGACTGCAGTGGACAGAATATAGTGGAGGCTGTAGTGGAAAGACTAAAGTGGAGAATAGTGGAAAGACTAAAGTGGACAGACGATAGTGGAAAGACTAAAGTGGACAGACTAAAGTGGAAAGACTAAAGTGGAAAGACTAAAGTGGACAGACTATAGTGGAAAGACTATAGTGGAAAGACTGTAGTGGACAGAATAAAGTGGAGACTGTAGTGGAAAGACTAAAGTGGACAGAGATTAGCGGAAAGACTAAAGTGGACAGACGATAGTGGAAAGACTGTAGTGGACAGAATAAAGTGGAGACTATAGTGAAAAGAATAAAGTGGAAAGACTATAGTGGACAAAGAATAGTGGAAAGACTAAAGTGGAAAGACTGTAGTGGACAGAATAAAGTGGAGACTATAGTAGAAAGACTAAAGTGGAAAGACTAAAGTGGACAGACTATAGTGGAAAGACTATATTGAAAAGACTGTAGTGGACAGAATAAAGTGGAGACTATAGTGGAAAGACTAAAGTGGACAGAGAATAGTGGAAAGACGAAAGTGGAAAGACTAAAGTGGACAGACTATAGTGGAAAGACTGAAGAGGAAAGACTAAGTGGACAGACTAAAGTGGACAGACTAAAGTGGACAGACTCTGGTGGAAAGACTGAAGCGGAGAGACTAAGTGGACAGACTAAAGCGGAAAGACTAAAGTGGAAAGACCAAAGTGGACAGACTATAGTGGAAAGACTAAAGTGGACAGACTAAAGTGGAAAGACTAAAGTGGAAAGACTAAGTGGACAGACTATAGTGGAAAGACTGTAGTGGACAGAATAAAGTGGAGACTATAGTGGAAAGACTAAAGTGGACAGAGAATAGTGGAAAGACTAAAGTGGACAGACTATAGTGGAAAGACTAAAGTGGACAGACTAAAGTGGAAAGACTAAAGTGGAAAGACTAAAGTGGACAGATTATAGTGGTAAGACTATAGTGGAAAAACTGTAGTGGATAGAATAAAGTGGAGAGTATAGTGGAAAGACTAAAGTGGACAGAGAATAGTGGAAAGACTAAAGTGGACAGACTATAGTGGAAAGACTATAGTGGAGAGACTGTAGTGGACAGAATAAAGTGGAGACTATAGTGGAAAGACTAAAGTGGAAAGACTAAAGTGGACAGTGAATAGTGGAAAGACTGTAGTGGACAGAATAAAGTGGAGACTATAGTGGAAAGACAAAGTGGACAGAGAATAATAGAAAGATTAAAGTGGACAGACTATAGAGGAAAGACGATAGTGGAAAGATTGTAGTGGACATAATAAAGTGGAGACTATAGTGGAAAGACTAAAGTGGAAAGACTAAAGTGGACAGACTATAGTGGAAAGACTGAAGTGGACAGACTAAAGTGGAAAAACTAAATTGGAAAGACTAAAGTGGAAAAACTAAATTGGAAAGACTAAACACATTTTGGAAAGACTGTAGTGGACAGAATGAAGTGGAGACTATAGTGGAAAGACTAAAGTGGAAAGACTAAAGTGGACAAAGAATAGTGGAAAGACTAAAGTGGAAAGACTGTAGTGGACAGATTCAAGTGGAGACTTTAGTAGAAAGACTAAAGTGGAAAGACTATAGTGGAAAGACTGTAGTGGACAGAATAAAGTGGAGACTGTAGTGGAAAGCCTAAAGTGGAAAGACTAAAGTGGACGGACTAAAGTGGACAGACTATAGTGGAAAGACTATAGTGGAGAGACTGTAGTGGACAGAATATAGTGGAGACTATAGTGGAAAGACTAAAGTGGACAGACTATAGTGGAAAGACTATAGTGGAAAGACTGTAATGGACAGAATAAAGTGGAGACTATAGTGGAAAGACTAAAGTGGACAGAAAATAGTGGAAAGACTAAAGTGGAAAGACTGTAGTGGACAGAATAAAGTGGAGACTATAGTGGAAAGACTAAAGTGGAAAGACTAAAGTGGACAGACTATAGTGGAAAGACTGAAGTGGAAAGACTAAAGTGGACAGACTATAGTGGAAAGACTATAGTGGAAAGACTGTAGTGGACAGAATAAAGTGGAGACTATAGTGGAAAGACTAAAGCGGACAGAAAATAGTGGAAAGACTAAAGTGGAAAGACTGTAGTGGACAGAATAAAGTGGAGACTATAGTGGAAAGACTAAAGTGGACAGAAAATAGTGGAAAGACTAAAGTGGAAAGACTGTAGTGGACAGAATAAAGTGGAGACTATAGTGGAAAGACTAAAGTGGACAGACTATAGTGGAAAGACTGAAGTGGAAAGACTAAGTGGACAGACTAAAGTGGGAAGACTATAGTGGAAAGACTATAGTGGAGAGACTGTAGTGGACAGAATAAAGTGGAGACTATAGTGGAAAGACTAAAGTGGAAAGACTAAAGTGGACAGAGAATAGTGGAAAGACTAAAGTGGAAAGACTGTAGTGGACAGAATAAAGTGGAGACTATAGTGGAAAGACTAAAGTGAAAATACTAAAGTGGATAGACTATAGTGGAAAGACTATAGTGGAAAGACTATAGTGGAAAGACTGTAGTGGGCAGAACAAAGTGGAGACTATAGTGGAATAAAGTGGAAAGACTAAAGGGGAGACTATAGTGGATAGACAGAATAAAGTGGAGACTATAGTGGAAAGATTAAGTGGACAGACAATAGTGGAAAGACTATAGTGGAAAGACTGTAGTGGACAGAATAAAGTGGAGACTATAGTGGAAAGACTAAAGTGGACAGAGAATAGTGGAAAGACTAAAGTGGAAAGACTGTACTGGACAGAATAAAGTGGAGACTATAGTGGAAAGACTAAAGTGGAAAGACTAAAGTGGACAGACTATAGTGGAAAGACTGAAGTGGACAGACTATAGTGGAAAGACTATAGTGGAAAGACTGTAGTGGACAGAATAAAGTGGAGACTATAGTGGAAAGACTAAAGTGGACGGAGAATAGTGGAAAGACTAAAGTGGACAGACTATAGTGGAAAGACTATAGTGGAAAGACTGTAGTGGACAGAATAAAGTGGAGACTATAGTGGAAAGACTAAATTGGAAAGACTGTAGTGGACAGAATAAAGTGGAGACTGTAGTGGAAAGACTCAGAGGACAAACTAAAGTGTACACACTGAAGTGGAGAGAATAAAGTTGAAAGACTAAAGTGGAAAGAATCAAGTGGACAGACTGTAGTTCAAAGACTAAAGTGGACAGACTAAAGTGGAAAGACTAAAGTGGATGGACTATAGTGGAAAGACTAAAGTGGAAAGACTGTAGTGGACAGAATAAAGTGGAGACTATAGTGGAAAGACTAAAGTGGACAGACTATAGTGGAAAGACTATAGTGGAAAGACTGTAGTGGACATAATAAAGTGGAGACTATAGTGGAAAGACTAAAGTGGACAGAGACTGGTGGAAAGACTAAAGTGGACAGACTATAGTGGAAAGACTATAGTGGAAAGATTGTAGTGGACATAATAAAGTGGAGACTATAGTGGAAAGACTAAAGTGGACAGACTATAGTGGAAAGACTGAAGTGGACAGACTAAAGTGGAAAAACTAAATTGGAAAGACTAAAGTGGACAGACTATAGTGGAAAGACTATAGTGGAAAGACTGTAGTGGACAGAATAAAGTGGAGACTATAGTGGAAAGACTAAAGTGGAAAGACTAAAGTGGACAGAGAATAGTGGAAAGACTAAAGTGGAAAGACTGTAGTGGACAGAATAAAGTAGAGACTATAGTGGAAAGACTAAAGTGGACAGAAAATACTGGAAAGACTAAAGTGGAAAGACTGTAGTGGACAGAATAAAGTGGAGACTATAGTGGAAAGACTAAAGTGGACAGACTATAGTGGAAAGACTGAAGTGGAAAGACTAAGTGGACAGACTAAAGTGGGGAGACTATAGTGGAAAGACTATAGTGGAGAGACTGTAGTGGACAGAATAAAGTGGAGACTATAGTGGAAAGACTAAAGTGGAAAGACTAAAGTGGACAGAGAATAGTGGAAAGACTAAAGTGGAAAGACTGTAGTGGACAGAATAAAGTGGAGACTATAGTGGAAAGACTAAAGTGAAAATACTAAAGTGGATAGACTATAGTGGAAAGACTATAGTGGAAAGACTATAGTGGAAAGACTGTAGTGGGCAGAACAAAGTGGAGACTATAGTGGACTAAAGTGGAAAGACTAAAGAGGAGAGTATAGTGGATAGACAGAATAAAGTGGAGACTATAGTGGAAAGATTAAGTGGACAGACAATAGTGGAAAGACTATAGTGGAAAGACTGTAGTGGACAGAATAAAGTGGAGACTGTAGTGGAAAGACTAAAGTGGACAGAAAATAGTGGAAAGACTAAAGTGGAAAGACTGTACTGGACAGAATAAAGTGGAGACTATAGTGGAAAGACTAAAGTGGAAAGACTAAAGTGGACAGACTATAGTGGAAAGACTGAAGTGGACAGACTAAAGTGGAAAAACTAAATTGGAAAGACTAAAGTGGACAGACTATAGTAGAAAGACTATAGTGGAAAGACTGTAGTGGACAGAATAAAGTGGAGACTATAGTGATAAGACTAAAGTGGACGGAGAATAGTGGAAAGACTAAAGTGGACAGACTATAGTGGAAAGACTATAGTGGAAAGACTGTAGTGGACAGCATAAAGTGGAGACTATAGTGGAAAGACTAAAGTGGAAAGACTGTAGTGGACAGAATAAAGTGGAGACTGTAGTGGAAAGACTCAGAGGACAAACTAAAGTGTACAAACTGAAGTGGAGAGAATAAAGTTGAAAGACTAAAGTGGAAAGACTCAAGTGGACAGACTATAGTGGAAAGACTAAAGTGGACAGACTAAAGTGGAAAGACTAAAGTGGATGGACTATAGTGGAAAGACTAAAGTGGAAAGACTGTAGTGGACAGAATAAAGTGGAGACTGTAGTGGAAAGACTAAAGTGGAAAGACTATAGTGGAAAGACTATAGTGGAAAGACTGTAGTGGACATAATAAAGTGGAGACTATAGTGGAAAGACTAAAGTGGACAGAGACTGGTGGAAAGTGGAAAGACTAAAGTGGACAGACTATAGTGGAAAGACTATAGTGGAAAAACTTAGTGGACAGAATAAAGTGGAGACTATAGTGGAAAGACTAAAGTGGACAGAGAATAGTGGAAAGACTAAAGTGGAAAGAATGTAGTGGACAGAATAAAGTGGAGACTATAGTGGAAAGACTAAAGTGGACAGACTATAGGAAAGACTGTAGTGGACAGAATAAAGTGGAGACTATAGTGGAAAGACTAAAGTGGACAGAGAATAGTGGAAAGACTAAAGTGGAAAGACTGTAGTGGACAGAATAAAGTGGAAACTATAGTGGAAAGACTAAAGTGGAAAGACTAAAGTGGACAGACTAAAGTAGAAAGACTGAAGTGGACAGACTAAAGTGGAAAAACTAAATTGGACAGACTATAGTGGAAAGACTATAGTGGAAAGACTGTAGTGGACAGAATAAAGTGGAGACTATAGTGGAAAGACTAAAGTGGACGGAGAATAGTGGAAGACTAAAGTGGACAGACTATAGTGGAAAGACTATAGTGGAAAGACTGTAGTGGACAGAATAAAGTGGAGACTATAGTAGAAAGACTAAAGTGGAAAGACTGTAGTGGACAGAATAAAGTGGAGACTCTAGTGGAAAGACTAAAGTGAAAATACTAAAGTGGACAAACTATAGTGGAAAGACTATAGTGGAAAGACTATAGTGGAAAGACTAAAGGGGAGACTATAGTGGAAAGACTATAGTGGAAAGACTGTAGTGGACAGAATAAAGTGGAGACTATAGTGGAAAGACTAAAGTGGAAAGACTAAAGTAGACAGAGAATAGTGGAAAGACTAATGTGGAAAGACTGTAGTGGACAGAATAAAGTGGATACTATAGTGGAAAGACTAAAGTGGAAAGAGAATAGTGGAAAGACTAAAGTGGAAAGACTGTAGTGGACAGAATAAAGTGGAGACTATAGTGGAAAGACTAAAGTGGAAAGACTAAAGTGGACAGACTACAGTGGAAAGACTAAAGTGGACAGACTATAGTGGAAAGGCTGAAGTGGACGGACTAATGTGGAAAAACTAAATTGGAAAGACTAAAGTGGACAGACTACAGTGGAAAGACTATAGTGGAAAGACTGAAAGTGGACAGAATAAAGTGGAGACTATAGTGGAAAGACTAAAGTGGACAGAGAATAGTGGAAAAACTAAAGTGGACAGACTATAGTGGAAAGACTATAGTGGAAAGACTGTAGTGGACAGGATAAAGTGGAGACTATAGTGGAAAGACTAAAGTGGAAAGACTGTAGTGGACAGAATAAAGTGGAGACTGTAGTGGAAAGACTCAGAGGACAAACTAAAGTGTACACACTGAAGTGGAGAGAATAAAGTGGAAAGACTAAAGTGGAAAGACTCAAGTGGACAGACTATAGTGGAAAGACTAAAGTGGACAGACTAAAGTGGAAAGACTAAAGTGGACGGACTATAGTGGAAAGACTAAAGTGGAAAGACTGTAGTTGACAGAATAAAGTGGAGACTGTAGTGGAAAGACTAAAGTGGACAGACTATAGTTGAAAGACTATAGTGGAAAGACTGTAGTGGACAGAATAAAGTGGAGACTGTAGTGGAAAGACTAAAGTGGACAGAGAATAATAGAAAGATTAAAGTGGACAGACTATAATGGAAAGTTTGTAGTGGACATAATAAAGTGGAGACTATAGTGGAAAGACTAAAGTGGAAAGACTAAAGTGGACAGACTATAGTGGAAAGACTGAAGTGGACAGACTAAAGTGGAAAAACTAAATTGGAAAGACTAAAGTGCACAGACTATAGTGGAAAGACTATAGTGGAAAGACTGTAGTGGACAGAATAAAGTGGAGACTATAGTGGAAAGACTAAAGTGGACGGAGAATAGTGGAAAGACTAAAGTGGACAGACTATAGTGGAAAGACAATAGTGGAAAGACTGTAGTGGACAGAATAAAGTGGAGACTATAGTGGAAAGACTAAAGTGGACAGAAAATAGTGGAAAGACTAAAGTGGAAAGACTGTAGTGGACAGAATAAAGTGGAGACTATAGTGGAAAGACTAAAGTGGACAGACTATAGTGGAAAGACTGAAGTGGAAAGACTAAGTGGACAGACTAAAGTGGGAAGACTATAGTGGAAAGACTATAGTGGAGAGACTGTAGTGGACAGAATAAAGTGGAGACTATAGTGGAAAGACTAAAGTGGAAAGACTAAAGTGGACAGAGAATAGTGGAAAGACTAAAGTGGAAAGACTGTAGTGGACAGAATAAAGTGGAGACTATAGTGGAAAGACTAAAGTGAAAATACTAAAGTGGATAGACTATAGTGGAAAGACTATAGTGGAAAGACTATAGTGGAAAGACTGTAGTGGGCAGAACAAAGTGGAGACTATAGTGGACTAAAGTGGAAAGACTAAAGGGGAGACTATAGTGGATAGACAGAATAAAGTGGAGACTATAGTGGAAAGATTAAGTGGACAGACAATAGTGGAAAGACTATAGTGGAAAGACTGTAGTGGACAGAATAAAGTGGAGACTATAGTGGAAAGACTAAAGTGGACAGAGAATAGTGGAAAGACTAAAGTGGAAAGACTGTACTGGACAGAATAAAGTGGAGACTATAGTGGAAAGACTAAAGTGGAAAGACTAAAGTGGACAGACTATAGTGGAAAGACTGAAGTGGACAGACTATAGTGGAAAGACTATAGTGGAACGACTGTAGTGGACAGAATAAAGTGGAGACTATAGTGGAAAGACTAAAGTGGACGGAGAATAGTGGAAAGACTAAAGTGGACAGACTATAGTGGAAAGACTATAGTGGAAAGACTGTAGTGGACAGAATAAAGTGGAGACTATAGTGGAAAGACTAAATTGGAAAGACTGTAGTGGACAGAATAAAGTGGAGACTGTAGTGGAAAGACTCAGAGGACAAACTAAAGTGTACACACTGAAGTGGAGAGAATAAAGTTGAAAGACTAAAGTGGAAAGAATCAAGTGGACAGACTATAGTTCAAAGACTAAAGTGGACAGACTAAAGTGGAAAGACTAAAGTGGATGGACTATAGTGGAAAGACTAAAGTGGAAAGACTGTAGTGGACAGAATAAAGTGGAGACTATAGTGGAAAGACTAAAGTGGACAGACTATAGTTCAAAGACTATAGTGGAAAGACTGTAGTGGACATAATAAAGTGGAGACTATAGTGGAAAGACTAAAGTGGACAGAGACTGGTGGAAAGACTAAAGTGGACAGACTATAGTGGAAAGACTATAGTGGAAAGATTGTAGTGGACATAATAAAGTGGAGACTATAGTGGAAAGACTAAAGTGGACAGACTATAGTGGAAAGACTGAAGTGGACAGACTAAAGTGGAAAAACTAAATTGGAAAGACTAAAGTGGACAGACTATAGTGGAAAGACTATAGTGGAAAGACTGTAGTGGACAGAATAAAGTGGAGACTATAGTGGAAAGACTAAAGTGGAAAGACTAAAGTGGACAGAGAATAGTGGAAAGACTAAAGTGGAAAGACTGTAGTGGACAGAATAAAGTGGAGACTATAGTGGAAAGACTAAAGTGGACCGAAAATAGTGGAAAGACTAAAGTGGAAAGAGAATAGTGGAAAGACTAAAGTGGAAAGACTGTAGTGGACAGAATAAAGTGGAGACTATAGTGGAAAGACTAAAGTGGAAAGACTAAAGTGGACAGACTACAGTGGAAAGACTAAAGTGGACAGACTATAGTGGAAAGGCTGAAGTGGACGGACTAATGTGGAAAAACTAAATTGGAAAGACTAAAGTGGACAGACTACAGTGGAAAGACTATAGTGGAAAGACTGAAAGTGGACAGAATAAAGTGGAGACTATAGTGGAAAGACTAAAGTGGACAGAGAATAGTGGAAAAACTAAAGTGGACAGACTATAGTGGAAAGACTATAGTGGAAAGACTGTAGTGGACAGAATAAAGTGGAGACTACAGTGGAAAGACTAAAGTGGAAAGACTGTAGTGGACAGAATAAAGTGGAGACTGTAGTGGAAAGACTCAGAGGACAAACTAAAGTGTACACACTGAAGTGGAGAGAATAAAGTGGAAAGACTAAAGTGGAAAGACTCAAGTGGACAGACTATAGTGGAAAGACTAAAGTGGACAGACTAAAGTGGAAAGACTAAAGTGGACGGACTATAGTGGAAAGACTAAAGTGGAAAGACTGTAGTTGACAGAATAAAGTGGAGACTGTAGTGGAAAGACTAAAGTGGACAGACTATAGTTGAAAGACTATAGTGGAAAGACTGTAGTGGACAGAATAAAGTGGAGACTGTAGTGGAAAGACTAAAGTGGACAGAGAATAATAGAAAGATTAAAGTGGACAGACTATAGTGGAAAGTTTGTAGTGGACATAATAAAGTGGAGACTATAGTGGAAAGACTAAAGTGGAAAGACTAAAGTGGACAGACTATAGTGGAAAGACTGAAGTGGACAGACTAAAGTGGAAAAACTAAATTGGAAAGACTAAAGTGCACAGACTATAGTGGAAAGACTATAGTGGAAAGACTGTAGTGGACAGAATAAAGTGGAGACTATAGTGGAAAGACTAAAGTGGACGGAGAATAGTGGAAAGACTAAAGTGGACAGACTATAGTGGAAAGACAATAGTGGAAAGACTGTAGTGGACAGAATAAAGTGGAGACTATAGTGGAAAGACTAAAGTGGACAGAAAATAGTGGAAAGACTAAAGTGGAAAGACTGTAGTGGACAGAATAAAGTGGAGACTATAGTGGAAAGACTAAAGTGGACAGACTATAGTGGAAAGACTGAAGTGGAAAGACTAAGTGGACAGACTAAAGTGGGAAGACTATAGTGGAAAGACTATAGTGGAGAGACTGTAGTGGACAGAATAAAGTGGAGACTATAGTGGAAAGACTAAAGTGGAAAGACTAAAGTGGACAGAGAATAGTGGAAAGACTAAAGTGGAAAGACTGTAGTGGACAGAATAAAGTGGAGACTATAGTGGAAAGACTAAAGTGAAAATACTAAAGTGGATAGACTATAGTGGAAAGACTATAGTGGAAAGACTATAGTGGAAAGACTGTAGTGGGCAGAACAAAGTGGAGACTATAGTGGACTAAAGTGGAAAGACTAAAGGGGAGACTATAGTGGATAGACAGAATAAAGTGGAGACTATAGTGGAAAGATTAAGTGGACAGACAATAGTGGAAAGACTATAGTGGAAAGACTGTAGTGGACAGAATAAAGTGGAGACTATAGTGGAAAGACTAAAGTGGACAGAGAATAGTGGAAAGACTAAAGTGGAAAGACTGTACTGGACAGAATAAAGTGGAGACTATAGTGGAAAGACTAAAGTGGAAAGACTAAAGTGGACAGACTATAGTGGAAAGACTGAAGTGGACAGACTATAGTGGAAAGACTATAGTGGAACGACTGTAGTGGACAGAATAAAGTGGAGACTATAGTGGAAAGACTAAAGTGGACGGAAAATAGTGGAAAGACTAAAGTGGACAGACTATAGTGGAAAGACTATAGTGGAAAGACTGTAGTGGACAGAATAAAGTGGAGACTATAGTGGAAAGACTAAATTGGAAAGACTGTAGTGGACAGAATAAAGTGGAGACTGTAGTGGAAAGACTCAGAGGACAAACTAAAGTGTACACACTGAAGTGGAGAGAATAAAGTTGAAAGACTAAAGTGGAAAGAATCAAGTGGACAGACTATAGTTCAAAGACTAAAGTGGACAGACTAAAGTGGAAAGACTAAAGTGGATGGACTATAGTGGAAAGACTAAAGTGGAAAGACTGTAGTGGACAGAATAAAGTGGAGACTATAGTGGAAAGACTAAAGTGGACAGACTATAGTGGAAAGACTATAGTGGAAAGACTGTAGTGGACATAATAAAGTGGAGACTATAGTGGAAAGACTAAAGTGGACAGAGACTGGTGGAAAGACTAAAGTGGACAGACTATAGTGGAAAGACTATAGTGGAAAGATTGTAGTGGACATAATAAAGTGGAGACTATAGTGGAAAGACTAAAGTGGACAGACTATAGTGGAAAGACTGAAGTGGACAGACTAAAGTGGAAAAACTAAATTGGAAAGACTAAAGTGGACAGACTATAGTGGAAAGACTATAGTGGAAAGACTGTAGTGGACAGAATAAAGTGGAGACTATAGTGGAAAGACTAAAGTGGAAAGACTAAAGTGGACAGAGAATAGTGGAAAGACTAAAGTGGAAAGACTGTAGTGGACAGAATAAAGTGGAGACTATAGTGGAAAGACTAAAGTGGACAGAAAATAGTGGAAAGACTAAAGTGGAAAGACTGTAGTGGACAGAATAAAGTGGAGACTATAGTGGAAAGACTAAAGTGGACAGACTATAGTGGAAAGACTGAAGTGGAAAGACTAAGTGGACAGACTAAAGTGGGGAGACTATAGTGGAAAGACTATAGTGGAGAGACTGTAGTGGACAGAATAAAGTGGAGACTATAGTGGAAAGACTAAAGTGGAAAGACTAAAGTGGACAGAGAATAGTGGAAAGACTAAAGTGGAAAGACTGTAGTGGACAGAATAAAGTGGAGACTATAGTGGAAAGACTAAAGTGAAAATACTAAAGTGGATAGACTATAGTGGAAAGACTATAGTGGAAAGACTATAGTGGAAAGACTGTAGTGGGCAGAACAAAGTGGAGACTATAGTGGACTAAAGTGGAAAGACTAAAGAGGAGAGTATAGTGGATAGACAGAATAAAGTGGAGACTATAGTGGAAAGATTAAGTGGACAGACAATAGTGGAAAGACTATAGTGGAAAGACTGTAGTGGACAGAATAAAGTGGAGACTGTAGTGGAAAGACTAAAGTGGACAGAAAATAGTGGAAAGACTAAAGTGGAAAGACTGTACTGGACAGAATAAAGTGGAGACTATAGTGGAAAGACTAAAGTGGAAAGACTAAAGTGGACAGACTATAGTGGAAAGACTGAAGTGGACAGACTAAAGTGGAAAAACTAAATTGGAAAGACTAAAGTGGACAGACTATAGTAGAAAGACTATAGTGGAAAGACTGTAGTGGACAGAATAAAGTGGAGACTATAGTGGAAAGACTAAAGTGGACGGAGAATAGTGGAAAGACTAAAGTGGACAGACTATAGTGGAAAGACTATAGTGGAAAGACTGTAGTGGACAGAATAAAGTGGAGACTATAGTGGAAAGACTAAAGTGGAAAGACTGTAGTGGACAGAATAAAGTGGAGACTGTAGTGGAAAGACTCAGAGGACAAACTAAAGTGTACAAACTGAAGTGGAGAGAATAAAGTTGAAAGACTAAAGTGGAAAGACTCAAGTGGACAGACTATAGTGGAAAGACTAAAGTGGACAGACTAAAGTGGAAAGACTAAAGTGGATGGACTATAGTGGAAAGACTAAAGTGGAAAGACTGTAGTGGACAGAATAAAGTGGAGACTGTAGTGGAAAGACTAAAGTGGAAAGACTATAGTGGAAAGACTATAGTGGAAAGACTGTAGTGGACATAATAAAGTGGAGACTATAGTGGAAAGACTGAAGTGGACAGAGACTGGTGGAAAGTGGAAAGACTAAAGTGGACAGACTATAGTGGAAAGACTATAGTGGAAAAACTTAGTGGACAGAATAAAGTGGAGACTATAGTGGAAAGACTAAAGTGGACAGAGAATAGTGGAAAGACTAAAGTGGAAAGAATGTAGTGGACAGAATAAAGTGGAGACTATAGTGGAAAGACTAAAGTGGACAGACTATAGGAAAGACTGTAGTGGACAGAATAAAGTGGAGACTATAGTGGAAAGACTAAAGTGGACAGAGAATAGTGGAAAGACTAAAGTGGAAAGACTGTAGTGGACAGAATAAAGTGGAAACTATAGTGGAAAGACTAAAGTGGAAAGACTAAAGTGGACAGACTAAAGTGGAAAGACTGAAGTGGACAGACTAAAGTGGAAAAACTAAATTAGACAGACTATAGTGGAAAGACTATAGTGGAAAGACTGTAGTGGACAGAATAAAGTGGAGACTATAGTGGAAAGACTAAAGTGGACGGAGAATAGTGGAAGACTAAAGTGGACAGACTATAGTGGAAAGACTATAGTGGAAAGACTGTAGTGGACAGAATAAAGTGGAGACTATAGTAGAAAGACTAAAGTGGAAAGACTGTAGTGGACAGAATAAAGTGGAGACTGTAGTGGAAAGACTCAGAGGACAAACTAAAGTGTACAGACTGAAGTGGAGAGAATAAATTTGAAAGACTAAAGTGGAAAGACTCAAGTGGACAGACTAAAGTGGAAAGACTAAAGTGGACGGACTATAGTGGAAAGACTGAACTGGAAAAACTCAGAGGACAAACTAAAGTGTATACACTGAAGTGGAGAGAATAAAGTGGAAAGACTAAAGTGGAAAGACTCAAGTGGACAGACTATAGTGGAAAGACTAAAGTGGACAGACTAAAGTGGAAAGACTAAAGTGGAAAGACTAAAGTGGACGGACTATAGTGGAAAGACTAAAGTGGACAGACTATAGTGGAAAGACTAAAGTGGACAGACTAAAGTGGAAAGACTATTGTTGAAAGACTATAGTGGAAAGACTGTAGTGGACAGAATAAAGTGGAGACTGTAGTGGAAAGACAAAGTGGACAGAGAATAATAGAAAGATTAAAGTGGACAGACTATAGTGGAAAGACGATAGTGGAAAGATTGTAGTGGACATAATAAAGTGGAGGCTATAGTGGAAAGACTAAAGTGGAAAGACTAAAGTGGACAGACTATAGTGGAAAGACGATAGTGGAAAGATTGTAGTGGACATAATAAAGTGGAGACTATAGTGGAAAGACTAAAGTGGAAAGACTAAAGTGGACAGACTATAGTGGAAAGACAGAAGTGGACAGACTAAAGTGGAAAAACTAAATTGGAAAGACTAAAGTGGACAGACTATAGTGGAAAGACTATAGTGGAAAGACTGTAGTGGACAGAATAAAGTGGAGACTATAGTGGAAAGACTAAAGTGGACGGAGAATAGTGGAAAGACTAAAGTGGACAGACTATAGTGGAAAGACTATAGTGGAAAGACTGTAGTGGACAGAATAAAGTGGAGACTATAGTGGAAAGACTAAAGTGGACAGAAAATAGTGGAAAGACTAAAGTGGAAAGACTGTAGTGGACAGAATAAAGTGGAGACTATAGTGGAAAGACTAAAGTGGAAAGACTACAGTGGAAAGACTATAGTGGAAAGACTAAAGTGGACAGACTATAGTGGAGAGACTGAAGTGGAAAAACTCAGAGGACAAACTAAAGTGTATACACTGAAGTGGAGAGAATAAAGTGGAAAGACTAAAGTGGAAAGACTCAAGTGGACAGACTATAGTGGAAAGACTAAAGTGGACAGACTAAAGTGGAAAGACTATAGTGGAAAGACTGTAGTGGACAGAATAAAGTGGATACTATAGTGGAAAGACTAAAGTGGACAGAAAATAGTGGAAAGACTAAAGTGGAAAGACTGTAGTGGACAGAATAAAGTGGAGACTATAGTGGAAAGACTATAGTGGAAAGACTAAAGTGGACAGACGATAGTGGAAAGACTAAAGTGGACAGACTATAGTGGAAAGACTGAAGTGGAAAAACTCAGAGGACAAACTAAAGTGTATACACTGAAGTGGAGAGAATAAAGTGGAAAGACTAAAGTGGAAAGACTCAAGTGGACAGACTATAGTGGAAAGACTAAAGTGGACAGACTAAAGTGGAAAGACTAAAGTGGAAAGACTAAAGTGGACGGACTATAGTGGAAAGACTAAAGTGGACAGACTATAGTGGAAAGACTAAAGTGGACAGACTAAAGTGGAAAGACTAAAGTGGACAGACGATTGTGGAAATGACTAAAGTGGAAAGACTAAAGTGGACCGACTAAAGTGGAAAGACTAGAGTGGACAGACTCTAGTGGAAAGACTAAGTGGACAGACTAAAGCGAAAAGACTAAAGTGGAAAGACTAAAGTGGACAGACTATAGTGGAAAGACTGAAGTGGAAAGACTCAGTGGACAGACTAAAGTGGAAAGACTATAGTGGAAAGACTAAAGTGGACAGACTATAGTGGAAAGACTAAAGTGGACAGACTGAAGTGGAAAGACTATAGTGGAAAGACTAAAGTGGAAAGACTAAAGTGGACAGACTATAGTGGAAAGACTGAAGTGTAAAGACTCAGAGGACAAACTAAAGTGTACACACTGAAGTGGAGAGAATAAAGTGGAAAGACTAAAGTGGAAAGACTCAAGTGGACAGACTATAGTGGAAAGACTAAAGTGGACGGACTATAGTGAAAGACTAAGTGGACAGACTAAAGTGGAAGGACTAAAGTGGAACGACTAAAGTGGACAGACTATAGTGGAAAGACTAAAGTGGACAGACTATAGTGAAAGACTAAGTGGACAGACTGAAGTGGAAGGACTAAAGTGGAACGACTAAAGTGGACAGACTATAGTGGAAAGACTATAGTGGAAAGACTGTAGTGGACAGAATAAAGTGGAAACTATAGTGGAAAGACTAAAGTGGACAGAGAATAGTGGAAAGACTGAATTTGACAGACTATAGTGGAAAGACTAAAGTGGACAGACTATAGTGAAAGACTAAGTGGACAGACTAAAGTGGAAAGTCTAAAGTGGAAAGACTAAAGTGGACGGACTATAGTGGAAAGACTAAAGTGGACAGACTATAGTGAAAGACTAAGTGGACAGACTAAAGTGAAAGGACTAAAGTGGAACGACTAAAGTGGACAGACTATAGTGGAAAGACTATAGTGGAAAGACTGTAGTGGACAGAATAAAGTGGAGACTATAGTGGAAAGACTAAAGTGGACAGAGAATAGTGGAAAGACTAAATTTGACAGAATATAGTGGAAAGACTATAGTGGAAAGACTATAGTGGACAGAATAAAGTGGAGACTATAGTGGAAAGACTAAAGTGGATAGAGAGTATTGGAAGGACTAAAGTGGAAAGACTGTAGTGGACAGAATAAAGTGGAGAAGATAGTGGAAAGACTAAAGTGGAAAGACTAAAGTGGACGGACTATAGTGGAAAGACTAAAGTGGACAGACTATAGTGGAAAGACTAAAGTGGACAGACTAAAGTGGAAAGACTAAAGTGGACAGACGATTGTGGAAATGACTAAAGTGGAAAGACTAAAGTGGACAGACTAAAGTGGAAAGACTAAAGTGGACTGACTCTAGTGGAAAGACTTAGTGGACAGACTGAAGCGAAAAGACTAAAGGGGAAAGACAAAAGTGGACAGACTATAGTGGAAAGACTGAAGTGGAAAGACTCAGTGGACAGACTAAAGTGTAAACACTACAGTGGAAAGAATAAAGTGGAAATACTAAAGTGGAAAGACTAAAGTGGACAGACTATAGTGGAAAGACTAAAGGGGACAGACTAAAGGGGAAAGACTAAAGTGGAAAGACTAAGTGGACAGACTATAGTGGAAAGACTATAGAGGAAAGACTGCAGTGGACAGAATATAGTGGAGGCTATAGTGGAAAGACTAAAGTGGAGAATAGTGGAAAGACTAAAGTGGACAGACGATAGTGGAAAGACTAAAGTGGACAGACTAAAGTGGAAAGACTAAAGTGGACAGACTATAGTGGAAAGACTATAGTGGAAAGACTGTAGTGGACAGAATAAAGTGGAGACTGTAGTGGAAAGACTAAAGTGGACAGAGAATAGCGGAAAGACTAAAGTGGACAGACGATAGTGGAAAGACTATAGTGGAAAGACTGTAGTGGACAGAATAAAGTGGAGACTATAGTGGAAAGAATAAAGTGGAAAGACTATAGTGGACAAAGAATAGTGGAAAGACTAAAGTGGAAAGACTGTAGTGGACAGAATAAAGTGGAGACTATAGTAGAAAGACTAAAGTGGAAAGACTAAAGTGGACAGACTATAGTGGAAAGACTATAGTGAAAAGACTGTAGTGGACAGAATAAAGTGGAGACTATAGTGGAAAGACTAAAGTGGACAGAGAATAGTGGAAAGACGAAAGTGGAAAGACTGTAGTGGAGACTATAGTGGAAAGACTAAAGTGGAAAGACTAAAGTGGACAGACTATAGTGGAAAGACTGAAGAGGAAAGACTAAGTGGACAGACTAAAGTGGACAGACTAAAGAGGACAGACTCTGGTGGAAAGACTGAAGCGGAAAGACTAAGTGGACAGACTAAAGCGGAAAGACTAAAGTGGAAAGACCAAAGTGGACAGACTATAGTGGAAAGACTAAAGTGGACAGACTAAAGTGGAAAGACTAAAGTGGAAAGACTAAGTGGACAGACTATAGTGGAAAGACTGTAGTGGACAGAATAAAGTGGAGACTGTAGTGGAAAGACAAAGTGGACAGAGAATAATAGAAAGATTAAAGTGGACAGACTATAGTGGAAAGACGATAGTGGAAAGATTGTAGTGGACATAATAAAGTGGAGGCTATAGTGGAAAGACTAAAGTGGAAAGACTAAAGTGGACAGACTATAGTGGAAAGACGATAGTGGAAAGATTGTAGTGGACATAATAAAGTGGAGACTATAGTGGAAAGACTAAAGTGGAAAGACTAAAGTGGACAGACTATAGTGGAAAGACAGAAGTGGACAGACTAAAGTGGAAAAACTAAATTGGAAAGACTAAAGTGGACAGACTATAGTGGAAAGACTATAGTGGAAAGACTGTAGTGGACAGAATAAAGTGGAGACTATAGTGGAAAGACTAAAGTGGACGGAGAATAGTGGAAAGACTAAAGTGGACAGACTATAGTGGAAAGACTATAGTGGAAAGACTGTAGTGGACAGAATAAAGTGGAGACTATAGTGGAAAGACTAAAGTGGACAGAAAATAGTGGAAAGACTAAAGTGGAAAGACTGTAGTGGACAGAATAAAGTGGAGACTATAGTGGAAAGACTAAAGTGGAAAGACTACAGTGGAAAGACTATAGTGGAAAGACTAAAGTGGACAGACTATAGTGGAAAGACTGAAGTGGAAAAACTCAGAGGACAAACTAAAGTGTATACACTGAAGTGGAGAGAATAAAGTGGAAAGACTAAAGTGGAAAGACTCAAGTGGACAGACTATAGTGGAAAGACTAAAGTGGACAGACTAAAGTGGAAAGACTATAGTGGAAAGACTGTAGTGGACAGAATAAAGTGGATACTATAGTGGAAAGACTAAAGTGGACAGAAAATAGTGGAAAGACTAAAGTGGAAAGACTGTAGTGGACAGAATAAAGTGGAGACTATAGTGGAAAGACTATAGTGGAAAGACTAAAGTGGACAGACGATAGTGGAAAGACTAAAGTGGACAGACTATAGTGGAAAGACTGAAGTGGAAAAACTCAGAGGACAAACTAAAGTGTATACACTGAAGTGGAGAGAATAAAGTGGAAAGACTAAAGTGGAAAGACTCAAGTGGACAGACTATAGTGGAAAGACTAAAGTGGACAGACTAAAGTGGAAAGACTAAAGTGGAAAGACTAAAGTGGACGGACTATAGTGGAAAGACTAAAGTGGACAGACTATAGTGGAAAGACTAAAGTGGACAGACTAAAGTGGAAAGACTAAAGTGGACAGACGATTGTGGAAATGACTAAAGTGGAAAGACTAAAGTGGACCGACTAAAGTGGAAAGACTAGAGTGGACAGACTCTAGTGGAAAGACTAAGTGGACAGACTAAAGCGAAAAGACTAAAGTGGAAAGACTAAAGTGGACAGACTATAGTGGAAAGACTGAAGTGGAAAGACTCAGTGGACAGACTAAAGTGGAAAGACTATAGTGGAAAGACTAAAGTGGACAGACTATAGTGGAAAGACTAAAGTGGACAGACTGAAGTGGAAAGACTATAGTGGAAAGACTAAAGTGGAAAGACTAAAGTGGACAGACTATAGTGGAAAGACTGAAGTGTAAAGACTCAGAGGACAAACTAAAGTGTACACACTGAAGTGGAGAGAATAAAGTGGAAAGACTAAAGTGGAAAGACTCAAGTGGACAGACTATAGTGGAAAGACTAAAGTGGACGGACTATAGTGAAAGACTAAGTGGACAGACTAAAGTGGAAGGACTAAAGTGGAACGACTAAAGTGGACAGACTATAGTGGAAAGACTAAAGTGGACAGACTATAGTGAAAGACTAAGTGGACAGACTGAAGTGGAAGGACTAAAGTGGAACGACTAAAGTGGACAGACTATAGTGGAAAGACTATAGTGGAAAGACTGTAGTGGACAGAATAAAGTGGAAACTATAGTGGAAAGACTAAAGTGGACAGAGAATAGTGGAAAGACTGAATTTGACAGACTATAGTGGAAAGACTAAAGTGGACAGACTATAGTGAAAGACTAAGTGGACAGACTAAAGTGGAAAGTCTAAAGTGGAAAGACTAAAGTGGACGGACTATAGTGGAAAGACTAAAGTGGACAGACTATAGTGAAAGACTAAGTGGACAGACTAAAGTGAAAGGACTAAAGTGGAACGACTAAAGTGGACAGACTATAGTGGAAAGACTATAGTGGAAAGACTGTAGTGGACAGAATAAAGTGGAGACTATAGTGGAAAGACTAAAGTGGACAGAGAATAGTGGAAAGACTAAATTTGACAGAATATAGTGGAAAGACTATAGTGGAAAGACTATAGTGGACAGAATAAAGTGGAGACTATAGTGGAAAGACTAAAGTGGATAGAGAGTATTGGAAGGACTAAAGTGGAAAGACTGTAGTGGACAGAATAAAGTGGAGAAGATAGTGGAAAGACTAAAGTGGAAAGACTAAAGTGGACGGACTATAGTGGAAAGACTAAAGTGGACAGACTATAGTGGAAAGACTAAAGTGGACAGACTAAAGTGGAAAGACTAAAGTGGACAGACGATTGTGGAAATGACTAAAGTGGAAAGACTAAAGTGGACAGACTAAAGTGGAAAGACTAAAGTGGACTGACTCTAGTGGAAAGACTTAGTGGACAGACTGAAGCGAAAAGACTAAAGGGGAAAGACAAAAGTGGACAGACTATAGTGGAAAGACTGAAGTGGAAAGACTCAGTGGACAGACTAAAGTGTAAACACTACAGTGGAAAGAATAAAGTGGAAATACTAAAGTGGAAAGACTAAAGTGGACAGACTATAGTGGAAAGACTAAAGGGGACAGACTAAAGGGGAAAGACTAAAGTGGAAAGACTAAGTGGACAGACTATAGTGGAAAGACTATAGAGGAAAGACTGCAGTGGACAGAATATAGTGGAGGCTATAGTGGAAAGACTAAAGTGGAGAATAGTGGAAAGACTAAAGTGGACAGACGATAGTGGAAAGACTAAAGTGGACAGACTAAAGTGGAAAGACTAAAGTGGACAGACTATAGTGGAAAGACTATAGTGGAAAGACTGTAGTGGACAGAATAAAGTGGAGACTGTAGTGGAAAGACTAAAGTGGACAGAGAATAGCGGAAAGACTAAAGTGGACAGACGATAGTGGAAAGACTATAGTGGAAAGACTGTAGTGGACAGAATAAAGTGGAGACTATAGTGGAAAGAATAAAGTGGAAAGACTATAGTGGACAAAGAATAGTGGAAAGACTAAAGTGGAAAGACTGTAGTGGACAGAATAAAGTGGAGACTATAGTAGAAAGACTAAAGTGGAAAGACTAAAGTGGACAGACTATAGTGGAAAGACTATAGTGAAAAGACTGTAGTGGACAGAATAAAGTGGAGACTATAGTGGAAAGACTAAAGTGGACAGAGAATAGTGGAAAGACGAAAGTGGAAAGACTGTAGTGGAGACTATAGTGGAAAGACTAAAGTGGAAAGACTAAAGTGGACAGACTATAGTGGAAAGACTGAAGAGGAAAGACTAAGTGGACAGACTAAAGTGGACAGACTAAAGAGGACAGACTCTGGTGGAAAGACTGAAGCGGAAAGACTAAGTGGACAGACTAAAGCGGAAAGACTAAAGTGGAAAGACCAAAGTGGACAGACTATAGTGGAAAGACTAAAGTGGACAGACTAAAGTGGAAAGACTAAAGTGGAAAGACTAAGTGGACAGACTATAGTGGAAAGACTGTAGTGGACAGAATAAAGTGGAGACTATAGTGGAAAGACTAAAGTGGACAGAGAATAGTGGAAAGACTAAAGTGGACAGACTATAGTGGAAAGACTAAAGTGGACAGACTAAAGTGGAAAGACTAAAGTGGAAAGACTAAAGTGGACAGACTATAGTGGTAAGACTATAGTGGAAAAACTGTAGTGGACAGAATAAAGTGGAGAGTATAGTGGAAAGACTAAAGTGGACAGAGAATAGTGGAAAGACTAAAGTGGACAGACTATAGTGGGAAGACTATAGTGGAGAGACTGTAGTGGACAGAATAAAGTGGAGACTATAGTGGAAAGACTAAAGTGGAAAGACTAAAGTGGACAGTGAATAGTGGAAAGACTGTAGTGGACAGAATAAAGTGGAAACTATAGTGGAAAGACAAAGTGGACAGAGAATAATAGAAAGATTAAAGTGGACAGACTATAGTGGAATGACGATAGTGGCAAGATTGTAGTGGACATAATAAAGTGGAGACTATAGTGGAAAGACTAAAGTGGAAAGACTAAATTGGAAAGACTAAAGTGGAAAAACTAAATTGGAAAGACTAAACACATAGTGGAAAGACTATAGTGGAAAGACTGTAGTGGACAGAATGAAGTGGAGACTATAGTGGAAAGACTAAAGTGGAAAGACTAAAGTGGACAAAGAATAGTGGAAAGACTAAAGTGGAAAGACTGTAGTGGACAGATTCAAGTGGAGACTTTAGTAGAAAGACTAAAGTGGAAAGACTATAGTGGAAAGACTGTAGTGGACAGAATAAGGTGGAGACTGTAGTGGAAAGACTAAAGTGGACAGAGAATAATAGAAAGATTAAAGTGGACAGACTCTAGTCGAAAGACTATAGTGGAAGGACTGTAGTGGACAGAATAAAGTGGAGACTGTAGTGGGAAGACTAAAGTGGAAAGAGTAAAGTGGACAGACTAAAGTGGACAGACTATAGTGGAAAGACTATAGTGGAGAGACTGTAGTGGACAGAATATAGTGGAGACTATAGTGGAAAGACTAAAGTGGAAAGACTAAAGTGGACAGAGAATAGTGGAAAGAGTGTAGTGGACAGAATAAAGTGGAGACTATAGTGGAAAGACTAAGGTGGACAGACTATAGTGGAAAGACTATAGTGGAAAGACTGTAGTGGACAGAATAAAGTGGAGACTATAGTGGAAAGACTAAAGTGGACGGAAAATATATGAAAGACTAAAGTGGACAGACTATAGCGGAAATACTATAGTGGAAAGACTGTACTGGACAGAATAAAGTGGAGACTATAGTGGAAAGACTAAAGTGGACGGAGAATATATGAAAGACTAAAGTGGACAGACTATAGCGGAAAGACTAAAGTGGAAAGACTGTAGTGGACAGAATTGGACAGAGAATAATAGAAAGATTAAAGTGGACAGACTATAGTGGAAAGACTGTAGTGGACAGAATAAAGTGGAGACTATAGTGGAAAGACTAAAGTGGAAAGACTAAAGTGGACAGACTATAGTGGAATGACTGACACTGCAGTGGACAGAAAAAAGTGGAAAGACTAAAGTGGAAAGACTAAAGTGGACAGACTATAGTGGAAAGACTAAAGTGGACAGACTAAAGTGGAAAGACTAAAGTGGACAGAAAATAGTGGAAAGACTAAAGTGGAAAGACTGTAGTGGACAGAATTGGACAGAGAATAATAGAAAGATTAAAGTGGACAGACTATAGTGGAAAGACTGTAGTGGACAGAATAAAGTGGAGACTATAGTGGAAAGACTAAAGTGGAAAGACTAAAGTGGACAGACTATAGTGGAATGACTGAAGTGGAAAGACTCCGTGGACAGACTAAATTGTAGACACTGCAGTGGACAGAATAAAGTGGAAAGACTAAAGTGGAAAGACTAAAGTGGACAGACTATAGTGGAAAGACTAAAGTGGACAGACTAAACTGGAAAGACTAAAGTGGAAAGACTAAAGTGGACAGACTATAGTGGAAAGACTATAGAGGAAAGACTGTAGTGGACAGAATAAAGTGGAAAGACTAAAGTGGAAAGACTAAAGTGGACAGACGATAGTGGAAAGACTATAGAGGAAAGACTGCAGTGGACAGAATATAGTGGAGGCTATAGTGGAAAGACTAAAGTGGAGAATAGTGGAAAAACTAAAGTGGACAGACGATAGTGGAAAGACTAAAGTGGACAGACTAAAGTGGAAAGACTAAAGTGGAAAGACTAAAGTGGACAGACTTTAGTGGAAAGACTATAGTGGAAAGACTGTAGTGGACAGAATAAAGTGGAGACTGTAGTGGAAAGACTAAAGTGGACAGAGATTAGTGGAAAGACTAAAGTCGACAGACGATAGTGGAAAGACTATAGTGGAAAGACTGTAGTGGACAGAAGAAAGTGGAGACTATAGTGGAAAGAATAAAGTGGAAAGACTAAAGTGGACAAAGAATAGTGGAAAGACTAAAGTGGAAAGACTGTAGTGGACAGAATAAAGTGGAGACTATAGTAGAAAGACTAAAGTGGAAAGACTAAAGTGGACAGACTATAGTGGAAAGACTATAGTGAAAAGACTTTAGTGGACAGCATAAAGTGGCTACTATAGTGGAAAGACTAAAGTGGACAGAGAATAGCGGAAAGACGAAAGTGGAAAGACTGTAGTGGACAGAATAAAGTGGAGACTATAGTGGAAAGACTAAAGTGGAAAGACTAAAGTGGACAGACTATAGTGGAAAGACTGAAGAGGAAAGACTAAGTGGACGGACTAAAGTGGAAAGACTAAAGTAGACAGACTCTGGTGGAAAGACTGAAGCGGAAAGACTAAGTGGACAGACTAAAGCGGAAAGACTAAAGTGGAAAGACCAAAGTGGACAGACTATAGTGGAAAGACTAAAGTGGACAGACTAAAGTGGAAAGACTAAAGTGGAAAGACTAAGTGGACAGACTATAGTGGAAAGACTATAGTGGAAAGACTGTAGTGGACAGAATAAAGTGGAGACTATAGTGGAAAGACTAAAGTGGAAAGACTAAAGTGGACAGAGAATAGTGGAAAGACTAAAGTGGACAGACTATAGTGGAAAGACTAAAGTGGACAGACTAAAGTGGAAAGACTAAAGTGGAAAGACTAAAGTGGACAGACTATCGTGGAAAGACTATAGTGGAAAAACTGTAGTGGACAGAATAAAGTGGAGAGTATAGTGGAAAGACTAAAGTGGACAGAGAATAGTGGAAAGACTAAAGTGGACAGACTATAGTGGAAAGACTATAGTGGAGAGACTGTAGTGGACAGAATAAAGTGGAGACTATAGTGGAAAGACTAAAGTGGAAAGACTATAGTGGACAGTGAATAGTGGAAAGACTGTAGTGGACAGAATAAAGTGGAGACTATAGTGGAAAGACTAAAGTGGACAGACTATAGTGGAAAGACTGTAGTGGACAGAATAAAGTGGAGACTATAGTGGAAAGACTAAAGTGGACTATAGTGGAAACACTGAAGTGGAAAGACTCAGTGGACAGACTAAAGTGTACACACTGCAGTGGACAGAATAAAGTGGAAACACTAAAGTGGAAAGACTAAAGTGGACAGACTATAGTGGAAAGACTAAAGTGGACAGACTAAAGTTGAAAGACTAAAGTGGAAAGACTAAAGTGGACAGACTATAGTGGAAAGACTATAGTGGAAAGACTGTAGTGGACAGAATAAAGTGGAGAGTATAGTGGAAAGACTAAAGTGGATAGAGAACAGTGGAAAGACTAAAGTGGACAGACTATAGTGGAAAGACTATAGTGGAGAGACTGTAGTGGACAGAATAAAGTGGAGACTATAGTGGAAAGACTAAAGTGGAAAGACTAAAGTGGACAGAGAATAGTGGAAAGACTAAAGTGGAAAGACTGTAGTGGACAGAATAAAGTGGAGAGTATAGTGGAAAGACTAAAGTGGAAAGACTAAAGGGGACAGACTAAAGTGGAAAGACTAAAGTGGAAAGACTAAAGTGGACAGACTATCGTGGAAAGACTATAGTGGAAAAACTGTAGTGGACAGAATAAAGTGGAGAGTATAGTGGAAAGACTAAAGTGGACAGAGAATAGTGGAAAGACTAAAGTGGACAGACTATAGTGGAAAGACTATAGTGGAGAGACTGTAGTGGACAGAATAAAGTGGAGACTATAGTGGAAAGACTAAAGTGGAAAGACTAAAGTGGACAGTGAAGAGTGGAAAGACTGTAGTGGACAGAATAAAGTGGAGACTATAGTGGAAAGACTAAAGTGGACAGACTATAGTGGAAAGACTGTAGTGGACAGAATAAAGTGGAGACTATAGTGGAAAGATTAAGTGGACAGACAATAGTGGAAAGACTATAGTGGAAAGACTGTAGTGGACAGAATAAAGTGGAGACTATAGTTGAAAGACTAAAGTGGACAGAGAATAGTGGAAAGACTAAAGTGGAAAGACTGTAGTGGACAGAATAAAGTGGAGACGATAGTGGAAAGACTAAAGTGGAAAGACTAAAGTGGACAGACTATAGTGGAAAGACTAAAGTGGACAGACTATAGTGGAAAGACTGAAGTGGACAGACTAAAGTGGACAGACTATAGTGGAAAGACTATAGTGGAAAGACTGTAGTGGACAGAATAAAGTAGAGAGTATAGTGGAAAGACTAAAGTGGACAGAGAACAGTGGAAAGACTAAAGTGGACAGACTATAGTGGAAAGAATATAGTGGAGAGACTGTAGTGGACAGAATAAAGTGGAGACTATGGTGGAAAGACTAAAGTGGAAAGACTAAAGTGGACAGAGAATAGTGGAAAGACTAAAGTGGAAAGACTGTAGTGGACAGAATAAAGTGGAGACTATAGTGGAAAGACTAAAGTGGACAGAGAACAGTGGAAAGACTAAAGTGGACAGACTATAGTGGAAAGACTATAGTGGAGAGACTGTAGTGGAAAGACTAAAGGGGAGACTATAGTGGAAGACTGAAGTGGACGGACTATAGTGGAAAGACTATAGTGGAAAGACTGTAGTGGGCAGAAGTGGAAAGACTAAAGTGGACAGACTAAAGTGGAAAGACTAAAGTGGACTGACTCTAGTGGAAAGACTTAGTGGACAGACTGAAGCGAAAAGACTAAAGGGGAAAGACAAAAGTGGACAGACTATAGTGGAAAGACTAAAGTGGAAAGACTAAAGTGGACAGACTATAGTGGAAAGACTAAAGTGGACAGACTAAAGTGGAAAGACTAAAGTGGAAAGACTAAGTGGACAGACTATAGTGGAAAGACTATAGAGGAAAGACTGCAGTGGACAGAATATAGTGGAGGCTATAGTGGAAAGACTAAAGTGGAGAATAGTGGAAAGACTAAAGTGGACAGACGATAGTGGAAAGACTAAAGTGGACAGACTAAAGTGGAAAGACTAAAGTGGACAGACTATAGTGGAAAGACTATAGTGGAAAGACTGTAGTGGACAGAATAAAGTGGAGACTGTAGTGGAAAGACTAAAGTGGACAGAGAATAGCGGAAAGACTAAAGTGGACAGACGATAGTGGAAAGACTATAGTGGAAAGACTGTAGTGGACAGAATAAAGTGGAGACTATAGTGGAAAGAATAAAGTGGAAAGACTATAGTGGACAAAGAATAGTGGAAAGACTAAAGTGGAAAGACTGTAGTGGACAGAATAAAGTGGAGACTATAGTAGAAAGACTAAAGTGGAAAGACTAAAGTGGACAGACTATAGTGGAAAGACTATAGTGAAAAGACTGTAGTGGACAGAAGAAAGTGGAGACTATAGTGGAAAGACTAAAGTGGACAGAGAATAGTGGAAAGACGAAAGTGGAAAGACTGTAGTGGACAAAGAATAGTGGAAAGACTAAAGTGGAAAGACTGTAGTGGACAGAATAAAGTGGAGACTATAGTAGAAAGACTAAAGTGGAAAGACTAAAGTGGACAGACTATAGTGGAAAGACTATAGTGAAAAGACTGTAGTGGACAGAATAAAGTGGAGACTATAGTGGAAAGACTAAAGTGGAAAGACTAAAGTGGACAGACTATAGTGGAAAGACTGAAGAGGAAAGACTAAGTGGACGGACTAAAGTGGAAAGACTAAAGTAGACAGACTCTGGTGGAAAGACTGAAGCGGAAAGACTAAGTGGACAGACTAAAGCGGAAAGACTAAAGTGGAAAGACCAAAGTGGACAGACTATAGTGGAAAGACTAAAGTGGACAGACTAAAGTGGAAAGACTAAAGTGGAAAGACTAAGTGGACAGACTATAGTGGAAAGACTATAGTGGAAAGACTGTAGTGGACAGAATAAAGTGGAAACTATAGTGGAAAGACTAAAGTGGAAAGACTAAAGTGGACAGAGAATAGTGGAAAGACTAAAGTGGACAGACTATAGTGGAAAGACTAAAGTGGACAGACTAAAGTGGAAAGACTAAAGTGGAAAGACTAAAGTGGACAGACTATCGTGGAAAGACTATAGTGGAAAAACTGTAGTGGACAGAATAAAGTGGAGAGTATAGTGGAAAGACTAAAGTGGACAGAGAATAGTGGAAAGACTAAAGTGGACAGACTATAGTGGAAAGACTGTATTGGAGAGACTGTAGTGGACAGAATAAAGTGGAGACTATAGTGGAAAGACTAAAGTGGAAAGACTAAAGTGGACAGTGAATAGTGGAAAGACTGTAGTGGACAGAATAAAGTGGAGACTATAGTGGAAAGACTAAAGTGGACAGACTATAGTGGAAAGACGGTAGTGGACAGAATAAAGTGGAGACTATAGTGAAAAGACTAAAGTGGACTATAGTGGAAACACTGAAGTGGAAAGACTCAGTGGACAGACTAAAGTGTACACACTGCAGTGGACAGAATAAAGTGGAAACACTAAAGTGGAAAGACTAAAGTGGACAGACTATAGTGGAAAGACTAAAGTGGACAGACTAAAGTTGAAAGACTAAAGTGGAAAGACTAAAGTGGACAGACTATAGTGGAAAGACTATAGTGGAAAGACTGTAGTGGACAGAATAAAGTGGAGAGTATAGTGGAAAGACTAAAGTGGATAGAGAACAGTGGAAAGACTAAAGTGGACAGACTATAGTGGAAAGACTATAGTGGAGAGACTGTAGTGGACAGAATAAAGTGGAGACTATAGTGGAAAGACTAAAGTGGAAAGACTAAAGTGGACAGAGAATAGTGGAAAGACTAAAGTGGAAAGACTGTAGTGGACAGAATAAAGTGGAGAGTATAGTGGAAAGACTAAAGTGGAAAGACTAAAGGGGACAGACTAAAGTGGAAAGACTAAAGTGGAAAGACTAAAGTGGACAGACTATCGTGGAAAGACTATAGTGGAAAAACTGTAGTGGACAGAATAAAGTGGAGAGTATAGTGGAAAGACTAAAGTGGACAGAGAATAGTGGAAAGACTAAAGTGGACAGACTATAGTGGAAAGACTATAGTGGAGAGACTGTAGTGGACAGAATAAAGTGGAGACTATAGTGGGAAGACTAAAGTGGAAAGACTAAAGTGGACAGTGAATAGTGGAAAGACTGTAGTGGACAGAATAAAGTGGAGACTATAGTGGAAAGACTAAAGTGGACAGACTATAGTGGAAAGACTGTAGTGGACAGAATAAAGTGGAGACTATAGTGGAAAGATTAAGTGGACAGACAATAGTGGAAAGACTATAGTGGAAAGACTGTAGTGGACAGAATAAAGTGGAGACTATAGTTGAAAGACTAAAGTGGACAGAGAATAGTGGAAAGACTAAAGTGGAAAGACTGTAGTGGACAGAATAAAGTGGAGACGATAGTGGAAAGACTAAAGTGGAAAGACTAAAGTGGACAGACTATAGTGGAAAGACTAAAGTGGACAGACTATAGTGGAAAGACTGAAGTGGACAGACAAAAGTGGACAGACTATAGTGGAAAGACTATAGTGGAAAGACTGTAGTGGACAGAATAAAGTAGAGAGTATAGTGGAAAGACTAAAGTGGACAGAGAACAGTGGAAAGACTAAAGTGGACAGACTATAGTGGAAAGAATATAGTGGAGAGACTGTAGTGGACAGAATAAAGTGGAGACTATGGTGGAAAGACTAAAGTGGAAAGACTAAAGTGGACAGAGAATAGTGGAAAGACTAAAGTGGAAAGACTGTAGTGGACAGAATAAAGTGGAGACTATAGTGGAAAGACTAAAGTGGACAGAGAACAGTGGAAAGACTAAAGTGGACAGACTATAGTGGAAAGACTATAGTGGAGAGACTGTAGTGGAAAGACTAAAGGGGAGACTATAGTGGAAGACTGAAGTGGACGGACTATAGTGGAAAGACTATAGTGGAAAGACTGTAGTGGGCAGAAGTGGAAAGACTAAAGTGGACAGACTAAAGTGGAAAGACTAAAGTGGACTGACTCTAGTGGAAAGACTTAGTGGACAGACTGAAGCGAAAAGACTAAAGGGGAAAGACAAAAGTGGACAGACTATAGTGGAAAGACTAAAGTGGAAAGACTAAAGTGGACAGACTATAGTGGAAAGACTAAAGTGGACAGACTAAAGTGGAAAGACTAAAGTGGAAAGACTAAGTGGACAGACTATAGTGGAAAGACTATAGAGGAAAGACTGCAGTGGACAGAATATAGTGGAGGCTATAGTGGAAAGACTAAAGTGGAGAATAGTGGAAAGACTAAAGTGGACAGACGATAGTGGAAAGACTAAAGTGGACAGACTAAAGTGGAAAGACTAAAGTGGACAGACTATAGTGGAAAGACTATAGTGGAAAGACTGTAGTGGACAGAATAAAGTGGAGACTGTAGTGGAAAGACTAAAGTGGACAGAGAATAGCGGAAAGACTAAAGTGGACAGACGATAGTGGAAAGACTATAGTGGAAAGACTGTAGTGGACAGAATAAAGTGGAGACTATAGTGGAAAGAATAAAGTGGAAAGACTATAGTGGACAAAGAATAGTGGAAAGACTAAAGTGGAAAGACTGTAGTGGACAGAATAAAGTGGAGACTATAGTAGAAAGACTAAAGTGGAAAGACTAAAGTGGACAGACTATAGTGGAAAGACTATAGTGGAAAGACTGTAGTGGACAGAATAAAAAGGAGACTGTAGTGGAAGGACTAAAGTGGACAGAGAATAGCGGAAAGACTAAAGTGGACAGACGATAGTGGAAAGACTATAGTGGAAAGACTGTAGTGGACAGAATAATAAAGTGGACAATAAAGTGGACAGACTAAAGTGGAAAGACTAAAGTGGAAAGACTAAGTGGACAGACTATAGTGGAAAGACTATAGTGGAAAGACTGTAGTGGACAGAATAAAGTGGAGACTATAGTGGAAAGACTAAAGTGGAAAGACTAAAGTGGACAGAGAATAGTGGAAAGACTGTAGTGGGCAGAATAAAGTGGAGAATATAGTGGAAAGACTAAAGGGGAGACTATAGTGGAAGACTGAAGTCGACGGAGAATAGTGGAAAGACTAAAGTGGACAGACAATAGTGGACAGACTATAGTGGAAAGACTATAGTGAAAAGACTTTAGTGGACAGCATAAAGTGGCTACTATAGTGGAAAGACTAAAGTGGACAGAGAATAGTGGAAAGACGAAAGTGGAAAGACTGTAGTGGACAGAATAAAGTGGAGACTATAGTGGAAAGACTAAAGTGGAAAGACTAAAGTGGACAGACTATAGTGGAAAGACTGAAGAGGAAAGACTAAGTGGACGGACTAAAGTGGAAAGACTAAAGTAGACAGACTCTGGTGGAAAGACTGAAGCGGAAAGACTAAGTGGACAGACTAAAGCGGAAAGACTAAAGTGGAAAGACCAAAGTGGACAGACTATAGTGGAAAGACTAAAGTGGACAGACTAAAGTGGAAAGACTAAAGTGGAAAGACTAAGTGGACAGACTATAGTGGAAAGACTATAGTGGAAAGACTGTAGTGGACAGAATAAAGTGGAGACTATAGTGGAAAGACTAAAGTGGAAAGACTAAAGTGGACAGAGAATAGTGGAAAGACTAAAGTGGACAGACTATAGTGGAAAGACTAAAGTGGACAGACTAAAGTGGAAAGACTAAAGTGGAAAGACTAAAGTGGACAGATTATCGTGGAAAGACTATAGTGGAAAAACTGTAGTGGACAGAATAAAGTGGAGAGTATAGTGGAAAGACTAAAGTGGACAGAGAATAGTGGAAAGACTAAAGTGGACAGACTATAGTGGAAAGACTATAGTGGAGAGACTGTAGTGGACAGAATAAAGTGGAGACTATAGTGGAAAGACTAAAGTGGAAAGACTAAAGTGGACAGTGAATAGTGGAAAGACTGTAGTGGACAGAATAAAGTGGAGACTATAGTGGAAAGACTAAAGTGGACAGACTATAGTGGAAAGACTGTAGTGGACAGAATAAAGTGGAGACTATAGTGGAAAGACTAAAGTGGACTATAGTGGAAACACTGAAGTGGAAAGACTCAGTGGACAGACTAAAGTGTACACACTGCAGTGGACAGAATAAAGTGGAAACACTAAAGTGGAAAGACTAAAGTGGACAGACTATAGTGGAAAGACTAAAGTGGACAGACTAAAGTTGAAAGACTAAAGTGGAAAGACTAAAGTGGACAGACTATAGTGGAAAGACTATAGTGGAAAGACTGTAGTGGACAGAATAAAGTGGAGAGTATAGTGGAAAGACTAAAGTGGATAGAGAACAGTGGAAAGACTAAAGTGGACAGACTATAGTGGAAAGACTATAGTGGAGAGACTGTAGTGGACAGAATAAAGTGGAGACTATAGTGGAAAGACTAAAGTGGAAAGACTAAAGTGGACAGAGAATAGTGGAAAGACTAAAGTGGAAAGACTGTAGTGGACAGAATAAAGTGGAGAGTATAGTGGAAAGACTAAAGTGGAAAGACTAAAGGGGACAGACTAAAGTGGAAAGACTAAAGTGGAAAGACTAAAGTGGACAGACTATCGTGGAAAGACTATAGTGGAAAAACTGTAGTGGACAGAATAAAGTGGAGAGTATAGTGGAAAGACTAAAGTGGACAGAGAATAGTGGAAAGACTAAAGTGGACAGACTATAGTGGAAAGACTATAGTGGAGAGACTGTAGTGGACAGAATAAAGTGGAGACTATAGTGGAAAGACTAAAGTGGAAAGACTAAAGTGGACAGTGAATAGTGGAAAGACTGTAGTGGACAGAATAAAGTGGAGACTATAGTGGAAAGACTAAAGTGGACAGACTATAGTGGAAAGACTGTAGTGGACAGAATAAAGTGGA